>CM064426.1:12500-690844 GCA_032690845.1 Eleusine coracana subsp. coracana
ATTTAAGCCATTTTGATGGGCTATAGCACATCCTATTGTGAGTCTATGGCAATATTCATGTCCTAGACTCCCCCTCTTTCGATGTAATTTTGAGTCTGTCTAAGGTGTCCGTCGGCTATAGCTCATGCCCTCGAGTGTCAGATATCATTTATCTATTTTTGTTGTTATCTTCATTCGAGCCACTTTCCACCCAACTAAGCCATTTTAATAGGCTATAGCACATCCTATCGACAGACTATAGCAATATTCATGTCCTACACTCCTCCTCTTTTTGATGTAATTTTGAGCCTATCTAAGGTGTCCGTGGGCTATAGCACATGGCCTCAAGGGTCAGATATGATTTATCTATATTTTTTTATTTTCATTCGAGCCTATTTTCACCCATCTAAGACATTTTCATGGGCTATAGCACATCCTATCGAGAGTCTATAACAATATTCATGTCCTAGACTCCTCCTCTTTTCGATGTAATTTTGAGTCTATCTAAGGTGTCCGTGGGCTATAGCACATGCCCTCGAGGGTCAGATATCATTTATCTATTTTTGTTGTTATCTGCATTCGAGACAATTTTAACCCATCGATACCATTTTCATGGGCTATAGAACATCCTATCGAGAGTCTATACCAATATTCATGTCCTACACTCCTCTTTTCGATGTAATTTTGAGTCTGTCTAAGGTGTCCACGGGCTACAGCACATGCCCTCAAGGGTCAGATATCATTTATCTATTTTTGTTGTTATCTTCATTCGAGCCAGTTTCCATCCAACTAAGCAATTTTAATAGGCAATAGCACATCCTATCGAGAGACTATAGCAATATTCATCTCCTAGTGTCCTCTTTTTGATGTAATTTTGAGCCTGTCTAAGGTGTCCGTGGGCTATAGCACATGCCCTCGAGGGTCAGACATGATTTATGTATTTTTTTGTTATTTTCATTCGAGCCAGTTTTCAACCATTTAAGACATTTTCATGGGCTATAGCACATCCTATCGAGAGTCTATAGCAATATTAATGTCCTAGACTCCTCTTTTGGATGTAATTTTGAGCCTATCTAAGGTATCCATGGGCTATAGCACATGTCCTCGAGGGTCAGATATCATTTATCTATTTTTGTTGTTATCTTCATCCGAGCCAGTTTCCACCCAAGTAAACCATTTTTATGGGCTATAGCACATACTATCGAGAGACTATAGCAATATTCATGTCGTAGACCCCTTCTCTTTCCGATGTAATTTCGATCCTGTCTAAGGTGTCCGTGGGCTATAGCACATGCCCTCGAGGGTTAGATATGATTTATGCGTTTTTTGTTATTTTCATTCGAGCCAATTTTCACCCATCTAAGCCATTTTCATGGGCTATAGCACATCCTATTGAGAGTCCATAGCAATATTCATGTCCTAGACTCCTCCTCTTTCGATGTAATTTTGAGTCTATCTGAGGTGTCCGTGGGCTATAGCACATGTCCTCGAGGGTCAGATATCATTTCTCTATTTTTGTTGTTATCTTCATTCGAGCCACTTTCCACCCAACTAAGCCATTTTAATAGGCTATAGCACATCCTATCGAGAGACTATAGCAATATTCATGTCCTACACTCTTCCTCTTTTTGATGTAATTTTGAGCCTATCTAAGGTATTCGTGGGCTATAGCACATGCCCTCGAAAGTTAGATATGATTTATCTATATTTTTTATCTTCATTCGAGCCATTTTTTAACCATCTAGGTCATTTTCATGGGCTATAGCACATCCTATCGAGAGACTATAGAAATATTCATGTCGTAGACTCCTCCTCTTTCTAATGTAATTTTGAGCCTGTCTAAGGTGTCTGTGGGCTATAGCACATGCAATCGAGGATCATATATGATTTATGTGTTTTTTTTGTTATTTTCATTCGAGCCAATTTTCACCCATCTATACCATTTTCATGGGCTGTAGCTCATCCTATCGAGAGTCTATAGCAATATTCATGTCCTAGACTCCTCTTTTCGATGTAATTTTGAGTCTATCTAAGGTGTCCATGGGCTATAGCACATGCCCTCGAGGGTCAGATATCATTTTTCTATTTTTGTTGTTATCTTCATCCGAGCCAGTTTCCACCCAAGTAAACCATTTTCATGGGCTATAGCACATACTATTGAGAGACTATAGCAATATTCATGTCCTAGACTCCTCTTTTTTATGTAATTTTGAGTTTGTTCAAGGTGTTTGTGGGCTATAGCACGTGCCCTTGCGGATCAGATATGATTTATCTATATTTTTTATCTTCATTCGAGCTATTTTTTAACCATCTAGGCCATTTTCGTGGGCTATAGCACATCCTATCGAGAGACAATAGAAATATTCATGTCGTAGACTCCTCCTCTTTCTAATGTAATTTTGAGCCTGTCTAAGGTGTCTGTGGGCTATAGCACATGCAATCGAGGATCATATATGATTTATGTGTTTTTTTTGTTATTTTCATTCGAGCCAATTTTCACCCATCTATACCATTTTCATGGGCTATAGCACATTCTATCGAGAGTCTATAGCAATATTCATGTCCTAGACTCCTCTTTTCGATGTAATTTTGAGTCTGTCTATGGTGTCCACGGGATATAGCACATGCCCTCAAGGGTCAGATATTATTTATCTATTTTTGTTGTTATCTTCATTCGAGCCAGTTTCCACCCAACTAAGCTATTTTAATAGGCTATAGCACATCCTATCGAGAGACTATAGCAATATTCATGTCCTAGACTCCTGCTCTTTTTGATGTAATTTTGAGCCTGACTAAGGTGTTCATAGGCTATAGCACATGCCCTTGAGGGTCATATATGATTTATCTATATTTTTTTGTTATCTTTGTTCGAGCCATTTTTTAACCATCTAGGCCATTTACATGGGATATAGCACACCGGATCGAGAGATTATAGCAATACTCATGTCATAGACTCCTCCTCTTTCCGATGTAATTTTTAGCCTATCTATGGTGTCTGTGGGCAATAGAACATGCCCTTGAGGGTCAGATATCATTTATGTGTTGTTTTTTTGTTATTTTTATTCGAGCCAATTTTCACCCATCTAAGCCATTTTAAAGGGTTGTAACACATCCTATCGAGAGTCTATAGCAATATTCATGTCCTAGACTCATCCTATTTTCAATGTAATTTTGAGTCTATCTAAGGTGCTCGTGGGCTATAGCACATGTCCTCGAGGTCAGATATCATTTATCTATTTTTGTTATTATCATCATTCGAGCCAGTTTCAAAAGTAACTAAGCCATTTTAATGGCGAGAGACTATAGCAATATTCATGTCCTAGATTCCTCCTCTTTTTTATGTAATTTTGAGCCTTTCCAAGGTGTTTGTGGGCTATAGCACAGGCCCTTGAGGGTCAGATTTGATTTAACTATATTATTTTGTTATCTTCATTCGAGCCATTTTTTAACCATCTAAGCTATTTTTGTGGGCTATAGCACATCCTATCGAGAGACTATAGCAATATTCATGTCGTAGACTCCTCCTCTTTCTAATGTAATTTTGAGCATGTTTAAGGTGTCTGTGGACTATAGCACATGCAACCGAGGATCATATATGATTTATGTTTTTTTTTGTTATTTTCATTCGAGCCAATTTTTACCCATCTATACCATTTTCATGGGTTATAGCACATCCTATCGAGAGTCTATAGTAATATTCATGTCCTAGACTCCTCTTTTTGATGTAATTTTGAGTCTGTCTAAGGTGTCCACGGGCTATAGCACATGCCCCCAAGGGTCAGATATCATTTATCTATTTTTATTGTTATCTTCATTCGAGCCAGTTTCCACCCAACTAAGCCATTTTAATAGGCTATAGCACATCCTATCGAGAGACTATAACAATATTCATGTCCAAGACTCCTGCTCTTTTTGATGTAATTTTGAGCCTGACTAACGTGTTCGTAGGCTATAGCATATGCCCTTGAGGGTCATATATGATTTATCTATATTTTTTTGTTATCTTTGTTCAAGCCATTTTTTAACCATCTAGGCCATTTACGTGGGATATAGCACACCAGATCGAGAGATTATAGCAATACTCATGTCATAGACTTCTCCTCTTTCCGATGTAATTTTTAGCCTATCTATGGTGTCTGTGGGTAATAGAACATGCCCTTGAGGGTCAGATATCATTTATGTGTTGTTTTTTTGTTATTTTTATTCGAGCCAATTTTCACCCATCTAAGCCATTTTAAAGGGTTGTAACACATCCTATCGAGAGTCTATAGCAATATTCATGTCCTAGACTCATCCTATTTTCAATGTAATTTTGAGTCTATCTAAGGTGCTCGTGGGCTATAGCACATGTCCTCGAGGTCAGATATCATTTATCTATTTTTGTTGTTATCATCATTCCAGCCAGTTTCCAAAGTAACTAAGCCATTTTAATGGCGAGAGACTATAGCAATATTCATGTCCTAGATTCCTCCTCTTTTTTTATGTAATTTTGAGCCTTTCCAAGGTGTTCGTGGGCTATAGCACAGGCGCTTGAGGGTCAGATTTGATTTAACTATATTATTTTGTTATCTTCATTCGAGCCATTTTTTAACCATCTAAGCTATTTTCGTGGGCTATAGCACATCCTATTGATAGGCTATAGCAATATTCATGTCGTAGACTCCTCCTCTTTCTGATGTAATTTTTAGCTTGTCTAAGGTGTCCGTGAGCTATAGCACATGCCCTCGAGGGTCAGATATGATTTATATGTTTTTTTTGTTATTTTCATTCGAACCAATTTTCACCCATCTAAGCCATTTTCATGGACTATAGCACATCCTATCGAGAGTCTATAACAATAGTCATGTCCTAGACTCGTTCTTTTTTTTATGTAATTTTGAGTCTATCTATGGTGCCCATGGGCTATAGCACATGTCCTCGAGGTCAGATATCATTTATCAATTTTTATTGTTATCTTCATTCGAGCCAGTTTCCGCGCAACTAAGCCATTTTCATGGATTATAGCACGTCCTATCGAGAGACTATAGCAATATCCATGTCCTAGACTCCTGCTCTTTTTTATGTAATTTTGAGCCTGTCTAAGGTGTTTGTGGGCTATAGCACATGCCCTTGAGGGTCAAATATGATTTATCTATATTTATTTGTTATCTTCATTCGAGCCATTTTTTAACCTTCTAAGCCATTTTCATGGGCCATAGCATATCCTATTGAGAGACTATAGCAATATTCATGTTCTAGACTCTTCTTCTTTCCGATGTAATTTTGAGGCTTTCTATGGTGTCCTTGGGCTATAGCACATGCCCTCGAGGGTCAGATATGATTTATGTGTTTTTTTGTTATTTTTATTCGAGCCAATTTTCACCCATCTAAGCCATTTTCATGGGCAATATTCATGTCCTAGACACATCCTATTTTCAATGTAATTTTGAGTCTATCTAAGGTGCTCGTGGGCTATAGCACATGTCCCCGAGGTCAGATATCATTTATCTATTTTTGTTGTTATCATTATTCGAGCCAGTTTCCACATAACTAAGCCATTTTAATGCCGAGAGACTATAGCAATATTCATGTCCTAGATTCCTCCTCTTCTTTTATGTAATTTTGAGCCTTTTCAAGGTGTTTGTGGGCTATAGCACAGGCCCTTGAGGGTCAAATTTGATTTAACTATATTATTTTGTTATCTTCATTCGAGCCATTTTTTAACCATCTAAGCTATTTTCCTAGGCTATAGCACATACTATCGAGAGACTATAGCAATATTCATGTCGTAGACTCCTCCTCTTTCTAATGTAATTTTGAGCCTATCTAAGGTGTATGTGGGTTACAGCACATGCAATCGAGGATCATATATGATTTATGTGTTTTTTTTTGTTATTTTCATTCGAGCCAATTTTCACCCATCTATACTATTTTCATGGGCTATAGCACACCCTATCAAGAGTCTATTGCAATATTCATGTCCTAGACTCCTCTTTTTAATGTAATTTTGAGTCTATCTAAGGTGTCCACGGGCTATAGCACATGCCCTCAAGGGTCAGATATCATTTATCTATTTTTGTTGTTATCTTCATTCAAGCCAGTTTCCACCCAACTAAGCCATTTTAATAGGCTATAGCACATCCTAGCGAGAGACTATAGCAATATTCATGTCCTAGACTTCTGCTCTTTTTGATGTAATTTTGAGCCTGACTAAGGTGTTTGTAGGCTAGCACATGCCCTTGAGGGTCATATATGATTTATCTATATTTTTTTGTTATCTTCGTTCGAGCCATTTTTTAACCATCTAGGTCATTTACGTGGGATATAGCACACCGGAACGAGAGATTATAGCAATACTCATGTCTACTCCTCCTCTTTCCGATGTAATTTTTAGCCTGTCTAAGCTGTCTGTGGGCAATAGAACATGCCCTTGAGGGTCAGATATCATTTATGTGTTGTTTTTTTGTTATTTTTATTTGAACCAATTTTCACCCATCTAAGCCATTTTAAAGGGTTGTAACACATCCTATCGAGAGTCTATAGCAATATTCATGTCCTAGACTCATCCTATTTTCAATGTAATTTTGAGTCTGTCTAAGGTGCTCGTGGGCTATAGCACATGTCCTCGAGGTCAGATATCATTTATCTATTTTTATTGTTATCATCATTCGAGCCAGTTTCCACGTAACTAAGCCATTTTAATTGCGAGAGACTATAGCAATATTCATGTCCTAGATTCCTCCTCTTTTTTTATGTAATTTTGAGCCTTTCCAAGGTGTTCATGGGCTATAGCACAGGCCCTTGAGGGTCAGATTTGATTTAACTATATTATTTTGTTATCTTCATTCGAGCCATTTTTTAACCATCTAAGCTATTTTCGTGGGCTATAGCACATCCTATCGAGAGACTATAGCAATATTCATGTCGTAAACTCCTCCTCTTTCTAATGTAATTTTGAGCCTGTCTAAGGTGTCAGTGGGCTATAGCACATGCAATCGAGGATCATATATGATTTATGTGTTTTTTTGTTATTTTTATTCGAGCCAATTTTCACCCATCTATACCATTTTCATGGGCTATAGCACATCCTATCGAGAGTCTATAGCAATATTCATGGGCTATAGCATATCCTATTGAGAGACTATAGCAATATCCATATTGTAGACTCTTCTTCTTTCCGATGTAATTTTGAGGCTTTCTAAGGTGTCCTTGGGCTATAGCACATGCCCTCGAGGGTCAGATTTGATTTATGTGTTTTTTTATTATTTTGATTCGAGCCAATTTTCACCCATCTAAGCCATTTTCATGGGCTATAGCACATCCTATCGAGAGTCTATAGCAATATTCATGTCCTAGACTCCTCTTTTCGATGTAATTTTGAATCTGTCTAAGGTGTCCGTGGACTATAGCACATGCCCTCGAGGATCAGATATCATTTATCTATTTTTGTTATTATCTTCATCCGAGCCAGTTTCCACCCAAGTAAGCCATTTTCATGGGCTATAGCACATACTATCGAGAGACTATTGCAATATTCATGTCCTAGACTCCTCCACTTTTTATGTAATTTTGATTTTGTCTAAGGTGTTTGTGGGCTATAGCACATGCCCTTGAGGGTCAGATATGATTTGTCCATATTTTTTTGTTATTTTCATTCGAGCCAATTTTCACCCATCTAAGCCATTCTCATGGGCTATAGCACATCCTACCAAGAGTCTATAGCAATATTCATGTCCTAGAGTCATCCTTTTTTCGATGTAATTTTGAGTGTGTCTTAGGTGTCCGTGGGCTATAGCACATGCCCTTAAGGGTCAGATATCATTTATCTATTTTTGTTGTTATCTTCATTCGAGGCAGTTTTTACCCAACTAAGCCATTCTCATGGGCTATAGCACATCCTATCGAGAGACTAGCAATATTCATGTCATAGACTCCTCCTCTTTCCGATGTAATTTTGAGCCTGCCTAAGGTGTCCGTGGGCTATAGCACATGCCCTCAAGGGTCAGATATGATTTATGTCTTTTTTTCTGTTATTTTCATTCGGGCCAATTTTTGCCCATCTAAGCCATTTTTTGGGCTATAGCACATCCTATCGAGAGTCTATAGCAATATTTATGTACTAGACTCCTCTTTTCGATGTAATTTTGAGTCTGTCTAAGGTATCCACGGGCTATAGCACATACGCTCAAGGGTTAGATATCATTTATCTATTTTTGTTGTTATCTTCATTCCAGCCAGTTTCCACCCAACTAAGCCATTTTAATAGGCTATAGCACATCCTATCGAGAGACTATAGCAATAGTCATGTCCTAGACTCCTCTTTTTGATGTAATTTTGAGCCTATCTAAGGTGTCCGTGGGCTATAGCACATGCCCTCAAGGGTCAGATATGATTTATCTATATTTTTTTTTATTTTCATTCGAGACAATTTTCACCCATCTAAGACATTTTCATGGGCTATAGCACATCCTATCGAGAGTCTATACCAATATTCATGTCCTAGACTCCTCCTTTTTTCGATGTAATTTTGAGTCTATCTAAGGTGTCCGTGGGCTATAGCACATGCCCTCGTGGGTCAGATGAGTTATGTGGTGCTATAATTTTCACTAAAATTGATTTGCGATGTGGCTACCATCAAATTAAAATGAAACTTGGAGATGACTAGAAAATAGCTTTCAAAACCAAATTTGGATTATATGAGTGGTTAGTAATGCCTTTTGGTTTAACTAATGCACCTTGTACTTTCATGCGCTTGATGAATGAGGTTTTAAGAGCTTTCATTGGCAAATTTCTGGTAGTTTACTTTGATGATATCTTGATTTATAGCAAATCCATAGATGAACATATGAATCATTTGCATGTTGTTTTTGATGCTTTACGAGATGCACATTTATTTGGTAACCTGGAAAAGTGCACCTTTTGCACGGATCGAGTCTCTTTTCTTGGCTATGTTGTGACTCCACAGGGAATTGAGGTGGATGAGGCGAAGATTGCAGCCATAAAGAGCTGGCCTGTACCAAAAACTCTCACACAGGTGAGGAGTTTTCTTGATCTTATAGGTTTCTACCGCTGCTTTGTCAAAGATTTTAGCACCATTGCTGCACCTTTGCATGAGTTGACGAAGAAGGGCGTTAATTTCCATTAGGGTAAGGTACATCATGAGATTTTTAATGCTTGAAGGATAAACTCACACATGCACCATTGCTGCAATTACCTAATTTTGATAAGATTTTTGAGCTTGAATGTGATGCTAGTGGTATAGGCATTGGTGGTGTTTTGATGCAAGATAGTAAACCTGTTGCATATTTTAGTGAGAAAATTACTAGGCCTGTTTTGAATTACTCCACGTATGATAAGGAATTGTATGCACTTGTACGTTGTTTAGAGACGTGGCGTCATTATTTGTTACCCAAAGAATTTGTTATTTATTCTAATCATGAATCACTTAAGTATATTCGTTCTCAATGTAATTTGAACCGTAGACATGCTAAATGGATTGAGTTTATTGAGTCTTTTCCTTATATTATTAAACATAAGAAAGGGAAGGATAATGTGATCGCTGATGCTTTATCTAGGCGCTATACTTTATTGTCTCAACTTGATTGTAGAATTTTTGGACTTGAGGCAATTAAAGAACAATATCCTGCTAATGTTGATTTTAAGGATGTATTGCTGCATTGTACAGAAGATCGTGCATGGAACAAATTTGTGTTGACTGATGGATTCTTGTTTAGAGCTAACCACCTATGCATTCCAATTGGTTCCGTTCGTCTTTTGTTGTTACAGGAGGCGCATGGAGGTGGATTAATGGGTCATTTTGGTGCCAAGAAGACGGAGGATATTTTGGCCATACACTTCTTTTGGCCAAGGATGAGGAAAGATGTTGAGCGCTTTGTTGCTCGCTGCACTACATGTCAAAAAGCTAAGTCTCGCTTGAATCCACATGGTTTATACATGCCACTTCTTGTTCCTTCTATTCCTTGGGTGGATATTTCTATGGACTTTGTTTTAGGACTGCCTAGGACTAAGAGGGGGAGTGATAGTATTTTTGTTGTTGTGGATAGATTTTCTAAGATGGCACACTTTATACCATGTCATAAGACTGATGTCATAAGAAATTATATGTTTCCATGGTATGCCTTCTACTATTGTTTCAGATCGTGATGCAAAATTCTTGAGTCACTTTTGGCGCACGCTTTGGAATAAGTCAGGTACAAAGTTGTTGTTTTCTACAACTTGTCACCCACAAACTGATGGATAAACTGAGGTGGTGAATCGCACTTTGGGTACTATGTTGAGAGCTATTTTGAAGAAAAATTTGAAGCAATGGGAAGAATGTTTGCCTTATATTGAATTTGCATATAATCGGGCAACACATTCTACTACCAAGGTAAGTCCTTTCAAGGTAGTGCATGGTTTTGATCCCCGTACTCCACTTGATATACATCCTCTACCTATTTATGAGAGAGTTCATGTTGATGCTAAGGAGCATGAATTTATTTTGAAAATGCATGAGACCACTAGACTTAGCATTGAAATGATGAATGACAAGTATAAAATTGCTGGTAGTAAAGATACAAAAGAAGTAAAATTTGATGTAGGAGATTTAGTATGGTTACACTTGAGAAAGGATAGATTTCCAGATTTGAGAAAGTCTAAATTAATGTCTAGAGCTGATGGTCCTTTCAAAATAATTGAGAAGATTAATGATAATGCATACAAACTTGAGTTGCCTCCCGAGTTCGGGGTTAGTCCTACTTTTAACATTTCAGATTTGAAACCATACTTGGAGAAGAGAATGAGCTTGAGTCAAGAACGACTCCACTTCAAGAGGGGGAGGATGATGTGGACATCACTCCTAAGGATACATGCAACACTCCTCCAATTCTGGACTTGCAAGATCCAATGACTAGAGCTCGTGCACGATGACTAAATTTAGAGGTGAGCTCGTTCCTACGTTCTTCATTATATGTCACTTTTGAGAATGGTTTGCTACCTAATGATTATATTGTAATTAGGAACCATGGAGAGGATCAGGAGATGATGGGAGAAGGACTTGGAGACGTGGAGGACCAGCAAGGACGTGGAAGCCAAGGTGCAGGCCCAACCAAAACTGACTTTGAGTCTGTTTCGGGGCTCAGGACCAGTCTACACTAAAATGGATGCCCAAGACACATACGGACTCGGATATGGACGTTCTACATATGCACGGAAAGATAAGAAGAAGACATTTCCAATGCTGCCGGTCTCATATAAAAATTTATCTGGAGTCATCGGGAATCATCGAAATAATAGAGGGTCCAGAATCTGTTTCGGTGCTGCGTCGCCTATTTTTGGCCTTTGGGCTTTGTATCTAGTTGAGCCCAATTAGGGGTGTGTCCAGAGGGTCTTGCACAACCCTAGGGTCTTCATATACAGACCGTCGCCGCACCCTTAGGCCTCGAGAGTCAGATATCATTTATCTATTTTTGCTGTTATCTTCATTCGAGCCACTTTCCACCCAACTAAGTCACTTTAATAGGCTATAGCACATCCTATCAAGAGACTATTGCAATATTCATGTCCTAGACTCCTCCTCTTTTTGATGTAATTTTGAGCCTGTCTAAGGCGTTCGTGGGCTATAGCACATGCCCTTGAGGGTCAGATATATTTTATCCATATTTTTTTATTTTCACTCGAGCCATTTTTTAACCATCTAGGTCATTTTCATGGTCTATAGCACATTCTATCGAGAGACTATAGCAATATTCATGTCGTAGACTCCTCCTCTTTCTAATGTAATTTTGAGCCTCTGTAAGGTGTCTGTGGGCTATAGCACATGCCCTCGAGGATCATATATGATTTATGTATTTTTTTTTATTTTCATTCGAGCCAATTTTCACCCATCTATACCATTTTCATGGGCTATAGCACATCCTATCGAGAGTCTCTAGCAATATTCATGTCCTAGACTCCTCTTTTCGATGTAATTTTAAGTCTGTCTAAGGTGTCAATGGGCTATAGCACATGCCCTCAAGGGTCAGATATCATTTATCTATTTTTGTTGTTATCTTCATTCGAGCCAGTTTCCACCCAACTAAGCCATTTTAATAGGCTATAGCACATCCTATCGAGAGACTATAGCAATAGTCATGTCCTAGACTCCTCCTCTTTTTGATATAATTTTGAGCCTGTCTAAGGTGTTCGTGGGCTATAGCACATTCCCTTGAGGGTCATATATTATTTATCTATATTTTTTTGTTATTTTCATTCGAGCCAATTTTCACCCATCTAAGCCATTTTCATGGGTTATAGCACATCCTATCGAGAGTCTATAGCAATATTCATGTCCTATACTCCTCCTCTTTTTGATGTAATTTTGAGCATGTCTAAGGCAATGACCACCGCCGGCATTGATGGCCGACGAGCTCGCCCGCTCGATTTCTCTCCCCCTCGGCCCTATAAAACGACCCCGAGACACCCCCCAGACCCACCGCCTCTTTCCCGCTCCTCCCCGCTCGCTCGCAACCCCCGGGACCCCTCCCGGTCGAGCCTCGCCCGCCACCGCCGGATTCCCTCGTCGCCAACCCACCTCCGGCCATCCCCGACCTCGCGCGACGCCTGGGTAAGAACCCCCTCGCTCCCCTCCCCCTCCCAGGTCTCTCGCGGCAAGGATTAGACCCCCGGAGGACCATTCTGGCCGATCTCCGGTGAGGCCCCGCTACCGCCACCATGTAGCCGCCGCCTGCCCGCCTAGACCCCCCGTGAGCCGTTCGATCCTTGATCTACGGTCCAGATTAGAAGGACCCCGAAGGGTTATTTTTGGTGCACGATGGCACAGTGGACCACCAGTCAACACTGGTCCATGGACCCCGTGGACCCGGTCCACACCCTTTTAGGATTTAATTTAATTCACTAAATTCTAGGAAAATGGTAGTTTTGCACCTAAGCCCCTCTGTTTTGACCTAATTAGTTTTTAACCCTAATTTTCTCTAGAATTTTAGTTTAAATTATATGTTAGTCCCTAATATTTTTAATAAATACTATTTTAGCCCTGAAAATTTACAGAAACACTCATGTACTTAATTTTAATTATATTTTGGCCCTGTCTTTTTACACTTAGCCCCCTACACTTAATAATAACTATGTTTAAGTCCTAAAATTTTGCAAAAACAACCTTATACTTTTTAGTAATTATTTTTTCAGTCCTAATAATTTGCACTTTAGTCCCTGTACTTTTATAAAATTACAAATAGATCCTTAAAAGCCCCTGTTTTTACCTTTTTGCCCCTAAAATTTCAAACTAGCATAACTTTTTACTCGTAACTCCAAATTAGGTGATTCTTGCGCCAAATTTCTCGTAGGAGCATAACCTTTGCATTCATTGCATCTACATATTGATTTTCCTTTATTGCATGGCTGTAATTTGATTTGTTATGCAATTGCTTGTGTCTAAATGATACTATTACGTAAAGACGGGCATACACAAGGACCGCGCTACGAGGACTTCTAGGAGCAGGAATTTGAAGGGTTAGAGCAGCCTCCCACGCAGGACGAAGGAAAGTGTCCTTGATACATCTTGCACCTATTACAATATTTACCATAGAATTGCATGCTTGTGTCAATTGATTGGGAACCTATTGTTAGGGTTTTCCTAGTATTGTTTTACCCCTTTTTCTTGTCGCCTCGAACTAGTTGGATGGTTGATTGTGGGTAGATAATGATCAGATGGTTTATGGGATGTGGGGTTAATATTAATCTTGATTAATGAACAATGTAATATGGGAAATGATTGATAATTCTTTTAGTAACATGGCTTAGGGATCTATGCATGTCGGATGGAATGGATGTGGTGCCGTGGGCACATGGTTGGTGGTGGTAGGCTTGTTGTAGATCCTAGGAACCGGTTCTTGGAGCGACAACCCAGGAAAATAGTGCATTTGGTGGAGCGGGGAATGGAAGTCAAGAGAGGATTGTCCTTGTATCTGAATGGCTCAAGAGGGGGCTCTTGGGGTGATGAGCTGGTTGTTGAGGAGCTATCACTTATGGATGGGAGTGGAACCTTAGTGGGTAGCATGTACTGGGAGACCCGAAAAGCCTCGTAGTGAAACCCTGCCACACACCAAAGGAAGTGTGTAATGTGGGTCGCGTCCACAGGCACAAAGGGAATCATAACTTGTGGGTAAAGTGGTACAAACTCTATAGAGTATCAAACTATAATGATAGCGATGCTCACGATCAAGAGCGGCCTGGAATCCTCACAAGATTAGTTGGGTGTGGTTGGGGTTGGTTGGGATGGTTTGGACCTGGATTGAGTAGTACCACATGGATTTGAGGGATGGGATGACCCCACTTAGTAATTAGGTTGCATAGGACATTAAATGCTCATGCAATAAACCCCTTTAAAGCCTTCCTTGTCTTAGCCTCATGTCATCTTTTCCCCCACTTGCTGAGTACGACACGTACTCATCCTTGCTATACCCTATCGCTGCTCAGCCACAGGAGAGGAATAGAATCACTATGAAGACGACGGAGGCGAGTACTAGGCAATGGTCCACCAGTCGGTGCCTGTGGAGTCTTGGGACGTCTATGCTAGTTTAATTCTGCTGCATTGATGTACTTTTCTTTTAGACCTACGAGTCCTTTTGTAATAAAGATATGATGTAATAATTAAAGGATATGGATATTTATTCTATGTACCATTGATGATGTACCATATGTGTGTGTAACTTGATCCTGGGCACACGTACGGCTGCACCCATTTTGCATCTTAAAATGGGTGTGATACTGTTAGGGCAGGCGACTGTGTGGGTTTCCCACCTTGTTACCTTAGCTACCCATGACTGATGCATATCATGTTTGCCATAAGCTTTCTATTAGAAAAAAGAGTATGCCCCGATCGTACACAAGACTTAAGAGTTATATTGATTTTACCTTATAGTTGACATTTCTCATTTGCTAACACCAACGACGTGATGGGATGCACTCCCAAACTATGTGGGGTGCCTCCTATTGTTCCTTGCCTCTCTGTAAATATGGTCCTCTAGGTGCCTCCCATGATACATCATGCGTGGCCTCCACCGTAAAACTATTCGACGAGATCTGAAAAATCTGGTGTGGGCATCGGATATATGGACTGTAATATCGCCTCTAGCAATGTATTTAAATTTTTTAAAATTATATGATACTCCATTGTTTGATTTTAGCTTTTTGTAGTGTTGCCCTTGTCGTAAGCTTTCCAGAAAAAAAAATTTGGCCCGATCGGACACCAAATGTGAAAGTTATCATGTTTCAGGCTACGGCTCTCATGTTTCGTGTGCTTATTCCCACGGTTTCGTGAGCTGTTAGGGCAGGCAACTATGTGGGTTGCCCACCTTGTTGCTGCTGTGAACAAGGGTTCCTGATCTTCTGAAAGATTCTGGATATGTTGATTTGATCGGAGGCGACACACAAATCGATCTGGCTTTAGAACAACATGTTCTAAACCCCGCAATCACAGCACGACGTCTCCTCTGGTTATCAACCTGTGACAGCCCTGTATTTTGAGCAAATAAAACGAAAATGAAATTTGAGAAAAAAAAATCTCTTACCTTTACTGTTCGTGGGACCCGCTGGCCCCACCTGTCAAGTCCAAATCCTCAGTACCGCCGCCGCCCGCGCCGGGGCAGCGCTAGTGCCCGCATGCGCGCTGGGGGCGCCACGCAGCGCCTACGCCCAGGCCTGCTGCCGCTCGACCGGGGGATTTATTCCTCGGTTCTTTCTCTCGCTCTCCCGTTTTCCTTCTCTCTCTCGTTTTCTTTCTCTGTTTTCACCTCTGCCATCACCAGAGCGAGCCGAAGCTCGAGCTCCTGCCACCGACGATGACTCCCCGACTAGGCCAGCGCCTCAAATTGCCGCACAAACTCCCTCCCAATCTTCCTCTATGGCCGCCCAGCACCATCGCCAGCCGTAGCTCGCGGATTTCAACCGTTTTCCTCTCGGTGAGCACCGGCGACCTTCTCTGTTCTCCCTCAAATTCTCTTTCTTTAATAGACCGTAGTCAAATTCCTCTTGGATGACGATTGTTCACTTGGTTGTGCACCGAATTGATCAATTGATGACCCTTTTTCGTGTTCATGCTGGCCGTGCTCCAGGTCTCCCTTGCCGTCGGCCAACACCGAGCCATCCCACCGTCGCCATCGCCACTGTTTCGGTGAGCACCCGTCGTCGCTGACCTCACCTTCGGTTTTCCCCTTCGGCACCACCCCCGTCCCTGCCCTCGGTCGGCCGAGCCGCGCTCGAGAGCACCGCCGGCCACAGCGGCAGCGCTGCCGTGCGCTCGCCCGCGAGGCTATCCGAGCTCCTGGAGCTCGGTTGCTGGGCCGCGCCCGGGCGGCTGGGCCAGACTCGGCAGCTGCGCAGCTGGGCCGAGCCCAGTAACGGCTGGGCCGTTGAGTGGCCCATGAGGCCGAGTTAAGGCAGCCCATATTAATTCCCGGGATTTTCCTTTAAAAATAATTCCAGAAACTTAGATAATTTATAACTAGAGTTTTGGACCTCCTAAAATCATGGGACCAATTTTGTTAGGTTCCAAATAATTTTCTCTACTAGTTTGTGAATTAAAAGTAAATATTTATTTTATATGATCTTTAGGTATTTAATTATATATTAGAAATGCCCTTTAAATTGCTAATTAATTTAATAATTCCTAAATTAATGTCTTACCCTAATCAGTTAATAGTAATTAATAATGGGATAATTAAGGATAATTAACTATAATTGGGCATGCCACTCCCTTGTCATTAGTAGACTAAATCACATTTTAGTTGAAGGAAATACTTCAGACAAGAGCAATTAAGTTCTTGTCTACTATTTATTCGCGTCGTCATTTCAAGCATTGCATTTTGCATTCATGCATCGCTAGCACTAACTTGCGACATATCGACGAATCGTATAGGACCTGAGAACATCGAGCAGTCTATCGAGAGTGGACTAGAGGTGGTGGTTGTTGAGCCCGACTCCACGCCTGCCCCGCCGTACTCGGACGAACCACAAGGCAAGCCCCGGTGCATCCCACCTATATTTTTAAATTCTTTCTTTTATCACAATCAGTCGAGTCATGATTGTGCACTAGGTTCTAGGAATTGATTGACACCCACCTACATCACTACCAGATCCCATGGTGTATGTATACTATACAGGTACCGGTAGCACGATAGGCGCTATGCTTATGTCATAGGAATATCGGTAGCACTGTATAGGATGATCTTAAAGCATGGAGGCTTTAAGTTGAGTGAGATCTCTGAGAATTCAAATGAAAGGTGATGATGATGATGAGACCGGACGGGCCCAGTAGAGGAAAGGGCAAAGACTGGGTCTTGCAAGGTGGTAGCCCCGTCCGTGTCGGATTTAGGACCAAGCCGTTGGCAGCTCCGTGAACAAGTATTGAACAGTACCGATCTACATGCTAGTATATGGGACCCAGTAAGCTGATGTACCCTAACTACCTCAGTGGTAGGACGTAGCCAACTTTCTTTTGCCGGCTGTTAGTGAGATTGAAGTCTCACGGGAGGGAAATGGTGGTCGCTCACGAATAACGTCTGGGACGGGTATCACGTGGGGTCTCCATATTTCCGGGGAAGTTGGAAACGGATCGACCTCTGGTTGGGGCTAGCGGGAAAGGTTGTCATATACAACCAATGCGGTGTGTATGTGTCATGTAGTCGAGTTTTAACCAGCTGGTAGAAATTGATTCGACTCGCTGTCCCTCGCAGCAATGAGTACCGCTTGTTCACTTGGCGTGAGCGTAGATAATTGAGAGTAATGAGAGAAGGAGAGTTGTTTCAGTTGAATAATTTCTTTGCTTGCAAGAACTTGATTGCAATAGTACAGGATGCAAACCTTAATGCTAATTAACTTAATCTTAAGCTAAAAGATAAAAGTAGATGTCCATTATTAGTGTTGTTTTTCACAAGTTTGAGTCAACCCACCAGCCAAAGGCCTATTCATTCTAGGTGTCGGCCTTAGCGAGCCACGTTGACAGGTCAGTCTTGCGGAGTATATTAGATACTCAGGGCTTTGTCCATATTGATTTTAGGTGGTGAGCCATCTTCCTATGGCTGGTCCGAGAATATACCAGGTGAAGGGCAACTGCCGAAAGGAGGATCCCTCCAGTGGGAACCCATCCCGTCACCGGAAGAATAGAAGATGATCGTATCCCAGGAGCATAGTTTAGATAGTAGAATAAAGCTCCTCGATGCCAAACTGTTCGTGTTAGCTTTTCAAACACTTTTTTGTAATAAATGTTTTTCCATTGTAAAACTCTGGTTTGTTTTCTGAAAACCTGGTTGTATTACACCATAATGTAATATATTCTGGGCTTGTAAGAATGTATGTGTTGTTGTAACTCGCTTCGTCGAGTGTCCTCCTGTACAATATCCTGGTTATCCCAGAGGGGATGTCACAGCTAGTATCAGAGCAATACAGGAGCAACGGCATATCATTCTCAAGTCAGTTTTCAAAAACTTTGTTTGCAAAACTTCTATAGGACCCCATGAGTGAGAATGACAGGTTAGAAGACGCTAGAAGACACGAGTAGATGTTGCTATTCGAATTAGAATAAGTAATTAACTACTAACTGATTAATTTTCGTTTGCATGCCGTTTGCATCATATCCTCTCATATAATTGGAAATATTGGGGTATTAATGATTAAATCTCTAGACTTAGTTTTGTTTTGTTACTGTTGTTGCTTTGTTTCCACTGTGGGAAGAAGTGTTTAACTTGTTAAACCTTTTTCCTGCAGATGCCATGGAGTCGCAGACGTGTGCGTGAGATTGACGTGCAGGAGGCACGTAACGCGGACTTAGAGCGTCAGCTCCATGACATAGAGATGCGACTAGTAGAGGCTACCCAGCAGGGGAACAGCCAGCGTGTTATTTACCGACGACGGTTTCAGGCAGATAGTCAGCGGATTGTTGCACTCGAGGGACAGATTGTGGAGCTTACTAGAGACCGTGATGGTTTTCACCAGAGGGCGATAGACCTTGAGGGCCAGATGATAGCACTTGCCGACGAGCATGACACGGCTCGCCAGAGGGTCACACTGGTGGAGGGTGAGCTAGTAGGTGTCACTCAGCAGCGTGACCAGTTTGTTGAGGTGTTACTTGACGTTGCAGCTCAGAGGGACCACCTCCAGCTACAGGTTCAGCACCTTATACAGGAGTAGCAGATGTTTGATGAGCACCACCTAGACCTTCACCACCAGCTTGAGGAGTTGCAGTAGCAGCAGCAGCAGGGACAGGCAGGGGGTGGCGAGGCTCCCGTGTCGGGCCTTGACTCTGAGGGACCCCCTGTTGCGCCAGACGACGATGTTGTGTCAGATGGGGACAGCCACGCACCACCACAGTAGATGGTGTGGGGATTAGACTAGCGGTAGGAGAGTAGCAGTAGTGGACTAGGAGTAGCAGGGTAGCCATATTTTTGTTGACAGGATGTCAGATTGTATAGCCACCAGGTAGTATGCTGGAGATAGGGTTGTTTAGTTAGATGGCGATAGTCGCCGCATTTTGCTGATGTAGGTCAGATTGTATAGTAGGTCGACGGTAGACCTCCCCGCTATAGCAGTTTGTACTAGTAGTAGTAGAAAACTCATGTATTAGGTTGCTAATAAATAAAAGTGGATGTTTTAGTAGTTTTTTCCAGTTGAATGTGTTGTATCGCCAGAGGCCCTTTTGATATTAATACCTGTTAATCCTGTTGCTCCGCAGAGATGGCCAGTGGTGGTAATGGCATTAGTGATGCGGAAGGGCAGCAGTGTCATTTATGCCAAGAGAAAAACATCCGCATAGCAGCATTGGAAAATCAACTATGGGTTAGAGAGGAATGGCTGGTCATTCAAGGTAGTCAGTTAAATGACAAGGATGAACAACTTGCAAGTAGGGATCAGCAGCTTGCAACAGCTAATATCTCGATCCAACAACTAGAGGAGGATTTGATTCAAATGCATAATAATATGTTGAATCAAGAATTTGAGCAACAACGATTACAGGAAGAAGAAGATGAACCAGAGGTGATTATGGATGCAGAGTCGGTGATAGACATGACCGAGCTTCCATCATTGCAGGATGGGGGTTCAGGAGTGGAGGACTCCGGGAATCAGGAAGTGACCTCTGTGCTTCGTTCGGTTGAATGAGCGTTAGAGTGTTATATCGTGTACTATAGCAAGAAAAGGAGTGGGAGTAAATGTGTAGTAGCTATAAGTGGTATGACAAATAAAGTTAGTGTGAACTATGGATGTCGACCCATGCTTTGTATTAAATGTTAAGTTGCTATAATACACAATTGTTTTATGCAAGCGGTGCCATGAAATGTTATTGTCAATTATTCCTGTTTCACTTGTAAGTCATGAGTTATTAATGAAAAGATTTTTTCTTGGATAGAATGGCTGAAATAGGAAATGGAAGTGGTGCGGAGAATTCGCAAAATGGGGGAACGGAAGTACCACCACCTCCACCCACGTTGGCACAAGCTATTGCAGTTATACTAAACTCTGGAGCAGCACAGGAGGATTTACTTCATCAAATAGTTTGGAATACCACTCCACAGGAGAACCATCAGAGTCATCATGCTCCAGATAATCAAGCAACTTATTCGGATTTTCTGGCTACCCGTCCGCCTATTTTCTCGGATGCCGGAGAACCTCTGGAAGCGGACCACTGGTTACGCACTATTGAATCGAAACTGGAGTTAATACCTTGCATGGATACCCAGAAGACCTTGTTTGCCGCCCAACAATTGCAAGGGAGTGCAGGGGCTTGGTGGGCAAATTATAGGGCAATGCGTCCACCTAACTATCAGTATACCTGGACAGAGTTTACTAAGGCTTTTCGCAAGTATCATATTCCAAAAGGTCTTGTGGATCAGAAGCGAAATGAATTTTTGGCATTAAAGCAAGGAGATATGACCGTGCATGCTTACTCCAAGGTATTCAATCGACTTGCCCAATACGCCCCAGAATATGTGGACACAGATGACAAGAAGAAAGTTCGCTTCAAAGGAGGGCTATCTACAAAGCTGCAGTCTCGCATTGTTTTGAACAGGACTGCCAGTTTTAATGAATTCGTCAGTGATGCCATTATCTTAGAAGATTCTCTTCGCATCCACAAGGCAGCAAAGGAAAAAGAGAAGAGGTTCATGGGCCAGGGAAGTGGAAGACCATCCAAATACAGATTGGTGTATACATCGCCAACAGGTCAGCGCTATCGCGCCATACCTTCCCACCCAACTAATTACCAGGCACCTCAGCAGTCGTCCCAGCACTATCAATCCCGCCCACCACAACAACAGCAGAATGTGCAGCAACCTCGACAAACTCATTCAGTATCACAGCCAAATACTCTACCATGTTACAACTGTGGTCGTTCTGGACACTTCGCTCAGAGTTGTCCCTATCCCCCGAAGATATCTAATGCACAAAATCCTCAAGGATCAGGACCCAATCAGCAGAAAAATCAGCCCAAGAATACACAAGTGAAAATCGGGCGTGCTAATTTTACTATGGCTGGGGAAATACCAGAAGGAGGACAAGTTCTTGCGGGTATGTTTTCTATTGCTGATCATCCTACTATGGTATTATTTGATTCTGGAGCTACCCATAACTTCATCAGCCAAGCATATGATCAACAACATTATATCCTACCATCCAAATTGTTATGCCCACATCTCCATTTCAACACCTGGGGGTAGAATACTTGCAAATCAAGAAGCTGCAAACCTACCACTAAAACTGGGTAGTAAAGCTTATTCTACATCCTTGATCATTTTGGAAGGGCAAGGGTTAGATGTAATTCTTGGTATGCAATGGATGGGTTTCCATAAGGCAGTCCTTGATATAGTTTCCCGCACCGTATATCTGGACTCACCTGTCCATGGCCGAGATTCTTTGATTTTAACTATACCACAGACCCTCTTGCCAATGGTTAATAAAATCATCAGTAAAAGTCTAGAAGAGATACCAATAGTCTGTGAATACCTAGATGTGTTTCCAGACCCGGTTTACCTCCGGAACGGGAAATAGAATTTAAGATAGAGCTTCAACCTGGAACAGCACCGATATCTCGAAGATCTTATCGGATGCCTCCTAATGAACTTGCCGAGCTGAAAGTGCAGTTACAGGAATTATTGGACAAAGGATACACACGCCCAAGTTCATCACCTTGGGGTTGTCCAGCCCTGTTTGTCAAGAAAAAGGATCAAACCTTGAGATTATGTGTGGATTATCGACCTTTAAATGCCGTTACTATCAAGAACAAATACCCACTTCCTCAGATTGACATATTATTCGATCAATTGATGGGAGCCAAGGTGTTCTCTAAAATAGACCTTTGATCGGGATACCACCAGATCCGAATTAGAGCTGAGGACATACCCAAGATAGCTTTCTCTACCAGGTATGGACTTTACGAATACCTAGTGATGTCTTTTGGTTTGACCAATGCACCGACACATTTCATGTATCTCATGAACTCGGTGTTCATGCCGGAATTGGACAAGTTCATAGTGGTCTTTATAGATGATATTCTGATCTATTCCAAGTCAGAAGAGGAGCATGCTAAACATTTGCGGATTGTGCTACAAAGCCTAAGAGATCACCAATTGTAAGCCAAGTTTAGTAAATGTGAGTTTTGGTTGAAAGAGATACCATTCTTAGGTCATGTGATTTCTGCGGAAGGTGTAGCGGTCGATCCCAATAATGTTCAGAAGGTATTGGATTGGGAGCCACCTAGGTCAGTCACTCAAATCCGAAGCTTTCTAGGTTTGGCAGGCTACTACAGAAGGTTTATTCCTAATTTCTCAAAGATTGCTAAACCAATGACAAAACTACTTGAAAAGGACAAGAAATATGAATGGAGTAGCGAATGTGATGAAGCTTTCCAAACTCTAAAGAAATTACTGACAACAGCTCCAGTATTAGCCCAACCGGATTTGACAAAGCCGTTTGATGTCTATTGTGATGCTTCTGGTATAGGACTTGGTTGTGTCCTTATGCAAGAAGGTCGAGTAATTGCATATGCATCACGACAACTTAGGAAGCATGAGGAACACTACCCAACACATGATTTGGAATTGGCATCAGTAGTTCTAGCCCTGAAGATTTGGCGACACTATCTCTTGGGAAATTTGGTACACCTCTACACAGACCATAAGAGTCTCAAGTATATATTTACCCAAGCAGATCTGAATATGCATCAAAGAAGGTGGTTAGAACTAATCAAGGATTACGAGATTGAGATCCATTATCATCCCGGAAAAGCGAATGTTGTGGCCGATGCTTTAAGTCGGAAAGTGCATTGCAATAACCTCACCGCTCTGCTACTAACCAAAGAGTCGAGGAAAGAAGTAAGTGAACCCAGTCTTCGTGTTCTTCCATATGGAGTATTAACCAACTTGGCACTTATTCCCACCATTCGTGAGGATATCGTGATGGCTCAAAAGAAAGATGTGGGTATACAACATATAAAAAGGCGATTAAGGATTGGAGAGGTAAAATGTTTTCGGGAAGACAACGAAGGTGTTATTTGGTTTAAGAATAGACTGGTAGTCCCTAAAGACTTCAACCTTCATAAGAAAATTCTAGATGAAGCTCATACTTCCAAGTATTCCATTCACCCTGGAACAAATAAGATGTATCAAGATTTGAAACAAAGGTTTTGGTGGACCAGGATGAAGAGGGAGATAGCAAGGTATGTTAATGAGTGTGATATCTGTCGACGGGTAAAAGTTGATCATCTGAGGCATGCAGGACCACTTCAACCCTTAAGCACACCTACATGAAAATGGGAGGACATCAGTATGGATTTCATTGTTGGCTTACCATTAAGTCCACGGAAGCACAACTCTATCTGGGTTATTGTTGACAGGTTAACCAAGTCCGCTCATTTCATACCTGTGCATACTCAGTATACTGTGGAGAAGTACGCTGAGCTTTACATATCTCGCATTCTCTGCTTGCATGGGATACCAAAAACCATTATCTCGGATAGAGGAGCTCAATTTATTTCTAGATTTTGGGAGCATATACATAAATCCCTTGGAACTCAATTGATTCGAAGTTCGGCATACCACCCTCAAACGGATGGGCAAACAGAACGAATCAACCAATATCTAGAAGATATGCTTCATGCATGTGTGTTGACATATAGCAAGGATTGGGAAAGATATTTACCCTTGGCAGAATTCTCCTACAACAACAGCTATCAAGAAAGCATCGGTATGTCGCCATTCCAAGCTTTATATGGACATAGTTGTCGTACACCACTAAATTGGTCTGAAAGTGATGAAAGGATAATCTTTGGCCCAGATATGGTAAAAGATGCTGAAGAACGAGTGCATCTAATTCAACAAAATCTGAAACGGGCCAAGTCACGACAACTCAGCTATACAACTAAAAGGCGACGAAAGTTGATATTCGATGTTGGGGATCAGGTGTATTTACGGGTGTCCCCCACAAAAGGCGTTCAATGTTTTGGACTCAAAGGGAAATTGGCACCGTGATATATTGGACCTTTTGTTATTCAAGAACAATGTGGGCCCGTAGCCTATCGACTGAAGTTGCCAACACATCTTTCTGGCGTTCACAATGTTTTTCATGTATCTCAACTAAAGAAGTGTCTGAAGGCACCAGCGGACGTCGTAATGAAAGAAGTGGAACAATTGCAACCCGACTTAACTTACGACGAGCATCTAGTCAAAATTATTGATACAAAAGATCGAGTGACACGGCATCGAACTATCAAATTTTACAAGGTCCAGTGAAGTAATCACTCTAAAAGCGAAGCTACTTAGGAACAAGAAGAATTCTTACAAACACATTATCCAGCATTTCTCCAGACCGTGACTTCCTAGTATCGTGCATTTCTGAATCTCGGGACGAGATTCCTGTAAGGGGGGAGGGCTGTGACAGCCCTGTATTTTGAGCAAATAAAACGAAAATGAAATTTGAGAAAAAAAAATCTCTTACCTTTACTGTTCGTGGGACCCGCTGGCCCCACCTGTCAGGTCCAAATCCTCAGTACCGCCGCCACCCGCGCCAGGGCAGCGCTGGCGCCCACGCGCGCGCTGGGGGCGCCACAAGCGCCTGCGCCCGGGCCCGCTGCCGCTCGACCGGGGGATTTATTCCCCGGTTCTCTCTCTCGCTCTCCCGTTTACCTTCTCTCTCTCATTTTCTATCTCTGTTTTCACCTCTGCCATCACCGGAGCGAGCCGAAGCTCGAGCTCTCGCCGCCGACGACGACTCCCTGACCAGGCCAGCGCTTCAAATCGCCGCGCAGACTCCCTCCCAATCTTCCTCTATGGCCGCCCAGCACCACCGCCCGCCGTAGCTCGAGGATTTCAACCGTTTTCCTCTCGGTGAGCACCGGGACCTTCTTTGTTCTCCCTCAAATTCTCTTTCTTTACTAGATCGTAGTCAAATTCCTCTTGCATGAGGATTGTTCACTTGGTTGCACACCGAATTGATCAATTGATGACCCTTTTTCGTGTTCATGCTGGTCGTGCTCCAGGTCTCCCTTGCCGTTGGCCAACACCGAGCCATCCCACCGCCGCCATCGCCCCTGTTTCGGTGAGCACCCGCCGCCGCTAACCTCACCTTTGGTTTTCCCCTTCGGCGTCGCCCCCGCCCCTGCCCTCGGTCGGCCGAGCCGCGCTCGGGAGCAGCGCCGGCCACAGCGGCATCGCCGCCATGCGCTCACCCGCGAGGCTGCCCGAGCTCCTGGAGCTCAGTCGTTGGGCCGTGCCTGGGCGGCTGGGCCGGACTCGGTAGCTGCGCGGCTAGGCCGAGCCCAGTAACGGCTGGGCCATTGAGTGGCCCATGAGGCCGAATTAAGGCAGCCCATATTAATTCCCAGGATTTTCCTTTAAAAATAATTCCAGAAACTTAGATAATTTATAACTAGAGTTTTGGACCTCCTAAAATCATGGGACCAATTTTGTTAGGTTCTAAATAATTTTCTCTACCAGTTTGTGAATTAAAAGTAAATATTTATTTTATATGATCTTTAGGTATTTAATTATATATTAGAAATGCCCTTTAAATTGCTAATTAATTTAATAATTCCTAAAATAATGTCTTACCCTAATCAGTTAATAGTAATTAATAATGGGATAATTAAGGGTAATTAACTATAATTGAGCATGCCACTCTCTTGTCATTAGTAGACTAAATCACATTTTATTTGAAGGAAATACTTCACACAAGAGTAATTAAGTTCTTGTTTACTATTTATTCGCATCGTCATTTCAAGCATTGCATTTTGCATTCATGCATCGCTAGCACTAACTTGCGACATATCAACGAACCGTATAGGACCTGAGAACATCGAGCAGTCTATCGAGAGTGGACCCGAGGTGGTCGTTGTTGAGCCCGACTCCACGCCTGCCCCGCCGTACTCGAACGAACCACAAGGCAAGCCCTGGTGCATCCCACCTATGTTTTTAAATTCTTTCTTTTATCACAATCAGTCGAGTCATGATTGTGCACTAGGTTCTAGGAATTGATTGACACCCACCTGCATCACTACCAGATCCCATGGTGTATGTATACTATACAGGTACCGGTAGCACGATAGGCGCTACGCTTATGTCATAGGAATATCGGTAGCACTGTATAGGATGATCTTAAAGCATGGAGGATTTAAGTTGAGTGAGATCTCTGAGAATTCAAATAAAAGGTGGTGATGATGATGAGACCGGACGGGCCCAGTAGAGGAAAGGGCAAAGACTGGGTCTTGCAAGGTGGTAGCCCCGTCCGTGTCGGATTTAGGACCAAGCCGTTGGCGGCTTCGTGAATAAGTATTGAACAGTACCGATCTACATGCTGGTATATGGGACCCAGTAAGCTGATGTACCCTAACTACCTCAGTGGTAGGACGTAGCCAACTTTCTTTTGCCGGCTGTTAGTGAGATTGAAGTCTCACGGGAGGGAAATGGTGGTCGCTCACGGATAACGTCTGGGACGGGTATCACGTGGGGTCTCCATATTTCCGGGGAAGTTGGAAACAGATCGACCTCTGGTTGGGGCTAGCGGGAAAGGTTGTCATATACGACCAATGCGGTGTGTATGTGTCATGTAGTCGGGTTCTACCCAGCTGGTAGAAATTGATTCGAGTCACTGTCCCTCGCAGCAATGAGTAACGCTTGTTCACTTGGCACGAGCGTAGATAATTGAGAGTAATGAGAGAAGGAGAGTTGTTTCAGTTAAATAATTTCTTTGCTTGCAAGAACTTGATTGCAATAGTACAGGATGCAAACCTTAATGCTAATGAACTTAATCTTGAGCTAAAAGATGAAAGTAGATGTCTATTATTAGTGTTGTTTTTCGCAAGTTTGAGTCAACACACCAGCCAAAGGCCTATTCGTTCTAGGTGTCGGCCTTAGCGAGCCACGTTGACGGGTCAGTCTTGCGGAGTATATTAGATACTCAGGGCTTTGTCCATATTGATTTTAGGTGGTGAGCCATCTTCCTATGGCTGGTTCGAGAATATACCAGGTGAAGGGAAACTACCGGAAGGAGGATCCCTCCAGTGGGAACGCATCCTGTCACCGGAAGAATAGAAGATGATCGTATCCCAGGAGCATAGTTTAGATAGTAGAATAAAGCTCCTCGATGCCAAACTGTTCGTGTTAGCTTTTCAAATACTTTGTTATAATAAATGTTTTTCCGCTGTAAAACTCTGGTTTATTTTCTGAAAACCTAGTTGTATTACACCATAATGTAATATATTCTGGGCTTGTAAGAATGTATGTGTTGTTGTAACTCGCTTCGTCGAGTGTCCTCCTGTACATGATCCTGGTTATCCCAGAGGGGATGTCACACAACCGTTCAAGAATGATTGACCTAGCCGAGAAGGCTAATCTACAATTAAGAACAAAGAAGAATGTAACACAATTGCAAATATATGATTAAACTCATAAAGTTGGGGTCTCACAAACCAATGAACGGTGACACTATTTATGAACATAATTGATCTAAGTAAAACCCAAACCCTAATGGTGCGGTGACGGCTGTATATGAAGACTCTAGGATCGTGCAAGACCCTCTGGACACGCCTCTAATTGGGCTCAACTAGATATAAAGGCCAAAGGCCAAAAAGAGGTGACGTAGCATCAAAACAGATTCTAGACCCTCTCTTGTTTTGATGATTCCTGATGACTCCAGACGAATTTTGATATGAGACCGGCGGCATTGGAAATTTCTTCTTCTTATCTTTCCGTGCATATGTAGAACGTCCAAATCCGAGTCCGTATGCGTTCTGAACATCCGTTTTAGTGCAGACTGGTCCTGGGCCCCGAAACATACTCGAAGTCGGTTTTGATTGGGCCTCCACCTTGGCTTCCACGTCCTTGCTGATCCTCCACGTCTCCAAGTTCTTCTTCCATCATCTCCTGGTCCTCTTCATGATTCCTAATTATAGTATAATCATTAGGTAGCAAACCATTCTTAAAAGTGGCATATAATGAAGAACGTAAGAATGAGCTCACCTCTAAATTTAGTAGTCGTGCACGAGCTCTAGTCATTGGACCTTGCAAGTCCAGAATTGGAGGAGTGTTACATGTATCCTTAGGAGTGATGTCCTCATCAGTTTCCTTAGCTACCCAAGAGTGATGCATATCATGTTCGTCGTAAGCTTTCTATTAAAAAAAAGAGTATGCCCCGATCACACACAAGACTGAAGAGTTATGTTGATTTTACCTTAAAGTTGGCATTTCTCATTTGCTAACACCAACGGCGTGATGGGATGCACTCCCAAATTATATGGTATGCCTCCCGTTGTTCCTTGCCTCTCCGTAAATATGGTCCTCTAGGTGCCTCCCATGATACATCATGCATGGCCTCCACCGTAAAACTATTTGACGTGGTTTCAAAAATCTGGTGTGGGCATGAGATATATGTTTAGAATTATATGATACTCCATCCTTTCATTTTTTTTTCTTTTTGTGGTGTTGCCCTTGTTGTAAGCTTTCTAGAAAAAACAAATTCGGCCCATCGGACACCAAATATGAAAGTTATCATATTTCAGCCTACGGCTCTCATGTTTCGTGTGCTTATACCCACGGTTTCGTGAGATGTTAGGGCAGGCGACTGTGTGGGTTGCCCACCTTGTTGCCTTAGCTACCCATGAGTGATGCATATCATGTTCACGGTAAGCTTTCTATTAAAAAAAATAGTATGCCCCGATCGCACACAAGACTCAAAAGTTATTTTGATTTTACCTTATAGTTGACATTTCTCATTTGCTAACACCAACGGCGTGATGGGATGCACTCCCAAACTATGTGGGGTGCCTCCTATTATTCCATGCCTCTCTGTAAATACAGTCCTCTAGGTCCCTCCCATGATACATCATACGTGGCCTCCACCGTAAAACTATTTGACGTGGTCTGAAAAATCTGGTGTGGGCATGAGATATATGGACCGTTATATCACCTCTAGCTATGTATTTAAATTTTTAAAAATTATATGATACTCCATCCTTTGATTTTTTTTTTTCTTTTTATAGTGTTCCCCTTGTCGTAAGCTTTCCAAAAAAACAAATTCGGCCCACAGGACACCAAATGTGAAAGTTATCATGTTTCAGCCTACGGCTCTCATGTTTCGTGTGCTTATATGTTTCGTGAGCTGTTAGGGCAGGCAACTGTGTGGGTTGCCCACCTTGTTGCCTTAGCTACCCATGAGTGATGCATATCATGTTCGTCATAAGCTTTCTATTAAAAAAAAGAGTATGCCCCGATCACACACAAGACTCAAGAGTTATGTTGATTTTACCTTATAGTTGACATTTCTCATTTGCTAACACCAACGGCGTGATGGGATGCACTCCTAAACTATGTGGGGTACCTCCTATTGTTCCTTGCCTCCGTAAATGCGGTCCTCTAGGTACCTCCCATGATACATCATGTGTGGCCTCCACCATAAAATTATTCGACGTGGCCTGAAAAATCTAGTGTGGGCATGAGATATATGGACCGTTATATCGCCTCTAGCTATATATTTAAATATTTTAAAATTATATGATACTCCATCCTTTGATTTTAGCTTTTTGTAGTGTTGCCCTGTCGTAAGCTTTCTAGAAAAAAAAATTCGGCCCGATCGGACACCAAATGTGAAAGTTATCATGTTTTAGGCTACGGCTCTCATGTTTTATGTGCTTAGACCCACGGTTTCGTGAGCTGTTAGGGCAGGCGACTGTATGGGTTGCCCACCTTGTTATCTTAGCTACCCATGAGTAATGCATATCATGTTCGCCGTAAGCTTTCTATTAAAAAAAAGAGTATACCCCGATCACACACAAGACTCATGAGTTATGTTAATTTTACCTTATAGTTGACATTTCTTATTTGTTAACACCAACAGCGTGATGGGATGCCCTCCCAAATTATGTGGTGTGTCTCCCATTGTTCCTTGCCTCTCCGTAAATGCGGTCCTCTAGGTGCCTCCCATGATACATCATGTGTGGCCTCCACCGTAAAACTATTCGACATGGTCTGAAAAATCTGGTGTGCGCATGAGATATATGGACCATTATATCGCTCTAGCCATGTATTTCAATTTTGTAAAATTATATGATACTCCATCCTTTCATTTTTTTTTTTTGTTTTTTGTAGTATTGTCCTTGTCATAAGATTTCTAGAAAAAAAAATTCAACCCGATCGGACACCAAACGTGAAAGTTATCACGTTTCACGCTACGGCTCTCATATTTCGTATGTTTAAACCCACGGTTTCGTGAGCTGTTAGGGCAGGCGACTGCGTGGGTTTCCCACCTTGTTGCCTTAGCTACCCATGAGTGATGCATATCATGTTCACCGTAAGCTTTCTATTACAAAAAAAAAAGAGTATGCCCCAATCGCACACAAGACTCAAGAGTTATATTGATTTTACCTTATAGTTGACATTTCTGATTTGTTAACACCAACAGCATGATGGGATGCACTCCCAAATTATATGGGGTGCCACCCATTGTTCCTTGCCTCTCTGTAAATGCGGTCCTCTAGGTGCCTCCTATGATACATCATGCGTGACCTCCACCGTAAAACTATTCGATGTGGCCTGAAAAATCTAGTGCGAGCATAAGATATATGGACCATTATATTGTCTTTAGCCATGTATTTAAATTTTTTAAAATTATATGATACTCCATCCTTTGATTTTTGCTTTTTGTAGTGTTGCCCTTGTCATAAGCTTTCTAGAAAAAAAAAATTCGGTCCGATCGGACACCAAACGTGAAAATTATCACGTTTCACGCTACAGCTCTCATGTTTCGTGTGCTTATACCTAGAGTTTCATGAGCTGTTAGGACAGGTGACTGTGTGGGTTTTCCACCTTGTTGCCTTAGCTACCCATGAGTGATGCATATCATGTTCACCGTAAGCTTTCTATTAAAAAAAGAGTATGTCTCGATCGCACACAAGACTCAAAAGTTTTGTTGATTTTACCTTATAGTTGATATTTCTCAGTTGATTTTACCTTATAGTTGATATTTCTCATTTGTTAATACCATCGGTGTGATGGGATGCACTCCCAAATTATGTGGTGTGCCTCCCATTGTTCCTTGCCTCTTCGTAAATGTGGTCCTCTAGGTGCCTCCCATGATATATCATGTGTGGCCTCCACCGTAAAACTATTCGACATGGCCTGAAAAATCTGGTGTGGACATGAGATATATGCACCATTATATCGTCTCTAGCCATATATTTAAATTTTGTAAAATTTTATGATACTTCATCCTTTGATTTTTGTTTTTTGTAGTATTGTCCTTGTCGTAAGCTTTCTAGAAAAAAAATTGGTCCGATCAGACACCAAACATGAAAGTTATCATGTTTCAGGCTATGGCTCTTATGTTTCATGCTATAGTCTCTCGATGGGATTAGCTATAGCCCATGAAAATTGCTTAGATGGATGAAAATTGGCTCGAATGAAAATAACAAAAAAATATAGAAATAACATCTGATCCTCGAGGACATGTTTGGCTCAAATAAAGATAAAAAAATATATATAAATAATATTTGACCCTTGAGGGCATGTGTTATAGCCCACGGATATCTTAGACAGACTTAAAATTACATCGGAAAGAGGACGAGCCTAGGACATGAATATTGCTCCAATCTCTCAATAAGATGTGCTATAGCCCATAAAAATAGTTTGGATAGGTGTAAAATTGGCTTGAAATGATGATTTGTTTATCGGAGAGACATAAATTGCTTTCATCTCCTCTTTATGATTAACTGAGAGATTTATTTGTCAGATGGCATATGAGATATTTCAGTTATTTGTTTTTCTTTAATCTCCCATAGCAAAGTACATATCTCTGATACTTTCCATTGATGCAAGTCGGTAGGCTGTCATTGTGGTGCCTTTCCTGCGTGCAAAATAATAATTCTTGCAGCACCATCGATTTTGGATGGCCATGTAAGGTACTTTGCTTGATATTGCATTTACAGTTACATGTGCCACTTATATATACTTATCTAAGTGACAGGAAAGGTTCTCAACACACTCTGTTTTTTTAGTCCCTTGAAATAAATCGCTATAAAAACTGATATGGTAGTGTCGTTTTTTATCTGCAAGCATTTCATGTGAGTTCCATTTATTCAAAATTTGATGATTAATTATGCCTATTTTATCTTAAACTATAGTAACTTGCAATTCATGACCATGTTGTAGTAAATTGGGGAATTTATGTAATTTATTTCCTGCAGCATAATTTCAAGTTACTATATTATAGTTACGGAGAAAATCTGTAGCAGAGATTTGTTCACATCAATGAACATGTATAATAAAGTAAGTAGCTGATAGTGGTGTTTGAACTAAATGACAATATCTAGAAGCTTTCAGGAAATTTGGACTTGAGCAGTTAGAGGATATTTTTACGCTACTATTTCCTCCTCTAACTGTGTTTGAGATATCTATTAAAATTACACATATTTGTTTCATGTCAACCATGGAGAAAAGGAGGGCAGGAGGTTAACTTTGCTATAGGAAAGTTAATGATGCTTGGAGGTGCATATACCTGCCTTCCTTTTAAATTCTAGCTGAATTTTTCTTTTGTGTAAATATCTGTTAGTTACTACAATTTAATAGCAACCATGCTCCTTTATGGTTCAAAGGATTGGAGCATTGTCTGAAACTAGAGAAAAAGAGAATATGAGGGAAACTATGATTTTTTTTTTTTGAAGTGTGAGACCATTTTGTTCAGCACATATAGGAAGCAATGGATTAGTGAATCAATAAATTGATGTTAGAATTTATTGAATATTGGATTCTACTTGAATTGTTTTTTTGTGTAACTGTCTGTTGGAGATATGCCCAAGAGACATTACAGATTTGATTCGTATGTGAGGGTCATACGGATATTGATTCGTGAGGGATTAGTTCACTAATGGGTCAACTTGTTGAGGCCCATTAGAAGGGTCTATATAAGTGGAGGCGGGGCAAGAGGTGTTGCAACCCACCAGTCCATAACCCTAGCCACCGCGCTCCTCTCTTTCTCGCCCATAACCCTAACCGTGTTACCAGTGCTAGCACGCCGCGCACAGCATTCCAACCCCATACGTGTGGATACCGCGAGGAGGCGCTGCTGTTGCTGCGGTGCCAAACGGCTGGACTAGGAGGAGATGTTTGACGTGATCGACTACTTCCTCTACATTGACGCGTGACTATATTGGACGAGCTGCTCCAACATTCGCTTCCGCTCCACCTGCGCGTCTAGTGGTAACGATCCATGATCCCCTCTTATAAGGTTTCCTGGTTGAATTGTAGAAATTTTATATGCTATCGTAGCCTATCCGTTACCTAACAGTGGTATCAGAGCCGATCTTGTGTAGTTTGTGATCTAGATCTTGTGCATATAGTTGATATGCTGATGTATTAGATTAGATCTATTACATGTTTTATGTACGGGTTAATTAGATCAATGGTGATAGGGAGGTTCACAAGGTAATGGGAGGATAGCGATACATGCATCATTGATTTATTTGTGTTTCTTCTCCGTGCGCGCGCGACTTGTCACTACCGGCTGGAATCACCATCGGGACTAACTGTGTGCGTCAGTAGAGGAGCCAATAGTATCATGATCATATACCGCAGTCTACTCATAAAAACTTAATGGAAAACTGGGGTATTATGAATGACTCGAAATCGTGCAAATATGATTTTTCCGATAGGATTTCTATTGCGATTTTATAGATACGATATATGAAATCCGGTGAGGTTTCAGGTTCCATTGCGGATCTATGAAACCTCACCGGATTTCATAGATCGTATCTATGAAATCGCAATGGAAATCCTATCGGAAAAATCATATTTACCCGATTTCGAGTCATTCATGTCTTAGTTTTCCATTAAGTAGACTGCGGTATATGATCATGATTCTATTGGCTCCTCTACTGACGCTCGCAGTTAGTCCTGATGGTGATTCCAGTCGATAGGGACAAGTCGCACGTGCACGGAGAAGAAACACAAATAAATCAATGATGCATGTATCGCTATCTGCCCATTACCTTGTGAACCTCCCTATCACCATTGATTTAATCAACCCGTACATAAAAACATGTAATAGATTTAATCTAATACATCAGCATATCAATTATATGCATAAGATCTAGATCATAAACTACACAAGGTCGGCTCTGATATCACTGTTGGGTAACGGGTAAGCTACGATAGCATATAAAATTTCTACTGTTCAACCAAGAAACCTTACAAGAAGGGATCATTGATCGTTACCACTAGACGCACAGGCGGAGCGGAAGCGAATGTTGGAGCAGCTCGTTCAACGTAGTCGCGCGTCGATATAGAGGAAGTAGTCGATCACGTCAAATATCTCCTCCTAGTCCAGCCGTTCGACACTGCAGCAACAGCAGCGCCTACTCGCGGTATCCACACGTACGGGGTTGGAACGCCGTGCGCGGCGTGATGAGAACATCACCATGCTGGATACGCGCATATCATGGCCTTCCCCAACTTACAAGTCGTCACCAACTCGGTCGCCGCGTTCGTCTCGGATTCAGCCGACACTCCTTCACGGTTTTGATGATATCTCCCACATTCGACGTCCAAACGAGGCGTTCTTTGATGCGTTGGAAAGAGGACGACGACGCCGTAGTTTTGGTTCTGGTCCTAGCTCCAAAAGGGTCGTGAGTCATAATATGTGACCATGATAAGGTGTTGTGCTACCTATTTTGGGTCAACTTGGCCATGTATCGTGTCGGGCCTTAAGCCCATGTTGTGGGCGCCCCCCCCTGGTCGCCCCCAACCCTAGGGCGTCTTTCTTTCTTACATAAACTCAGTAGCCGCTGTCTTTTAGTTTCGGGTTTTGTTTAGTTTAGTTTTTCAGAGAGAAACTTGATCGAATTATTGTAACTGTGGCGACAAATCCTTTTACAGTAATCTAGGGCCCCTGTTCTTGTTCTACACCACTGTGGCGATTAGTCCTTTTGTGTTCAGAGTTTTAACCTTTTCTTGTGATTCGCTTCATCCATATTTGCAATTTTAGATTGCGTGTTTATCCTCTCTTGCTTGTGTTCTCGATTTCGCTTGCAGGAATAATCAAGTTGTGCTTGGTGTAACGGTTGCGGGGTTGGATCTTGTCTGATTCAAGCCGGGTCGTCGACGCCGAGTTCCCCAAATTCGAGTATCTTCCCTTACCTCTCGGAAGATCGGGCCATATTTACATCACGGCGTGCTAGCACCGGCAACACGGTTAGGGTTGTGGGCGAGAAAGAGAGGAGTGCGGCGGCTAGAGTTATGGACTGGTGGGTTACAACACCCCTTGCCCCGCCTCCACTTATATAGACCCTTCTAATAGGCCTCAACAAGTTGGCCTATTAGTGAACTAATCCCTCACGGATCAATATCCGTATGACCCTCACATACGAATCAAATCCGTAATGTCTCTTGGACATATCTCCAACACTGTCTTGGTTGGTATCCTCTTTTTTGGCTGGATTGAGTGCTGTTCGAATCTGGAGAAGGTTGGTTGTATGTTTATTTTATAGAATTATTCTGTTTCCCATTATTCCAATCCAACAATTGTGTGTGCTTGTTTTCTCAGAGAATTCGGTTGGTAATTCTCTTCAGTCATCACATTCTCTACTTTTAACGGGAAGGATAAAATAGTATATTTTGATACCTTGATCATGAGAAATTATTATTAGAAACACGTTCTTCCTAGATTAGCCAACTGAGTAAATAGCTAGCTGTAGACAAATTTCTTATATGGCTATGAAACAAGAAAAGTATTCTACTTTATGTTCGTGTGAAGCCACAAGTGCCATTTTAATACTTATGCAATGTGTTAAGCACTATTCCTGTTGTTTTGATGCAGAGCTTTCAATTGAAATGAATATGATATTGCATGTACATCAACATATAATTTTCTGAGATTCTGGGTGCTACTTGCCGCTTATTAGAATTACAGCACACAACAATAACCTGTGTCTTGAATTATGGGTGCTACTTGGCGCTTATTGTTCTGTGCTCTAGATGGAATGGTTTTAGGATGTGGTGACCTTGTGTTTTCTATGATTGGGAGAAGATGGTGCAGTCTTCCTTATGATAGGCTTAGGCGATGTTGGTTCTATAGCCTTTAACTTGTTCAATATCAGTTTCAGATTTGCACTTTGAATTACGTAAATTTTTGTGGGACTATAGAGAACCATAACTTCATATATCTTTTTTTATGCACATTTGTTTTTCAGATTTAGCTGTTGTGTTCACACTATTTTATTTTTCTTGTGATTTTCTTGTTTCGTAAGAAAGGAAATTACACCTCCACCAGGCAATTCTTCCTAAAACGCACTTGCTGACTGACAAAGAACCATCTCTGTATGTTATCTGTCTACTCCAGGAGCCAATTCAATATAAAGAAAAATGACATGGTTTCAAATCATATTTAGCCTTCTGTTATTTTTATACAGCACTGAGAAATCAAAGATCTCAAAGAACCAGCACTAATAAGGTGGATGCATTGCTTACTTGACTTTTTGTAGTTTCTTATTCTTTCTTCTTAAGCAAAAAATTAATTTCTTTTTAAGTTCATCTGGTGGGCCACATTCATAGGAACAGAAAAGGATGATGCTTGCTTCAGGCCATACATAATAATTCTGGGTTAGTACGGTGCAAGTTAGTTCTTGATGATCTGCTCGTGTCACAATAGTCATGTCCCTTCCTGAGCTGAAGACTTGTCAATTCAAAATTGACCAATACTGTGAGATTGAACACCTTTGGTTGCTTCAGATCTGACTGTGAGATTGAACACCTTTGGTTGCTTCAGATCTGATGGCACACACCTTTGTTGTTAGCTTATACCATGGTGGTATAACTGAAGACTGGATTATATATCCAGCTTGTTGCGTTTAAATTTTTTTCTCAGCTCGGCCTTGTAAATATGACTAACTACAGATCAGTTGTTCTAGCCTGACCTGTACTCACAATTAGCAAGTGTTGTGCATGTATACAGCAGTATTGGTCGTATAACTGAATGCTACTGAAACAAAATAGCTGAATGCAAGTTCCTGTTGGTGCCTTCATTATGTGCAGTACCTTTTTTGTGTACAACATTAGGCAATACTTTTAAAGTGTCATGTTAGGCTTTGTATATCCGGTGTCTGCAGCAAAGAATTGCAGCGTGTTGCCACTGTGCAAGTACCATTGTATTTTAGACCTCTCCTTGCAAGAGGCTTTGCAAGAGGCTATTGCTCTTGTTAGTCTTCCATGTCAAAAGGATTCAAAGTTTCAATTTCGTACATTATATTTTTCTACTCGCTACATCTATAAAAGCGATAGGTTATGTGTATTGCATTTTATCGATGGTTCTTTCTTAAGCTTGTGTCCTTTGCAATATTTGACACAACGTAGCTGTTACACAAGTCCCTTATGTGTCAGTTTGTTATAGATGATCCATGTTTAAATGTATCCTACGTGCTGATTCCTTGCTTTATTGTTTCATATCTAACTTTTTCAAGATATTCAGGCAAGCGCAAACAACCCTTTATTCTAACCTATTTACTTACCAACAATGGTTTTTCCATCTATTCTAAACCATCTTCTGTTTTTTTTTTTTTACATATTAGACATTCGTATGGCACACCAGTGCGCATTACAAACAATACTGGGATGCCTTCTCCAGTATTATTTGTTTCTTTGTTCTGTATTTTTGCTTCCAGTGTGACTTCTATCTCCCTTGTTCTCTACCCTTAATGTAATGTTTGCATTGGACCCTAAATATATACTATGTTTCATATAACTTATTACTTGCATATTATCTACCTACTATAATTACACATATTTACTAAATTCTCAATATCAATGTACGTCATTTTTAGCATAACTTTTCATAAACGGCGCGTAAGGGCACGCCCTCGTCCACTAGTATAGTATATGCTTTTCCCCTTCCAATTGACCTTTCCTGCTTTCCCGACAGAATTTGGGTGATGGGCCATAGAGAATGTATACAATGTTAAAAGGGGCGGATGGTTCATCCCTTGCAGGGCTGAGGCTTCCTCTTCTCCAATTCGAGTCACGTGTGTGGGGCCCCACTGGGTATGGGTGCAGGTGCATTTTCTCACCCACGGAGCTCACCCACACCTGCCCCGCATAGTCGCAGGTGCGGGTTTTTTCTCTCACTCGTGGATGCCTCGTGAGGCTTAAAAAAAAGACGTATCAAGAATTTTAGTCTAATGCTCCTCTGTGAGGGTAAAAATTATGTGTCAAATAATTCTTACATGTGTAGATGTTGTCATATTGTGTTGACTATTAAGTTAAGAATGAGTTAGTGTTGTTTTTATTGTGGAAAATATGGTAAAATCATGTAAAATTGAATTAAAGATGTATTTTTTCATACATATGAAAAACCTGCAGGGATCCCGTCACATGCCCGAAGCCCGACGGGTGCGGACGCGGGTGTGGATTTCCACCCGCAGCATCTCTCATCGCAGGTGAGCTTTTGCTCTTTATTAAGAAGAATAAATAAAATATGAAATAAAAGAATAATTTGGTAACATTCAAATTTACACTCAAAAATAGATTGTAACCATACAACAAATAAAGACACAGTTAAATGTAGTACTATGTCAAAACATATTATTATGCAAATTATGTAATGTGACTATCGTCGGTCATAAAGCATGTGCATACTCCCCTGTTCCAAGGTGCATAGATGATAGCTAGGAACGGGAGGTACAATATGTGGTGACTATGCAATTATATTAATCTATATATACATATTATGGTGCCCTAGTTTTCACCACCGTTGTCGCTTGAGCTGGTCGACGGTGCTGGTGCTGGTGCAGGCGTTGGCACTGGTGCCTCGGAGGTCTCAACCATCTTCATGTCAGCATACACAACACGGCCTTCAGACTCGGAGCTCTTCTCACCGTTCATGTCAATGCTGTTGACGTGGACGTTGTTTTTGGCAGAGGCGGTGTTGGTAAGGTGCCCAAGAAGGAGGAGCCCCACCAGGACCAGACTCACCATGGTTGCCTTCTCTTGTGTCATCTTCCTCTCGACGATCCTGCTATCCGATTGGTTTTCGATGTTGATTTGTTTCATTGTGCAATGATGATGAACCCAAGGTCTTATAGTAGTGGAATCCTGACCTCTTGTGGTGTTTGCACAAAAATAGCTGCTTGTCCTAAACTTAGGAGCGTCCTCTGTAACTAGCTCTAGTTTTGTACACCTGCCACGCATGCCTTTCCTTCTTCTTTTTTCAGTGGACTATTTGCTCATCGTCTAATTTTCTATACATAGAGCATGGGCTGAAGAATTAGGCATGGATTTTATTTATTTATTTTTATGAAGAAGTCTTACATACACATTATTAGTAGGTCTGTTCTTAAAACCCTTAAAAGAGTAAATATGTATAACAATAGCATAATTTATTTTTGTTGTTTTCTGAAGCAAAGAGCAAGTAGAGGAGAGTTTGACGGGCAGCCAAGTTGAAGCAGGGCAAGATTCCACTTACTCCTGTTTTCCTTTTTGCTCAGCTCGATGCAGCCTGGATCCAGGGGGCTGCGGTCCAAGATATATTCTTCTATTATCTGTGACGTTTATCCGAAGGAAAAGTTTCTTTTCTTTATTGTTATCAAGAACCTTATGTCGCTACGTTTTGCAATCCCAAATCAAATAATCACTCCAATGCACAACGTCATTTTTTGTGTTTCATTGCTCTTATGGGACAGTTGTTCTTGAAGTTTGCAAAGCCCTCCAGCATTCCTGATTAACCATGAGCTGCACCTTACTAAATCTCGCTTTCCAGTGATTCTTGACAAGACAAACCTTCCTTTTTCTCACACAACGCGGGACTTGCATGTCATTCCATTAATAGAAGAACAGTTACACAAGGGATGTCTCCCTGAACAGACACTTGTATCATATCAAAAAACAACAAAAGAACACACACTTGTACCCCTCACAAGAGCAGTAGCACATGAAACTTTTACACAGCGCCATAATTAAAAATGGAGAAATATGCAACCTGAGCAATTCTCAAGCACCAGCCATGCACCAAAGTGTAGAGCGTAGCCTTCTTACCTACGGCCTCCAACACAGCCTCCATATGGTGGCACTCCCTCGAAGTTACATTTGGAATTGATGCTTCCAAATCTTCCAGGTCACTAATGATGAGTGTGCTGAGGCCCTTCACCCAACCAGCTTGAGAATCGACTCCTGTCTAGCCGAGGCACAAATCTTCCCTAGCAAACACATAGGACAGAATGCCATACTTCCCTAGCAAACACACAGGAGATCACGATATGCTGAATGCACTGCAAACCAAATAAACAATTTGCCCCTTCAACTATGACCAGTTTTTATTATTATTATTAGGAAAAAAAATGATGACCAAGTTTTCCAAATACACCTCCAAGGCGCAAAATCTGATGGTTGTCACAAAGGACAGCTCTGTATGGCGACTTGCTGGAGTATACTCCTGTATTAGATAGTCTCCGTGTATGGACATCAGGCTCCTCGGGTCTGAGCACAAAAATGTCCACTATAACTCACCAAAGATTTGTTGTACTTGTGCCTAAGGGTCCATATCATCTTTAGTCACTGGGATCACAAGACAAGATGTAAAAATTAGTCTAGTAAAATTATACATTTGAACAAAGGATTTTTTTCATAGTATAAAAATATGATATTTTTCCCAATATTCTACAAAGGAGTTTTACCATAGTATAAAACCAACATAAAGATATTAAGTGTTTAATACAAGTCACAAGTCCCAACATTATTCAAAAAAAGAACAAATATGCAAGAAAAAAAAACTCGACCGGTGGGGGTAAGACCGCCACCACGGCTTTCTTTTGATAGAGAAGTTCAACCTTCTTTGATCGAGAAAAATCCCCGAATCCCGGCACCGCATAGATACTTAGGCCGAATACCGTTGACCATGTTGGCGACTGCTGCAACTACCCCAGGTAGGAGGGCCCAAACCAACCCACGGCCCGGATACCGGACACCCAAGTCTACATCGTCACCACTATATTTCAAGCTGCCAACGAGGGGATTTTTTTTATTTCCACAAATTTGTGCACACCAAGATTCAAATCCTGGTGGGAGGCTTCACAACCTGAGGCACTAACCAACTGAGCTGAAATCAGTTTGCAAATATGCAAGAAAACAAACAACACTGAACAAGGGCAACAAGATTGTGATGGTCAGTAATTTAGTAATTGTTCTTACTCTTACAATTCCTATCGGAATCTGTCCGAAAGGTTCCTAGGAGATGTTTGGTTCGATCAAATGTAACGGATTGGAGTCGCGGAGGGTATCAGAAACCAATACAACTATTTGCTTAGAGGTCCACTGTAATCACATTACAGGGAATCGGATACGGGGCTATATAGACTTGACTCCCTCCTTCCCCGATCGGAATCAGATCGATACGCCCGCCGCTTCTCTCTGTCCTCTCCCTGCGATACCGCCCCTCGCCAGAAACACCGCCGTGCACCCCGACGCCCGCTGTTGACGACGAGCCCGCGCTGCGACGAGCGCACCGGCAAGGACGAGCCCACGGCGACGAGCACACCACCGGGTCGATTTGCTCCCAGGGGACGACGAGACCACAGCGACGACCACCCCCTCCTGCTGGTTGATCTGCTCCCACGACGACGGGACCACGGCGACGACCACCCCATCCCGCTGTATGTGCTTCTCCTTGTACTCTATCAGCCGGCCTCTTTTAATCCTTGTCGATCCGCGCCCTTCTAACCCTAAGCTCGATGTTTCTTGTTGGTCGATGTGCTTGAGCAGAGGATTAGTGGAAAGAAAGGAGGAGGGGGGCACCAGTTCAGCGGCAAGAGAAGAAGAGCAGGACAACGTTTGAAGGAAGGGCATCACCACCACTCTACCAGCAGCGCACACCCAGCTCCTTCACGCAGGTCTATGCTTATGGAGATGAATTATTTAATTTTTTTTTGTTGTGGTGATGTTCGATCTGTAATTTTGGTGAGAGTATGGACTAGTTTCTCATTGATCTGTACTAGAAACATGGCAAACCCTGCCGCTAGTCTTAGAATTAATGTTGCCCACACTAATCCTATCACTAATCCAGCTGCATGTATGCCCTCCAGTTTATAATCCATGATTATTGATACATTGGGCGTGTATTTTCAGCTTTTATTTTGAAGTCACATATCCTCATTTTCGTGGTGTAAGCAGTGAATTGTTTTCTACTAGTATTCTGATAGAGACTTATGTAGGTTGCATCAAATATTTTTGCCTCTTTCTAACACTACACAAGAGCAACAACTTTAGCACTCTGTTAATGGCATTGTTAGTATTATTTTGCTGCATTAAAATGTTCATTCATGTGGTCTGAATGGTCTTGTGTGTAGCTATATGAGATTATGTGATCATATGTTAGTATTGATGGAGCTGTATACAGATTTAGTAGTCTGAATGGTCTTGTGTGTAGCTGTATGAGATTTTATTGAATTAGTTTGACCAATGAGGTTGGTTGTTTATGAGACAACTATAGCATCAAATTTATATGTTGGTTACTGATGGTATTGGCGTCTTAATGTTCAGAACGTTTGTATGTTGCCTTTCTAAAAGCTTGTACTTGCATGAGAAACAATACTCTACTTTCTGTTCATCATAAGCTCCTATTTTGCGCCTTCTTTGTTTTTTGGTTGTTTGTTTTAAATTCTGCTTTTTCAAAAACTGCTAAGCATTTAAGGGGTTATACTTTTACAAAAAAATACAAAATTAGCTTTTGCTTTAGCCCTTTTTTTACTACTCTTTCTCATTGTTAGCCTTTTGTCAAAGTAAAGAACAAATCAGTTTCATTTTAGTAAATCCTTCAGATTTGTCGGTTCTTCTTCTTGTACTCTATCAATTCACCTCTTTTAACCATGGTTGATCTGCCTCTTCTAACCCTAAGCTTCTTTCTTGTTGGTCAATGTGCTTGAGCAGAGGATTAGTGGGAAGAAAGGTTCAGCGGCAAGAGAAGAAGAGGAGGAGAGCGTTTGAAGGAAGGCCATCACCACCACTCTAGCAGCAGCGCGCATCCAGCAACTCCTTCACGCAGGTCTGATGCTTATGGAGATGAATTCTTTAATTTTTCTACTGTGGTGATGCTCGATCTGTAGCAGTCCCTCCACGCCATGTCCACCTTCTGATTTAAAGGGGTTTCACATTTTGCTGTCTGGTTTTGTTTAATTGAGACAAATTGATTAGGTAGTGGGTGCACATGCTTGAGATTATAAGGGGAGCCTTAGTCAGAGGATGTCACCTCTATCTCGTCATTACTCGAGAAACATTCTCCGAGTTACTCGCACAATTTTGACTTTGTTCTAATGATCATATGAAATATGAATGCTTGCTAGATGCTGGCACTAGGATTGTGTATATTTTTTTCATCAATCAAATGTGGTGCTAGCGAATTTTTATGAATTTTACTGACTAGCACACCTGTTATGAAAAGACTGTAGTTTCTTATGAAGTGATCTGGTAACAGAATAATGTTCATCCCAATTTATTAAGCAAAAAACTCCCTTATCAAATGATTAGCGTGAATTGAGAAGTACAGTTACTGTTTCTGTTTTTGATGGCGTACAGTTACTCCCTTATCCAATATTTGCACACACTCTTTTTTAGTTGCTGTTGCAAATTATAAGTCCATAAATCAACTAGTTTTCATTAAAAATGCACCATTTTCAGTAGAGCAGTGATAGTGGTTGTCAGTATGATCTATGTGGTTGTTCTTTAATATAATTGTTTTGGTGGCCCCTTATTTGTAGCTTTTGTTGATTGATTGCTCATGTAACATTCTTTTGTTTGTATAGCATTATGGCTCGCCTTCCCTTAGCTGCAACAATTCGAAGAAGGAATATGGCCCGTAGGAATATCTTGACTTCTATTCTTCTAATGTACTACTATGTATGGTTACTCATGGCATTAGCATATAGAAGAAAGTGCTTGAAAATAGAAAGATTGTTGAGAAATAAAGAGCGTAGAATTCAAAATTTAAATGAACTTATTTGAGAGAGCGACGCAACATGCATAAGTGAGCTTCGTATGGATAGAAGGACTTTCTTCATTTTGTGTGAGATGCTTGGAGAAGTTGGTGGATTGAAGGGCTCACGAAATATGACCCTAAAGGAGATAGTGGCTCAGTTCCTCTACACATTGTCTCATCACTTGAAGAATCGAACAATTCGAAAACTTTTCTACCATAGTGGTGAGACAGTTAGTAGACAGTTCAACCTATGTCTTCTTGCTATTCTGAAATTACAAGATTTGTTGCTTAAGACCTCGGAGCCTATACCCGACAATAGCACGGATGTTAAATAGAAATATTTTAAGGTAAATGGGTTCTTTAGTTTTCTTTGTAATTATAAGTACAGTTTAGGTGTGTGATGTTTTTTTTGTCACTTGCATATGTAGAACTGTTTGGGTGCATTGGATGGAACCGCTATCAAGGTAACCGTACCAACTAATCTAAAAGGAAGATATAGGTCAAGGAAAGCAGATATTACTACAAATGTCTTAGGTGTTTGTGCACCTGATATGCAATTCATCTATGTGCTACCTGGTTGGGAGGGCTCTGTGCATGACAGTCGTGTGCTTCGAGATGCTATTTCAAGGACAAATGGGTTACGTGTCCCTGAAGGTTGCTATTATCTTGTTGATGCTGGTTATACAAATGCAAAGGGGTTTTTAGCACCTTATCGAGGTCAGCGGTACCATTTGGGTGGTTGGACAGCACAAGATCCACCACATAGTGCTGAGGAATATTTCAATATGCGTCATGCTCGAGCAAGAAATATTATAGAGAGGTGTTTTGGAAGGTTGAAGGGTCGATGGGGGATTTTGAGGTCTGCTTCATATTTTCCAATAAAGACACAATGTCGTATAATAATGGCATGTGCCCTTTTGCATAATTTAATTTTGCAAAAGATGTCTACAGATCCTATGGAAAATGAGGAAGAGTTAGTGGCAGATTCAATGAAAATTGTCGAGGGAGAAGTCGGTGAACCAGAATTTATCATAGGTGTTTCAACGTCAAATGAGTGGACTAGTTTTCGAGATAATCTTGCCCAAGGGATGTATAATACTTATAGGGCTTCTCATTCTCATTGAGGTGTGCTTTTTTTATTTTCATGGTACTTGTAAAGTTCATTGTATAATAGATTCAACTTTGATAATGTGATTCTAACATTGTATCATTTGTATGCAGATATGGACTCAGAGAGCTCAACAAGTGTGCGTGGTAGAGGGAAGAACAAAAGGAAGTGGGTCCAAGCTGAAGATGATGTACTAATCAAAGCACTGCATGATGTGTCCTTGGATCCTAGATGGAGGAGTGATGGTAGCTTTAAGAATGGTTACACTTCAGTAATTGAAGCCCGTCTAGCTGAAAAGCTACCAGGTGCAAAGATATCGGCAAATCCACATGTGTAGTCAAGGTTAAGATACTTCAAGTCAAAGTATTCTGCACTGGAAGTGATGCTGAAGAAGAGTGGATTTACATGGGATGACAGCAGGATGATGCTTCAGTGTGAGAAACAGCAATATGATGACCACTGCAAGGTACATATCTATATGGCAAAATTGCTCTTATTTCTTGTTATTTGTTGTGATAAATCTGTAGTGCCAAAACTGTTTTTACTTCTTGTTGTTTGTTGTGATAAATCTGTAGTGACAAAACTGTTTTTACTTGTTGTTTTTTGTTGTGATAAATCTGTAGTGACGAAATCTGTCCTTATTTCAGTGCTTCACATATTTTTATTAGGACATGTACTAATCTATATCAATTCTATTTCAGAGTAATCCTGATGCCAAAGGCTTGTATGGTGTTCCTTTCCCATACTATGATATACTACAAACAATATACTCAAAGGATTTAGCTACTGGTGAAGGTGCAGAGGATCTCACTGATGCTATCAATAATATGGAGCAAGAGCTAAATGCTGGAAATGGAAATGATCAAGAGGAAGATGAGGATAGGACATCTAGACGCTCTATTGACTCAACATCTTCAAGTTCCAAGAAGCGCAAGAAAGAGTGGAAAGGAAAAGATACTGTATCGAGTGATCCACTACTTGACATGTTCAACGAAGTAAGTGGTGAACTCAAGATTGTGACGAAGTCAGTTGGAAAGATGGCACAAGCTATGGAGCATGAGGCTGCCAATCAGGAGAAGGCAATCAGTGATGACCCCCAGCAGAAGCTAAGAGAGCAGGCTGTAAATGAGGTTCGTAGGCTTGAATTTACTGGTGGTGAAGTTATCCAGGCTGCTCTTGTGTTTGCCAGGATGCCAGATCAGATGGGCATGCTTTTTGCGCTTCCCGAACCACTAAGAAGAGAATATATTGTGAATATGTTGCATGGTAACTGAAATTAACTTTGCTTCCTATATGTTGTTTTTGGTATATCAACTAGTGGTTATAGAACTTCTTTTCATCATAAGTGGTTTGTTTGTGGCAGATGAAGCACAAAGGAAGGAAAGAGAGAGACAAGGAAGCTCAAGATAGGATATCATGTGATCTGAGGTTAGTATGAACTACAAACTGATTTATTAGCCTAAGTTGTCTTGTGGGACATTATGTGGTAATACTAGTAGATTAGTAGGAGCCACACAGATTTAGTATAAGTTTACTTTTGCTGGGTGTAAACTTCGCACAGATTTAGTAGCCTAAGTACTTTTGCTGTGTGTAAACTACTACAAGCTGCACACTGATTTACATTTACTCCACCTGTTCACACTTATTTACTTGACGATTTTTTTTCTTAGTTGTATGAGTCGACCTTGGTTGCACAAATTTAATCACACCGCAAAACTGTCCAATTTCCTATTATTTAGCTGTTCTATGTGTTCCCAATGTTAATGCATATGCATACAGTAAAGCTATGAAAGAGTATGTCTGGATAGCTTGTAGTTGAAATGATTGAAGTTTTTTGTGAAACTTGTGGTACTGCTTATAACATGTCTTTTTCACACATATATGCAACTCCCTCAATTGTTTTATCAAGTTTTATTGATGAAATATTCATCTGAATTTCTTACAGATCACAAAAGATGACAGGTTATTCCAAAGGCACTAGAGAAGAAGGTGTTTAGACTCCAAAGATCAGTGATTATTTCAAGTCCATTGGAACTCAGCATTTTTGTTCAAGCATTCTAAATCTTGGAACACAGTGTAGTTTATTCTTTTAACGTTCTGCCTTGAGTTACAAATTTCTGTACTAAAAAGTGCCCTATAAATTGCCAGGTCATCATATGAAGAATTATGTGAATCATGTTTGAATCTGAGCAATATGTACTGCTTTTATTTGAACAAAAAGTATGTGATTATTGTTAAAATAGGTTAGTTTATGCTTGTCAACAAAAAAAATATGATTTTTAGAGCCCAGAAAGTGTAAGTATTGGATTTTGGAAATGTGTGAATTTTTGGTTCAAAATGGTGATGTTTTGATTGAATCAGTTAGCTAGAAGCAGTGATCCTTGTTCTATTACTTTCACTCTCCGGCCAACTGATTGCTCATTTTGTTACTTTCATCCTCCGGCCAAACACTGTAATGGAAACTGAATACGTTACAAAGCTCAGCCAAACACAAACTGCAATGGCATTCATTGGTTACAAATACACCCTCACCTCATTACCATTGTGATACTGTTACAGACACCCAACCAAACACCTCCCTAGTGTTATACATCTTCTAATTATAATGTTAAAGTGGAACAAGGACACTGTGAAGTTGAGCAATGATGAAAGGTGCAGCATAGCAGAGCCAAAGATCCATGAAGGAAATGCACCATACACTAAGAAAAGGGAAAAATACTTTTGAAATGCTCCATTCCTCATGCCCGAAGGCTTGTCGTATACATATTATTACTGTTGTTACAGTAAACATGTTCCTGGTCACCTTTACATTTTTCACTTAGTAGAATTCAAATGTCTAAATGTTCACTGCAATTCAATCATTTTCCCGTCATCCATTTCTCTGTTATTTACCATCATAGATCAAGAAACGTACCAGTTTATTACTACCAATATTCTACAAATTCAAAGAAAAACAGAAAACTGGACAGAAACTATAGATAACTGGACATACTCATCAAGATGGGAATATATTACAATAGTTAGGTCAGGCATTTCATTTCAAACAATTGTTGCAAATTCAGATGAATACATAGAATGAAACAATCAAGTGAGACACATGATCAGTATTAGTTTGAGCAAGATAAGGCATGTTGCGACAGGTAAACCACTATATTGAATGCAAGAAACTATAGGTTTTTTAACTTGATTTGTTCGAGAAAAGAAAAAAGAAGAAATGTTAGTGAATAGGTGTCTGTAACAGTGAACAGCAAACACCTTCAGTATGATGGCCCACCCTGGTTCTCTAACTATACTTACATCACTTAAATTTATATGCAATTTTTTAAACTTGAATGCAGGTATCACATCAGAAAACGTGGTATTTTTAGTCTGATCTACGAGACAGAATACATGACAGGTATGAATCGCAGTTCTTTTTCTCAAAATTATTCTTTTAAGAAGATCAAGATGATTAGATCATAGTGATATTTTTCCCAAAATTACTTCTAGGAGAAGTTCAAGATGATTAGATCATAGTAATAAAATCATTATGCTAAAATCTGTGGAATCGGTCTAGAAAAGGGAGACTTTTCCTTGAACCTAGAAAAGGGAGACTAAAATTGTCATTCATCAAGGAAGGAATGATACAACACGAGGAAACAAGGATGACAAACAAACATCTTCAAATATTTAGGACATCAATTTTATTGAGGTACCGGCGCACATATGACACACCTAACCAATTAGATATTGCATTAGCCTCTTTTATCCTCTCTGTAATCTAAAGAGAAATATAAACAAACCTAACCAATTAGACAAGCCTGTTTTATCCACTCTGTAATATAATGCAGTCGGTGGAGATGAAAATAAAGTTCCAGGTTATTTTGGTAGAAATCAGAAGAAACTTCTTCACTTCTCCTTAACACTCACACACTGGTAGGACAACACTTCTAGTATTTTTAGCTTTCCATACCAGTTCATTTTGCGTTGCCCCCTATAAACATATACATAGTTGTGTTCAAATTTTATCTGAATAAAAGAGCTAAAAAGATATAATACTCACTACACAAGACTCAGTTCTTTAGTATGCCATGAAGATGTCTGCATACAAAATGAAATTGTTGTGGCACAAGGCCGAGGACCTCCGCCCACAGCACAAGGAGGACCTAGTCTCTTCTTCTTTGCATACCTCCCTAGGACTCACAACAGCCTCTTATAGATGAGGTGCACAACTAACCAAACCAACAACCTAACTAAAAACCCTTATTCGCTAACAAACCTTAACAAACTAACTGACTAACTGCAGCTGCCACTAGCCAAGGTGTTGTGGCCTCCATGCCATAACAGAAAAGTTGTGAGAGAATAGGTAAATGGACTTGCCCATGAATATTCATCATTTGCTGAAGAATGTTGATGCTCTGGGAAACAATGGCAAACCTATAAATAGCTCAGCAACTATGCTGCCAAATAAGAACATACCAATTACAGTAGTCCATCTATTAAAGCTCTACCAAGCCACCTGGTAAAGCAACTAAGAAATCACCTGTATGGCAAATGATAGCATTCATCAAAGAAAAAGTATTAGTAATTAAATACACTATTCCAGAAAAACGCAGAGCAATATGCTTACGGATAATAGCCAAGAAGAACCTCCAGATATCTGTAATAGCTGTTCCAGCAAAAATAGGAGGAAAAACAATATCCAATTCTCAATTAGATAGTACTAAATAAATTTTGTGAAATGAGGAATATTCTCACATTTTGAATTTCCCAATTTCTCTCGCTGGGAAATACACATCCACATAGGATGAGTCTACCATCTAAACTGTAAAGATAATAAGTTCAGATTTACCCTTGGTTCTATAAGCATTTCATTTGTTTCGCAATCTTTTAATAGACAAAAAAAAGACTAATGAGGTTTTCTCAAGCTTCCTAAATCTAAGACAAATGGACTTGCTTATTCTTTTAACTAAAAGCCTATTTTATACCCATTTCTCAAATTCAGGGTTTCAACTTATGCTGTTTAAAAATAGGACTGCAAAATTCAAGAAAGAGCTGCTTTAATTGCCATCTCTATTGAATCTCACCCTCCAAGTAGGAACCAAATGTTAGCAAATAGCAAATCAGGTTCATGATTTTGGAAATAACACTATAGGCCACACAACAAACCATAAAGGTCACCCTACAGAGAAGCAAAATTCCCATGAACAAAAGCCGCTGGAAGTCACCTTTCACATTAATTAACTTTGTAACCAAATCATGAGTGTGAGACTTTAATGTAGCAGCCATATGGTTATGATTCCAATTTTGGCTTTCAGATGGCAACTCCATTAAAAAAAAAAAGGGCGTACCCCAGTGCCGTAGGCTCCCGCACTGCACGAGGTCTGGGGGAAGGGTGTCAGTGGATAGCCTTTCCCGCACACTGTGCAATGTGCAGAGGCTGGGGCAACTCCATTAAATTGAACCAAAATTAGTATCAAATTTTAAGTTCCAGATTCAATGTAGAATCAAATGGAACCTCAGATTCATTGATTTTTTGCCAAATCAATGGTAGTGAGAAAATAAAAACAAGCATGTGAAAGCACAAAAACTAATTGCAAAATTTTGATTCCCCATGTATGGATAGCTCAGAATCATTTTACTAGATATCTCAGATGATTTTGCTGATTCTAGATGCTGGACTGATTTATTTATCCAGCTAACCTGAAGAATAAGGCAGGATATAAACAATACAGATTTGAACCAGAGAGGTTGAGATATCCAGTGGTAATAGTTATTATCATGATGGATTCCAAGATATATTCATCAAGCATCATTCCATAACAGCTCTAGAATTGTGGAGGCCCAGGTTGGATGGAGATTTTATTTCTTGGGATGAAGACCATAAATAGATTTCCGTTTTCTAAATGAACACCAGGACAACTAAATTGTACTGCCGTGCACCCATCAGTATCACAAGAGAAGAACAAGTTGTCCATGTAGTAGTAGTCAAAGCAGGCACAAACCATAAACACTGTGTCTTCATACAGAGAACTCGTGAAACAATGCATCACATTGGTGGGAGAAATATGAAAAAAAAAATATCAGAACATGAGAATAGATAAAATTGGTTTAACGCTTCTACCTCCTTCATGTATCTTCCCTAGCAAAAGATTTCCTGTGCCCTATACAATATCTACGCACTACATAATAAAAATAAGATGGTATCAAAATAATGGTATTCAACATCAGATTGAATAAAAACATCAGAAGCAAAACGATGTTGTTCCAGGTCAGCTGAATATAAAACCCCAATTCATGTGATATGTGCAAATTCGTTAGCTATAAGAAACAAGACTGCTTAACCTTTGTATAATTCAATCAGCCCACATGACAAGAGAGATAATAAACAGGATATGACTAAAAATGATCCACTACTAGTTAAAAATGGTTTGGCTGATTTTTCATAGCAGCAAATATACCGACTTCAACTTCACCTAGTATGAAAAAAAAAAAGGAGGGTGTGAATTAAGACAATCAACATCACAACAGAACAACAAAACTAGACTATCCTGCGGCACAATGAAAACCTGATAGCCAGTGGTATCATACTTTTATAGGATGGGAAAAGAAGGAATTTCAGCAAGCCTCCATGCCAATCAGCAGATATTGATACTGAACACAAATACGCAACATTGCATTGTACTGACACAATCAAGTAAACACATGAACTGAATCATAATAACCAACTGTGGAATGCCTTACAACTCTGACCATTGAAATAAAACAACTGTTACAAAATAAGTCTTGAATAGACATCACAAATATCAATAAACATGATCCATGAGCTGGCACTAAAGCTCCATAGAAAGAACATAGAGCAGAATCTAGATGGGTAGGTCATGTTTGATAAAACAGGAATATCAAGTGTATAGCTCAATATAGATGTTCAAAGTGGTGTATGATGGGTTGTAAATTCAATCTATCTCAAAGTAAATACAATGAAGCACATACTCTGTTCCCAAATTCGAAAAGAGTTATATACCCATAATCATCTCAGTTGGAACATATTGAAGAATGTTATCAACTACATCCATGAACATTTCTCAACTGTGGGTTCTGCTCAGCCCTCCAGAAAGTCTCATGACTAATGATGCTGCCATCAGTGAACTAGAAACTCCTGTTGTCCATGTCCAGGTTAGAGATAACTGGATCAACCCCTAACATTGCACCTTCAGCTTCCACATGAGCAGTTGATGCCTTCTCTCCTGACACTACTGATCCTCCAGTGTATGTAGGCATGGCTTCCATCCCCGCCCCCGAAAGTATACTTTCAGTTCCTGTTTCATTCCCTGACACAGAAGTAACCTCTTTTTTAGGCTTACTCTCTGACAAGTCTCTAGACACCTCAGCCTCAATGAGAAAGGACACATCCTTTCTTGGCCTCCCACGCCCCCTCTTATTGCCCATTGATGAAACAATTCCAGTTTCCGCACAAGTCCCTGCTGATGGATTCTCCTTTCTTGGCCTCCCTGGCCCTCTCTTCTCCACCAATGCAGCAATAATTCTTGTTTCTGTCGTTTCAGTTTCCAATGGCCTCTTCCTTGGCCTCCCACGCCCTCTCTTGTACCCACTCATTGCAACACTTTCAGTCTCCACTGATAAGGGTGCTGATGGATTCTCCTTTCTTGGCCTCCCTGGCCCTCTCTTCTCCACCAATGCAGCAATAATTCCTGTTTCTGTCGCTTGAGTTTCCAATTGCCTCTTTCTAGGTCTCCCACGACCTCTCTTCTCTGTCAAAGAAGTAGCACTGGAAGACGGTAAATGTTTAACTTCACCTCCGTTTCTCACGTCAGCAGCTTGGTCTGCAGCTTGGTCTGCAGCTTGGGACTGGGCCTCAACTCCAGCTTTCACCTCCTTTCTTGGCCTTCCAGGTCCTCTCCTTGTTAATGCAACAGACTGCACCAACTCAGGTTTATCGTTTCTAGGGCTGACTGGTGGTCTTTTTTCCTTAGGAGGGCGGCCACGTTTTCTCATCCCAGCAACCAGTGAAGGCGCTGCAGGAAAAGGAACAGGAAAAGCAGGCAGCCTGAGAAGCTTGGGAGGGCGGCCACGTCCCCGCCTCACACTGGTCACAATGTTACTGGCAGCAGCACTACTCTTGGCAATGGCGACCAAGGTGACAGATTGTGATGTATGTGCATTCTGTTTGGGCGGGCGTCCACGACCTCGCTTAACTGGCGGCATGGTGGTGTGTGGCACTGGCACTGACATAGGGATGGGGGGATTCTTCCGTGGGCGTCCAGGCCCCCGCTTGTTGACTAGAACGGGAGTGGAGCCCAGTCCGCGCTGAAATGGAGCCGAGGAGGAGGATAAATCTGCGCTGCTCTTACGAGGACGACCACGTCCGCGCTTCTGGGCCGGAGATGCGGTCTTGCGCGGACCTCGGGGAGGAGAAGGAGGAGGAGGAGGAGGAGGAGGATTCGGGTCGCTGGGGAGGAAGTAGGAGTAGCCAGACATGAGGAGGAGGCCCTGGGACCTGAGGCGGCGGAGGTGGACGGAGAGGAGGTCGTCGTGGCGAGCAGGGAGGCCGGAGAAGTGGTCGGCTATGTACTTGGAGATGGCGTCACGGCTGGTTGAACCACCGGACTCCCGCAGCTCCATCAGCGCCTGCACGACCATCTGAGCATCCATGGCGATGCAGCAGTAGCAGCTCTTATTTCTTAGTCATATACTATAAAACAGAACAAACAAAGGGAATGAATACTGGACTAGGACGGGGAAGGATACTTGCCTCCTTGTACGTCGGGTGGGAGCGGCCGGAGGAGGGCGGCGGCGAGGCGACGGCCATCTTCGCCTTTCCCATTTCTTTCTTTTTTTTTCCCCTTTCCTTTTCCTTTCCTTTTCCTTTCCTTTCTGGGTGGTGATGATGGATGGAGGAAGAGGAATGGTGGGTGGTGGTGAAATAGGTTGGGTTGCCCCCAACACATACAAGAATGGAGTGGAGTGGGTTGGGTTGCGTTAGATGGGCTTCCAGCCCATTTCGCTGCGCCCTCTCTGCCTTTTAATAAAATGCTCCAAATTAAGAAGTCATCCCCATAACACAAACCCAGAGCTGCACCGCCTCGTCGCCCCTTGTGATGGATGACTCCAGTCGGTCCGTCGCCGCCGGGCACTAGCTAGGGTTACGGCTTCATTCTTTTAAAACTTTTTTTACGGCTTCGTTTTGACAGCTAGGACTTATGTTTTTCAATTCTTTTAAAACTTTTACGGCTTCTCTCTCGCCGTCCCTTCCTCCCTCTTCCTGTACACCCTTACCTGGCAAGCATACACGATCTGACGTCGCGATTAGGTCATAGTACTTTCTTTAATTATGTTCCTCTTTTATATGTTGTTAGGATTATATCTATCCTTGTCGTGATTCCCTATAATATCGGATGCCAATAGACCTTTGACTTTGGGAGTCTTGTCTATCATTGCTCAACATGCTATACAAGGCATGTACCATGCTCTATTTCTCCACCATTCCCTCCGTCATACTTGAGTAGATTTGTTCTCCGTGTTACTCCCTTTGTTCTTAAATTGTTATTGTTATTATTTTTTTTTAATTAACTTTGATCATTCATCTTATTTATTAAAATATCATATAGATTATTTATTCGTTAAAGAGAATTGAAACATAACTTAAAATTTTACATATTTGAAATAATATTTTGAATAAGACGAAGACTCAAAGTTAATTAAAAAAGTCAACGATGATAACAATTTAAAAACGGAGGGAGTGCAGGTTTTTACAATGATTTGCTTTGCGTTTTTCACAGTCACTCTGGGATTTTATTTGTGTTTTTCATAGTTACTCACGAGAGAAATAGTTTGTTTTGTAGTTTATTTTTCATACAATTCTATGTTTAATATTAATTTTTATTTTTCATGCACAAAGATGAATGTCAATTTCTTTTATAGATATTAACAATTCAAACATATAAGATGAGACTACGACCTCTTTAGACTATTATTGTGTGTTTGCTTCACGCTTTGGCTCCACATGACTTTGATTTTTCTTTGTATGCAAAATAACATATGCTCCAAATGTTTAAAATGTTCCAATGAATGAGCGTGAGTTGGTCGTGAGTGCTCATGAGTAGTGGTGATCGGTTCCCCTTTTCTTGTGATGAGATATGAATTATGTATTAAATAAATTAAAGCGATTACAGTCATGATAGTTTTTACACAAATTCAAGGACTCTAGAAGTAAGAGTCAGACATCAGTGTCGCGCACATAGTCATCGCTGCGAGCTAAATTCATTAGGTAATTGTGGTTTTTATTGTAATTTGCAAGTGGATCTTGTGATGAGGTATGAATTATGTAATTCAAATAAATTAAAGTGATTACAGTCATGATAGTTTTTACAAAAATTCAAGGACTTTGGAAGTAAGAGTAAGGCATGCATCAATGTCATGCTCATTTAGTCATCGCGGTATATATTCATTGTAATCTGCAAGTGGATCTTGTGATGAGATATGAATTATGTAATTCATCATATATTAAATAAATTATAAAGTGATTACAGTCATGATAGTTTTTACACATATTTAAGGACTCTAGTCTAGAGGTAAGAGTCACACATCAATGTAGTCATTGTAATCTGCAAGTGGAATAATATTATATTATTGGCGATAAATAATTAGTTATATGGCCATGGGTGCTGATGAGTAGACGATGAGATGACTATCCTGCTGCTGTTCCAGCTCCGCCTGGGCGAAGGTCTGCTGAATCTCGTAGGCAAGATCCTCCACACTGAGCTGACACTCGAGTCCAATCTGCATATATACAACACATATTTAATTAAGAACACGTCCGGAGGGAGCTGTATTAATTAAGTAATACTAGTATACTTCCTCCGGACATTTTTTGTTGACGTTCAACAAAATAAAACCGGAGGGAGTAGTATATAACAAGCAGAATCGAGATGATGATTTGCCTTGAGGACGAAGGAATGGAGTACGGTGTCGTCCATGGTGCTGATGTTGAGGTGGAGCACCTCCAAGTGGAGGGCTTCGAGCAGAGCGATCATCCTGACGGCGTGCCCGGGAATACGCCTGGAGAGCGTGCGGAGCAGGACGTTGGAGCCGGAGATCTTGACCTCGACGTCGGCGACGGGGGAATTGCAGCAGGCGGCGAGCTCCTTGACGACCATGGCGGCGGTGGTGGTGGGGGGGGGGGACGATGACGAGCTGCGGCTGCCGGTGGTGGTGGTGGTGGTGGTGGTGAGGAGGGATGATCTCGGGCTGGGCGTGGGGCTGGTGCTGGTGCTGAAGCTGCTGCTGCGTCTCTTCTTCCTGGCCTCCAGAGAATCGAGCACCTGCTGCAGCTCCTTGATGAAGTCGATGGCACCTCCGATGATGGAAGCCTGGTCTCCACGCTTGATGTACAATGCTGGCGTCAGGGAGCGGAGCACCTTGAGATGCTCGTTCATCTGCCGCCGACGGTTACGCTCCACCGCAATGTGAGACATGATCGTGTTTGATTTGATGATGAGTTCTACTATCTGATCTCTATCTTTTGTTGTCTTGAATTGATCGGCCGGCCGGAGAATATATATAGTATGCATCCATGCAAATGGAGGAAGAAATTAAAGGGATCATCATCAGTTGCATGCACATATTACGACATGGGGTGGGGTGGGGTCCATGCATGTCATGGCCGTGTCGTATGTGTGATCGTCTTATATGTGAATGTGAATGGGATCAATCCACCCATCGGTTTCCCCATTATGAAATGGCGCGTTATAATGCTCACCGTGACCGTCTTGCGTGCATCCTCCATTCCACTCCATTATTCCAGCATGCACCTGTAATAGTATCTTATTAGCTGGAATAATGAAACAAATAACTATTGCCATGCATCAATGGCCGGCCACTACACCGCGCGCTCTGGTCGATCGAGAAGAACAAACTTTTGCGTGACTACCAATAATACATTTGCGCGGCACGTCTATGCAGTACTATATAAGGAGAAGGGGGGGAAAAAAAGACAGTATAAGCTCATCCGCATGAGGGCAATGAATTAAGCATACAGCAGCGTCACGAAATTAATTTATTCGATCGGGCACATACATACGGCCCCCCGTGCGCTGCATTTACTCGCAACCCGTGCCTAGCTACATTTATTTACTACTATTCTACTGTGTGTGTGCGGTAACAAAAATTCTTATTCGTTCACCACCATTACCTGCTTGCATCATCGTCATTCGTAAACTGCGTACTAATTTGTTTATGGGTTTCAAGCTGAGACCTTAGTAGCTTGTAATAACGCAAGTGATGAGAAGAAGGGGAAGAAAAAAAAAGGCAGCATGATTGGAGAGAGCGGTGCAAAGCTAAGGAAAGGAAACGGTACTGCTGCTGATGGAGAACGGGCCCACGCCACGTTGATTCCAGCTCAAAAAAGTTGTTTGGTTTGGTTTGCCATCTTTCTTGTTTCTTCTCCGTCCTCCAAACCTCAACAATTCCATTGGAATCGAAGCTCACCGATCATCTCAGCATGGACCAAACCACCGCCGTCGCCGGCACATCTCTGATCGTCGGAGAAATTGGTACGGTCTCTCTCTCTCTCTCTCTCTCTCTCTCAAATCTCAACATCTTATTAAATAAAATTGTTAGTCACAAAAATTAAATCAGATTAATTTAGGATTTTTGGATCCATGCTGCAGCTTGGGACGTGGTGCTGTGGCGTCGGGGTCGGGCCGACGTCAGCGCCTTCCTTCTGGCCACCACCGTCTCTTCTTGGCTGCTCTTCTTCGGCTTCGGCGGCGCCTGCTACACGCTGCTTTCTCTAGCCTCCACCGTGCTCCTCCTCCTCCTCACCGTCCTCTTCCTCTGGGCCAAGGCTGCACGACTGCTCAACAGGTAACCATTGGATTGGATTGGATTTCATTTCCGCTCCCAAACATACACACACAGGAGTTAATATTATATTTCGCTTCGAATTATTAGCGCCTAATTGTCGTACAAACGAATGAGATGCAGACCGGAGCCACCTGTTCCTCACATACGTGTTTCACGGCAAGCTATTGATCAAGTGGCAGCACTGCTGCATTCCGGTCTCAACACACTCTTCTCTGCCTTCCACGATATATCCCTCGGCAAGGACTCGTCTCTCTTCTGCCAAGTCTTCCTCAGCCTATGGATCATCTCTATCCTTGCAAGTCTTACCGATTTCCCTACTTTCTGCTACACATGTAATTAAGCTGACCCTCTCTTTTTCGATCACTCTCTTGTCTGAATTTAACTTCTCACCTAACTAAACATTCATTCATTCACAATCATGTTTCACCAATATATCTCTAGGTATCGTCGCTCTTCTCACCATCCCAGCATTGTACCAAAAATATCAAGAATGCGTCGACAGATACATAAGGTTTGCCTACATGAACCTGCAGATGTACGAGGTGGTATACGAGAGATTCTCCATGAAATGCTTCGTCAGGGTGAGGGATTGGGTCATAGAGGTACTCAAGGATCCATGACCTGCTTGGTCCCTTTTAGGACGATACGTTCTTTTTTCCTTTTTTCTCTTGTTAAGGAGAGCAAGAGAAAATATTTTGACTACTGCTAATAAGGATTGATTGTTCGTTTTTTTCATTTTTAAGGGTTTTTCGGGTTCAGGGTGTTGAGTTATAGAGGAGCTGCTTGTGTTTCTTTTGGAGTGTAATGCAGGCAGATTTGTTTAATTTCAGCGTCTGAGAAAAAAAAATGCGTATAACATTTAAATCTGTACAGGAAGCAAAAAAAAAAAATCCGTTTGTGATGGATACCCCTGACTGATTGCAAATCGTTCTTATTGTATCCCTGACCGATTGTAAAATCTATGCACATACTCATGTCTGAATATGAGTATATGCTTCTTTAGGCCGAGAAATTGGGTTTCATGGCTGATATAGATGAAGGAAACATCATTTCCTACTGTTGCTCCAACAGAATGCTGCTCAGTGAGCTGAAAACAAGCCTTTCGGCAGCAATGCTACGGCTTTGCCCGACAGCAGAAATCAATTGTTCCATGCTTCGGATTTGCCCCCATAAGCGGCAATGTTGTTCGCAAGGGGTCCATGTGTGGAACCGCTATAATTTAGGCAGTACAGACCAAAAGGTTCACCAGCAAGCCTGCGGCACAAACTCATGGATTTGTTGTTACCACATGAACCATATCTTACCAAAGTTCCATACTTGGCTATAAACGCCACACTAACATTGCCACACAACCCGCGACGCTGTCATGTTTTAGGTCGCAACAAAAGAACCAGTTCTACAATATCCAGAGTTCCAAGTTGCTAGGCGTTATATACACCAATAGCTAACTGACACGGTTCAAAAGCTCCACCGACCGGACCCAGTACGCTCAGCTCAGCACATCAGCAGAAGAACATGGAACTCCTGACTTTCTCATGCAGCCGAGGCAGCTCCGGCACAGGAATGCTGCCCACAGACGTATGGCCTCCTTGGCTCGACGATGTCTCTGACATCTCCTCAAACTTGAGGAAGGTGCCAACCTGGGCAGCAGCAAGATGCGCATAGCAAATTGGAGCAACTGCAATCAAATGCAAACAAGTACACAGATGAAATTTGATGGAAAGCATGGTAAGCCTAACTAAAACAAAATGGGAAGGTGTCAAAAACAACGTGCCTACTGATATAGCCGTTGTGCTCCTTTGATACCTGTAAGACCAAAGCAACAAGTTAGAATGATGACATGCACAAAGTTGTCAGCAGGGAATGTACCACAGTTTCCCACTTACACATAAGAGAGCGAATGAACAAGCTCCTGCATGTCATCAGCAGAGAAACCTATTTCATCGTGCAAAACATGATAATGTGTTGGCCTTGATGTTCCCTGGGACAAACAGAAACATCTAGCAATGAGCACTTTAAATGCATCACAAATGCAAACAACCATAATATCTTAGCATCAAGACAATTTAAGAATCAAATAACTTACAATCATTCCAGCATGTGCACACATGTAGAAGTCAAAATTCCTAGGATGACAGACTTTGTTGTCCACAACAGTACCTACCCAGTGACATGAAGATTTATTTGTAGCATGATCTCACGTGAAATTTCCATTTCACATAAGAATGGATAAATGTGCCCACCCACCACATAAGGTAGGAAACTTTGTAAAATTGATTAGAAATAAAAATTACCTGGAGGAACATTATCTGGAGATCCTGTCTGAAAAAACTTGGTATGATGATTTTTCTGAGCAACAATTACTGTGAACTTGGGCGACCACTTCTCATCGAGAAACTTACATGCCTGCATGAATTAAGGTCATGTGATAATGTTGTGCAGTGGGGAATAATTACTTAGCCTACCCCAACTTTCTTGAAATTAAAAGCCTTTGTTGCCGGTGGTGATTAGTGGTGATTAGTCAGTATACGAGTTGGATGTGAGCTAAACAAATCTGGAAGGAATCATAAATGCATTACCTCAATGATTTGATCCAGTTCGATGTTTATGACCTGGGTGAATTGGCTTTCACTAACTCCATCCCTGCAAGGAAATTGTTTTGCCATAATGGTTCAGGGAGTTACAATTACCCATTTCAGTAAAAAAACAAATCAGACATTTCATTGCAAAATTCTCTGTTTTTTTAATTTTTTTAAAAAGGTAACTCTGGAACTACAAACCTGAAAATAATAACATGATCTGGTTTTCGCTTCCCCGAACTAGTGTAGAAGTCAATCAGTGATTCCCTGAAAACCCATGTACGAGGATAAGCATCTCAATCGAAAGGCATGTAGAAAAGTATAACGTACATGATACACAGACAAGATCTCTTACCGAATGAGGCCATCATCATCTGTCCCTCGTGGCTTAAACAAGGAAGACATCATTTCTAGCTTCGGAGATTGGGTGTGAACTGACGCTCTATATTTGGAGATGAGAGGCCATTGGCGGGAGCTAACTACCTAAAACAAAGTCAAAAGGCACATTTGATTAGTGAAAAGAATTGCAAAATCAATGAGATCCCATGTATAATCCACTATTCAAACTGAAATTGTATGAGTATATCTGCCTTTACCGCAGCAATCGAAGGTCTGTCAGATTGTCCAGGTTGTCCATGTGACACATCCATACCCAAGATGATGGCAGGTACATTTGATACATGTGGTATTGAAGGGGATGCTTCAATTTGCAGCAACGAGTTCATCCCACCAAGCTGGTTAACATTCAGGAAAGCAGCAATGTGATGAGCATGCATGAGATGTATATTACGACCAAGAGGAAACAGCATGCCCAAACCTTAGCATTTATCTTCATAAGCAAATTAAGCAGGTAAGGATCATTGACCCTTGTTGGAGCCAGACATTGTGTGACGATACCAAATTCAGTCAGGCACTTCCTCTTCCAAGGACCTGGGTTTAAAAAAGAAAAGGTACTCAGGAACAATATTATACTTATATGGAAGGGTAACAATCAACAACAACAACAACTAAGCCTTTAATCCCATACAAGTTGGAGAAGGCTAGAGATGAAACCCCAAAGAAGCCAAGCACAAGAGGAAAACAAACAAACACAAGAAAGAAGGCAAAGAAGAAGAGAGGTGGGAAAAGAGCAATAAAAACCGAGAGAGAGAAGAGAAAAGAGAGGAAATACAACTGGAAGGGTAACAATGACACGCAAAGATGAACCAACCGTAAACTTCACAGTTTTTCCTCTCAGGCAAAAGGCACAAGAGGAACTTGGGAGCTCCAGGAAGTTTCAATTTTATCTGCTCGAACATGTCATCCACTCTTCTTGAGACAGGTGCACGTCTCATAGAGGGGCTCTCCTCGAAAACATGAAAAGGTTCATCCATTTGCTGCAAAAGATTTGAGTAAGGAACAGAAATTTTGTGGCAGTAAAAAACTCATGGAAAGTTGAACATACGATCCCCTTTGCAGATGCATTCCTCATCAGGTCACGAATAAGATTCTTAACATCACAGCGTGCAGAGAAATTAACTGCCGCCCACTTATCCACAGTACAGGTTTGAATCAGCTTCTGAAAGTAGGGGAAAAGAATTGGCCAAATATCAGAAAGGTACTTCTTTCCTTTGTGATTAAAAAAGTACCGGCTATGATATAAAGATAAGCATACTGACCTTATTGGTAAAATTCCACCGTCCATTTCGTGGAAAGATATCTTCGCCATTACCCGCTTTCAGCTATATGACATAACATATATTCTTAGATTGATTTAACTAAGCAATGACACCCGTAAAACATTTAGCATATTGAGCTCATATTGTGGTTAAGGGTGCGGATGTATATCCTGACCACCCAAGTTTGATATCTGTGAATCTGACTGGTGTGAAGTTGGGAGCTTATTTCTCACTATTTAAAAGCCACCTAGATCCTCCTAGATTGGTTGAGGTTTTTCTTTTAGAAAAACAAGTTCAGAAAACTGTCACCAACCTTTGGGGCTTGCAGTACCCTTCCTTCAACCTGAGTAAAATTTGGAGCAATTGATATGCCACAGGCCCTCAATATTGGGTCAGAATCGTAGTTACTACGCTGGAGTGCCTACCATTTAGGGTAAACATAACTGTCCATTAGATCAATGCCAGTCAGTTATATATGGCTGCAGTTAGATCAAGGATGGCAACTTACATCATGAAGCACTGTCATCCTTTCTTGAGGCTTTTGTCTAGACTTCTCCACAAGGGAGGACCTTTGCAGCGTAGACAGAGCTTTGGTGTAACGTTGCAAGGGAACAAGCGAACAGAGCTAGCAAGACAACATAAAAGGATTTGGGATGTCAGATAATTCAGTAAACGAGGATCAAGATGTACATAGCCAAAAAGGCAAACCTCTATCGGGAAATATGTTGGGCGCTTTGGCTTCCCCACATTTATGCAGGGAAGAGGTCCAGAATAGCGCAGGTCAATTCCTTTTTTCTTCACAAAATAGTCATAGACAGTTATTTCAACAGCATCAGAATCTCCACTGCCACCATTTCTCTGCCTCAGTGAAAACCTAGTTGGATGTGTCCATCAGAAAGAAATTAAGATTTAATAATGGCAGTAAGACTTGCAAAGCAACAAACTAACAAGTTCCAAACAAAACGAATGCCACTATTAAATATCAATTTAAGCATTCTGATATAAAAATAAAAGCTGTTAGTAACAATAACAAGTTCTGAAACAAGCTTAAAACATTAGGTTTTTATTTCAAATTTTGGGCAAACCACTCATAAACAATAATAGAACAATAAGAAAAAAAAAATGGTCTCACATCTGTTCGTTGCACTTCCTGTCACTCAGACCAACAATCTTGAATTCTGAATTTGCAGGAGTGGTTCTTATACGCAAATTCTTGAGAGCACGCTTGGCCTATATAGTATAGGTATAGATCCAAAATAGTATTATCAGAATGAAACCTTTTTTTTCTAGATAATGATTATCAGAATGAAAATAGCTGGGTTCTTCTTCAAGTATTTTAATCCAGAGTGACTTACCTTTTGCCAGTCAATTTTGTCTGGGTGATCAACTTTCTGGTTCAAAAGAAGAAAATCAATAACAGGGCCAGGTTTCACAATCATGGTTGTCGAAACATCTGCAAATCAGAAAAGAACAGTTTGACACTAGTATGAAAGATTAAATGTACATATTACAGAATAGAGATGCTGTTGCATTTGTGTGGGATGGATACGTACCCATGTTCAGGGAAAGCCCACTCTGTGAGCCACGGAAGCTTGAATGAAATCCACGACAACCCATCACACCACCACCCAAGTCAACAAAATTAGAAGGATTGTTGTGAAAAAATGACTGACGAACTATAAGGCAGCCCCTGGAAACAGTAAGAAAAAAATAATCACACTCACGATGAATGCAAAACTCAAGCATAATGACAAGATACTTTAAAGATAGGCATAATTGTCCATGAAGATACTCAGTCACATACTGTATCGCGGAATGCTGTCTCAATATGATGTCAAGAACACGGAGAACTTCCTGGGAGTTCTCATTGTCTTCACCCCTAATGACCTGACCAATGGCGCTCATAGGAATTTTGGCTGCAAATGATAGTTCCACCTTGAAAGTCTTGGTCTGGTATGGCCTCCTGACTCGCTTCCTGTCACCGCCTCCAGGACTGTCATCACCATCAGGGCTCCCATTGGCGGCAGTCCTATGGCCACGAAAGAGTTAAACACCATAGAAATATGAATAACGATTCAAGAAAAGTAAAAACTGAGGAAGCAAGTGAAAGAATAAAACTAACTTTCCAGTTGAGACATCCTCCAGAAGTACAGTGAACTCGTTGTTTACTTGTGGGAGAGCACCAACTGTAAATAGGCTCTTTTCTCCATCATATGCAAAGTCCTTGTTAGAAAGCTCAGATTGATAGGTTTGCTGCAGTTTATCAATAACCTTTCTACCAAACCCTTTCCTGTCAACAGGTTGATCATCCTCATATTTCAGGTTGACCTATTGAAGTTGGACAGGACAATCAAACCAACCAAGAATATATACAATCTAGTGAAACTAGGGTCAGAAAATAATATATGTTGTAAATAGAGGATAATGAACCAGTGAGCATATACATACATGATAGTGGAAGAAAAAGTCATCTGTGTTCTTCACAGTGACTTTAAAGTGATTTGAGTATAGCTGGATTGGCTGCCCTTTTTTTCCTATACCAGGCCTTGCCATTGGTAATCTCTTAGGCTTTGCTGGTTTGTCCAGTGGCGACTCCCCTGCAGCATCACCGGCTTTTATTGGGACAACATTTGGAGGCAGGGGAGGGGGTGGAGGCAACTCATCAGCCTCACCATCATGAGAGCTCATTTTATCATAAAACAAGCAGAGCTCTCTGCAAAGAAACAAGAGCAACAATGAATCCATGATAATGTGGAATAGGCACTTAAAAGAATCTGATATAATGCAACGTCAGCAGAAATGAATCAAAAAAAAAATGTTAAATGAACTAAATCATTTACTTAGCATCTTTGCAGTACCATATTGTAAAGTCAGAGGCGGACCCATAGATTTAATTTAAGAGTAGAATGGTTGTAGAAACTATTTATTTCCACCTCCATTCAGAGGCGGACCTACCAATAGGGTGGCCAGCCGCCCTATCTAACGCCAGCGGAGAGACCGATCCAAGAACTGCGGTGAGACCCAGCTTCCTGGCACTGAGTTGGGATTGCGTTCCAGGAAGAGAAGTCCCCATCTCCTCCATTAGGATGAAATCTCCCCCACCCACGTCCCCGTCCCAGCGCAGAGATCGACATCCAGCCTAAATGTCTAACTACAAAAGGAAAGAGGGGGATTGGGGAGGGGAACTCATCTCTCCTCACCTTCCGTCGAAGCTTGGACGAGGAGGGCAATGACAACCCAAACCACAACGGCAGGCTGCGCCTTCCCGCCGCAGCAACAAGCTTCTCCTCTCACCGTCACTATCCCTCAACCCTGCTCTTTCTTTCTATGCTGCTAATAGTTATTATGGTAAATTTATTATTGCTGCGGCAGAGCAGCAGACCCCACCGCACCGCACTGCTCCGGGGCGCGGGCCGTACGTCTCCACCGAGGAGCCGCGCGAACGAGTCAAGTGTGATGGACACGGACGGGAACTCTACTTGGGCCGGGCCCTACATGATTGGGCCCGAGAAAAAGTATTCCCCTCCCTCTATAAGCCGAAAAATTGATTTTGCATCCATAAACTATTACTGGAGTCCGGTTTTTTTTAAAAAATACAAAATTAGATAGGACGACCCTTCAACTCTTTAATTCGTTCGTTTATCCTTTCATAATATTTTCAATAATGATTTTAGTCGATATGACACTATGAGTCTCACATATTACTTGCCATGTCAGATTTCTTAATTTCTTTTTTTCTTTAACCTCACATTGTGCCCGCCGCTCATCCCCCCTGGGCCTTGGCACCGGGACCTTAACGGTGTCAATGGCTCTTCCTTAAGTTTGTTGGCAGTAACTAGGGGCGTGATTGGTTGGTTGTTTATGAGCTAACCAGGCCCTGCGGGTGTGAGGGAGGCGTGATTAGATGGTTGTGCGTGGTCTCTGGCCAGACTCTTCACATGCAAAGAGCTCATCTTGTCCAGGCTGCACGGAAACAAAAGTGACTGTCGTTTCTCGCGGGCCTAGCTCACACGATGCATACGAGAGCGCAAGAACGAGCAGGTCGTGAGAACGAAAAACACGGATGTGGGAGACCAAACACACTTCCTCCACGGGTCTGATTGTGCTATGATGTCAACCAAACAATCACACCTTGCATGCATAGAGCCTGCGACGACAGGCTGGCTGTGGAATACGAGCCAGGTCTAGCTTGTTCGCAAACCAATCACGCCCTAGGTGAATCCCCCCACGTCGTCCTCCTTGCTGCTTTCCCACGACCGTTCCCAAAGACCACGTGCATCTCTGCAAACCTCTTATGATCTGACATCATTAGAATGAAGATCAATGATGTTTGCGTGCATTCGAACTCTTCCAAAAGGTTCTCTCTTAGCTCAAACAAAATTATACCTCTTATCTGTTCGCAAATCAAATCTAACACCATAAGCACATCTCAATGCAATAAAGTCAGTCGTCACAAAATAATAGCTCTGGTGATACAACTCTAATAATTCTCTAAACATGTGTAGTTTTGAATATTACTCACTCCGTCCCAGAGTAAGTGCTGTTTTAGATTTGGTCAAAGTCAAACTATTTCCATTTTAACTAAGGTTGTAGAAAGAAATACTAACTTTTAGAAGATGACATTAGTATCTTTAATTAGATTCATAGTAAAATCAACTTTCATAATTTACTTATTTCACTATATAGATATTGATAATTTTATCTATAGAATGAGTCAAACTCAACTTGCATTGGTTTTGATAAATTCTAAAACAATACTTATTCCTGGGAGTATAGTTTTATGAAAACACATATCCTTAATTGATTTTGTGAAAATTATCCCATTAAAATTACATCCGTTGGACAGAGAGAGGAGGGATACCAGCAAAGGAAATTCAACTTTCTACCGGCCAGAATCACTGTTACGGCAGATCGAACGGAATCAAAATAATGAAAACATCCTTTTGACTGGATGGAGCCGCAAATGGACAAGTCAGAATCGTCGTCATACACTCTTCTCCGGCATTGACCTTTTAGCTAGCACACTCATGTATACAACTCTGGTGAGTGGTGAGTAATAGTAATGCGCAAATTCTCTCCATGTTCGGTCAATCATTCATGAGTGTGGCTAGGCTAAGCAGACACCGTAATTAAATCAATAATAACAAAAGATGAAGGTAGTCAACGTATGTGATTTCTAATCGAGCGAATGGAAACTTCTTCCCCTAATGAGGTAGAGGGCACATGGATCCGATACCAGTCTCATGCATATCATGTTCTATTCCTCATCTCACGGCCAGCTCTAGCTGAATGAAGAATATATAGAAATCTGTCTGTTTCATCATATATTGTCATATGTTGCTATATATATATTTCAGCACAAATCGAGGGATGGCTTTATTAATTTTTGGGAGTGACGACTTGTCGGCCTCTGGCATTCAACGGCCGTCCGTCCTGTCATGTTAATTTGAGAAGTACTCTAAATTAGTTGTAGCTGTTGGATAGGATTTGGACAGATGTGCAGGGGTAGTAGATGAGGCTGGCAGCATGTAAGCTACTATGTACTATAGCAGAATATATCTAAGAGTTCATGGAGCAGTTGTGTTACTATATAGATATACTTGGAACAGGGCTAGGGAAAAAGAAGGCAACCAGGACAGAGGTTTAACCTGTCCATATTAATCACAATCATATCTGTTTAATTTGCTGAAAAAAAATCATATCTTCAAATGCGACGAAATCTAATGGATGTTTCAGGGGTTGATAAGATACTTGAGCAAGTTGGCCTGCCTGCCTAAGGTTTGAAATATTGTACGTATATGGTAGTAGTAGTTGTCAGTATGTATATATGCATTCGATATAGTAATACTCTAGCAGCAGGCAGGTAGCTAGTCGAAACCAAATGGATTGGTTTGTTTCTTTGTGGGCGGATGCAGTAGAGAGGCACCATTTGACGAATGTAACAATGACATGAGCACCATGCGCACCTCGGAATCATATTCAGAAACCTGCGTTGTGCGCACCACAAGCTGATACAGTAATAATAAGAAGGAAAAAGAAGAGAGATAGATCAACTAAGAATACACATGTATAGAAGTATATTATAAAACTGATCGATGAGGCAATAATTTGCCTTGATTTTGACTTTTTTTTTTTTGGGTTGATTGACTTGTTTATACACGGAAATCATCACCTAATACTGACTCCTCCACCACCGGGGCGACGTGGACACCTTCTTCTTCCTGCTGCTGATGGTGCTGGTGCTTATTGGTGCGTCCGGCGAAGCGACGCACCGTGCGGTGTGCGATGGGCAGCCACCGGCGGTTGTCGTCCTCCCTGGTGGCAGCTGATGATGATGGGGTGAGCAGCCTTGGCAGGCTGACGATCTCCGATACGGACCGCACACCGGCCGATAGTAAGCTGCTGGTGGCTCTGATGACATTGTTATTATTGGTAGTACCATTAGTGCCCTGAAGCAGGAGCTTCGTCTTATCCGTCGTGTCTGCTTGTGCTTTTTGTGTTTGTGCTTCTCCTCCTGACGAGAGGAGGATCTTGTTGCTGTTGTTGTCCTTATCCCCCAAGTACAAGGAGGGGAAGGAATTCGAAGTGGATTCGGAGGGTGACGGCGGGAAGAAGGAGATGGCAGCAGAGGAGCGGAGCATCTCGGTGTCGAGCGCGATGAGGTCGGCGGAGTTGAGCTCGCTCCAGCGGTTCTTGAACACCACATCGGAGACGATGATGCGGTGCCTATGCCGATCCAGCGGTGAATCGACGAACCTCGAGGAAGGCACGCGCTCCACGAAGATGTCGAGAAGGTCGCGCTCGCGGCGGCGTGATGATGAATTTGATGATGATTCTCTATCTCCTCCATCTCCTCCATGGAGATCATCATCATCGCCGCCGCCGAAGACGATGCGGGCGCTGGCGGCGTACTTGAGGCCGAGCGTGGCGTCGTCGGCGTGGATGGCGGCACGGCAGAGAGGACAACTGGCGTTGGACTGGAGCCAGCGGTCGACGCAATCGAGGTGGAATGCGTGGCGGCAGCGAGGGAGGAGCCGGAGGAGATGAGCGTCGTCGAAACGGGAGAGGCACACGGAGCACTCCATCCCCTGCCGGGCGCCACGAAGAGTGGAGAACCGAAAAAAGGGAAGAGACTCGATCACCGACTTGGGAACTCCCGCCCCATCCTTCTCTTGCTGCTGGTTGTTGGCAGCAGCAGAGACTGAGACTTGTTGTTGTTGCCTTGTTATCGCCGGAACGAGGGAAGAAGAAGAAGAAGAAGAAGAAGAAGATGATGGGTGGCAGAACTTGGCGTACATGAGTAGCAGGAAGGTGAGCGAGAAGATCATGGCGAAGATGCCCACCACGATTGCCACGCTTGGCCGGAACGACACCTTGATGCCCACGCCCGGTGGATCGCTGCCGTTCTCCGACGACGAATCTCCGGTGCCGCCGGGAGCCTGCTGCGCTGCCACCGATGAGGCCGAGCACACGCACACCAAGATGGTGAGGAGCACACCGACGATTATTGTGCATCCCATGGCCTGCGCTGATCGACTCGACGGAACAAGCTAATATAATTAGGGCGGGCTAGCTCGGGGAGACGGCCATATAGTAGGATAGGAAGCTAAGCAAGGAGGGAGGGGGCGATTCAAAGAAAAGAACCTGCTGCCTAGCAGAGAAGGACACACAGATAAAAAGAACAACCAAGTGCAAGGCGACTGACTTATTGTGTGCATGCACTCAGTCATGTGGGTGGGCCCCCATCCGGCCTTGTCCGCGACCTGCTTGTTCTTGCTCTCGTCATTTTCACCTGCTACGCTACATCCCTTTCCTTGTTCAGATTCTATGGCACAAGCACCACTGTTTATATTCTTTTTCTCTTGGAAGGAAAGGGCAACTTTGATGCTTTTTCTTCACTTGTTTTTTTTTATTTGTACAACTAGTAACAGGCAACAAGTAAATATATATATATTTTTTATTTGAGTGAGGCAAACAAACTCAAAGTAGGAAATTTTCTATTAGAATTGATTTTTTTATGACACAAGGAAATGTTGGGCCGGAACCTTACAAAACAACAACTGGGTGGATGTTGGGCCTGAGGCCTGGCTGGCTTTCGGACAAACAAAAGGCACTCTCGCTTCTTCTTCGTCTCGCTCGATCCCCTCCCCACCAGTTCCTCAACCGGATCCTCATCCGGACGGAGCATAGCAGCCTGGCGATGTCGGCCCTGGCGAAAGGCAAGGTCGGATCCGCCAGATTCGAGGTGCTGCAGTCTGTTTCTGATTTCTGTCTGCTCCCCTCGTATGCCAATTCCAGTTCCAGCCCCATCTGGAGTAGCTACCAATTTGCTATTGCAACTCGCAGAACTGATCCGACTAGTCTCTCTTTTTCTGTCTGTGCGTGTGGTGTGGTTCACAACAGGCCGCGGGCAAATCCTCAGCAGGAGTAGCCGCCTCGTCGTCTAAAGCCACCAAGCGAACCACCACCAGAGGCAAGCCCGAGAAGAAGGTCTACTCCCTGCCCGGTCAGAAGTTCGATCCACCGGAGGAGACAGAGCCTCTCAGGATATTCTACGAGTCACTGTCCAAGCAGATTCCCTCCAGCGAGATGGCTGAATTCTGGTATTGCCCTTTCCCTTCTTCACACCCACTGCACACTTACTTGTCTTCTCTCTTGCAATGTTATTATACCTCAGCTCAGACTTTGAAATTTCAAATCAAAGCAGAGTACTTACTATATATAGGATGAATTCAATACAAATATCCGTTATTGGGAACTCAAAGGGGTTAATGCTAATTAAGAAATCTTTTTTTTTTGACACGGATAATTAAGAAATCTTGACTGCAGGGGAATCTTGCATAGTTTCTCCTCTCATGCTAATTAAGCTACTTACTATAGTACAGTAGTTTTTAAATGATGGGGAGGAAACATTAAAGATGAGCTAGCTAGTTTTTATGCCGCTGGTGTGAGGACACTAATACCACTTCATAATGCTATATATAGAATAGAATGGCTTCTCTGCATGTGCAAATGTACTTAGTTTTACTTCACAATAACAAACCATGGAATCAAAGCAATCAGGTTTCTTCAGTCATACATTCCTGCAACCGTTGCTAGTTATTACATTTGGATAAAAAATAGAAGCAATGTTTTTTTCCTAAATCCTACCATATTTCTGTTGTGAAACTCCTATGTGGCTCCTGTGAAATTCCATCCTTCCAAAGGGGCTACATGACTGCAGACTGTTCATGAGCATAAGAATTTGGCATGCTAGGATAGCAGATTATAATCATACAGATACTAAACAATCTTATACTTAAATTTTTTCCCCCCTATCTCCTCTACTCTAACAGGTTAATGGAGCATGGTTTGTTGTCCCCGGATAGAGCAAAGAAAGCATATGATAAAAAGCAAAAGCGACAACAGCAGATACGAATGGGTACCCCAATCAAACCTACTGTAAGAAAAGATAAACCTGAAAGTTCAAAGAAAGCAGTTACTATGGATTCCAAGTCAAAGAGAAGAGTTGATTACAGTGATAACGATGATGACTTCATTGTAAAAATGAAGAGGACCAAAGGATGACGGATGGTAATCAGTGCTCAAGAAATCATCCTGTGCATGCAGTCCATGGTTTCAAAAATGATTTTTTTCCCCAATTAACAGTCTACTATATACTTGAGCATCAAAGAAACAAATACATTCTTTAGGGTGGTCAAATAAATGTCGTGTTTGCAGTCAGAATATATATTGTGTGTGTTTTAGGGGCATTTCATTTTTCTGTAGCTCAAAAGGGAACATATATGTTTGTATACTATTCTACAACTGTGCATGTATCATCAATATATAAGGCTGGGACTGGGAAGTTTATGTTGTTCTTATTATGTATACACGGGAAGTGCCTAGCTATTACATAGAAATCAAGTAGTTGACTAGATAGTATGTGTTTATTGTGCAGCAAACAAACGCTTTCTTGTCCAGAACATGTTTGAGAAACAAAAAAGAGCCTGCAAAAAGGCCAGGCAGGAGTGATATATATATACAGTACAGTACAGTACAGGAGGAGAGAGAATTTACAGAGGGAGGGAGGTCTAGAGTAATTAAGAAGAGAAATGGGTGTGAGCTAGCTAGACATGGTGATCGGTGCACTTGTCCTTTTTGAACCTGATCTTGTCGGTGATGAGGTCGAACTCCCAGAGGTGGTCCTGCATGAGGACGTTTCCGATGATCCCGGGACCCATGTCGAGCTTCCGGAACGGCAGGCATGCGACGCCCGGCACCACCTCCGGCATGACGACGCTCTTGGCTTCCGGCTCCAGCCTGGCGCCACCCTCCAGCTCGATCGTGAAATTGAAATTGGGGATGAATTTGTAATTATTATTTGTGTAGCAGAAGTCGAAGCCGGCGATGTCGGTGACACGCTGCAGGTGGGCCAGGCGGCGATGCAGGGCCCTGGTGACGGCCGTGTACGCCGGCGGCGCGAGGCCAGTGAGCGAGGTGCCGGTGTCGAGGACCATGCCGGCGCCGACGATGGCGTCGTCCCAGACCTCGGGCGGGATGTCGAGGAGCTCGCCGGCGACGGTGATGGAGGTGACGCGGACGCCGTAGGCGACGACCATGTCAGGGTGGTACTTGAGCGGGGTCTCTGCCATCATGAACTCGTTGGTCTTATTCAGGGCGGGGTTGTTGCCGAAGGTGAGGTAGGAAGAGCCGCCGCTGTTGAGGCAGAAGGAGAAGCGCCCGCTGAATCGCTTGGCTGCGTGAACGCCGAAGGAGATGCCGCTGTTGCCGAGCGCCAGCACGCCGTCGTGTGAGTCGACGCTGCCGCCGGCTTCGAAGGTGGAGCAGCCCAGGATGAGGCCCGGCAGCTTCGCCAGACGCCCGCCGGACAGAGCCACCGTCGCCTTCTCCTTGCCATAGATGCCACTCGTCGTCGTGCCATCCTGCACCCTGCAATGCATTGTTATTGCATCTTTAATTCCTTGCATTATTCCTAAACTATAAGCATTTGAAACTAGGAAGAGAGAGAGGGTGTTCAGATTCATAACATAGCATGTTGTCTAGATTCATAAAAAATGCTATGAATCTAAACTCACTCTTCAAATGCTTATATTTTGAGATGGAGGGTGCATACACTTGATAGTAGCTGCAGGAGACCGTCTGGTTTACGCTCTCGCACTGGTTGTATGGCAGTTCCGCGCACTCCTGCTGCGAGCACCGAATCCTCCGCCACGACGACGACCTCGCTGGCCGGTACCAGTTCTTCATCACCTAGTATTTTTTTTTTATGGATGATCCTTAATTTATATATCTTCTTTATTTATATTCTTCTATTATAGTTATATTATAGTATTATTATAGTACTACTCTACTAGTAGGAAAAATAAGAAGAAGAGAGAGAGAAAAAAAGGAGTTACCTTCACCGGCTTGCTGGTCTCCCCGTCGAACGATAGCACATTGACCGTGGGCGACCTCTGCACGTGGGGCCGCCCGTAGTGCTTTCCCCTACGGCGGCGTAGGCGACAGTTGATCCACGTGAGGTCGGTGGCGGTGTCGAGGGCCAGATTGTATGGCATTGCCGGCGTGCCGAAGCGGACCAAGACAAGGTACATGCCCACGTGCGCGATGTTGATGGCGCTCCGCATCGGCAGCTCGAACATGGAGGTGCTCGACATCTCCTCCGGCAGCTTCGTCATCGAAGACTCACGCGCCACCACCAGGTGCCTTCTTCTTCTTCTTTCTCCACCAGTACCACCATCGCCATTATTGTTGGAGATGATCTGCCGGTGCCGGAGGAGGTCCTTGGCTTCCATGGCACGGTAATGCTCCAGCCGCTCCTCCACGGACTCGGGCACCACTGGCGGAGTCACCATGAGATGGAAGGAGCTGCCATCCGCCTCCACGACATAATCATCGACGATCTCCACTGACGCCACCGACAACAACCGGTCATGGAGGAGGAGGAGGAGGAGAACCACCGAGCGGGCATGCATGACGGTGACGGTGTGTGTGGCCTCCAAACTTAATTCCCCTAGATTAGACTTGCATTGATAGACTATACGTACGGGATTAACTATTATCCTACAACACAACTACAAGAAACAAGCTAAGAAGGCAGATTTTAATTGGTTATCCATTGCAAGGTTCTCTAATTTGGTTGATGAGCAACAGAGGAGAGGACGCCATTGTCATTAGCTTGCGGCCACGAGGCGGCAGGGCCTGATCTGATCCCCCCCCCCCCCCCCCCCCCCCCCCCCCCCTCCTCGCTCAGCTCAGCTAGCTTGTGGCCACGAGAGCTTTGAGGGGAGTCGCTAGAATTCTTTCTGGAGCTGTGTCTGCCTATTGTCGGGGAATATTTTCCTTTGCTCCCTGTCCCTTTTACTGCAATACAATCAAGTCGTGGTCGTGGAACAGCACATCCGACGGCGACCAGACTCGTATGAGCGAGCGAGGACACTCCGGCCGCCTGGTCAAGCTGCTGCATGTCTTGGCTTCCTATGGACACGCACGATTGCTGTCTTGGCTTCATACGTCATTCCTACGAAATTCATTAAAAGATCCCTCCATTCAAAACAGACTCTAAAATGTGCGAGTGGACGGAGATAGGCCCGCCTAGTAATGAGTCCAAAAATCTATACTACTATATTTTCTAAGTGCCGGGTCGAAAAGGCCTCAATTGATATCTTATTTTATTTTTTAAACTAAAAATATTTGCTATGGATGTTTTTTCTAATTAGAATCTGCTTACCGTGATGAGACTTTACTAGTTTTCACTCTTGTGGTTTTCTCGGTTTCTATTTTCTTATTCTAAATCTTACTTTTTGCAACTCGTGATTTTCACGAGAGAGTTAGGATCTTCCTAGGACTCGTGGGCCGTGATCCATTACCAAGCCGAAGATGCTGGGCGACAACAAATCCATCGCGGTACGCAGTGGAGCCTGGACATGGCGATCCACGGATACCTGCTCAACAAAGGAGACAACTCAATCAACATAGAGTGCCTTTTTTTTTTTTTTGAAAGGACAGACGAGTGTTTGTAATTCTGTTCTTACATGTTTTCTCTTCTCTCTCCTTCCCCATCCACCTACCTAGTTCTGCATTATTCTTTTTTCAAAAATTGAGGTCTACATTTTTCTCTCATAGAAGGAGAGGGGAATGATACCTTGCCTCCTAATTTGTGTTGGATGCGATGCGTGCGTTGCTAATTTGTTGGTTCCCTTTTGTTCTTTCTTTCAGAAAAGGGGCATCCATCGTAGCGAGTGCAAAGTTTGGTGTGTTTGTGTCTGTGTGTGTGTGGTCATGCGATGCGGACGTCATTTTACCATTTTTTGTTAATCCGTGGTAATAGCTGTACCATTTATTAATCCGTGGTAATAGTTATAACTGAATCAGAGGAGGAGCGGCGAGAAGATGGGATCTAGGCTCTGACCTCTCTGCTCTGGTGTGTGTGGTGATGCGATCGGAGTTCAGATCCGATTCATTCATCAATTACTAATCGTTTACTAGTATGCATGCGGTGTAGGGGCACGATGTACAGTAGTACAGTAATTTGTAGTATTACATTATACAAGATGTCCGGAAATGAGCATGTGCAGTGACCGACAATGTCATGGCCAAAGCTAATCTCTCCATCGGCGGGGATGGACCAGAGGAGGAGGAGTATTAATTAGTGGGCGGACGGAGCCTCTCGTCCTCCTCCTTTCCCTGATTCCCTTCTTCTTCTTCTTCCTTTCATTTCCTTGGCAGCCCTAGCCTCCTCGCCCACAAAACCTTTGATTTGACAGGAGGGGGAGATGATGAGCTCCAAGCTCTTCCAGGCGGCGTCCAAAGCTGCGAGGTCCATCCTCTCCTCCTCCGCCGCCACAGGCTTCCTCGCCGCCGGTAAATTATCTTCTTCTCTTATTCCATGCAGAAAATCAGTAAATTCATGTTGAATCGAACGAAAAGATTGGATTTTTATGGTGCTGCGTACTTGCAGAGGGCCGCACTGCCGCGCTCGCCGCGGTCACCAATCTGGGCAGGAAGACCCTTCCCACCGCCTATTCCTACCACAAGACCGGCGGATCCCACCACGCCTCCGGATGGCTCCCCACCATCGCCGCCCTCCCAGCAGCTGGTAGATGCCTTCTCTCTCTCTCTCTCTCTCTCTCTCTCTCTCTCTCTCTCTCTCTCTCTCTCTCCATTGATCTGACCCCTTGTCTCACTCACATCCTCACTAACACTAGTAATGATTGTCCTCTCCTTCCTCAGTTTACATGCTCCAGGACCAGGAAGCTCACGCGGCTGAGGTACTTGTACTTCTCTTCCTTTGATTTGCCTCCGATCTCATGTGCTAAATGTCAGATCAAGGCATCGAGTGGGCTCCCCTCCCTCGTGGACTCATTCTATCTCTCGTCCTTTCACTATTCCAGATGGAGCGCACTTTTATCGCCATCAAGCCCGACGGCGTCCAAAGAGGCCTGGTCAGTATACACTAATTAATGACCTTATTATCACTTCTAAAATTAGTAGTACTGATTTCACAACTTTGAGGCCTCTTGCTCTTTTATTTAATTAATGGCCATTTAGTAATGTGCACTCCACCATTTATCTATTGAACCCTACATTCAGTCATGTTGACCTACTTTATTTTGCTAGAGGTGACCTCGTGATCTACCTCCAAGTTCTCATGAACAACTGGATCTATACCAGATACTGTATGGAATGCACATAGGAAATATATGACCTTGCGTGTTGTTCCTGTTCGAAAAGGCGGTTTCTGGATCCAATTCCCTAGGATTTAGCTATTAGAGAGAATGAAAGATGAACTTAATCCTAGAGACCTCCACTTCCACCAAAAACAAGCCCTTAAATATAATTCTCTTTCTTGGGCCTTTTCCTTAACGGTACCAGCAGTTGGGCGCTTGCCATGCACATCAAAATAAAATAAAAACTTATAGGCAGGCCGATGTTCAGTTATTCAGCCCGTCACACTTTTGCTCTGTTTAGTTCTATTTCTTGCTCTTCCTTCTTTTTTTTTTTTTGGAGCGAACATCAGGGAGGCCCTTACCTCCTTTTTTTTTTTTTTTTTTTTTTTTTTTTACATTTCTCGGTAAATCGTAAGAACAAGTTTAGGCCCAATTGGAGACCCTACTTAGAAAGGCATAAGTTTTTTTCTACATAACCAATCTTCTAACAGAACCTTAGTACTTGGCTTGGGTTTCAAAGGACTATGATGCTTCTCGCTTCTCTCACACAAAAAAGAATTTCATAAACATCTTCATGTTGCCACAGATTTCTGAGATCTTGTCCCGATTTGAGAGAAAAGGATACAAGCTTGTTGCCATCAAGCTGATAGTTCCATCCAAGGAATTCGCCGAGAAGCACTATCATGACCTCAAAGAAAGACCTTTCTTCAATGGATTGTGTGACTTCCTTAGTTCTGGCCCTGTACTTGCCATGGTAGGCAGATCCCTCGTCTCTGCAGAAGTTGTGCCTGCATCATCAGTGAATAATATATAGGTTGATTGCATGTGTATGTAGGTTTGGGAAGGAGAAGGTGTTATCAAGTATGGGAGAAAACTGATTGGTGCTACAGACCCACAGAAATCTGAACCAGGAACCATCAGGGGTGATCTTGCTGTTGTTGTCGGAAGGTATGTTTCATCTAATAGTATGTCCATGCATTCACTGAAATGCTGTTTCTTCGCATCTCATTCATAGATTGAAAAGCTGGAAATCGGATGCTAGTTGGCTATCTGCTACATATTTTACACAACTTTCATTTTCTTTTCTGCCTACATTGTCACACAGAGTGAACACTATTCTTCATTTCTTTGATATCATTATGCATATCTAGAGTTTGGATTCCTTTATACTCACGTTTGGTAACTTGAATATCAGAAACATTATTCATGGAAGCGATGGCCCGGAGACAGCAAAGGCTGAGATTGCTCTCTGGTTTGAGCCCAGGGAGCTGGTCTCTTACACCAGCAACGCAGAGAAATGGATCTATGGGGTGAATTAATTTTTCCTTTTCCTCTCACTTTCCGAAATTGCCAGCGGACCAAGGCAGGATGTAATAAAGTTGTGACCTTTCACTTTTGAGTGGGATTATGACCATCACAGAGGAAACGCACCTTCAAATATAGATCGTGCACTGAGTAGTCGTGCTGTTCTAATCAAAATATCACCTTCAGTCATGCAATCCATCCAAGATGGGATTTTCTTTTTTAGATCTATTCTCTAATCCCATTCGATCATGATGGCTGGTTGTCTGTTTTCTCCGTTCATTTTTGTACAATGTATTTCTGGAGCTATGGCATTGGACGTTGAGGTGAGGAGACTTGAGCGAGTCGTGATCATAACCCCTGGATCTTTCTGTACGTCCTGTCGATGGGCAGACTTTTCTCTTTCGTTCGTGATGCTTAGAAAATTCTAGTCGGGGCCGTGGTTATTAGATCCATTCTGACTCAGAGGCATCAACGATAACCAGAAAGAGTGCAATGCTAGTAGCAGTTACATTAAGGCTACATGCCACACAAGCGAGGAGCGGAATTTTATTGTCGTTTTCAAGCCTTTGTACAGGAGACTTCAGCTCGACTCCCTTGCGGCGAAGGGTATTATTACACAGAGGAATTAGAATGCAGCCCAGAGAGAAGAGATTGATTCAACAACTGAACTAATTCCGACGGGCACCCAAGTGCCGCTCCACCTTGGTCCCATAAGGTGGTGCACTTTGATCTCAACAAGCTTCTAGAAGCTCCAGCTCCATCAAGCTCTTGGGCGGATCCCTTGCAGCTTCCCCATCTTGCCATCTACTTATTTGGCTTGAGCAGGTCGCATTCTTCAATCTTCGCAAATCTCCCTCGCACTCTTGGCTGGCTGTCTGCCAGAGCTTTTCTACAAGCATACTGCAAAGCAAAAACACATGCTGTCAGTTATCCCGTACTCAGAATGCTAAAGCCCGGAAAACTTATTTGTTTGTTGAGGAAGAGATTGAGAACTGGGGCTTGTACCTTGATCTTTCTGCCAAAGTTTCGCTTAATCTTCTTCTTGCGGTACCTCGAAAGTTTTTGTTTTCTTTCTTCAGTCTTCAGGTCACTGATGGTCACAAGCCTCTCACAAGATGATTGAGCATTTGCTGCATTCGCTGGTCGAGGGGTGTTGGCTCCAAGATTCTGTAAAAAGTTCAATTTGTAAGCGCAATCACTGAATTTGAGAAAAAAAAAATCCACAATGTTTGCCCTGTTCCTCATTTATAGGTATGGACATGATACATTTTTATATTTCACAGTTTGACACACATGTACCTAGGAAAATGAATTCTCCATGCTGGCATGTACGCCAAACAATTTGCCACATAAGCATTTAACATATTTTCTATTTGCACTATTTGATCACAGAACGACGATCAAATAGCTTCAGAAAAAACAGAATACAGTGCAGAATGTCTTGGATTAGTTAAAGTGATAACCAAAACAGCAGGATAAAGGTACCTTTGAAAAGAAATTGTCGTGTGGAATTAGTGTCATAGCTTCAAAAGACTTTTAACAAAAATATTTCTATAAGCAATCCCAGCGTAACAAAAGTCACAAAAATCCTTATGTGCATAGTAAAAGGAAAAAAGAGGAGGGTTTATCAAACCTGAATGTCTCCTTCACTGTAGGCTCTCCTCATCCCAAATGCTGCCTCAAAGTCCATCCCCTGGAAGTCCAGAAAGTTTGGCCGGACAGCTCCGTTGATCCAATCTGCTGAGTTCAGGCAACCAGAACTAACACTTTTCTGGAGTGAACATTCAGGAATCGATGATTTCTCTTTCTCCATGGTCGAGAGTTCGACCTGTATAAGAGCTTCTTCAACTTGCCTCGGCGTTTCTTCAACTTGCAGCATGGGAATTTTAACATCCAGAAGTTCAGAAATGGTCTCTTCAATTGCAGACTTCTCCATGAGTTCCTTCTCGCACTCATATAGAACTTCACTTAGAAGAGGATCATTTTGAATGGTGCCAGCTTTGATAGTTTCATCCATTGCAGTTTCACTACCAGACATCATTGAAATGGCAGCTGCAACTGGATCAAGGCTAAGCAATGGCTCGTCGATGATGGGTTCTGGAGCTTTGAACAGGTCCCCTTCTCCTCCAAGGTCATACTCTGACACCAAAGATGGTTGTACCATGTTTCCCTGTTCCATAAAATAGGGATGAGAGCAATTTCCAATCTGACTAAATACATCATAGTAGTATCAGAGTTTATAACTGGCTATCTTTGTAAAAATCAGGCCGTATGATTACATGATCGATATGATAGTAGGACCAACGGAAGATTTCTTCCAAATGTTTCCCCCCCCCCCCCCCCCCAAAAAAAAAAAAAAAAAACCGACTAATCTCTAATGGTATTTGTAGGCAGCCAACAAAAATGTATTTATGTCGTAGGTGCTTTGTGTGTTTGTATTCATGAGCCGAGCAGACTGCACAATTTGGTGTACAAAAATGTGGTCTAAAGGGGTCAGGAGTGTGAAGTTAGACAACTGTTGTGATGGAGAGTAGACGTGTAAAAGCTATATTTGCAAGTAGCTGGGTGTTGTGTCGATGCACATGTCAACTTACAAGTCACTATCATGCTCCTGGGGCATATACTGGCGATCAGCATCTAAGCATCAGAAATCGTGGCCCAAAACTGAAGATTGAACCTAATTTGATCCTTTGGCTATCTATCTACTAGAAGTACATCCATAGCAGCAAAGGGCACTAAATATCTGAGACCCGTTCGGCCTTTGTGTATGTGGCTATTAGTTACTCGAAGAAAAAAAAAAAGAGAGATTCAGAACAGAAGGAAAGGAACATAAAAAGTGGGATGCAGCCAACATGACAGACAGATTCTTATTCAGAATTGTGGGTTTGCATCTATGTATCATTTGAGACGAAAAGGGACAAAAAAGTGTCAAATTTTAATGTAGCACGGGACAGCAGCATGTTGAATTTGTGCCAAACGTGCTAAACGGCAGGGAGAAGAAGAGGAGATGGATGGTGTCAGGTGAAAGAAGCAAGGAACTAATTTTGTTTAATGGCTGGTTCTAGTTGACATATACACATATAGTATACCATTTGATTCGTCCCGACAAGCTATCTATATCATAGTGGGGGCGGAAGAAAACAGTAAAAAAAGAAAGCGACATCCAATTTTATATATTTTGGTGGGCGGAGAGAGGTGAAGACGGCGGCGGCGGCGCATATAAACAGGCAAATTTTCTCCAAAGAAAGAAATTGCATTAAACAGGGAGGTGCAAAAATCGGAACTAAACGAGATGCAAGAAGCTCACCAGGTGGGCGGCGGCGATCTCCGACGTGTCGGCGATGAGCGGCATGGCGGCGTAGGCGTCCTGGGGCAGAGGAGGCGCCGGGCCGGAGGAGAAGGAGAAGTCGAGGGGCGCGGGCTGGTGAGACGAAGAGTAGGCGGCGGCGAAGCCGAACCCGGCGTCGGCGTACATCTTGTCCCCTTTCTTCTTCTTCTCCTTCTCCTTTTGATGAGTTACTTTTACTAATTGCCTTGTTGTGCGCGCACTAGCTAGCTCGCCCCACTCTGCTCTGCTTACGGAACATGCCTTGTTGTTGAGGACTTCCTCCCTCCTGAGCCTACCTTAGCTAGCTAGCCTTGTTGATGTGGATTGTGGTATAGAGAGAAGAAGAAGAAGAAGAAGAAGAAGAAGAAGAAGAAGCAGGAATGGCCTCCGCTCGGCTCCGCGGTGGGCTTTATAGATAGGCCGTCCTGTCTGTCCTCCTTCCTTCGTTCCCCTCCCCTGGCCTCTCTCACGCGTCACGCCCTTTCCTTTGTGGCTTTGTGCAAGGAAGAGGAGGAGGAGGAGGGAGGAGAAGAAGAAGAATGGGACAAAAGCATGGTGGGCCCCAGCTGTCGTGATCGTGGACCCCACCGACAGTAACTCACTACAACTGCATGCTGCTAGCAAGCATCCAAAAGTGAATCATAGGCAAGTGGGCTGCCGCTACTGCTGATGCGCGCCATGCCAAGGCCGACTCTTTCTCTCACCTCATCACCATCTCTTGTCCTCTTCTCTTCTGTAATTCTTCTCCTTACTCCAGTAAACACCAACCATGCAGGTGCTGCCGATCAATCACAATATATACACACACCAGATCATGTTGCTAACAACAACATGTTTGTCTTATCTAATAGTACTGCATACTACACCTAAGCTGGCTAAGCCAAAGTCATTATTACTCACTGACAGTACTAATTAATACAGTATATAAGATGCCAGAAGCAGCTGTGTCATCTTGGATGTTTGCGCTAGCTAGCTGCTGCCTGCACTGCACACCAATCAACCTTCCTTTTTTCTTCCTAATTAAGGAGAGACCACACCAATCAACCATGCGATCCATCGCCATTCCGGCTATACAGTATGCTCCCCCCGCAGTCTTTCCACTGCAGGGGAGATTTTGAAAATTTCATCCTAGTGCTGATGATGGGGATCGATGCCAAGACGACTATAAATCTGATGCTGACACCCATGATATTTTTATTTCTATAACCCTTCCACCTGAATAGCTGTTTTAAACTAATCAACGTCGTTATCATTATCCAAGGCAGTAGTTAGTTGCTCTAGAGGCCGCCTCCTTTCCTTTCTCCTCTCTCAACAATTGAGACGCAGACAGTAACCAACAAAAGGTAAACCACGAACAGCTATGCCCTGCTAATCACAGATATGACAGAGTGTCACTAGCAGCATCAGCACCTGAAGTGCTCAGGTGAGCTGTAACTGATTTTTCTTCATGGACAAATAAACTGTGATCCTTTTTCTTTTTCTTTTTTTTTGAAAAAAAAGAAGAAGAAGAAGAAACAAGACATACTGTGATTTACTAGATGGTGATTTTTCATCCAAGACAAGAGTACTCACAGTGTACTTTATATGTATGTCCTATCTAAGACGAGACAATCATCATTTTGTTGGCCAGAATGACATGCATGTCACAGTGGCTGAATTGACAAGAGATATATTAAAATAGAGCATGATTGGCAACCAACGACTTGCATTGCTTGTTATAGCTAGTCGTCCACACTGCGCTAGCCAATGTGCATTGTGTGGTGATGAACAGCTTAATTCCCTCGTTTTGAAAATTCTCTTTTCTTTCCTTCAAACTAAATTCTCTTCTTCGACCATCAATTTCTTAAATTCTCAAATAGACAACGAGGTTGTTGGTGGTGTTTATTGATCTACTACATATTACATAGAATTCTCAGCAATAACCACCATGAGCTATCTAGCGAGAGAATCGAACAGTTTTAGTGAACGAACTGGCCAAAATATAGTCTACATGGCGGCCGACACACCTACACGCGCCAGCTCGCCTGAATCTCGAAAGGCACATCGATCGACACATGGTTCAGTTAGTTTTGCAACACACTTTGTCTTACAAAAGGCGAATATAATTAAAGGGGATAGATGCATCAGAGACAGATCAATCCACGGGTTCAGAAAAAAGCTACCGATTGAGTAGTTGAAATTATAAGCTCTGGGAGTTGGCTTGAAAATCTCGGAATATTCTCATCACATCAAGTGTTACAGTTCCTGGAGATTTCTCCAGCACAGAGAGGAGCCTTTCCATCCTCTTGTACTATATTTGGCCAACAAGAAACACTCGTATTTGCTTTCCTTGCTAAATGGGGTAAGCAACTAGCTCATTTCATTTGTTATAATTATTTTGGTTACTACTCAGTACTCACTAGAGTAGCCCGCTTGAGATCGCGATCCAAGTTGGAGGAGGAGACTGGATTCTTCTTCTTGGCAGGCAGCCAATGAACGAGAGATGGCCTGGCTGCGCTGCTGCTTTGCTGCAGGGTGGAGTAGTGAGTGAGTGGGAATCTATGGTGGGCACTCACAACTCCAAACCCTAGCGAGCTAGTGGGAATTTCTCATCGCCTCACATCATTCATTCATTTCTGCACAAAAAAAGGACCAATCAACATGTGCTTGTCTCACTCCCAACTTGTCAATGAATTTGTCATCGACTGATCGATGGCCTCCTTTTCATACTTATACCTGACGTTGCTGATGCCATGTCACACTCAATTGGTCCACACATCATGTTCTATTTGGTATTAAACATGTATACATGTGCCTAACTACTTCTTCTTCTTTTTTTCTCTTTTTGAAAAATAACTATTTCTTCTCTGATGCCGAATGGTGCCAACTGAGAAGTAGCTAGCTGTCTCCGATGAATCAAAGACCAAGAAATGACGAAATACTTTGAGATCATTATTTTTGTACCAAATAAGTTTTAAAAAAGGATATGGCCAAACATGCATGTAGACTGTGTGTTAGTATTCTAGACGACAATTAAATAATTAGAAGTGGCATCTCTGTAACTTGTGAGTTGAGGTGCCCACTTGAAATTTTCACCATGCATGCATCACACCGGAAAAGTATCTAACCTATTTTAAGCCTTATTTCTACAGACAAGTTGATCAATGTGTGCCATGAAGGGGGGAGGTAATATAAAGATAGAAAGAGAAAGATGTAAGCAGTTTCCTATTAGTGGAGAGCCAGACACCTTTTTTGTGCTGTGGTTCTAGACCCTTTTTGTGAGGCCGAAAAAAAGTCCACACTTCTCTTCAAAAAAAGAAAAAAAAGGTCCATACGTATAAAGAGCAAGAAATTGTTTCTTCACCGGCAAGGGTTTGGGTTTTCTCATTCATCAATCTCTGTTTTTGTTGGCTACCAGCACTGTGGATGTGATATGTCTTCTGGTTACTGTAGCAGTCCGATAGGGAACCGTGCGTCACTAGCAGATCGACAGCTCCTTGTTTCCACAACACTACTGACCGGCCACTTGACTTGATGAACTGAACTTTTCCTTCTTTTGGTATGACAGGCCTTAGTGAAATCGTAGGTCATCAGATACTCGTCCGCCTTTCAGTTCTAATCAACAAATTAGAGCAAACAAATACTACTTAGGGAGTAGGTGTCTGGGCAGATTTTCCTAACTAGTACGTGCTAATACATATGTACTGCTTTTCTGGAAACTGATATACGCGCGCTATAACGATTAATACATTTTTGAAGGGAGGGGAATTAAAACACGAGAATTTCCAAAGGATTGGCTTCTAAAAATACGAAGTTCTGTTGGAATGTTTAGCATGAGGTGCGTGCACACGAGGTTTGCTTCTCACGCATATATATAAAAGTGAGCGTGGATATACTCACTTTTTTTTTATTACGATACATAAAGTATGAGGACATACTCATTTTTATATAGCAGTAAATACGATATATGTTTATATGGTTATAACTAGAAAACCATTCAAAAAAATTTATAACTATTATTTTTTAAAAATCTTATTTTAAATATATATACATACTTAAAATAATAAATATGTATGAACATATATCCAAAGTGATTTTTTTAACGTGAGAGTAACAACTCTTGGGAGTAGAATGGATTTTATATATATATATATATATATATATATATATATATATATATATATATATATATATATATATATATATAAACCTCAATATCCATTTGTTTGTTACGCTAGCTAGCTAGGTTCCTTATCGATTATTATATGGTCGTTGGTCACACGCAATCATATGCGCATAATACCGTACCGTTGTAGCAGATGACTACTGTGCTTGTAAGTAGTAATAAAACAGAGATTATCATTCCGTTGTCAATAACACCAAACAATTTATTAATTACAACATATTTCTTAGCTTTGAATCGGTTGAATGCTTTCATTTAATGGTTTATTATATTGCTGTCATTTGATGGTTTATTATATTGTATTTTAATTTTTCTTTTATAAAATTATTAATACAATATTTATAAACTGTTAGACCCAGATTTGATGGCTCAAAACGGTGATTAAAAGTTGCTAAAACTTACGGTCAGTTGAAAATTAAGAAGTCTCTAATTATAATTCTAGCTCCACCCCAGCTACCTCAGCGGGAATTGAGACACACCATCCCGACCGGAGCTATCCCAAAACAACATTATTACCCATCTTTTTATTGTTTTTTTACTTCCTCCACTTCAAAATTATTGTCATTGTTGATTTTTTTTATATATTGATCATTTATTTTATTCAAAATATTTTTAAAAATATAAAAAATTATAAATTATATTTAAATTTTATCTAATGATAAGACAAATTGAGAAAATATATGTTATTTTTTAATGTTTTAAATAAGATAAATGGTTAAAGATAATAAAAATAAATAAATAATAGCAACAATAATTTTGTAATAGAGGGAATAATCCATAACTGATCAGTGAGATGACCTTAATGTCCTTGACTCCCTACACGCATTCCACCTGAAGTTCTTTCCCCGATTGTTACATATGATAATTTATGAAAAATCAAGTATTTCTTTTGTTTAATACTTTGAGAAATGTTACAAAAATTAGACAAATAATAAATAAATCTAAACACGAACATAAATATGAAAAAAATATTATTTATACTAGAAATTGTAAATTTTGTTGAATATTTTTTTTAAAAAAAATACATATAGCTGAAATAAAAAAATTGCATAGATCCTGCTGTCCACAACGAAGCTCGGACCCGCCATCTGGCCCATCGCCTATCCCATTGTCAGACATACGCGAGGCACAACCACGGCGTAGCTTGAAAGTTGTTAGCCAACCGCATAGCTCAGGCCCTATAGCAGTGTGTCGCCCGTCGTGCATGTGCAGCTCAGAAGGGGTCCCGTTGTGTCATGGCACGGTTGGTGTGCAACGAAGATTACTTTGCTCACAAGCCCAACGAGAAGTTGCCTTTGTCGTGCGCCAACCGCCATCGGTTAAATTTTGGGTTCTTCCTTTTTTGTGTGTGATTTTAAGTGGGTGTATATCTCCTAATATTTTCGCGAAGAAATCTCAAAATTTATATGTATGATATCTTGCATGTTAAAAGTAGGATCTAAGAGCATCTTCAACCATTATCTAAAATCACTCCCTAAATCAAAATTTAGGATATTTTTAGAAAAATTATTCTTCAACCGTTATATAAACCAGCTCCCTAAATATACCAACTCCCTAAATAAGTGCTCTAGATTGCTATATTTAGGAATCAAATAGGAACTCCCAAAGCATAAAATTCATTTGGAGACAAGATATTGAGAATGGTTGGAGGAAACAAGTTTTTTCACTCTATAAATTTTTAGAAACTCCCTAAATCTAGATTTAGAGAGTATTTTTTTACATAATTGTTGGAGATGCTCTAAGAGCATCTCCAATTATTATGTAAAAAATTACTCCTTAAACACAAGATTTAGGGGGGTTTTAAATTTATTGGGAGTAAAAAAAAGTCACATCCTCCAACAACTCCCAATAATTCGTTTCCTAAAAATTAAAATCATATCACATGTGACACAATAATCTGTTGGAAATAAAAAAATATAAGAATCTGCCTTTAGAGAGTTCCAATTGAGTTGCTAAATATAGAGAATTATAGACCTTGTTTTGGGAGTTGCTATATTTAGGGACCTTATTTAGAGAACGGTTGGAGGTTTGTTTTTCTAGTTACTTCCTAAAATTTGGTTTAGTAACCTCATTTAGATAATAGTTGGAGATACTCTAAGAGTGTCAAGCATCAAATAGGTTACAGATATTTCAACCTACTCAAAACTCGAGCGAACTTTATCAAAATTGTCGTCCACCAAAGTAATAGTTAACATGTTGTAAATGTACTACTAAGGCCATGTTTGGATACAATGAGATTTTAAAAATTCAGATTTTAGAATCTTTAAGGTGGGATATTTTATTAATTCAAAAATCTAAAACTCTTGATTTTAAAAATCTCATAATATGGTTATACTCAGCTAGCATTAGATTTTATATGCCAAAAAACTCGCTCTTCTTAGAATTTTAAGAATCTGATAGGTATCTTAAACATCAGTTACATTACAATCCAAATTTTATTTAGAATATGAGTTCTAAAATTTTAAAATAAAAATCAGATTTGAAAAATCTGAACTGGATTCACACAGAACCTAAGTAGAGTTTAAAACAATTGCAAGACCAGTACGTATTGCATTGGTTTGTTGTACTCTCTCTCACTTTTTGCGGCCGAGTAATAAGAGGACTGGTTTGTTCTACTTGGATTGCTTGTGGCGTTGACCTGCTGGATCGTCCTGGTTTGCATCAATCCATGGATGGTGTCAAGCGAACCGTTTTATTCTCATCTGTCATTGGAATGAATCCGATCCAAAAGCTAATGGTGGCCCACGAATTGAGTTGAAATGAATGAAAGAAGAAAAGGGAAACAAAGCAAAGCATAGCACTTCGAGACCTCTCCCTCTCTGGATCCCTGTCGTCGTCTGTCTTTGTGCGGCCAGCTCGTATTTATTTGTCGATTGAAGAGGACATGCATGCATACATACGAAACTATAGAGAGTTCCAATTCCTTCCCTTTTTTTGATGAGCAAAGGCAATGCAAGCATCTCTATCCGCCGCTAGCCGCTTGCTGGCTCTATCGCTTGTCCTCGCTTTACAGCTGCAGCTGCTGCTTCACCAGCTAATTAATAGCTGCTTCGATCACAATGTTAGCTAGCTGGCTGTAGAGCCGTGAATCGCATGCTGATGCTTTTTAATTTGTGCTTCACTGCTCGATCAACTTCATCTCGATTCGTTGCATTTGATTTCTACACGTGTAATGACTCGTCCACGTTGAAATTAAACGATGCAAAGATACACATCTCTCCTAAAAGCAAAACACAAGACGAGCGAGGAGAATAGCAATAAGGTCGCAGAGAGTAAATCAGCTGATCCATGGAAGGGAAGAAGAGCATTAGTGTCCAAGCCATCAGCTGCCTGCGCACTTGTTGTACCAGAGATCCAACATAGTCACACAATTTTATTTCTCCCAGTTTCATTTACTTGTCACGAAAATATACTGTAGAAAAATATGAAATTATATAATCATAAAAAACTGGCCATGTGAAAATTCTTTTTTTAAAAAAAAAACACAGTCAAATTTTCTTTGTAAGGATCTTTGATGTGAAGTCATCAAAGAAGGTGACAAAGAGAGTGCTTAGCCATATAGGACAAGAATCGACCCGACCTTAAGTGATGAGAGCACAGTGCACAACACGGAGGGTAGTGCGACTGTGGCCGCTTGTTGCCAGTTTCGCACGCGCTAGATACTGGGTGTGTTCGTTTCCACCCCTCTGATTTTTAGACATGTCACATCGAATATTGTAATATTAATTAGGAGTATTAAATATAAATTACTGACAAAAGCCAGTCCATAACCCTCCTTCTGAATAACGAGACAAATCTATTAAAACTAATTAGGTCATGATTAGATAATGTGATGCTACAGTAAACATCTCTTAATGATGACTTAATTAAGCTAAATGAATTTGTCACGCTGATATGTATTCAACTCTGTAATTAGTTTTATATTTAATATATATTTAATAATCATATATAGTATTTTAATGATTGATATGATCTCACTAAAATTTAGACTCAAAGAAACGAACACACTCAGTATTACTTGCAATTGACAATTGCATTGTTGACATGCATGTTGCGGTGTGCGTGTTTTCCTGCTCTACTAGTTTGTCCCTACCTTGCTCTTCTGTCACCTTGTGCTTATACTGCGGTTGTCCTGCCTCTTCACAAATAATTCACTGTGGCCAAACCAATAAAGCAACTATATATGGTCTGCGATTTTTATTGGATGCTTTCGAATGGGATGAGTGTTGACACTTTGTGCTGCTTCCCTTGTCACGAGTTGGGTTTTCTAGATATAATTTAGCGTTCAAAGTATTGATATGACAATACTAAAATTTAGACCTTTTAGTATTGTCATATCAATACTTTAAATGTTAAATACAGTAGGTGAAATGAGAAATTTAGGTCTTACCATGGACACATGAGTTGTACCCGTGTGGCTCAAGATACATACAAGAGAGATAAGATAGTACATACTAACCGTTCGGGTTTCAACACGTAGCCGTGCATCGAATTGAAATTGCTCTTCTAGGAGGCACCAAAACCAGCCGGCCGGAGTTTGACATATCTTTGTGATGGACCATGCATGCATGTGCCACATTGTGTCTCAAGGGTCAGTCGATTGGTTTCCGGAACTGGCGTCCGGCCATATCATCAGAATCATGCATGCTCTCTCTCTCTCTCTCAAAAACACACACACACACACACATATCATGCATGTGAACACAAGCTCTCGTTTCTACTCGACACGTTCACCATAGATGTACGACCTTGCATTGGTCCCTAGCTAGGCAGCTTGGGAGAAGTTTGGTCTCAGCTGTCTGCTCTCTCAGCTCAAGGAATTTATCTCAGCTCAAGGAAGCTAATAATAAGGGTATGTACGGTCAAAGACGATGCAATAATTAATGCATGGTCAACTTAAACAATCCATATATAGTTTGTGGCTGATGGGTCTGTGTTGATATATGTGGCATGGAGTCCCAAATTAGAAAACGCAAATTAAACGACTTGTATAGCTAATTGCATCTGATGGAAGAAATGGCATCCTAGCCAATTGCATTGCAGTAATAATCATCACTTAATTATTAAGTGTCAATTTTTTTTTTTTTATGGCGCTTGTGGAGGTGATGGTGGGCATGGTGGTGGCGTTACTACTGGTTGTCTCCTCCAACAGCGCCGGCGGCGGCAAATCTTCGTTGCAGCCGCAGTCGTCGTTTGTGGACGACGACCTCATCTTCCCCGACAACAACAATCAGCCGCACCATGCTACGGCGGATGGGCCTGGCGTGGCCCACGAGTTCCTGGAGGCCCACAACCGCGTTCGTGTCAAGTACGGCGTGCCTCCGCTTCATTGGAGCAACAAGCTGGCCCGTTACGCGCGGCGGTGGTCGTCGATGCGCCGCTTCGACTGCGTGATGATGCACTCGCCGGCGTCTCCCTACGGCGAGAACGTCTTCTGGGGAACGGGCCGGGACTGGCGGGCCTCCGACGCCGTTGCCAGCTGGGCCAGCGAGGCCTCCTACTTCGACTGGCGTTCGCAGGCCTGCTATCCGGCCCATGTCTGCGGCCACTTCACGCAGGTGGTCTGGAACGACACCCAGTTCCTCGGATGTGGCCGGGCTGAGTGCTTCGCCGGCGGCGTGTTCATCACATGCTCATACGACCCGCCGGGGAACTGGAAGGGAGAGGTGCCGCTCACCTAATTAATTACATAATCTCCAATTTTCATCTCCATCTTACTTCATTTAATTTGATCCATCCATCCATTTAGTATTTTTTTAGTTTTTTTTCTTATTAATTGATTTCTCTCCTTTTTTATATATATGTCAGTCATATCCATCCATCCATTGTGTCTCAATCACAATCCGTGTGTACTCTTCACTTCAGTCTTCTCGAATCTGATCAATACATGCATGTTATCATCTACTCGGACGGGACCAAAGCGTTTCTTTCTTCTAATTAATTGTATACTCCTAATAACATTTTTGCTTAACCGATCACAAAATAGAATAGGCGCTGGAGAGATCCAGAAGCGCCGGAATCACATTTCCGTTTCCCCCCTATAGGCCCCTACTAGTTTGGACCATCAACGTTCTCGCTTGCACCAGCTACTACCACAAGCTTCCACTCAAAAAAAAAAAAGCTACTACCACAAGCTTCCACTCAAAAAAAAAAAAAAAACCCATCATCAATGGATCCACAAGGTAGAATACAAGAAGACAAGCAGCCATCATAAATGGATCCATGACCAAAAAGAAATATCATACATATATAAATTATGCAACACAAAATATCACATGCATGGACTTATTTCTAACAAGTACGGTACCATGGAGCGAGATTAGGCAGACCTAATTATATCAAGGCAAGTCCACTACTTAATGATATAATAACTTGAACCCCCCTACTCCCTCCCTCTCTCTATACAATGGGGTCGGATTAGTAGTACTCTCTTAATTACTTCTTCTTCAATTCAGTAATCATGGTTGACTATATATGTAGATGTTATTACTAGCAAGGTTGCTTTTCGCTGCTACAGTATTTCTATTCAATTGCTGCCGTCCTCGGGTGATCCAGCATACCCGTACGGGTTCTTGCTTGCCCAGTTCCACAGGTCCCTGCACATCTCCTCGACCCCGTACTTTGCCCTGTTTTTTTGTTTGTTAGAATTTACTAGTAAGCAACACTATATATAGTCCCGGAATGTAAACAAATTATAGTACATCACAAACTTACTTCCACTTCAGTTCTTTCTCAGCCTTGGCTGTTGCAGCATAAACAATCTCTGCATCTCCGGGTCTTCGTCCGGCAAACACCAGCGGGATTTTCTGTTCAGTTTATTTTTTTAATTATTATGGCCCATATATAAAGTGTAGGAAAAAGCTGCTTTCGTACCGAAAGAAAATGTGTAGTTACCTTTCCAGAAGCCTTCTCGAATGCGGCAACCATTTCCAGTACGGACGTCCCCTTTCCAGTTCCCAGATTGTATACCTCACAACCTGGAGAGGTTACAAACAACTCATCATTACGTTATTACAACAAAGAAGGCTGGTTGCACAGCTGTCAGTGTGAGTCTTACCTATTTTGTCAGAGTCTTCATAGAGCTTCCTCAAGGCTGCTATGTGGCCATCAGCCAAGTCAACGACATGTATGTAATCACGGACCTGTCAGGTGAATGGATGAGAACTGATCTGGTTGATTCTAGTTTGAAGCTATGAAAATGGAACGACGAATGAAAAGATGTATATTGCTTACCCCAGTTCCATCCTTTGTGTTGTAATCAGTTCCATAGACTGTCAGATGAGGCCTCCTCCCAACAGCAACCTGCTGAACATATGGCATGAGGTTGTTGGGGATTCCACAGGGGTCTTCACCAATGTATCCACTTGGATGAGCACCAACAGGGTTGAAGTATCTAAGCAGTATAATCTTCCATTCAGGGTCTGAGCGGTGCACATCACGGCAAATATCTTCAATGACAAGCTGCAAAGGGCGTCAACACATAAATTTTGCTGTTTTTTTTTTCTGTGTGTATGTGAAATCATACAGCGAGGCAAAACGAAATGGAACCTTGGTTCGGCCGTAAGGGTTGGTGGCACACAGGGGGAATTCTTCAGTGCATGGCACTTCCTTGGGCCATCCGTAGACAGTTGCTGATGACGAGAACACCAGCTGCAAAAGCAACCAAACATCTTCTTCAGTTATTAGGCGTTCGGGTTTAATTAATTAATCTCTCCAGTTGTAGGGCTGGGTATGAAACAGAAACAGCTAGAAACGCAGCCAAACAAAGGCAAGGCTGGGATGGGACCATCACATCACAATCAAGATGATGCCAGGCTTGTCACGGAGCTCATGCACGCATGGGTCCGTCTCGTCTCCGTGACAGAGATTTACAAGTTAGTTGGCACATGAGAAAGGGCAAGGGCTGGTTGGTCCAGAAGCTGCTAATAACTACTCGGTAGTAGTAGAATGCACTGGTATCCTGTGACCCAGCAAAGGGCAAAGCAAAGCAGCCAATGGATCGGAGTTCGGTTGTAAAGCAAGCAAGCAAATGAATGCAATGGTGGATACCGATACCTTCTTGCATCGATGTGCGGCCATGACCTCGAGCAGGGTGATTGTGCCGATGAGGTTGTTGTCGTAGTAGAGCAGGGGCTTCTGCACGCTCTCACCAACAGCCTTGAGCCCGGCGAAGTGAATCACAGCCTCAAACCTGCACTCGACAATCAGTGTTTCCTTTCTTTAATTACTATTATTATTATGATGTGAATAGAGGTTACAACTTCAATCATTCGACAACACCTAATAAGGCAAACGAAACACCAGAGATTTGGCTGGCAGGTCCACTCACACAAGGAGCAAAAGAGCCTTTTATTTTTATTTATGGTAGTTCTGGTTCTACTATTTTTTTTTCTTTCAAGGAAAGTGGTTCTACTATTTTTTCCCCCTTTGAAGAAAAAAGTGGTTGTACTATTTTCTTTTCTTTCAAGTACTATTTTTTTATAGGAAATGTGGTTCTACTATATATTTTTTTTTCTTTGTAGGAAAGTGATTCTACTAATTAGAAAACTGAAAGTCTTACATAGCTGTCTACTACAAAATCATTAATGACACAAGGTCGCTATGCAAACTGATTGTCTAGCGGTAGTGCTAAGGGAGAAAGAAAGTCACCTGTGGGAAGAAAAGATGTCCTCCAGTGCGTGCCTGTCACGAAGGTCAACCTGCAGCAGCATCAAAAAGAGAATTTAGTAAGAAGAAAGATGCCTGAAGATCAGCCCTTGTTAAGGTTGGATTGGAATCAAATCAGATCAAGGAAGCCAATAACATCGTATGTGCATGAGAGGAAGGACATGACGAGTTGACGTTCTGTATAATATTTATATATTTATTTATTAGTTAGTTAGTGAAGAAGAGGAGAGACATCGAGGTTGTTCCTGAGAGTAGAAAAGCGTCAAAAGGAGCATGCCCATTTCCAAACCGGATGGCCGGTTGTGGACGCGTTTTCCCAACTCAACGCCAACGAACGCACGCGTGGCATGGAATAGGAATAGGAATTGAAATTGGAGTTGGAACTGGAAGAACGAAAGACGCGTTGATCGATAGGCATGGCGTGCCGCGTCAAACTTTGGATGGAGCCACGGCCATGGCGTGAACCAACCACCCGCCGCCGGCTGCGGTTGCGGCTGCGGCTGCGGCTGGGCTTGGAAAAAAAAAAGATGCGGTTTTTCCGCACCAAAATAGGGGGGACGGCCAGCGGAGTGTTGTGTGATTGTGTCCCCAGCAAAGTCCCCACCATAACTGGAGGAGGACCCCAACCAACTGCAGGAGGAGGGAGGAGGACTCTGCTCGTGCTCGGCTTGGTAACCGCCATCCCAAAAAGATCGATTTTTTTTTCTTTCATCTCTCAAATCAAATCATACAAGGGAAGGGAAGGGAAGGGAAGGGAAGGGATAAAAAGAAAGAAAGATCCAAGCTTTGCGGAAGATCAATGAAGGAATTCCGTACCTTGTGGAAGACGAGGTTGGCGCCGTTGTGTCCGGCGAGCTCTGCGACGCGGATGAGGGCGACCTGCGATGCGTTGTCGAGATTGTCGATGACCACCACGCGGAAGCCCTGCTGGAGAAGCTGCAGCACCGTGTGGCTGCCGATGTATCCGGCGCCGCCGGTCACAAGGATGGTACGAACCAAAGCAGAAACCATCTCTTCTCCCCTTTGATTCTTTGATTGGTTTGGTGGTGATCTAGGAGAATTGAGGAGGGATGAGACCAAGATTACCAAGCACCAAGGAGGAAGGAGAAGGGGTGATGATGAATGAGACTTGTATGTGTTGATGGCTCGCAAGAGGAAGAAGGAAAACCTCTCTCTCTCTCTCTGCGCTTTGTTGTTGTTGGCTTTGGGTACTCGACTCGGGTTTGGCAAAATAAAACGAACCGCAAGCAGGCAGATATATACACGCCTTCTTGGCTTGCCTGCCTGGGTCCCACTCGCCTTCAACCAGCATGCCTCCGCCGCGGGCGCGCGCGAGAGGATTCGGGATGCTTTCTCTCTTTTTCCCCCTTTTCTTCGATAGAGTATAGATTGATCTTTTTCGATTGCTGGCCGCCTCCACGATGGGCGCCACGTCAGGCCCACCCTCGCCTTCTCAACCGTCCAAGTGTCAACAGCCTATTCCTTGGCCCCGGATTTCATTCCTACAGTTTCACCACCCCCACAAAAATACGAGAAGAACAACAAGATTCTCTTTTCTTTTTCCAGGAAAAAAACCCAAAGAAATAAATCTCTTATACTAATTAGCAAATGAAAAGGTTTCATTGCTACCATTGATTTCGATTAGTAATTCACTTGCATATCCACAAGCAATTACTTCCCTCTTCTTCTCACTCTATATATACACAAAAAAACATTCACGTATTTTTCCATCTAGCACAAACTATAATTGACTGGACCATATCTCCTGCTTTAATTTGTTTATTATATTATTATTACCTACAAAAAGACAACGAAGAAGAGGAAGCACCTTTGCTTCTTCTAGCACATTCCTTGCTCAGTCAATCCTACAGCACAGAAGCTCATTCCATTTCTTCCTCGTCACGTATCAATGATCGCCATGCGTGCATCCTCTTTCTACACGGTCTCTTTCCTTAATTTTATCATTGTATGCTTAGTTTTTGCAATAAGAGAAAAATACATATAGCCCAGTACATATACCATGGCTAGCTGCTTCCATAAGCATGTTTGTAGAGCTGACTGGAGTTGCCTATTGAGTATACTCATCTCGTCAACACTCTTGCTGCTAACGGCGGCGATAGATCCACTGCATTGCATTGCCTCTTCAATCAACAATGATACTGATTATTCTAGTAATGAAATGAAAGTAAGAAAGCATCCTTTGGAACAGGGGATCCGAATCTTCTTCTTCTGGCTCCTGTTCTCGTCACAAAGGAAGAGAAGAGTTTAGGCACAGTAAATTAAAGTCAATGGCATGTCAGTTACTTTTATTTGGAATAGAAAAATTATAAAGGGAGCGGAACCACACAACCTCACTTTCAACCACCTCGCTACGCGTAACGTAAACAAGGACCCGCCATGTTAAGCAAGTGCCACGCACCCAAATACTAGCGGAAAGCCTCCAGCTTCCCGCTGTCTACGAGCACCGACCACTATACATCACCATCTCACCACTACTATGCGACGATTTTTTTTTTCTTTTAGGGATGGTAAGCTAAGATTGGTTATCAATTCAGTATTCTTCAGTGCGTTGCAGACACCCACAAACACATATTCTTCCTACTCTTAAATATGAACCATCCTTCCAAAACTAGAACGAAAGATTCACACCATGTCTGTCTCAGAGTGCTGGTGACATCGATTAACAATGCGAACGGTTCCTTATTGTAGTGATAAGATAGCTTAGTAGCACATTTTAGATCCCTAGTTTAATTCCTAGTGAGAGCGAATTTTTTGGACTAGGTTAAAAAAATTTTCTCACCTTTCCCTTAATCCAAAGTATGTGTAAGACTCTGTCTGGAGCCAATCGGTGTGGGTGTTGCTCCCGATTTAAAAGCCGGTGCACTATAAAAGTTCTCACATAGACTAAAAAAAGTTCACCATGTCAGGAGGGAAGGAAGATTCAAAAATTTTCTAGATCTCTGTGAAAAGGTCCTTCTTCTGAAAAAAAATACCGTTGGGGCTGTTTTATCCCGGCAGGTCTAGTTTTTTTTTACATCGATTAACAATGAAAAAGTAAGTAGTTATTATAAACATAACGCTCGTTAAAACCATACTAAACACCAGTTATGCTCAGTTTGCTTTACCTTTTAGTTTATATTAATACTACTCTAACTTAAAAACACAGACTAATAAAATTTGATTTGATAAAAACTGAAGAAAATACTAATCTAATTCTGTGCTTTCAGTTTGCATGCCTAATACTACACTTGTGATGATATCAAAGAGGGCAAATAACATGCACAATTGTTTAAGTGAACTCAAATATGAGTATATGACTCCTTTATTCACCAGCGCTTTTCAAAATATATTAATACAAAACATTAGAGTTTTATATGTCCTCGTGACGCATTGGAAACAATGCAAAACAAAATGAAGCAAAAAAAAAATCTAATGATCACAAGATTGATGGCTGATTAAAGAAGTCATGCGCTTTTGCATCAGCCATATCCAATTTTTGTTTCAATCTACCGGTCATTATATGATACTTAAGTACAAACTCATAAGTATATCCAATGACTCAACTGAATAATCCTATTTAGTTATAGACATATAATATAGGTCATGTCCAACATTTTTTTACCCGAGGCAAGAGCAGTACCCTTTAAGTAAGTAGAAAGAAATAATGCTTACTACATAATCCTTGGCTCGCTCTCTATTATATGTTAGACAAGATTCAGTTGCCCACAAGCTTTAATTCTCAAATAGCAAAATACACGTGCATTGTCACGGGTCTTTGTTAAAAAAAAATTATGATTAAAATATTTTTTTAACTGTAAAAGGTTTTCAATTAGTCAATTTTTTTAACTTGAGCATTTGCTCTATTTTTATTTTGTTTTACCTTTTTAAGTTTTTTTTAAAAAATATTCATTATAATAATTTTGAAGTGGGTTATTATTGAAATTCTTGTTATTACTTTCCATCCAAAATATGATATTTAAGCAATAGATGATTAATTATTGTTAGTATGAAATATCAAATTGAAATCAGAGTCCAATTCAACAAAGGATTAGAAAATGGATTAAAAACGACTCAAACTGATGAATGAATCATTATAGGATACAAATTGAATATAATAATGTTACAGATACATCTGAACATGAAAAAATAGTATAGACGACCTCATCTTAATTAATAAGTTATAATTCTCAAAACTATGTCTTTTTGATGAGTCTTACAACATATCCATAAAAACGGGAGATGGGAAAATGATAGAAGTGTTCATATCCCTATCAGGTGATGAATATACTCCCTCCGGTATAAAATATAAAAAATTATAAGTTATATTTAAATTTTATCTAATAATAGAACAAATCATTAAAAAATACATGTTATTTTTAATTTTTTTAAAAATAAGACAAAGGTTAAAAATAGTAAAAAAAGTTAATAGTGATAATAATTTTGAAATGGAGAGAGTATATATCTAAAGTGGATGAATTATCAACAATTTGTTTCCTACATACTACAGTAGTAAATGGGAGGAGAGAACGATGTGGTGGGCTGGTGGTGTCGACGGATTTTGGCATGTCGGCCTGTCAAAGTGCCAGGAATGGATAATCATAAAGATTCATAAGGCATAGTCGTTGTTGGCGTTCATCGATCTCATTGAGAGGCCTTCTTGCGTCATCCATGCGCGCATCACTCGTATGTGTCCATTCGATCGATCAAGTAGCCATCGAGACGACCTGGCTTATTATCTTCAACTCCAATATGTTTTTGGATAATCTGCGTGTCTGCCTAGAGTTCTAGATCAAGGAAAAATACAACTACTACTCGCAGCAAGAAGATATGTATGGTACGGCGGGTGGCCTTATCCTGACGGCAAACGATGGAGGCGTGTAAGGCTATTGCGTGGCCTTCAGTTACAGTCTGTTGATTCATTCGTTGTACTCCATGGACGGTGGTCTTTTGAGAAGGACCTTTTTTTTTTTTCCTTTTCTTTTGAGATGTTTGACAAGGACCTCAACCTGATGACCTGGCGCTTCACTTAATAGACGGGTTTGGTCGGCGGCTAGGATGGGATCATCGTCCATGCAATTGATCAGTCGGATGGGGCTCGGACTCACGTCACATCACCTGCACATCGAAGACTAAATCAGGTGGACGGTTGGCCGGGGTGAGCATCGATCCCTGCTTGGATTCAAAAACATCAGGAATATTCATTGCTTTGCCAGCTGCAAATTAGAGTCTGTTTAAATAAAACTAGTTTATAAAGATGATTTTCAAAAAATAATTTCTAAAATAAAACAAGACAGGGTCTTTTAAAGTCTGTTTTTTAAAATATACTAGCAAAGTGACCATGCGTTGTTACAGATTTAAAAAAATTATAACAAACTTTATGTTTTCATATTAAAAAAATCATTCTTTCTCAAATTAAAATGACTTACACATATTCATTTATGTATATGCATAATACTTTTTTAACATAGAAATTGATAACCTTTACTTATACTTCTTAATAAACAACGTAAAAACATGCATACTCATTTTTTTGCTATACATTCCGGCATAATTTTTCTGCCACCATGTCCTCTTATGAGACAACTATGCTGTAAGATGAAATTCTGTGTTTTCATTAATTTGCTAGCTTGCTCACACTAATCCCCACACAAAGACAACATGCTCATTTATATCGATAGGAAAAAAAAAAGAGGTGGCCGTGATCTGAAGAGTGACCACCTTAGGCCGAGCCCCCCCCCCCCCCCCCCCCCCCCCCCTCCCCCTAGTGCCCTTTTGTTGACCCTGTCCCTTTGGACGAAGCACAAGGATGACTGGCAATATTTTGCGACAAGATGTCATGACCTCACGATATGGCAGCTCGGGTCTGCAAACGATGCTGTAGTTGGTAAGATGACGCTCGGTAAGATCGGGCTGAAGCTACCGGTGAGTGGTGCCCCTTCATCCAGACTACAACTTTTGACATTGAATCCCAACCCTAGGGCATGAAAGAGGCTCCGGACATAGACTATATTATCATGCTTCTTCTCAAAACAGTGTGCAGTGTTTTTATTAAATATGTTATCATTCTAGTGTTCTTGCTTCTGGAGTCTTGGTCGGGTGTTTTTTTTTTGTATGATGTGTGTGACTGACACTTGCTGTTATAGTTAGTGTTAAGATGATGAGACAATTAAATTAGTATTACTTTTTTTATTTAACCTAATCAATTTGTAATGTGTCTTATCATTGATAGTATGAGTTTATGGTGAGTCAGTGACGGCCTGCTTCCGAGGGGTGCGGGCAGTCGGGCATTCACACGATCGATAATGCTGTCTCTAGGATGTGGAAATTGCCATCAATGGCTGAATGAAACCATACACACGCAGGACGGCAAGAGCATCTACGACATTGTGGGAACCGTGCGTATGATCACGTGCGTTGTTGGGCAATCGGAGATGACAGGTGGGCTGTTTGTTTGATCTCTTGTGAATACCACACAAGAGAGATTGGTATTGTTTGATCTGGACCGAGGGGGTAGTTGAATCAGTGTCAGATCGTTTGGCAGACGTTGGATCGCATGTGTTGCTTCGCGGTGAGTGTGGACCAAAGGGAATTCAGAGCCAAAGACCTACGACGACTCGCTCAAAATTGTACGAGTTCAGATATGAATCGGACTATGTGTCTCAATATCAAACTAAATCAATATCAAACTAAACCAACACCAATGACGATCTCGTTAAATTAATACAGAGTAGAGATAATATAATTTTTAGTAGTTTAATGCTAAAGTACTGGGTTTTAGCTTAGGTGAGCTAATTTCTAGGTATCTGACTTTTAGAAACCGGACAAGAAAGGGATCTGTTTGAAACCATTTCAGTTTTTTATAATCTGATTTTTTTTATCTATTTAGAACCATTTCACCTTCTAAAATCTGAAGTTTTTAGAACTAGAGATCAAACAAATCTTTTTGCAAAAAAAAAGATCAAACAAATCTTTAAATATCATGTATAAAAAACCGGGCCTTGCTCGTGTCCCAATCTTCCTCTTTTTCAGCTGGAAGAAGTATAATCTTCCTGTTACATGCTTCTCGCCTTATAATTAATTAAATTTATAATCACCAGCTATCCAGAGACTTCTACTTTACGCTGGAGGATTCATTTGCTTCGTCCTCCTACGCCATTCCATGTGGCGTATATATGTCGATTTGGTTGACAAGTGACAACATGCAATCTCCTCACATGTCTGTCTTTTGTTGGGCCACGCCAAACCCTTTTCCTTTTTTCTTTGTTGACTTTGATAATCCTACTCAACTTGTTAGATTGTATTGCTTGTAAGCGATTGAACGAAAGGTTGACCTACCTAGCAACCTAGCAATCTTGTGGCTTGGTTTTGTCGATGCCTCACGACCCACTTAATTGCCTTACTTCTTCTTTCCTTTTTCTCTCTCGCAAATTTATTCTTACATTGTTGCAATTAATCTAGGGCCCGATAGACCATGCTTTATTTCGGCGTACAAAACCTGTGCAATCGGATGGATGCTTTTGTTTTTGTAGTGGCTGTCGAATATTCAACTACTATAGTGTTTACTATGAGTATATATTAAAAAAAAATCAACCGATAGGGATAAGACTGTTCCCACGACTTTCTTTTGGTAAGATTGCCAACGAGAGGATTTTCTTTTATTTTCATAAATTTGTGCACTCTAGAATTTGAAGGCTGGCGGAAGGCCTCACAACCTGAGGCACTGACTAACTGAACTGAAGTCAGTTTGCATGAGTATATATTACAAGCAAAGCAGCAGCAGGAGTTTGCATGCGTGAGATCAATTCTTGCTGATGATCTTTTCTTCCTTCAAGATCGTGCGTATGTTACTGATCGATGATCTCAAAAGGGAATTAGCAGGAGCTGCAGTGCTGCTCCAGAATTTAGTTATTCCATTTCTGGGTGCAGACCGAGATTCGTTCGCAGGGAATGTTCAGTTATCAGTTACATACATGGACCCGCATGCTGGATATGTTTTTTTTTATATGCTTTTTTTGTTGATGCGACGAGGGATGATGATCTCTGCAATAGCTAGCTCGGCATTCGTGTGCTGGAAAGGAATAATGTCCAGCTTATTGTAAGCAAGCCCAGCGCACGAATGTAGTGACTTATCCAACATGTCCCCTGAGTAAAAAGAATCAACATATATGTATAGTGCCCTGTACATGATTGATTCCATTTCTACCTGGCCCATCGCTAACGATTATGCACTGGACGGACAGCTGCTGCGGTTTGATTCATGTCTACATGATTAATGGATTCTTCATATCATATTTATCTGCTGCAGCTGCATGCAGGCCCAACTGACAACGGTGTTAACTGCTTAGTAGTAGTATATACTATCATTTAGGTGGAGTAGCCAATTCTGAACCTCATTTAGGTGCAGCAGCAGCAGCCGAACATTCTTCCATCGATTCCATCTCCAAGCAAAGACTGAATGAATCATTTATTAGGTTCATTTTTTTCTAGAGGGGAATTAATCATTTAGGCGGGGCAGAGAAGAAGAAACAGCTGGTTCTGATGATCTGTAATAAGGGGGGCGGCCGTTACAGCCCAACTAACAACTGCATATGATTCTGCATGCGGCTATCTTGGGTTAGCTGTTAGATCATTATATTAACATATTTCCTAACTGCTTTCAGTCAATAATTTGTTATTTTATGTTTTAATTTTTCTTTTGTAGGATTATTTATATAATAATTATAAACCATTGGATCTAGATCTAATGGCTCAAAGAGATGACTAAAAGTTTCCCCAAATTTCAGACAGCTGAAAATTAGCAAGTCCCTTATATTAATTCATTTAAAGCTACTTAAGAAAACTTTATTTGCTTTACAGCCATTGCGGCGGATGGTATCTATCGAGTAATTTGGACCGATCGATGCATGCACGTGAAACTAATCATATGTATACCCTGAACAGCATGCAGCGGCAGCTGTTTGCTCTAATGCTTGTCATGTCTCGGTCATCATTTTGCGGCAAAAGCTATATATAGCTGCTAAAATATACAGTACTTGGAATGCAGCTGGGCGATGTCCCAAGTAGCATGCATGCAGCGGGGCAATGCTGGCCACCATCAGAAAGTGAGATTGGTTGAATTCAGGCAAAGCAGCAGGACGAACTGCATCCCAAAACAAGCCGGTGCTCCTGGTTTGTCTTGGCCGCAACCATTGTTGGTCAGCAAAGAATGGCGATGCAATGCATGACATATAATAAGGCTCGGGCGGTGAGGCGTGATCGCATTACCGGTTATCGCAGCAGTAGTACTCCTCCGCGACCATGAATCAATTAATTTAACCAGATTGTGACATCTTCTGAACTGCACGTGCACACACGAACAACATTCAATGATTCACAATAAGCAACGATAACCTCAGTCACACCCTGGATGATGATGCTATATCCTGACATTCAGCCATCCGAAAACTAATTGATCCACTCCACAAGTACATCTCATCTACGCAATGGTCAGTGGATGACAGGCTTCAGCGGATGCGCTCGTAGCTGCGACAGGTCCAACCTTGCGTCCAGGTCTTCATCCACCTCCCCCACAACACTTCTGCAAATGTCACACAAGGCGTGCAAGCAAGAGTTAGGTTCACTTCAACTGACCACTGGAGAGGTGGGGAAAAGAATGAGGCAACATACACAATAGGATTTGATAATGGAACCAAAAGAAAAATGAAACATCAAAGGACAAAGCAAGAGATTACTTACATGTTGTCACCCCTGATAATGTACAAACCAAGAACAAGTTGCTGAACACCCTCCTGCAAGAACAACAATGTTTCTCATGAGTACGTGAGAATTCAAATGCACTACTAAACAGAAAAAAGCGAACTATTAGAGAGGAGAGAGACATGTCTAATATGCTCATACACAACAAGCCTTTGGTAACTGTTTGAGGTTTTAACCACTTATGCAACCAACATATCTCATAATGGGTTGGGGACACTATCAAAATCAAGGAGAACATATCAGACAATAGGTTGAGGATACTATCAAAATCAAACAGAGGAGGGATAGATATCATATTCTGGCTGATTGTTAATATAAATAGAAGAGTTATAGTATCATAGAAAATGAGCTATTTCTAATGGAACAATTCCCCCAGACCTAGGATAACATTTATTTTAAACAGGGTACACGACGATGCAAGGAAATTGTATAAAACGAGTGGGGTCACTACACAACCTAAATAGAATTGAAATGTGCATCTAACATGAACAAAAGATTAGTAAAGTAGAGCTGTAAATGTCATATAATAGTAAGGTAATAGTATCTCTGTAAGATAACTTTTAAACTTTCAAAGGCAATTACTTACAAATTATTAACTTTAAAAATACGGCATGAACTAGTGTGGCATAACTTAGAGCACGAACAAGTGTGGCATAACTTGTCAAATCATCAGAAAAATAAGCTAACTTTGCACTGCATATTGCATTAGTGCTTGTCTGAGTAGTTGAACTTGTCCTTCAAACTAGTATTAAGGTATAAGCAAACTTTGCACTGCATATTCCTTAACACATTTACTGCAAAGGATTTAACACATGTTTCACTGTAAACTTGTTCTCTGCAAGAAATCAGTGTCCAAACCTCAAGTGCAACATCATGTCATTTTTTGTAATTTGTCAAGTGCCATGAACCAAACTAGTTCCATCACCATGAAAAAGAACTAGAGGCATTCAAGGCGTAAAGTGCATGGATGTGCAAGAGTGGTGTCTAATGTTCGATTTTCCAGCCATCAAAGGACGATAACATCCTAGAGCGCGAAAAAGGATGGGACAAAAAGGGAACCAGCACAGAAAAGTTCTAAACCACACAAAAGGCAAATTCTGCTGTAACAAATATGCACTGAACAAACCATGGTTTTTCATGCTATCCTGACAAGGTTTTTCAAAACAGAGTGGCTGAGTTACGGAGACAGCAAAGGAAATGATTGAGTACCCTACTCACTAGTGCAACAAAAGTTGCTCTATTAGGCAACTTTTAGATATGGGATACTAAATATCATAGTGGCAAAAGAAACAACTTGTCCAATTGTCCTTAAACCTATAAAGCGATGACTTCTGAGCTTGCAAAGCGAGGCATGACTTAACAGATCATCAGAGGATATGTGGTGCATCCCATGAGCACATAAGGGAACTTCTAGGCAGATGAGATGTCCATAATTGGATAGTGTGTGGGTTCAAGTGATTAAAACACTTAAACCAAATATTCAGCTATAGGATAGTGTGTGAGTTTACTACAAAAACTGCATTGCAAAGCATGGTTATTATGCTATCCTACTGACAAGGAGTTCAATCCTTAGTGAAATGCCTGAACAGGCGGCAGGGTCACAGAGACCACTAGAGAAAATTACTGAGTGCCTAGTCACTACACCTATAAACTACTCTTTTTGGCAACACGAATACAGAATACTGGGTATTGGAGTAACCAAAGGAACATATTGTTATTATTAAACTAATCAAGCTTGTTATTAAACTTGAAAAGTGCAACGTAACTTAGCAGGATGAAGAGTCTCCCGGGAGCAGTTGGCTAGTACATTGAGCTGTGAGTTAGCTAACCTAGGTTGGACACCTCCCTTGTACACAATCATATCCCCTATACAATACGAGGATACATAGCCATGCGTGGGTTTTGGTATAAATTTTTTGTAAAAGGGATGCCGCGTATTGATAATCCAAGACAGCACATGTAAGCAGCGTTCGTTTTGAGACTAATATTTGATACGACAAATAAAGGAAGCTGATGATTGAGGTGAGTGAAAAACTGATTGGGCTTACCTTTGTGGAATAGACCCTCTCATGGGACTCGTCGAGAATAATGTTGGTCGCCTGATCGAATCCTCTCAACGTGCCCTGCAGGAACAAGAATCCCTTTAGTGCCGCCACAGGAGAGGAGACGCTTATATGAAAGAGGGTGATGACTTACCACGATGTTGCGGCCATCGTTTGTGATGACGGAGATCACCTCTGTCGCCCGGAAAAAGAGGTAAACAAGGATTCGGAAGCAGAAATCTTAATGAAGAGAGAAAGGGGAGAAGGGGAAGAAACTCACGGTCGACGAGCGACTCGAGCGCTGGACCGCCTGTCGCCATCCCGTAGCGTCGAGAGGGATCCTGCTCTCTCGCTGGAGTTTTTATTTATTTATATTTATTTTGGATGGGTCGCCGGAGTTGTTGGATGCGGCGTCGATGGTGGGTGCCAAAACCCTAGCTTTTCTTTCGTTCGATTCCCCTCCCCTCCGCACTCGGCTTGGCTGGGCTGATATGGGCTGGACTGGACTCCGATTCGTCAGTTGGGCTGAAAGCGATGGAACTGGGCCGTAATTCCTTTTCAGCACAAAACAGTTGTTGGTACAGTGAATAGGGATCGAGTTTGGAGACCAAAAACAAAAAAAGACATAAATCCATTGTGAATTCTAAAAAAAAATATAAATCCATTGGGGTCAATGAATAGGCGTGAGCTCTCCTGTTGGGCATATTTCACTTACTCCATCCATTCTAAAATTATTGGGCATATTTCACTTACTCTATCCATTCTAAAATTGTTGTTGTTATTGACTTTTTTTGTGAACTTAAAATTGTTGGGCATATTTCACTTACTTCATCCATTCTAAAATTGTTGTTGTTATTATTTTTTTTAAACTTTGATCGTTCATCTTATTCAAAAAATTATCTCAAATATATAAAATTATTAATTATATTTTAAGTTTATCTAATAATGAATCTAATAAAAAAATATATGATAATTTTTAAAATATTTTAAATAAGATGAATGGTTAAAAAGTAACGAAAAAAAGTCAACGGTAACAACAATTTTGGAATGGAGGACGCAGCAGCATATGCAAAATTTGAGGGCGCTTTACAAATAACCAGGAATAATTGTTGCAGGACTAAGAATTGTAAGAAGAACAAGGAATTGAACATGGCATTTGACTCGTTTTCTTCAGTTTGATCGCAGGACAATCCGAAAGGAGAAGAGAGTACTATCTTCCTTCATCATCATACAATGATACAAGGAGAAAAAAAAAAAGGGTAATTCTAATTCTAAGAAATGAAATGAAGAATCTTGAGAATCCTTGGTTCCAAAACTACGTACACATGCTTTTGCTTCCTGTAAGCTGTAATTGAGGAAGGAAGCGACACTCATCATCTGCTAAAGGCTAAAGCTAGAGGAACTGGAATCCGACGAAACCATCAGGAGCAGGAGCAGGAGCAGGAGCAGGAGATACTGTCTCTCCGGCGGCAGCAGTCATAGTCATAGGAACGAAGGCAAGCGTGAGGTCGAGGCCCAGCTGCTGCTGCTGCTCTTGGTGATCATCCCCAACACCAACCCCAAGAGACGAAAGAGATTCAGATTGGTTGTGGTCGGCCTGGGTGACGTGGGAGGCTGCCTCGGCGGCGGCGTCATCATCAGAGTCGTGTTGATGATGCATCATCTTGGGCTTCTTCTTCATCTTGTTCTTATTGCAGCAGGTAGTAGCAGCAGAAGATGATGATTTGCGTTTCTTCTTCTGGTTCTGGTTGCTGTTGTTGGAGATAATGTCGTGATGAGGGAGGATTTGTGGTGTGGTGGTCTCTTCATCAGAGATCCTGACGACCGGGTCTCCCTTGAGGACGGCGTCGACTGCTGCCTGACACAAGTGCCATTTCCCCGACCAGAGCAGCCCCACGGAGCCGTAGATGGGGTTGACGATGCGCCCACACGCCTCGTACAGCAGCGACCTGAACACGTTCTTCTTCTTCTCCGGCGCCGGCCCGCCGGCGTTGATGAGGTTCAGCAGCCCGGCTCGGCCGTAGAACTTGGCCAAGAACACGGTGGCGTTGGATTGCGCGTCGGGGCTCTTGATCCACTGCAAGCAGGGCCGGATGGAGCAATCATCGCTGCAACCCTTGCGAAGAACGCGGCAACCATTGCAGCTCAGCCTCATCCTTCTTCTTCTTTAGACTTTCTTCTTCTTCTTCTTCTTCTTCTTCTTCTTCCTGTGATTGTGAGCAATGGCAAATTGGCAAGCGAGAGACAAGAGGATACTACGTACTACTATGCTTCTATGAGGAATGAGGATTCCTGCTAACCAGTTCTATATAGTTGGAGAATGTAAGACAGAGGCCGGCGCCAGTGGTTTTCCTGAAAACTGGCTCCAGGATTTCTGTGAGCTTGGCTTGTCTTTGTTTAATCCTCTTCCTCAACCCCCCACCCCAGCTAAGCAAAGTCCATAACAGTTGAAACCGGAACACAATCCAGTGGGCTCCTTCCCACGGTTTTGGATCCTGGTTTTCCCCAAACTGGACCAGCAAAAAACTTAATCAACTTGTCCCTCTACTACTTTGACTATTTCTCTATAAGCTTCTTTGTTAACAATTAGTACTAGTAGCAAATTAAAAGTACTATAACTCAGTGTCCTTTGATATTTATTTCTCATAAGCCACTACTGCACCTCCTTTGGAATCCAACAATAAACATCTTCATTCAACCTGGATGAAGGAGGATGAATGATTGATTGTATGTATGCTCCGATAACAACGGAGCCGAAAGTGCAAGAAACACACTACGGCTCCTTGCCTGATCCGATCAGGAGAAGAGAAGGAATCCACCTCGGGACCATGTCACCTCCCTCCACATCTCCTGGAAATCAAATCAAATCCATCCTATCTGTAGTTCTACAGAACAGCGAGAGAGAGAGGGGGTCAAGGAAACCAATACCATGGGCGGCTGCTGGTTTTCCTGCCTTCCGATTCCGATCCAGCTTCTTCCTCACTCCTCCACGTTTTTCTTCTCTCTCATCACCTTGTACTGTAGCATGCATACTAGTACACAGGATGGATAGTCCTTGATTAATCTAACCCACGTTCCTAATTACTAGTACTGTCTCCGGCTGCAAATTTTTGATGTTATTAGGATATGATTGTTACTTCAAATTTGCACTAATAATTATTTTCCAATGTCAACAAAAAATTTCCCAAGAGATCTACTACCGTTTGTAGGTTTGCAAGACAAGCAATACAATTTATCAACGATATTCTTTTGACGAAAATCAATAACATTATTTTGTGATATGCCTACGAAAATCATAAGGTAACCCCAACCCGAGGTGATGATCTGTCTGGACCCAACTAATCTAGTCCGAATCCACAGTTTTGGGAGGGAACCAAGCAGTTTTCCCTTCCAGTTTCCTTGGAGTCGGTCCACTCCTCTCTCTCTCTCTCTGGTTGCTTTCAACTTTCCACCTCCGATCCTTTCCTCCTCTTCCTGTCCTGCACCGCGAAATGGGCCTTCCCTATTTTATTTGGAAAACTTGGCTTCTTCTGACTTGCAAAATGGACCTCATTTTTTTTAACTACTTTACCTCTCCATCTAAAAATTCAGGTACTCTGTTATTTCTTCAATCTGAGGAATCCTTGAGTGGAAGTGCTCCCTCCACTAATTCCTTTTGCATGGTGCTGGTTACTTTATAGTCTATTTTTCAACTATCAAAACGTCGTAAAATGGGAGCTGGTAATTCATATCCACTCCATCTAATCTTACTTCAATATGTTGGATAAATTAGCACTTTTAGTTTTATATTAATCCAGTCATAAATCATAAGTATGATTAACAAATTGCATAATAAACTAGACAAGTCTACGCAAGATCTAGACAGGTCTATAAAACCAGACAAAAGCACAGCATTTACCATACTAGCAACATCCATCATAAACAAGCAGACTACGAAAGCTAGTATGGAAGACATAGTTTGGGATGAGAGTACGTACATTTCCTTCTGGACTGGGTAGAGAAGGCGACGACGACGTGCAGCACCGTCACGTTGTTGGCGACGGCGGCTGAGACCGACTTGACAACGAGGAAGACGAGCCGTGGCGACGAACTTGATGAAGACGAGGAAGCGATCGAGCAGTCGCGTAGAGCGCTTCCCAAAAACCTTATTCGCCCTCTCCCCTAGGATCACAGAGAACGACGGTTCCGAAGACCTGCTCTCCCGTTCGCCGTTGCACGCCGACTACCGGGATGGAGAAGACTTGACGGCGCAACAATAGCGAGAGGCAAAACCCTAGGTGATTGCGTGATATAATTTGCGGCGGTACCCGTACGTATTTATAGAGAGGAACCGCTAGGGTTGGGCGTCCCGCAACCGAGTCGGTTATCATATTAATACGTCAGTTTCTATAATTAAATATATGGAATACGCAGCAAAAAGAAAGTGCAAAAGGAAGCCGCGCCCCCACAAGGCAAGGGACCGAATTTCGGCGGACCATTCACGCAGGTGATGCGCGGCCGCGCCCATCGCCCACGCCCACACCCCGCCCCGCCCCGCCCGGCGAGGCGAGGCGAGCGAGCGCGCGCGTGTGTTCTTCCTTCCTCCCATCCACACACTTGCAAGAGATGCTAGAGCAACCAATCTTATAAGTTGGACTCTCTCCACCTCCACTAGCAATGTGGGACTAAACCTTTGCACTCCCACCACTCATGAATGGGCCTTTGAGATTTTCTAGAAATTATTGTGAATATTAATGGGCCAAGCCCATATAATTCTAACAATCCCCCACCAGATCTCAAAGTCCCAACTAGACTTTGCCTCACCCCACTGTTGTTTAATATACCAGTGTTTTCAGTGGAGACTGTTAAGTTGAACTTCCACCTAGAACAATAAGCTATACTCATTTATAACTTGAACAATGGACTACGCCTTGAATTACAAGTTTTGTGCAAACAAGTTTCACTTACTGTCATAACTGATACTAGATCTCCAGTAGGCTTCTCCGCGGGTGGAGCAGATAGGTCATACTCCTTTGGTCTTTCATGAGCTTAATAGAGATCACCCAAATCTCACAGATTGCGACCTTACAACAATCGGGCTCATATAGGTGTATTCATTCAAGAATGTTCTGTAGGACAACATCTTTGCTATTTAAAGCCAACTGAATACATTAAGACAACAATCATCCTGCCATACAGATATCGAGAGTAATGCATCGCTTCTTGAGTGGGTCATAAAAGGTTACTCTCATGCTAACCAATAGCTTGTTCTTCCCAGGTCCTACTTCACGGGATCGCCGATCACATAGGTTGGGTTACCACTATGGAATAGCACATATGGGTCTCATACCCATCTCCTTCGATGCACTGTCTATCACATTACGTGACAGCCCCTTGGTGAATTGATCTGCCAAGTTCTCACCAGTTGAAATATATTCTACTGATATGACTCCGGAGTTTCTCATTTTCCTGACAGACTTCAGACGTCTCTTAATATGTCTTGATGACTTCATATTGTCCTTAGAATTGTTCACTTTGACTATCACAGTTTGATTGTCACAATTCATGAGGATTGCCGGAACAGGTTTCTCAACAATAGGTAAGTCCATCAAGAGCTCACGTAGCCAATCGGCCTCAATTATAGCTGTATCTAGTGCGGTAAGCTCTGTTTCCATGCTAGACCTCGTTAAGATGGTCTGTTTACACGATCTCCATGAAACAGCAGCACCACCAAGAGTAAATGCATATCCACTCGTGGCATACAACTCATGAGCATCAGATATCCAATTGGAATCACTATAGCCCTCTAGTACTGCTGGATATCCAGAATAATGAATTCCATAATCCATAGTACCAACTAAATAGTGTATTACCCGCTCAAGCGCACGCCAATGATCATCTCCCGGACAAGAAGTAAACCGGCTTAGTTTGCTCACAGCAAACGAGATGTCAGGCCTAGTAGCACTAGCTAAGTACATAAGTGATCCAATTATCTGAGAATATCTTAATTGGTCTCTGCCAATTCTCTTATTCTTTCGAAGAATCAAGCTGGGATCATAAGGTGTTGGAGAAGACTTGCTATCCTTGTAACCGAAATGGTTCAAGAGCTTCTCAACATAATGAGATTGCGTAAGAGTAATCCCATTCTCTCCTTTGATTAGCTTGATGTTCAAGATAACATCAGCCTCACCCAGATCCTTCATATCAAAACTTTGGCACAGAAAAGTCTTGACCTCATTGATCACATCAAGATTTGTTCCAAAGATGAGTATGTCATCAACATACAAGCATAGTATAACTCCTTGAGCCCCATCATGGCGGTAGTACACACATTTATCAGCCTCATTGACTGAAAAGCCTGCTGATAGAAGTGTTGAATCAAATTTCTCATGCCACTGCTTAGGAGCTTGTTTCAGACCATACAAAGACTTCAACAACTTACACACCTTGTCTTCTTGACCCTTTATTACAAATCCATCTGGCTGATCCATATAGATTTCCTCATCCAACTCTCCATTAAGGAAAGCTGTCTTAACGTCCATCTGATGAACGATAAGACCATGTGAGGCAGCCAGAGCAAGTAATACACGAATGGTGGTCAATCTAGCAACAGGTGAATAAATGTCAAAGAAGTCTTCGCCTTCTTTCTGAGTATAACCCTTAGCCACAAGTCGAGCCTTATACTTGTCAATAGTACCATCAAGCTTAAGCTTTTTCTTGAACACCCATTTACAGCCCACAGGTTTGCAACCATATGGCCTTTCGACAACTTCCCAAGTTCCATTAGAGAGAATAGAGTCCATCTCACTATGAACAGCTTCTTTTCAATCATCTGCATCAGGAGATACATATGCCTCTGAAATGGTTCTAAAAGTGTCATCCACAAGATAAACAGTGAAATCATCACCAAAAGACTTTGCAGTCCTTTGTCTCTTACTCCTCCTAGGAGCTTCACTATTAATCTCCTCATGGATTAGTTCAAGTGTTTGTTCAGCATGATTAGAAAATACATTAGGTTCAGGAGTAGTTTCAACTATCACATCAGAAGATAATCTAGACATGCTATGTAAATCTTTCATAGGAAATATGTTCTCAAAGAAAGTAACATCACGAGACTCCATTAATGAATTAACATGAACATCAGGCACCTCTGATTTAAACACTAAAAATCTATAGGCAATGCTATGATGAGCATATCCAAGAAAGATACAATCCACAGTTTTAGGTCCTAACTTACGCTTCTTGTTAATTGGCACGTTAACTTTGGCCAAACAACCCCATGTGCGTAAGTAAGAGAGCGATGGCTTTCTACCAATCCATTCCTCATATGGAGTCTTCTCCTTATTCTTCATGGGAACTCTATTTAGGACATGACATGATGTCAATAAAGCCTCCCCCCACCATGTCTTAGATAATCCAGCCGTGTCTAACATGGAATTAACCAAGTCAGTTAAGGTGCGATTCTTTCTTTCGGCAATCCCGTTTGATTAGGGCGGATAGGAAGGCGTCCTCTTATGTATCAAACCATGTTCCGTACAGAATAAGTCAAACTCATTTGAGAAATACTCGCCACCACGATCAGACCTAATTCTTTTGATCTTTTTCTCTAGTTGAGTTTCAACTTCAGTCTTATAAATTTTAAAGTAGTTTAGAGCCTCATCTTTAGTTTTTAACAAATAAACATAGCAAAATCTAGTCGCATCATCAATCAAAGTCATGAAATATCGTTTTTCACCCTCAGTCAATATACCATTCATTTCACAGAGATCTGAATGTATAAGTTCTAGTGGTGCTAAGTGTCTCTCCTCTGCAGCCTTGTGAGGCTTTCGAGGTTGCTTAGATTGCACATAACTTGAGCACTTAGAACCTTTGACAATGGAAAAATTCAGAATTAAATTCAAGCTGGAAAGTCGAGACATAGAACCAAAATTTAGATGACATAAACGTGAATGCCAAACACTAGCATCACTCTCATTAACACCATCACAAATATAGTTCATAGACTTATTGTAATAATCTGAAAGAGAAAAGCGGAACAAGCCTCCGCACTCATAGCCTTTACCAATAAATTGTCCACTCTTAGATATGACAACTTTATTCGACTCTAGCACTACCTTAAAATTATCCCTACATAAAAGGGAGCCACTAACGAGATTCTTCTTGATAGAAGGGACATGCTGTACGTTCTTCAATTGGACAATCTTCCCCGAAGTAAACTTCAGCTCGACCGTGCCAACACCATGAACAGAAGCATGTGACCCATTCCCCATTAGGACGGAGGAATCCCGGGCGACCTGGTAAGAAGTAAACAAAGAAGCATCAGAACAAACATGAACATTAGCACCAGTATCAAGCCACCAACAAGTAGATTGAAATGCAGAAAAAATATATGATAAATTACCATACCCACTATTTTCTCCAGTACTGGTCACCATGTTTACAGACTTCTGCTATGGAGGCTTCCTTCCTTTACGTTCTGGACACTTCTTTGCCCAATGCTCATTAGAACCGCAAACAAAGCATGCTCTCTTCTCCTTATTCTTCTTCTTGAAGGTAGTGGTATGCTTAGGCTTATTGTTCTTGTCCTTTCTCTTACCACCACTGCCATGAGACTGTTGTGGTTGATGCACCATATTGGCTATAGTATTTCCCTCGTTAACTTTAGAACGTCCATCCTTCTCACGGCTTTCTCTTCAACATCAAGAGACACGATCAAATCTGAGATAGATATGTTCGTCCTCTTGTGTTTAAGAGTACTGGCAAAATCCCTCCAAGTTGGAGGCAATTTGGCAATAATGCCCCCAGCCACAAACTTCTCAGGTACGACGATCTTAAGCAATTCGAGTTCCTTCACTATGTATTGTATCTCATAAGCCTGCGCGACGACAGATTTGTCATCTACCATCTTAAAATCATGGTACTGCTCAATGACATACAGTTCAGCGCCAGCATCTGAACCACCATAGTCAGTGATCAGAGCGTTCCACATATCCTTAGCGATTGTATGATGGATGTAGACGTCCTGAAGACGATCTACCAAAACTCCAATAACAGCGCCCAAGAATATTGTGTTGGCTTCACTGTAGGCCTTTTTCTGATCTGCAGTGAGATCGCCTTCAGGTTTGCCAGTGGACACCCAGAACACATTCATGGCAGTAAGCCACAGAGTGACTTTCACTTGCCATCTTTTGAAGTGCACGCCAGTGAATTTCTCTGGCCTCAGTGCATCGACAAATCCAGCCATAAAACTAAGGTGCCTATAATAAGGTTTTTGGATTGTTGGATAAATTAGCACTTTTAGTTTTATATTAATCCAGTCATAAATCATAAGTATGATTAACATATTGTATAATAAACTAGACAAGTCTACGCAAGATCTAGACAGGTCTATAAAGCCAGACAAAAACACAGCATCTAACATACTAGCAACATCCATCATAGACAAGCAGACTACGAAAGCTAGTATGGAAGACATAATTTGGGATGAGAGTACGTACGTTTTCTTCTGGACTGGGTAGAGAAGGCGACGACGACGTGCAGCACCGTCACGTTGTTGGCGATGGCGGCTGAGACCGACTTGACGACGAGGAAGACGAGCCGTGGCGACGAACTTGATGAAGACGAGGAAGCGATCGAGCAGTCGCGTAGAGCGCTTCCCAAAAACCTTATTCGCCCTCTTCCGGTGCAGGATCACAGAGGACGACAGTTCCAGAGACCTGCTCTCCCGTTCGCCGTTGCACGCCGACTACCGGGATGGAGAAGACTTGGCGACGCAACAATAGCGAGAGGCAAAACTCTAGGTGATATGATTTGCGACGGTACCCGTACGTATTTATAGGGAGGAACCGCTAGGGTTGGGCGTCCCGCAACCGAGTCGGTTACCATATTAATATGTCGGTTTCCATAATTAAATATATAGAATACGCAGCAAAAAGAAAGTGCAAAAGGAAGCCACGCCCCCGCAAACAAGGGACCGAATTTCAGCGGACCATTCACGCAGGTGATGCGCGGCCGCGTCCCCGCCCCGCCCCGCCCGGCGAGGCGAGGCGAGCGAGCGAGCGCGCGTGTTCTTCCTTCCTCCCATCCACACACTTGCAAGAGATGCTAGAGCAACCAATCTTATAAGTTGGACTCTCTCCACCTCCACTAGCAATGTAAGACTAAACCTTTACACTCCCACCACTCATGAATGGGCCTTTGAGATTTTTCTAAAAATTATTGTGAATATTAATGGGCCAAGCCCATATAATTCTAACAGAATAGTCATTGTAGTACAAGGATTTCTGAATTTTGTGTGTGCTAGCTGGACAACCATGCCGGGAGATCTAGAGAACGAAGCAAGCTGATTGACAAAGAGACGGACACAAATTCGCATATATCAAGCCGATGCAAACCAGCAGCTGCTCTTCTGCTCTTGTATACAGTATGTTGTATTGATGCCTGTTACTAAACTCATCGTCAGTACACGTAGTACTCATACGCCGTAATAAGAAACAACAAATTAACCCATACTTTCTCTCTGTACAGCCTACATGTACCAGCCTATAGTTCATCTCAGGTGCTATCGTTCCTCATGCACCGTCTCCGGCAGAGACAGCGTCTCCGAAACGTCCTGCTTACTCTGAGCAGGCGTAGTTCGCCGCGAATGCCTCTTGGTCGGCACGATCACCTCCTCCTCCATCCAAGCATCGTCGTCCACAACCGAGTACTTGTCATCAGCGTCGTCGCCCTTGAACACAGGGTGCAGGTATGTGTTCGACAGGTACGCCTTCAGATCAAAGGTGGGCTCCCGAGCACGTTCCAGGGTGTCCTTCCGCATCGCCTCCTGCAATATTCCAGTGATTACTTCACTCACTACTGCTTTACTACAGAGATTAGCACAAGTACATTACCTGCAGTGGGTTCCTCACAAAAGCAGGCTCATAGCGGTGCTTGCAGTATTTGTAAAACCAAAAGGTTAACACTGGAAGAACAAGCAGCACTGGTGTTGACTCCTCAAAACCCTTTGTACTTAATAATCCAAGGAGGAGCAGTTGTGATACGATCAATGCTGTAATTATACGCCCATGAACGCTTGGCCAAAACTGTGCACCGCTCTCGTATTGCTGATTGTACACATTTATTATCTACACACGCCATAGCACACCAAATCAGCACCACATCCCATGCAAAGTAAACAGTACATTTTACACCCAAAATAGCAAAATCTTCGAAGTAAGCATACGGGTCAACAAAATCACTCAGTGTATAGAATTGACAAACCCTTAAAGAAGGCCCATACCTGGTGGCGGTAGACAACATATGCAAACCCAAAGAACACCAGTATGAAAGGAAGCAAGAATGGCGTCACTGCAGCATAAACAAGACCGAGCAAGAAGTATAGTTGTATTCGAGGTTCACTTGAGTCAAAGCAGATACTTCCAGGATCCATTGCCTCTTCTCTGTCCTTTTCAGTTTTGACCAGGAAAAAATTCTTCAAATGGAAAAGTACCAGTGCCTTTATTCTCAATATTTCACCAGCTATACCGGCCCAACCATCAACCATTACATATGTTATGAAAAAAGTTGCCTTCATTGGAATGGATACACCAATGATCCTTGGGATCCTGCAAAAGATGCAAATAAGCCATGCCACCATTTGGTATCAGCAAGAGAATGCAATAAGTAGATTGACAAGGCTGACAATAACAAGATTTTAAAAGGTTACAATAATAAGCATGCAGTGCAATGATGTTGTGTCCTAGATCAGGAGTCAGGGACTCTATGTTAATTCCAATTACCAAATTTACCGTATGAATCACCTAATTTTCTTCCTGAATGGACACTATTTTACTTGGCAGTCGAATTTATCCTAGATCAGGAGTCAGGGACTCTATGTTAATTCCAGTTACCAAATTTACCATGTGAATCACCTAACTTTTCTTCCTGAATCGACACTATTTTACTTGGCAGTCGAATTTTACTTGGTAGCCTACCCCAACTTGCTTGGGATAAAAGGCTTTGTCGTTGTTGTTGTTGTTGTTGTGGACATGAGCACCACTACTCTACTACTAATTCTGTTTGTCAAAATTGTGGAGTGAACGTGCTGTATCTGAAATACACTAAGTTTTTAATGTTTCCGAAGACTAGTCAGCAAAGTGAAATCATCATCAAAGCAAAATGCAACATCTTCCTAATTTACCTCTATTAAAAAAGGGACAGCTCAAAACTGGCCAAATGAGGGTCTGTACATTGTACTCTATAATGATGATGATCTACTCTATGTCTTATATAAGTTTAAATATACACAGTTAGTACATGTGATAGCACAGGACTTACTCATTTGCTGACATATGAATGTAGGCTTTAAGCTGCTCAAGAGCAGAACCTGTGATAACACTCCCCAAGAATACATTGAAAAACAAGAATATGTAATACTTGGACGCGGATCGGCGCTCCAGTGATGACTGTGATATCAGTCCTTCAAACTTGGACATAAACATCAGTATTGTTGGAAGCACTATGAGGAAGATCTTCAAAGCAATACCAGGAAGGAACCCTTGGATGAACGATTTAATAAATGGTCTGCATAATAATTGACAAGCAAAAATCAGGGGATGCCATAGATCATGCGAAATACAAATGCCACAAACTTACTAACACAATAATCAAATTATTGGAGTCAAACTTACATTTCAATCAAAGGTTTTAGAAATGGAAGTGCCTTCTCTATTCCTTCAAGGTTTGCAAGAGACTGAACCATTGCTATTGGGATGACATAAAAGAAGTTAAGGAAGAAGAATGCCACAGCAACTATCAACCTCCTCGCTGTGAGGGAAACAAATGGGATAGACAGATTATTCCAGTAGACATCACGAGGTTCTGGAGCCCATTCTGTCAACCAGACCGTCGGATTTCTGGTTTGTTGGGTCTGAGCACAGACTGCTGCACCCCATCGAGAGCGAAACGAAACAAAGGCTGCAGGCACAACAGAATTTGGATCCTTCATGATCTTTTTACGCTCTTCAGCTTCCTGTTGTATCGTGAAACATTAATTCAAAGTTATTCTGCATGCTAGCTGGTGAACAAAGTTTATATTGGAATATGTAGAAATGTATAGAAGTATACAACAAAAACATAGGATCAAGTGCTAATAATATTGTCAATAGTCACAGCAATGTTAAGGGTATAAGAGTCATATTAGGAGACTTATGTACCCATGTATATCTATAATGAAGACTCCTAATATGACTCTTACACCCTTAACAAACAAAGCTTGAGACAAAAGTGGATATCCAGCACAGATGCAACAACTTACTTCCTTCCCTATCTTCTCAATCTCTGATTTGTAGTAGTCAATAGCATCCACCTTGGAACCAAAGCATCCAAGAAAGCCAGTCTGAAAAATATCAAGGAGCACGTAGGATTGAATTAAACAAATGGTGCTAATACAAGTGAGAAAAAAAAATAGAACAGTCCAATTTAGAGATGATGAGTAAATCAAGATTTACATAGGAGAAAAATCACCAACCTTGGTGGTGGGCCTCTCTGACGGATTTCTCTCATACTTGTATCGGTAGAAATCGAACCAATTCCGCATCTTCTTCTTCTTTTCAACCAGGTCAGCAAGTTTATTTGCATTATAAACCACCTACAGAGCAACAAGACACATGAAGATGCTCTCCCCAACATGAAGAACCACTACTTTAGATGAAGACTCCATTAATACGTTTTGGACAAAACTTTATTTTTCTTATGAAATAGCAAAAGAAACCTGTTTCACACACAAGCTAGTCCTAATCTGATCCACATCTTTATTCAATGAAACCATGTTCTTAAATTATATGATCAGCATGAAAGTACAGGACGTGATCCCCTTTCACTAATGAGATTTGAAGTCACTCATAACGTTTAGAATCAAGAGTTCTAATCAAAAGAGCAACTACATTAAGTTTATGGACCTAAGTAGGTCAATAACAGATTGAAAAGAAATTGTAAAAAACAAAGCCACACAAGCTAGTCCTAATCTGATCCACATCTTTATTCAATGAAACCATGTTCTTAAATTATATGATCAGCATGAAAGTACAGGACGTGATCCCCTTTCACTAATGAGATTTGAAGTCACTCATAACGTTTAGAATCAAGAGTTCTAATCAAAAGAGCAACTACATTAAGTTTATGGACCTAAGTAGGTCAATAACAGATTGAAAAGAAATTGTAAAAAACAAAGCCACGGAAATGCAGAGGCCAATAACCATATAAGCATAAGAACCAGTAATTTAATAAAGCTACCTGGTGTCTTAGATAGTGATCAGGGTGATTCACGAGGAAGAAATGTTCCACAAGCTCACTGATCGATTCATCAGGATCTGGGGGTATATTCCGCACGAGAACCTGAAAATCCATTGCCAACTTAGTAACCCGCAATTGACAAACTTGTCAAACACACATCAATTTATCAAGGAAATTATGTAGGTGTCTTAACTAAACCAATGTGAAATCCAGTCACAGGGTCATATGCTATGCTATATATCTAGAATGCATAGAAGAAACATTAGCAGAGGTTACTACTTATTATTTGCAAAAATCCTAAGATTTTGACTAAGTGACTGATAAAAGTCAGCAAATTTCCAGACTTTCAACTTATCCAATTATTAGATGTAGCATGAAAGACAAATGTAACATATTAATCCAGGACAAACATGACCAAAATATAGCTGAGTTAAGATCATACAGTGAACTGGTCTGGTCGACGTTTCTCTGAAGCAAGAAAGCACAACCTCATGTTTGCAATAATTTCGTATTCTCGTTTCAACACATAGCAGGTCCAAAATGTGATGGCATAAGCCATCCCCAAGTGGGCTATAAACCTGTACATAGCATGTAGCGAATGAGATATGTGCCAAGTTCAAAAGCTGTACTCCAACCTCAGTTTGCGATCGGAGTAAAGTGCAAAAATTGTGCCCACCTCTTTGACCCAGTAGGTATATTTGATATTGAAAGATTATCGATGTTACTGTGGACTACTTTCATGCTTTCTAGGGCGTCATTGGTCCAGTTCACTGGAACCAGGACAGCAAAAGCCAAAATTGTAATAGGGACAAATATCTTGAGCCTGCAGCAATCAGTAAAAACTTTATTAATCGAGACACATTGGAAGACAGGAAAAGTTATAATGAAGGATGTTAACCCTGTATAAGTTGCTCAATTGTCTGTTCCACAAACAGTACTAAAGAATTTTGAAGGATCCCTTGTCAAAAAAAAAAAAAGAATTGTGAAGGATCACTAGGGCCATATTATATCATGTTGTCTCATTCAGAGGCCCTTGAAGCCAATATATTCCTATATGAAAATAATACGCTCTCGCATCTAGATTGACAAAATTCTGCACAGCTGCACCAGAGAAAATTGGGTTGTCTCTCATGCCCCTGAGATAACTCACACTATAATGAAAATAATATGGTGTGAGTTATTCACCAGACTCCTCAATAAGCAAATCCTTCCTACAGAAGATATCAACCACGGATGTATGTCTAAAGAACTGAAACTGGTGGTGCCCCTGATTTATTAGTACTAAAGGTTCAAACTATCAATTGATCCATTCAAAGTTTTGGAATTAAGCGCTGAGCCAATAACAACCCCTCTTTAGTTTGACACACAGATCAAAAAGTTATATAAACTTGTGCACATAAAGAAGGGTGCCTAACATAACATACCCTGTTAGGTATATCCGTAGATAGACAACAGAGTCTAGTCCTGCATGATTAATCAATTCATCCTGGGGCATCTTGAGAGCAGCCGGCATCCAGTTCAAGAATTTCAAGTATGATCTCCCATCTAAATTGACAAATTTCTGCACAGATGCACCAGAGAAAATTGGGTTGTCTCTCATGCCTCTGAGATACCATTTTGGAAAGTAGACCCTGTCGTTGATCGGTTGCAAGCGTAGGAATGCAAATGCCAGCAAGAACGCAATGGCCATCAATACATTAAAGCCAGCGGAGACACCAATGTCACCAATCGTAGCCATGTTTGGCTACTAAATAACTTGTCAGAGAAGTCCTGCACATGTAAGTAATGAAATGTAAGCAACCTTATGCTGCGAAATTAACAGAATCTCCTCGAGAAAAGCACAATCACACGATATACTTAGTTTGCTCCCAAATTCGGTTGAAACAAACTCGATTAAAGAGGACTGATATCGAAGCTGTGAGCACGTGCTAAGTGGGTATCTTTCAACCAAATTTTATAACATTATTATTATTATTATGAATTAAAAAACGATAACAGGGGGGGGGGGGGGGGACACGTCCTAAAATCAATGAAGGGGGTGGTGATGGAGATGGTTAGTGCAATCATAGCCATGTAACAGTATGACGAAAAGAACAGGTAACAGAAGCGATAGGACAGGCCGGTGACTTTGTGGATGGAAGGCACGCCTTCTGGACGCGGAACATGCGATGTGAATGTTGGAGAGGTGGCAGCTTTGCTCAAGTTCCGGCCATCCCGAAACGTAGGGGTGCAGATTTGACCAAAGGAAATTGCTTGCCGACAGAGATGGAATTTTCATTTCTTTTTTCAGGGAAAAGAAAAGGAAGCTTAAAATAAGTAGATTTGTGTTCAATCAACCAGTAGTGGAATGCAGAAGAACATATTTTTTTTCTTTTTGAGCTGCCATAGTGCTGGTACAGCCTCGATCTGCATATGTATTCCAAAAGGAGTATGACTTAACAACTAAGAATGCTGAACCGCAATTGCTTAACAGCTCTTTTCTTTTAAAAAAAAATACTTAACAGCTAAGGCGTGAGGTAAGCCAAAATTCAGAGTTGAGATGAAGGTTTGAGGAGTACCCTCCATAGCAAATAGAGTGGATTAAGCAGCCTAATCGAACCCAATAGGGTCCCTAAAGAATGTCGCGGATGAACAAATCTATCTAATAGACTGAGGACTGAGATGAAACGGAGCACGGGCGGAGAGGGGGAAGCAGAAGAGAAAGGAGGGAGGGAGAAGAAGAAGTGATTACCTGATCTGTTGTTGCTTGGTTGGGTAAGGGAGGGAGGAGGGAGCGAAGCAAAGCAAGGAAGACTTGAGATCGCCGGCTGTTTCGCGTAATCTCTTGCTTGTCTCTGGTAGTCGTTGATGAAGGGGAAGGGGAAAGGGAAAGGGATCCCCTCCCAGTCCCAGCGATTGATTGATTATTGATTGTTCGATCTCCGCGCCTCTCGTTCTGGGGAGCTTCAATAAAAACGCCAGGGGCGGTGCCGGTGGGTCGGGGAACGCAACGGTCACCTGCCTGTGCCTGTGCCTCTGCCTCTGCCTAAGGAAAAAAAAAAAATCTCTCTTCCCATCCAGGCATCCACATGGCTCACAAGGCACGGCAACTCCATATGTCTCCATCCAATACCACCTCAGCGTCAAACTTCTAGTACCAACGGCAACCACACAATCCGTATATATGCGTACTATTCTCCTGATATTTTTTATTGAAAGGGTTTGGACTAATTTTTGACAAAACAATACTAGTACACTCCCTGCATGGAGACAAAAGGCTTAAGTCAAACCAAGCTCCTCTTTTCTGTCTGCAGGACAAAATAAAAGAAAAATTGTACCAGTAGATGGACTACCAACATTTGTTGACTGTGGAGGACGAACCATCATGGGCTGAATGATTGATTGCAGGTCGTATGGGCCGCCGTGTATGTGTGTTGGGCTGAATTTGACATATTCTAACAGGGTCCAGGTGGAGGGGGGGGGTTTTTTTTTTTGAGGGGAAGGGTCCAGGTGGAGGTGATGAAGGGGAATAGAGAGTGGGCCGACTTGTTACTGCTTGCTGGGCTGCTAATTGTAATGACTACTTTTCTCAAAAAAAAAAAAAAACTTTGTGATGACTGAGTATATAGTGATTTTGATGCGCCACAGATAGGTTGACACGTGTTCCATCCTCGAGTCCTAAAGCAAGGATGTACTACATGCCGTGGCGTGGCACGTCTGCTAGGTACCTTTTGTGACTTTAGCGTGAGTAGCAGTAGGGAGCCCGATCGACACCTGGATCATCGATGGATGCCTATGCCTGGACCATCAGTGCACTGCAACAAGAAGGGGGGAAAAAAAAAGCAGCTAGCTATAGCCAGAACGCTCTCGTCCGTGCATCCATCCATCTCAACACAACACTATCAAACACTATACACAGTAGTAGAGAGCTACGTGAGCATCGCAATCTACTATCTCATTCTCATCATCAACAACGCTTAACTGATGGATATGAGATGGATGTCCACTACGTCACTACCAGCTCTATAGTAGAAAGCTCTGGAGCAATGACATCATTTCTTCTTCTTCTTCTTCTTCTATAAATAATCGCTTCTTCCATTGGCTGATTCCCCTTTTCTCCCTTCCGATCCTCTCCCTTAATTCTAGCTTCTTCATTCCCGATCGACTGGCCCATGAGCGGACCTAGGGGTAGTTCTTATAGGCCTAGGACTATTCTAGATTTTCAGTAAAAGGTAATTAAGCACTGTAGCGTACACTATAACAAATTATTTAATATTGTTTTCCATTGTATGCCTACTTAAAGACTGTTTTGGACCATATGCCTACCCAAAAAAATTATCCTAGGTCCACCACTAGACTGGCCTTTCTGCTGCTTGCAATATTGCCTTACTTGTTGCTCCCTTCCTTCACCTATAGGATTATACTAACAGCTAATAGATACTGATTTTGTTCAGTCCTCCTTCCATCGATGGATCGTTCCATGCATCTGAATAATATAATGCTGATGCAGCTTTCACATATATACATATGATGCATTTTCATGATAGTTCGTCCTCGGACCGGCGCTGCTGCTCGTCCAATCCTTGTCCTGTGTCTTCCTCCACTGGTTCTATATATGTCTTCGATCTCATAGTAATTTCTGCTTCTAAATAATAATGACCGTGTGTACTCTGGTAGCTTATATTGATCACTTATCAAATCCTATATATTATTAAGAAAAGAAGAGAGAGAGAGAGAGAGAGAGATAAATTTAAAGAGAGAAGAAATGAACAATGAGGAAGAGCAAGGGAGGCTGAAGCGGATAAGGAAGAACCGGAGTCTGCGCGGCGAACTCGGGCACGCAAGCAGGAGCAGCTGCTCGATCTGCAGGCGGAGGCTGCGGCGATGCTGCAACATGGGCCTCAAACAGGCCGTGCAGGCAGCCACACAGTGCTACGCCACCGTCCAAGCCCACAACGCCCTCCTACGCCAAAGGCTTCAGTACCTCGCCCAACTCCTGGTGCTGCTCCACCTGCCATCTTCTTCTTCTTCTTTTTCTCGACAACGGCATATCACTACTAGCTGCTAGCTAGTATCAGTGTATCTTAACTGTGCTAGCTAGCTGTTGTATTGTTTTATCTTCCTTGCCACAATCATCATAACAATAAGGATGACGAACAGCTTGGTTAAATTTTGCTTTATAGAGAATATCATCGGAAGGGACCTGTGTGTTTTTCTAGCAAAAGAAAAAAAAAGACGAGCTAATCGGCCTGTGCACAAGTATCAAAAAGAAAATTGGCCAGTGTGCACGATGCAGTCCAGTTCATCCATCAGGCACAGATACAGCCCAGTGGGCAAGTTGCACTATGGGCTTTAGCATCTAATCCGGCCCGCCACTGGTACGCGGCCTGCACTACTGGCCCAGCAGCTCCGCGGCCGTTGTCTCAACAAAAAAAAAACTTGTGACCACACTCCCGCTCCGCGGCGGCGGCGGCCATAGCAAGAAAGGCGGCCGCGACGCAGGGGGCTTGGCCGGCGAGGACCTCTATCCATCCTCATCCACTCCACCTACGAGCTCCGTTGTGGATGCGGGCAGGGGCAGACACCCTCCCTGGAGCTGGAGGAGTGAAGGGCGGAGGCAGACTTACCCGTTGCTGCTGCAACCGTCGCCCTAGGGCACTCAGCACCTCTGCAACGGTACCAGTTATTTAGCACTTGTTCTCTCTCCCTTTCTTTTGCATCCATATGCCTCATACTAGTTCCTTCTTCCTTCCAAAATTATTAATAAAAGGGATGTCTGATAGTTAGTGCCACCTCGCTTACCCCATTCCAATCACTCTTTTTAGTGGAATCGTCTTCTCTGACCAATTCAATCGACAATGAGTTTGTGCATTATTCCAGCTACTAAAGATCCAGCAGAGGCAGTGCTTCATTCATTGGACGAATTCCTGAACCACTCTTTCTAGTCAAGCGTGTATTGACTGACCCAAGCAAAGCAACTACTACTCTACTGGTGAATGAATGTCTTTGTCTTCACAGGCCGTACCCAGTTCAAGTTCATTATTCTTCCCATTAATCCTGGTATTCATTCAAGAATATGCGGCATTTTCTTCATGTTTCCTACTATAAATTAAAAAAAAGGTACTCGTTGCTATCCAAACCCTGCAGGTTGCATAATTAGTTGACAGACCTCTACTAGACTCTCAGGTCTCAGTGATTTGATTAACTAGGTTGTTTAATCTAAAGAGTTTTTTTCAGTCATTGCATCCTACATATCTGAATAATGCTCTGCTGTTTCCGAATGGTGGCTTTCTTAAAAGCCGGGTTAATGATGCCTGTTATCTGAAAAAAAAAACAATGCTCTGATGCCTGTTACTTTGCTGCAACCACTAAGTTCCTCCAGTGCTGCCTGATTTGGCGTTGTGGCGCTCAGACAATGTCCCCCCCCCCCCTTGAAAACGCAGGAGAACCGTGCTTCATTATCTTAGGAAGAAAGTCAGGATAAGAACCCGGTACAGCACACCCACAGTTTCTTGATTACATTCGTGCTCAGACGTTGTTACTGGCCTTGGGACAACAACTGATGTTGAGTCTTCCTCTAGTATCCACCCGTCCCATTTTCTGTTCTTTGTGTCAAGTTCCTTTTCAGTTAACTTCTGTTTTGGGGCAATCTTGCTGCAGATATCTTCTGTGAAAGATATTTAAAACAAACTAACCTTTTTGGGTATTGTTCCTTATTATCTAGTAAGATGGCAATTTGTTTTATGTTTTCTTTTCTATAACATGTGTGGGTGGATGAGGTCTTTTGTCAGGTATTGCATGACCAAGTCACACGACTAGATCTTAGTCTCTTAATTTCTTTTTCTTTGATTGATGTGTTTTACCTAATTGTGCAGTCTCCTCAGGAAAAGAGCTTCCACATGACTTGTTGAGGACATCATTCAGCGACTCTTGATCATTAAGATTGACCTGACTAGACATGGCCTAACTATCACCTAATCACAGTCGTTTTACCCAGTAATTCTGCAGTTCCAACTTCCTATTGGGATTTTGTTCTCCCCATTGGTACTATGTCTCATTATGTGGAGTGAAAAGTAATAACAAGATTCTTCTGTAGAGCTTCCGCTATTCTCCAAACACTTTTAGACCTGTAGTGCTACTAAAAACTAGACCCTTCCTTTTGTTTCTTTGTTGACTAAGACTAATACTTTTACCTAGGTCCAGATCAACTAATTTCCCTTTTTCTTGCACGTCAGCCATGATGTCTGAACCATTAATATCTTGTGTTCTTTACACCTTCTTCCTTGTTCGAGAACTAGTTATTTCATTTTGTATAGAGCCCAAAGGAACAATATTCTTCTGCCCCAACAAAAATGACCCCCTATATTTTCTCTCTATCTTTGATTCTGCTCATCAACCACGCTATTCCTGCTATCGCAGCTCATGTCAACAAGATTGGCATCCCTTTAGGGTCCCAAATTGATGCGGGTGGCGTGCAAAGCTGGGTATCACCTTCAGGCCGGTTTGCTTTTGGCTTCTATTCCAATGCTCAAGGCTTCTCCATCGGAGTTTGGCTTGTCATCGGTGCATCCAGAATTGTTGTCTGGACGGCCAACCGGGATGATCCCCCGGTCTCTGGTGGCTCGATTCAGTTAACCTATGGTGGTTCACTTCAATGGATTCCAGCTAACATGGGAAGCCAGTGGAAGTCCATATCTGCCACTGCTACTCAGGCTACTTCTGCTGCGATTTTGGATAGCGGCAACTTTGTTTTGTACGGCATGAATAAGCAGATCATATGGTCCACATTTGGTTCTCCAATGGACACCTTATTACCAGGCCAGAATCTACCTCCTGGTAGCCATCTCTCCTCGAGTGTATCTGATACTAACCATGCCACAGGCAAGTATCGCCTTCTCAACCAACAAGATGGCAACCTTGTGATGTATCCTATTGGCGCAATCGACCCTGGCAGCTCATATTGGAATACAGGCACTTTTGGCAGTTCCTACCTCTTCACACTCTCATTGGATCCCAATGGTACACTATGGATGTTCGACAAAAACACCGCATACACAGATGTCTTGTTTCAGACAAACCAATCTTCTAAAGGTTCCTCATATACAGATGTGTACTTTCGTTTGACATTGGATGCGGACGGTATATTGCGCCTCTACTCCCATGTGTTCTTTAGGCAGAGGAGAGCACCTGTGACAGAGGTTCGATGGCTGAAGCCAAGCAGCAACCGCTGTGATGTGAAAGGTGTTTATGGTCCAAATAGCTTTTGTCAGGTTGGTTCTAACGGGGAAGCTAGCTGCTCGTGCCTCCCTGGTTTTGAAGTCTCAAGCACTAATCAAGGCATGCAAGGATGCTGGAGGGTGCACACTGGCGGTTGTCCAGGTAATAGCTCTAATGGTGATACCAGATTGGTGACTACAATGGTTGAGGTGAAAAACACCAGTTGGTCAGATAACTCATATGCTGTTCCACCACAGACAACGGGCATTGAGGCTTGCAAAGCTCTTTGTCTCTCTGACTGTGCGTGTGAGATTGCAATGTTTGGTTCCTACTGCTCAAAGCAGATGCTTCCAATGAGATACGGGACGGTTTTACCGCGTAGCAACACTACATTATTTGTGAAGGTCTATGCCTATGAACCCAAAGGTGTTACAGAAAAGACTAGAAGCACTCACTCAATTGCCATGTTGATATCAGGTGCTGCTTTGGCCATTTTCTCACTTATTTTGGTCTCAGTATCCATGCTACTCTACAAGCATCGGCTGCAATTGAGGTACATGAGGGCCCCACAACAGCAAGTCAAAATTTTGATGATGAGAGCATGGTCATTCGGTCCTATTCTTTCCATGATCTGGAGCTGTTCACAGAGGGGTTTGCTGAAGAGCTAGGAAGAGGAGCATATGGTACCGTGTTCAAAGGTGTTTTGACCAACAGTAACATGGACATTGCAGTGAAGAGACTTGAGAGGATGGCAGAAAATGGTGAGAGAGAGTTTCAACGGGAAGTGCGTGCAATTGCACGAACGCACCACCAGAACTTGGTACGCTTACTGGGTTTCTGCAATGAAGGTATACGTCGTTTGCTTGTGTACGAGTATGTTCCAAATGGATCCCTTGCTGACCTCCTCTTCAAGTCAGATGCACTGCCTAATTGGAACATCAGGGTTTCGATTGCACTGGATGTTGCAAGGGGGCTACAGTACCTTCATGAAGAGATAGAAGGACCTATAATACATTGTGATATTAAACCAGAAAATATACTCATTGACAGCACCGTAAGGGCAAAGATAGCAGACTTTGGCCTCTCCAAGCTGCTGATTGGGGACGAGACAAAGACTTTCATTGGCATCCGAGGCACGCGTGGATATCTTGCACCAGAATGGAGCAAGAACATGGCAATCACTGTGAAGGCAGACGTTTACAGCTATGGCATCATGCTTCTTGAGATGATAAGCTGCAAGAAGAGCATGGAGCTGAAGCTAGCTGGTGAGGAATGCAACATTTCCGAGTGGGCTTATGAGTATGTTATATCCAACGACTTAAAGAAAGTGGCAGCTGGAGACTCTGTCAACAAAGTCGAGCTGGAGAGGATGGTACGGATTGGCATTTGGTGCACGCAGAATCAGCCAGTGATGCGGCCTATTATGAAGAATGTCGTTCAGATGATGGAAGGAAGCACTGAAGTTCGACAACCTCCACCGCCTGCGTCATTTTCACAGTCACTGATGCGGTCTTGAAGCAGCTGACAACTCTGTCCATCCCTAAGGAGGTAAAGCTTTTGATCTGGCTGTCGTGAGAAAAATGGATCAGCTGGAGGTAAACAGCAGATCCATAAATCTAGGCATCTAGAAAGTTAGTTTTCACAAATTCCATTGTTCAGATTAGGTAGTATGGAGATCATTTGTACCACAAAATGGCATGTGTTATGGTTTGTTGCCGCCCTCTTGTTCTCCCTCTGGATTGTGGTCATAACAGTATGGATCCTGATTCCTGTATGTAAATATTTTTGCTATTGCCTCGTTCTTTCCGATGTAAGAACATAGGCATATAATAAATAGACAACTGCTTATAAGGGAATAACAAACCAGAAGGGTATATTTCACAGTTACTTGAATTTGTGGGTGCAATTTTACATCTGTGTGCTCTTGCCATGATAAACTTGTTAGGCTACACGCTATATATCCTGATGATGAGGTGTCATATATATTTAGCATGATGCAGTACTGAACTAGTGGGATCTTAAATTGTGAGAGGTGAGGTAAATAGTGATAGTAGAGGAAGGGTAGCTGGATGAGTGAGTCTCCTTGTTTCAGTAAGTCATCTGTTGGGTTGGAGTGTGGTCTAAGCTTATATTATGGATGAGCGTAGTTCTTTGAAAAGGGGTCGATGAGCTCAGTAGTGGTACAATTATAGCTGCCCACCCCATGAAGAAATTGACTTGTTTAAAGGCAGAAAAAGGTTCAGTAGAAACTGTAAAAGATAATGACACTCACCTACTAGTATAATGTTACGGTGTACCACTCCACTGGAAGGAGAAGGACAAAGTTACCTGTTACTTCACGTATGAATCCCTTTTTTACATGATTCCATTTTGTGGCCAGGGGTATGAATATGGCAGTATTTATTTATTATCTGATCACGTTTACTGCAAGATCTTAGGCATGCCTGCAGTTTTATAAAAGTTGCATCCTTGTTTTGATTTCCAACATCCCGCCATGTGTTCTCAATGTTGCGGTAACAAGAGTAACACTGTGTCGTAGGTGATTGAAGAATAAAAATTGAAAATTTGGTTACCTGCAATGTGGCGGCGGATGCTGCTTGTGCATTATTCATAAGATATCACTGAATTGCCAGGTCCAGAGGGAAAGCAGCTAGCTCAGTTGATTTCCAATATTTTTTTCCTGCTACGTATGTTTCAGAAATCGTACTTTTTGAAGCTTGGCTGAAAGAACAAGGGGTTGTGGGACTTTGGTGACAGCAAATTACAGAGTTGTGTTTTCTGTCACAGTGTATAGTTGGTTGTTCCTCCACTGCAGGCCCCAGCTTTGCAATTGTAATGGATAGGGGACCGACCAATAAACAGACAGGTGAGGTCCAGTCCCTTTGGTTTCGACTCTGGCAGCCATTCTTTGCTCTAGCAAGTAACTGGTATGATATACAGTACTGGGTAACTACTAGTACATCAGTAGGAGCTTATTTGAACCTTGCTTTAAGATTAGCTAGCTGTGCTGGAGATAAGATTCGTGCTCTAGGCATGGGCAGCAGGTGTGTCCAAGGTAGCTCATAATTGAACGCAGGTCTATCTCCGCTTCTTTCAGATTGTTCTTGTCCGTCTAAGGTTGATGGTGAAAGGTGGAGGAGTGAGCAATGTTGCAGCAGCCACGAGATTACAAAAAATGTGGATCGGGAAAAGGAAACCAGACAATTTGGCGTGCTCCTCATACGCATCATATCCTGCAGGACTCTGAACACGAGACCACAGCCAAGAGCCAACCACCCCCCACATCCTGCCGGCTGCACATGAATTTGTTCGCCTTGGCTCTTCCTTCTCCCTCCTCTGGCATTCCCCCCATCCCATTGGGGTCTGTCTGTGTGTCCTCTCGTTAACCTTTTCACCTGACCTCCATTTTTACTGCTCAGGAGCCACCTTAATGCCAGCCAACAGCACATACGCAGAGCACTGAGTTCGCTGTCCCAGGCAGGGTATGTGTGTTCCCCCACATTCAGTTGGCAATGGCAATGCTCTTCCCTTCCGGTTGCGCGCAACAGCAGTAGTAGTAGCTAGCTGCAATCCTCCTTAACCTCCTCACAGTAATCATCATCATCATCATATCTAGTCCTAGTACTATACTGTACATAACAAGAAAGGAAGATGGTGTGGAAGAGCTGGGGCGGCAGCCTCGTTTCCGTGCTGATTCTGGTGTGGAGTCTAATGCTCCTCCTCCTCGTGGCATCGTCGTCTCTACTCTGCTCCGGCGCCGTCATCTTCTCTGAGACCCCGCGGCGAGTCTCCGGGTCGTCGTCCGCCTTCTTCGCCTTCCGGGTTGTGCAGAGTGGTGGTGTGTCTTGCTTGGGTTGCGTCATCACCTGCAAGGTTACTATATATTACCAGTCCCTCCCTCCTCCTCATGCTTCCTTGCTTCTATTCTATCTACTGCAAAATGCTCTTGTAAACTACTACTCCCTAGCATTCAAACATGATGCATGGCTTCTGCTCCTCCTACTAATTTGGTTTTTTTTTAAAAAAAAAAAGTGTGGTGGAACGTTGATCTTTGTCTTTTTGGTTTAATTAGGTAGGTAGGCATCTGAAAAACTCCATTAGTACTAGTTAATAATAATGCATCCCAAATAATGTTACTAAGGGTGTTGCAGTTGGACGGTGGAAGGGCGTCGGAGTGCGGAAGGAGCTCCAGAAAGCTATACAGGACTCAAGGACGGCAGCCACTCCTTCGCCGTCTGCGTCACCGCGGCGGCCTGCGCCACCTACGCCTGGGATGTTGGTAAAGTAACAGCCACATTTCATTGTTTGCTTAATAAACATTCAACATCCATGATTATTATTTCTACTGCTAAATAGCAGTAGTGTGACTGTGAGAGACAAATATGCTCCTTGACTTGCAGACACTGTACCTCCCACGGCATCCGTCACTGCCGGGTCGGCATTCACGAGCGCCTCCAATGTGTCGGTGCTCATCTCCTTCAGCGAGCCATGTCCAGGTGCCGGTGGATTCACCTGCAACAACACTTACTGCAATGTAATAAGTACTACTGCCTAGCTTCCTCCTTTATCACAGTGTAGGAGTATTATTCAGCATCCCCATCACAGTGTAGTAATAACTAACAAGGAGATCGAATGCCCTGCATGCAGCTCATCGCGTATGGCCCCGGCCGTGTTGAGCCATCCACCCTCGAGGTTCTCCAGCCTGGCCTGCGATACTCCATCCTAGTCACCATCTCGCCTGACGAGCAATACGGGCGCTTGATTCTGGTGATGGACAGGGCCTTCTGCACCGATGCTGCCGGACACCGCTTCACAAGGACCTCCAACTCCAGTTTCACGCTGCGTTTCGGTATTAATCCTATCCTCCTGCACTAGACCTGTCAAACGGTTGACCTGTGAAACGATTACGAATGATGATGCCTTCTGCCTGCTATAAATGATACTAACATTTCATCAGATAAAAGGAATGATTCGATGAACATCACCACTGGCATTCCCGAAAAGCTGCTTCGGATGCAGGGCGTCACAAGGCTGGTTCAAGCTACCAATGATGCAAATGAACTGAGAATATACCTCTCCTTCGCTCAACCGGTCCTCAACTCCTCTGACGAAATTCTAAGCGTCCTCAAGGCAACTCATGATGCCGTACTCACACCCACCAGCAGAAGCACCCTTGGAAATCGACGGTTCGGCTATGTTGTATGTTCAGATCAACTTCAGTTCTGGTGCATTAACTTAATTTGATCTATATGTTGAAGTGGAGACTTTTGTTTTTAATAACTTTCTGTCCAGGTGAACAAGGTATCAGACACAGCTATTGTCACCGTCTCCTGTGATACGAGTTCTATAATCAGCAGACAGGGGACTCCGGTTGACTCAGCATCAGCAGAGCCATTCACATTTCTTTATGGTAAGCCACTACTACACATAATATATATTTAGTGATCTGTTTTGCAAGAACGGAAACATGAGTCTCTCCTGTCCTTCCTTATAGATACACAAAGGCCTGCTGTAAAACTCGGTACATCGACTCGGAGGACTAGTTCTCACAACATCCGGGTTCTGATAAAGTTTGCAAAGCCTGTTTTCAACTTCAGTTCCTCCGCAGTGCAACTTTCAGGGGGCAACCTCTTGAGGCAAGATATCCTTAGCTAGAGTCTACCTACATACTAAATAATAACTCTTAATGAATACTTCATTTTAATTTCAGCTTTCATGAAGCTAGTAAGAGCATATACGCTCTGCAGATACAGGCAGTTGACAAGCTGGTTTCGGTTCAGGTCCCTGAAAATGCAGCCCAGGACGTGGCCGGGAACCCAAACTTAGCATCCGGCCACCTTCAAGTGAGACACTGTATGAACAAAACATTTATTTTTTTGCTTACTACTCCTAGTTTGTAAGCTGTTCATATCCGACCACCTAGTGATTCCATATATTCATTGTTAGTTTTTTTATAATTGCAGATTCTGTTCCCGCATCGTCATCGTCAATTGCGACAGTCACTACCATAGTATTTGTGGCAACTGCTGTTGTTGCGACGCTACTCACTGTGTCAACATCATCACTCGTGGCGTCTGGAGCAATCTCAAGGCCCTCTTCTCACATGATCTCAGAGCCATCACGAAATCTTGTGGTACATGATTATTAGTTGACACTATATAGTAGTACTTGATACGGTTTGAAATAATCAACCATTTGATTTTGTGTGTGTAAATAAACTCTCTCTCTCTCTGTCTGTCTCTTAGAGAATGGCATGCCACATCCAAATGTTTGCTCTGTCGAGATGGATGTCCGTGAATTTGCCGATCGAGTACTATGAGTTTGCAAAGGGGATCGAATGGAGCATCCCATACATGCCCCTTCCATGGGAAGGTCCAGCTGCAGATCCATTTATGGGCTACTCCACAATGCCTGTCGTTGCGTACTCAGAGCTGGTGGACAGGAGTGCTGTAGGGGCGGCTGACATTTCATATCCTCGAGCACAACAAAGCCAGCCGGCAGCGATGCCAACGGAAATCCCAGGAGATGATGGTGGGATGAAGCCGATAATGATGCCACCGATGCAAACAATCCCGTTGGATGGGAAGCCGCTGAGTGCAATGGAGTACCGGTCTTTCTTTGAGGTGAGGTGCCATGGTTTCATTTCATTCCTGCTACATATACTAGCTAGTACTGTTAATAAGTTTTTTGGTTGCAGAACCCTGACATGAAGCCTGAAGCCGATATTATCATGAAGAAGCTGCAAGATTTGGATGTGTGGAAGCAGTTTGGTAGAAACATGTTGTGGCTGGGGGTGATTGGTGGCGGCCTGATCCTTGCGCATGCCGTAACGCTTGCATACCTGAAGCTGCGATACAAGAGAGGAGGCAGGGCGGAGCAACATGAAGAGACTAGGAAAGGGTACGGTGCCTTGGTGTTCCCCAGGTTGGAGATGATGGTGGTGATTCTGGCCATGCCATGCATCTCCCAAGCTGCAGCGACGATGATCAGTAGAGGCATGGATAGAGGTGTGGCTTGTGTGGGGATCGTGCTGTTGGGCATCCTGGCGTGCCTCCTGCTGGGGCTTGTGCTGTTCCTGTGGCTGGGCATCATCATCGGCATGGTGCAACAGGTGCAGTACGAGGAAGATGAGCTGGAGGAGGAGGAGGAATCAACAAGGAGGTATCAGTGGTGTCAGGAGGTGATCCTGGGTCCAGCTTTCAGGCGAGGGCACTGGACTAGTTGCACTGGACTCTCGAATAAGCTGGGGCCTCTGTTCGAGGACCTGCGTGGCCCGCCGGCGCCTCCCAACCAGGACAACAAGGAGAGGACGATGGACAAGTTGTTGGGCGTGGTTCGCATCCATTACACGTTCTTCGAGTGCCTCAAGCGCATCATCGTGGCTGCTACTATTGCAACTGCTGCTTCGTGGGTTCCTGCGTCCATGGCGTCGTTGCAGCTCTTGTTCTTGGTGGTGACGAAGCCCTTCATCAAGAAGCGTGTGCAGCTGGTGGAGATGGTGTCGTTGGCCAGCGAGGTCTTCGTCTTCGCGTGCTGCCAGCTGATGATGATCCATCATGGATTATTGGCGATGCTGGGCGTGTTCCTGCTCAGTTTTGCGGCGCAGATGTGCAACCAGTGGAACGCGCTGTTCCGGCAGATGCGGTTGCTCGGCGGCGCCAAGACTGCCTTTGCAGGGCTGCTACTGCTATTCCTGCCTTCTTCTTCTTCTCTGCTCGTCTCACTATTTTGCCGTACTCCTCCTCCTCCTCCTCCTCCTACTGATCGTCGTCGCCATGGATTCCACGGAGAGGAGAGGCAGCAGGTTCATCATCGTCACAATAATAACGAGCGCTCGTGGCTCTGGCAGCTGCGGGAGATGGCAAAAGCCAGCTTCACCAATGATTATATAAGCTGATGAATTCATCCATGCATGGTGCTACACTGTTGTTTATTTTTATTTTTTTTGTAATTTGATCTGTACTCTTTTTTTTTTTTCTTAGATGAATTTGGTCTGTACTCAGTGACACTAGTGATTATTGATGGAAAACAAAAATACAAAAATGTGGGCAGGCCCAATCCAGGAAATGAAAAGTCAATATGGGCCACGAGAATGTAGGCTGGCATAGGGAGGAAAGGGCCCATCACACTTCCCACGTGAAGCACGAATGTACGGGACCACGCATCGTACGATGGTACATTGTGAATGAATGAATGGATTGCAATTACGCAAGCCAACCAACGTGCCATGGAATGGAATGGAACCCTTTTCTTTTCTCCATAAAATTAGAGATTGAATCCAAATCGATTTCGTATTTTTCATATCAAGTACTGAATTTTAAAAATTATAACTCCCTCATCCAAAGCTTAAATTAAGTAAACTCGGACTCTATATCATACCTCTCGAAAAGTTCTACAACTTGGTATTCAATGAAAATATAGATCCTGCCATTTTGGTTTCCAAATATACGATGTAAAAATATTTGTTCTGATTTAGACTTCTCTACGTAGTTCTATGTGTGGGGTTCATATCTTCTAGCTTCGAAGTCCAAATAATATGATCCACATATATTTTGAAAAGGTCTCGACGAGATCTATAACTTTATGTTTGAACTTTTTCCATTAAAACAAGTTTTCAAGTTCAAAATCGCGTTGTAATGCAGTGCTATTTTGTAGACCGCGTAAATTGATTTTTTCTTTCGGATAAAACTTCTAGAATATGATAAACAATGTTAAAAAAATTGTTACTTTTAACATAAAAAATGGTATACTAAGAAGCATCAATAGTAATATAAATATGATCTTTTATATAAAAAATATCAATAGTATTGTATATATCTAATAATTATATTATATAAATAATTTATATTTAAGTTATAAAGAGTGTTTTATTTTTTTAATCCGTAGTAACGCACGGACACTTTGCTAGTCTTTTATTAAAAAAAAATCATCAGAACATAAAAAACTCTTTTTCATCAGGAGAAATAAAAAGAAAAGACCTGTTTCACCGCGAACGCCGCCGTTGTGTTGGGATCTCTTTCAGCATCAGATTAAACCAAGTCAACCCGCCATTGGTTCCGTTGTCAAACTACCAGTTTCATACTGTATACTAGTACTACAAAGAGAAGAATGCTGAGCTGAGCCTTAGCGGCGAACGTGAACCCCCCCCCCCCCCCCCCCCCCCCCAAGAGAAAAAAGAGAAACAGGCCTCAAGTTTCAGTCAGAGGAAGGAAGCCCAACAAGAGAGGAGATGCCTGTCCCTGGTAGTGGCAGTGAATCCCTCGACTCTTATTGGGGCGGAGACGGAGGCGCTGTCGCCGGAGAAGAGAGGAGGGGGAGGTGGCGCATGGAGCCCCTCCTCGACACCTCCAAGGAGATGGCCGTCCGCCACCTCGGCCGCACCGCCCACAACCTGTCGTCCTCCTCCCTCCGCAAGAAGTCCGACGTGGCCCTGGTCCGCAAGGTCCCCTGCGCCGCCCTCCGCCGATTCCTCGTCAATCTCCAGGAGGTCCTCCTCGGCACCAAGCTCGTCCTCCTCTTCCCCGCCGTCATCCTCGCGCTCGCGGCACGATTCTTCAACTTCGGACAGGTATATTCCTTTCTTCCTTTCCCTTTCTTCTAGGCATTAACACAAACACAGAGATTGCACATTTCTTTTGTTGCCATCTCCTTTTGTTCATGTATTACTATTGCATCTTTTCTCTCTCTCTCTCCGCATTAACATGAACAGAGAGAATTGCTTCAGAGAGAGAGCGAGATGAACAGAGAGAAAAAAAAATATTACATTTTGATCACGCCTGGCTCTGGGGACAAGATTGCATCCCTTCATGTGCACCCTTAATTGTTCTTCTGCATCTAAAATTTTATTAATCTAAGCTTACTTCCCACCATCACCCTACCATTCTCTCAAACATTGATTAAACAAATCTGACAAGCCTTTCTGTTGCTGTCCACAACTTGCTCTTTCATTCCACAAACTAACCGTCCCACTCAAAGAAAATATCGGTTACCAAAAAAAAAATCTAATGCACCTGCGAGGACACTCTGCTAATCCAGTATTTACATGTGACCATGTGCCTAGCCTGTAGTGTCAAATCCTATTAAATCTCACAAACATGGAATCATGGAATGAAATTGGCCTCCCCCAATCACATGCACACAACCTGTCCGTCCTTGCCCACGATTGCCAACCTTATTCCTGCCCTGCAAATGACATGCCATGGTTGTTAGCACTCGTCTAATAACCGTCACAACTAGAATCTTGCCGGGGCTGCCCTTTTATTCTTGGCTTTTAGCTCTATCCTGTTCCACATGTGAATTAGCCAGCACGCCTACATTGTTCTCAGTTGTCATCTTGTCGAGACACATGCCATACAAACTAAAGAAAGGACAAGTTGCATTGCCAGAACTAAGGTATTGCACCCAAGGTTGGAATAACCAAATTGACCGGCCGGCTCGGTTTGGTGAAAAACCGACCGGTTAACCGGGATAACTGGCCAGTTAACCGAATTGCTACAGTATCAGATCCGGTTTTCTGGGGCTAACCAGCCGGTTAGCGCGACCGGCCGGGACCGGTTTTCCAGTTAACCCAGTTAACCAGCCGGTTATTCGAACGCTGATTGCACCAGGGTGTGGGCTCGCTTGTTTCTTTCGTTGGCAGCAAACTCGTCAAGATGTTTAAAAGACACAAGAGATAAGATAACTCTAAACGCCCAACTCAGTAATACATTCCAACAAAACTAACGCCTCAAGCAAAGTGGACAAATGTGATATTATGTTTCAAACCTAAACCTTTCTCCTTTTCTAACATTTGGTTTCATTTTGAAACCTAAACAGGAGTGGATATTTGTTCTTAGCTTAATCGGTCTCATTCCTCTTGCTGAGCGACTAAGCTTCCTAACTGAGTAAGTTTCATTTTGTTCCTTCTCATGTCACATTTCTTTTTCCATGTATGTTACCTGTGTGGTGCTAAATATTTTTTCTGTTATTCATTGATTGGGTCCAGGCAGGTTGCATTTTACACTGGACCTACTGGTAAATGTTGCTGAGCTCAATCTTGATATCCAGCCTGTAAAACTTTCATTGTAGTTAAACACACCTGATTCTGTTGCAGTGGGTGGACTGCTGAACGCGACATTTGGAAATGTGACGGAGGTCATCATTGCGCTCTTTGCCCTTCATGAAGGCCAAGTCGTGGTGGTGAAATGCTCCCTACTTGGTTCCATATTGTCCAACCTGCTGCTTGTTCTTGGAACCTCCCTTTTCTGTGGTGGCCTTGCCAACCTTGGAAAGGATCAGCCATTCGACAGAGTAACCGACTCAAATGTTTTGCAACTACTGCATTTGCTTGTTTTTAACACGATGTCTTACGAAAAACAACATGACTTTGTTGGGTATAGATGCAAGCAGATGTCAGTACAGGACTTCTGATTCTGGGTGTACTATGTCACTCTCTTCCGCTGATGCTGAGGTATGCTGTGAGTGCTGGGGAACATGCAGTAAACTCTGGGAATGCAGGATTGGAACTGTCCCGAGCATGCAGCGTAGTCATGCTCCTGGCATATGTGGCCTACCTTTTCTTCCAACTGAAGACCCATCGCCAGCTCTTTGAGCCCCAAGAGGTGTGTACTGTATGCTATTGCTAATTAGAAACCAGCTGAAGCTGCTAGCATCAGACCAATTGGTTAATAAATATGTGGGATCTACCAAATGAGCAGGATGAAGATGATGGCGATGATTCGGTTGCTCAGGATGAGGCAGTTATAGGATTTTCAAGTGCGATGATCTGGCTGGGTATCGTGACCCTGATGACTGCTGTATTATCAGAGTTTGTTGTGAGTACAATTGAGGTACGGAGTTCAACGTCCTATGCTTAAATACTGTGGTAAGCTATTGTAGTTGTAGAGCTAGCAATTTGCTGAGCGTGTTAGCACCATTTGATCAGGCGGCATCAAAATCATGGGAACTATCTGTGAGCTTTATCAGTATAATATTGATTCCAATAGTTGGTAACGCGGCAGAGCATGCTGGTGCGATCATATTTGCCTTTAAGAACAAGCTGGTATGACCCTTCAGGATTCCTTGCATACTTTGTCAAAATGTTGAGGTGGCAAACTACTAACAGAGATTTGCTGGTCGTAACAGGACATTACCCTTGGAGTGTCTTTGGGGTCTGCTACACAGATTTCCATGTTTGTGGTGGGTATTAATTAAACCTACGGGCATAATTCTGTACACAATTTTCAGTGATTTTTCATGATGGAATTGAACTCTGCCAGGTGCCACTGAGTGTCCTTGTAGCTTGGATTATGGGAGTCCCGATGGATCTTGATTTCCACTTGCTTGAGACTGCTTCCTTGTTTCTTGCGGTATTAGTAACGACCTTCACCCTCCAGGTAAGATACTTTCTTGCACCATTCTTATACATATGTTTCTTGACCTTGATAATTTGGAGTTATTTGTTAGCAGAACATCTTGGGTTGCTTTGTTATTTCTGCTTTTTATCATATTGTTTCGTTCTGGACTCAAAGTCATTCCTTGAGTCCTGGTCATAGCAGTATTGGTATCAATGTCGGGGAACCAGCACTGAATGGTTGCATAATGTGTTTTGCAGGACGGATCATCACATTATCTGAAGGGACTGTTGCTTCTCTTTTGCTACGTTGTAATTGGCATATGTTTTTTAGTTTTGAGACGGCGTGGAAGTATGCATTTTCAGCCATCGAATAACTTTATGTTTAGATGCCTAATTTCTTGATATTTGATAGGAGCATTTTTTTTTTTTTTTGAATGTTTGCAGATATATAGGTGGCAGTGATGACGGTGCCCATCTGGGTGAATCAAGGAACACGTGGAGGATTTAGCAGACTGGCCGACAAGCTGGATTGCTTCCTCCTGTGTAGTGCTTGTGTTTGTATGAAATGGCATGGCCGTCGTTTGCAATTTTGCATGCAGAAGGGGAGAAGTCTGGCTGGGATGGAAGAAGCGTAGGAAAAGGTTGGGATGATGCATATGCTTTATCCTGCAGCTGGCAATTTGTGCAGATAATGCGTGGAAACAGTCTACCGCAGAGGATCTAAGAACAGGTCTTAGTATATGTAGATATATATATAACATTGGGTGACGTATGATCTACTATTAATTAGCTGCCGCATGAGTATGTATTTTGTTTTTTCTTGTTGCAACGTGGCTATGTACCTGGACTTGAGCAGAGAGCCAAAAGCAGTCAGTGAAAATTCAGTTGTGAGCGACGTAAAACACTAGGCAGGATTGTTTATGTGGACGGGACGTTGCTGTTTCAAAGTTTCTGCATGCTGTGTAGTACTAGTACGCTGTACTTGGTCAGAAGCGTCGTATACATACGCGCCCCGTACTAGTAGTAGTGTTTGTTGTTTAGGTCCTCCTTTTACAATCAACCTAATCCCGGCGCTTTTGTTACGCTCACATGTAGGAGTATACAGTAATAATCAGTCTCGGTGCGCTTGTTTACTTACACTGGAGTGGTAGTGGCACTAACTTTAGGCTGAATCGAAACACCATATACCTGACAGGTGGACTAATAGTAAGTAACACCATATACTGAAACTTTAGGTTTCAGTTGTGAATAAAACACGCCACCAAACCATCTCAAAGGTTTGCTTGAAGGACAGACAGGTGGACTACTAGTAGTAGGATCCATCTATTCCCACTGGAATAATACGTGGCTAGCATAAAAAGAGGAGACGGAAACAAAACAATATGCATACCCAGCACACAGAGACAAAGCAAAGCAATCAAAGAGGCACCAGGTGTTACGACCTGGTTGCTCTACCCGGCGATCACGGTCCAGGAATCCTTTTTGGCTCGTGCCGTCCGTGGTGGAGCCTTCCTCTTTTTTTTTTTTTACAAAGAAAAGCTTTGTTGATCGTAGTGCTTAATAAACCAGTATAGTACTTGGGCGGAAAGACTAGTTTGGGGAACCACTAGTTAATCACATGGGAACAGTAAGTAAAAAAATATAGCACGGTGGAGTAGTTGCAGTGTTTCAGAATATCCAATAACCAAGATTAGGGTGCCAACAACAAGTCCATTGTTGAGGGCCATGAGAAGGTAGCTGATCCTTCTAGACGCGGGCCGTTGAAGCCCAGCCCGGCCCGGCCCATTTTGGTGGAAATTTCGCCGCACTAGGAGGAAGGTTACTTAGGTCGCAAAGGACGCAACCACCACTCAAATCAAACAACAACCGCGTCCTCCCTCAACCTTTTCCATTCCACACTCTCGATCTCTCTTGTCTTCTTTTTTCTTATATACTAAGAAGAAGGAACTCTCCCTCTCTCTCGATCTCCAATCGAGCAGCAAGAAGGAGGAGAGGAACAAGGGAAGAAGATGGAGGGTTACGATCGCGAGTTCTGGCAGTTCAGCGAGCAGCTCCGTCTGCAGAACAACTTCTCCAACCTCTCCATCGCCGACTCCATCTGGTCCAACTCCGACCGCCGCAACAACAACAACGATCCCCTTGTGGTTCCTCCTCCTGGCCTCATCGGCTCCGGCAACAAGCTCGCCTTCGGCACCACCAACCATGCCGACCGCAACAACAACGCTTTTGACTTGAGCTTCAACAACAACAACAAGAACAACGCCTTTGACTTTAGCTTCAACAACAACAAGAACAAGAACAAGAACTCCGTCGATCCGATGAACAACAACAAGAACGCCTTCACCAACGACGTCAAGAGCTACTTCAACAAGTCCGTCGGCAGGCCGGTCAGCAACAATAACAACAACAATCTCAGCAGCAGCAGCAGCATCGGCAATAAGAAGCACAACTTGGACAAGAAGAAGACCACCAACACCAACAATAACAACAGCGGCGTCGACAAGAGGTTCAAGAGCCTGCCGGCGTCCGAGTCGCTGCCCCGTGGCGAGGCCATCGGCGGCTACATCTTCGTCTGCAACAACGACACCATGGAAGAGAATCTCAAGAGGCAGCTCTTCGGCCTGCCCTCCAGGTACAGGGACTCCGTCAGAGCAATCCGCCCAGGACTGCCCCTCTTCCTCTACAACTACTCCACGCACCAGCTCCATGGCATCTTCGAGGCCGCCAGCTTTGGTGGATCAAACATCGATCCCGCAGCTTGGGAGGACAAGAAGTGCCCCGGCGAGTCCAGATTCCCGGCTCAGGTATTCAATCTCTTGTTTTTTTTCTTTTCCTCCTCAAATCAAATCAAAGTTAATTGGATTGGATTGGTTGGCCGATGGACGACCGTGTCAATCAAGTTGATTGGATTGGTTGCCTGATGTGACATTATTGTCAAGCTATGATTTACTAGAATAAAGCAGTGCCTTAAGCTGTCCGTCATCTGTCACTCTCGTTACTTTACTAGACCCTACTATCGCCGCGTTGTTAATCTAGTATTTCTTTTTATATTTTAGATAATACAGCAATCATCCAGTCTAATCTGCCCCAATATATGCTCGCCGTAAAAAACTACTCCATCAACAAATATAAATAGTATATCCTCCTTTTAATCAATGGCCCAGGTGAGGGTTGCAACTCGGAAGATCTGTGACCCGCTGGAGGAGGACGCCTTCCGCCCCATCCTCCACCACTACGACGGACCCAAGTTCAGGCTCGAGCTCAGTGTCCCTGAGGTAATTAATATCACTCACTATCTTCTTCTAATTATTATTTGTGCCATCCAAATACTATGTACTCACTTCCGTCTTCTGATATATACCAACATTGCAGGCGCTGTCACTCCTTGACATCTTCGCCGAGAAGGTTTTTGCCTGAGTTTCACAAGGACGGAGAGGATCGCAGTGGGAGAAAAAGAAATAAAGATTAACCACATCCTAATCCGTCATTTCATAAGTTATGCTAGATTTTCTGTGTCCTTATGGGACTGGTTTTGAGGGGCAGGAGCAGTGAGTGTGTCCTTCCTTGTATCACAAATTTACTTAGGAAACCATAGTACTGCCACCCTCGCAATACATGCACTGTAATGATATACGAATCTCTTGAATCAGACTTCTTATTATACAAAGAATAAAGGAATAAAAAACCGGGTTGATAAAGTATCGGTCCATCTCTATCTTCGTCGGTATAAAAAATATCTGTTCATTCCTATTTCAACTCCAATCAAGCTCGCACCAGTATCGTCGAAGATTACTATAACAATGATGCAACTTGTTTCCAAAAACAAACAAGCATGCCGCTTCGGTCTATACGCTAAACAATAGCATACGATGATTGAATAATTAACCTGAAATGCACGCTGAGAGAGCTATGATAAAGCAACTGAAACAAAGCAAAATCCTAACAGATCGGCATTAAAACACATCCGCCTACAAGCACTCAATCTGATACAGCACAGTTGCAGACCATCCCGACTGCCTTTAAAAGTACAAAGGAGACAAAACAAATCCTCCATACAGCATTAGTTCCAAAAGTATTTCACTAAAAACGATAACTTCAAGCAGAACGCTCTCCTCTCCTTGCTCAATTCGCCCCAAGTTCACGCGTGGTGAGAACGCCATGCGCCCGTGCAACTTATGATGCCACTGGAAATAACAAAGTAAAGCAGCATATCAGGGCCTGACAACAGGTATTCCTAAGAGTCACAACATGAGCAAGCACTTACTATATGTGGAAGTGTCGATTTGCTCTGGCAGTTCCTTTATGTCAACCTCAAACCTTTCTTGAACCTTTGTCAAACAGCTCATTAGGCGAATGTTCAACGAGTCAAACACCAAACAAACAATAGAGCAATATACTTACTGAGTTAAGGACATCTGAATCTGAGGCAGAGGAAACAAAGGTGATTGCTAGTCCCTTCGTGCCAAAACGCCCAGCCCTACCAACCTGCAAAGGACATCACGTATAATCCATCAGCAACACAAGAAAAAACAAACGCTAAAATACACTGCAGCCAAAAGAGGTTACCCTGTGCAGATATGTATCGGCAGAGTCTGGCATGTCGTAATTTATCACAATGTTGACACGTTCAATATCAATGCCTCTGCCAACTAAATCCGTAGCCACAAGAATTCTCTTGTGCCCTTCCTTGAAATTCTTGTATCGGGTCAACCTGCCACCAAAATGCACGGGTAAGCATAGTTCCATTTTCCTATGGACAGCAATGTCATAGCACAACTGGTCCCAAAAAGTATGTCCAAGCAATAAAAAGAACTCAGAACAGAAAAAGGAATGCAAGTAAATCAACTGGTCGTAACAATACAATATGATAACCCTCACAAAGAAAGAAACCATCATCCTGAAACAAATAGCTAAGAGAAGTATACAAGTTGTTGGCCCATAAAGCACACGAGTGAAAATCCAAGCCAGTGTCAAAATACTAACAATCTATAGAGAGCTGAACATACTCCTTGTTGATCAAAACTCGACTCATGTGCCACACAATTAAGCAAGAAAGCACAATGTACACAAATAGATCAACTATTAAGGCAAGAACTAAAAAGGAAAAACAAAGGGAAAAGAACAGATACCTTTCTTCCTGGGTCATTCCAGAGTGGATGCAAATTGAGGGGAAGTTGCACTCACAAAGCAACTTATTCAGTTCAGCGGCTCTGCTGACACTCTTCACAAATATCACAACTTGGTTAAAATCAAGAGCATCCAAGAGATCATTCAATTTCCTGTTCTTCTCTGCCTCGCTCAGTTTGATGTAGTGCTGCAGCAAGCAGTGATTGTGAGACACCAAACAAAGGGGTGTTTAATAGGATAGCAATGAATCAGTCTTTACCTGTACAAGACCATGGAGGGTCAACTTTGCCTCATCATCAACATAAATTTCCATCGGCTGTAAGGGAACAAATGATAGATCAAAGAAATTAGCTTTCCAGCATCAACCTTGCTTTATACCAAAAGAATGGTATACAAATTCCTCTGTCAGAATACGCAGCCTCCATAGGGAAGTAGAGTTATGCAGTGTTGCACAATGTAATCACCATAATATGCTTCAAGCTTGCAACAGTGCTTCCCAATACAATTCCAGACAAATGAAAGCTGCTTTGTCCAACAGCCCACAACAAATGGAGAACCAATAGCCAACTCCAATGACCCAAAACCAACAGAACATGGTAGTGCACAGCAAACTGGAGGATCCGCCCAGGAGTATGTGGTTGCATCTTCAGACAGGCACCCTCCTGTACTATCCCCAGCTGCCAACCCATTGCAAAGTTGTTCACGCCTCACTTCATACCCGACTTAAACTCTCCACCTTATATGGTACTGGCATGGCGAAAGAGAATAAAAGAAAAGGAGGCCACAACTCACTATACACTACATGCTACTGAACAGGAAACCCTTCACCTAAAGATGGCAGACAACAGCTACAACTCTCATGCTGGTATCTGACTACAGCTACCAAGATCACCACGGGAACATGCAGGATTTAAATATGATCAACTGTTGAAAGGAGAGCTGGAGAAGGCTACAGGACATTACATCTTGCATAAATTTCTTGCATACAGGACGGATCTCTTTGCTGAGTGTGGCTGAAAACATCATGACCTGCTTGTCATGAGGTGTCATTTTGAAGATCTCTTGGACATCCCTTCGCATATCTGCATGTTACAACAGATTGTCAGGGATTTAACAGAAAAGGTCAGAATTGGTCTTAAACAGGGCAATAGCTAGGGACATGAGTTTACCAAGTGACTCCAGCATCTTATCACATTCATCAAGGATGAAATGCCTCACATTCTTCAAGGAAAGATCCTTGTCTCTTGCAAGGGCAAGGATCCTTCCAGGTGTGCCAACCACAATATGAGGGCATTCATTCTTCAACAAATCTTTATGCTTTCGGATGTGAACGCCTCCGTAGAATACAGCAACTTTCACGTCAGACAAATATTTGCTGAACCTCTCAAATTCGTGGCATATCTACAGAGAAGAAAGGACAGCAAAGATCAAAAACTAATGCAGGATAGACCAAAAACAAACTGAGGCAGGAAGATCCAGAAACTAACCTGGTATGCCAGTTCCCTTGTGTGGCACAATACAAGAGCTGCTACCTGACCAGCAACTGGGTCGATTTGCTGGAGGGATGAAAGGACAAAAACAGCAGTCTTGCCCATGCCAGATTTTGCTTGGCAGATGACATCCATTCCAAGAATTGCTTGAGGGATGCACTCGTGTTGCACTGATGTGGAACCAAAAGAAATTGGAGCAGCACCCCAGTGAGTAAAAGTTTAAGCTTCTGGGTCCATTTTAATGGAAAGTGTTACCATATTCCCCTCCAACAGGGAGTATCGGAAGAAATTATACCTGCAATACAGGCAAGGCAACAATGTTACTCCCAACATTATGGGGAAACAAACAAAAATTATGGCGTCATTTGGGATATGAGGTTGTGTTTTGCTGGAGGAATTTAATTGTTTCATGTTTAGTTTCAGACGCAAAACTTTGATCACATGCTACTCAAACAGGCACTTTCTCATGGCTTGACGGAATTGATGGACAAGAAACTTGAAATATGTGAACATGAACAACAGAGCATGTGAATACTATAATTATCTAAGATTTTAAGTGTAGATATCATGAGCCATACTTGTCTGAGCAAGACATAGCAGAGTAACCAAAAGTATAGTAAAATATATCAATGGCTTGGAGGCAGTTAATAGCTTCAACGAACGCTAGATACACAGTATAGAGATTGACTATCGTGCCATACTCTTAGTGCTACTAGGACGTTACTGTTAATTTCAACTCAGTCCATGTTTAGAAAGCCATATATATGCGGGAATTTTAATTACCAATCTGTGTCATGTAACTTGCTGGCCAGCGTGGTTTGACTTTGTGATCGGATTACGAGCAGTGCAATAAAGAGTGGAAGAAAAGACAAGTTACACTTGCCTTCGGAAGGATGCTCGAAACCGCAGTCCTGGATAGCACGAAGCAACTCAGGCTTGAGCAGGAAGTCTCTGAACCCGGAGCTGTGGATCCCGACGTAGCCCCTGGTGGATTGGTTGCAGCAGCGGGATGGGAATCAGTATCAGATCCATGGGTGCAGTTACGAATATGGAAAGGCAGAAGTAAAGGACGCATACTTCTTGGCGACCTCTCCAGTGGGCTTGGCGGCGGAGCCATCGACGGCCTTGTCGTCGTCCTCCTCGTAGTCGAGGAGCTCCTCCTCATAGACGTCGTTCTCCTTGGCCTCTCCCATCCTGAGAAACAGATATAACCGTGAGAAACCCTAGAAGGCATAGAGGCGCGGCGAGCAGATCTCACGATTTGAGAAGGTCAAATTGAAATTTGAGACCTATAGATATAGAACTCACATGAATTACTAGATCTGGGTAGCCGAGAAGTGGGGGATTGGTGGGAGCCGGGGGGGCAGGCGGCTGCAAAGAAACAATCGACGATTAGAGGGAGGGTGTTGTGGTCTCTTGTGAAGTCGGCGAGGAGAGGATAGGGTTGAGTTTAGAGCACCAAATTGGGGGCTAGGGTTTCCGCCGAGAACGAAGACGCGGCGGAAGCCCGCCCGAGCCGTCACTTTTATATGCTCGCAAGTCGCAGTGATTTGGATCGTAATGGGCCATAAGTGGGCCTCTTTGAAGGCCCGTGAAGGAAATGAGGAGTCCACCAAGAGCCTTGTCTTTCTCTTTTCTCTCTCTTTTCTCTGCTGAGGTCTGAGGAGAGGAGAGGAGGAGAAGGGGAGGCGCAGCAGCAGCAGCAGCAGCAGCAGCAGCAGTGTTGTCAGTCCTCCTCCTCTGCTGGGTGCTGGTGCTGGGTCCCTCCCTCCCTTCTTCCCCAACCCCGGCGGCTGGCGGTGTTCATCGACTCCAAATCAAGCACCCATCGGAATGGGGGGCTTGGCCGCCGACGAGGCGGAGGCCCCCGAGGTGGATGTCTCTGCCGAGGGCACCCTAGTTTGGTTGCGCCGCCCCAACGGCACCTGGTGGCCCAGCATCGTGATCTCGCCGCGTGACGTCCCCGACGGATGCCCGGCACCGCCGCGCTGCCCCGCCATCCCCATCATGCTCCTCGGCCGACGCGACGGCGCCACCTTCGTGTATGTTTTCTCATCTCTTTTTTTTTTTCAATCCCTTTCCATCCCCTTCCTCTTGCTCCATCAGCTGCTTCTTCCTTCTCGCTTTCGAATTGACATCGGGGTAAATAAAGAAGAAGAAATTGAATTACAGCGACTGGTGTAACATCGGGAGGTGCAAGCGCGTGAAGCCCTTCCGCTGCGGCGAGCTCGACTTCGAGCAGCGCATCACCAAGGTCCAGGCCCTCGACGCCTCCCGCCTTGGCAACAAGCGCAGATACGCCCGCATCGAAGACGCCGTTCTCCAGGCCCTCGAGATCGAGAGGGCTCGCGCGCCTCCCTCGCCAAACAAGAAGCGCAAGACCCCCAACGACTCCGAGGATGATGCGCCGCCCAAAGGCTCCCGCCGTATGAGGGACCTCAGCGACTTATCCACACCAGACCTGTCCAGTGATGCTCTCACTTCTCATCTGCCTGCTCTTGTTAATAATCAGGCCAAGAGGAGTAAGCAGCACTCTCATGCCACCACCGCAAAGAGGACGGATTCTGCTGCTGCTTCCACTTCCAGGAAAAAGGACAGGTCCCGTCCACTATCAGAGCTCTGCAATGGAGACTTCATATCCAATGCTCAAACGCCAGATGCCCATCTCATGGACCTTACTTCTTCTGGCACTTCCACATTACACAAGACCTGCTCACCGCGCAGCCGCGCAGATCCACCAAAGCTCACCCAAGTCTCCACCATGAATGGGATACTTAGTCATGACTTTCCCCATTTCGACGATTTATTTGTCAAACCAGACCCGCTCGCTGCGCCAAGTATCTTGGAACCAGGTAAACCTCTTTATATTTCATAGTATGTTTTGTTAGTGCTGGTGACTAAACAAACCTTCAACAAATATTTAGGCCAGCTCACTAGTAGATGATTATTTGCTGTACTTTTTATAACGATATAACACTAACAATTTCAGGAAGATATCGGAGCCTCTGATATTACCACTGGTGTCTGTTGTCTTTTACTCAGATTGATGATGACTATTTGCTCACTTTCTTTTTACAAAAAAAAAAAAAGATCTCTGTTAACCAACAACTACTTGGACTGGGTTCACATTTATTATTCCTAAACTGATGGTGATATTGCTCCCTGATAATGGCATAAACTTTTTGTTTCTATATTGCCATGTGTACACATCTCATAGTCTTGACATGTATAGGTAACACTTTTTTAGCGTAACTACAGTAAGGGAGCAGCCCCCTACTGTAAAATACATGGATTATTGATATCACGCACAGCCATCAGAACGAGGTGTTATATTTTTATGTGTTCTTAGGTAGATGTAGTTGTAGTGTCTTGACATCGCATCTTTTGATTATCTAGCGCAAGCAATGTTTTCTTCCCTTTTTCTGAATTTCCAAAGAATGCATGACTTATGAGTTGATGATTTGTTTTTTCTCCAGATGATTGGCCGACATGTCAGCCTTGTGTGTCACCAAAGTATCCAACCTGGAAACACCCTACGCAGTCTAATGACTGCAGCAAAGCCGACCTATCTTTCCAACACGAGCGAGACAATTGTCAGGTGAAAACCATAGGCTATGTTCATCAGGAGGGAAGCAAAAGGACAAGAAATGCACCAGGGTATAAGCACCAGAAATCAAAGGAAGCAAAGCTGAAAGCTCCAAGGAATGAGGTTGTCCTTTCGAAGAAAAAGCCAGACAAGCTAACTTTGAACAAGCCCAGTGGACATAGTGATAATATGCACCTTGAAGTGTTTCCTGCTGATTTGGATTGTGTTGCTGCAGTTCAGCAGCAACATTCTGAAAGAAACTGTGATCTGGGGGAGTCATCAGGAACCATAAGCAATAGCTCACATTGTGTGAATGGTTCATTATCAACTCTAGTCTTTGAGTTCCCACTTCAAACACTGCCACCCCTGAAGAAGGCACCCGATCTTGAAGTGTGTGATGCTGTAAAGCCAATCAAGACTCTGCAGTTGAACTCTGCCCTTTACGATGTGCAGTTAAGTTCTCGGGGAATCAGTGATAATGCACGCCGCGTGCCTCTTGTTTCGCTTATGAGTAAATGGAATCATAAACCTGTTGTGGGATATCCAATCTCTGTGGAGGTCTTGGATGATGTATTTCACTGCCTTTTACCAAATACGGATGGTCATCAGCCGGCTAATGGATTACTAAAGAAGGGCAAGGCTGGGGGCCTTCCATCGTCACACGCATGCAGAGCCAAACCCAAAAGCCGCAAAAAGATCTCGGGGAAAGAAGCGGACAAGTTATGGCAGCCACATACGAAGAAACCAGCATCTTCTTCTCCAAGGAAAATGCGGAGACTTTCCTCTTTTGCTTCCAACCAGAGAGATGGCGATGTTGGAAAGTCCGTGGTGGGAAAGATATCTGGACCAACCATCGCATGCATCCCTCTTCAAGTTGTTTTTAGTAGAATCAAGGAGGCACTAAGCTATCCAGCTAAATGAGAGTCTGTATGTATGCCCTAGCTGAATAGGCTGCTGCTGCTTGAACCTGAGGGACATTGCCAGGGAATTAAGTTAAAGACTCTTGCTGTATGTAATCTGTGGCTGGTTCCTTGGGAAATGCTCAGCATAGCGATAGATGTATGATGTGGTTGTGATTCACAGTTGAGGTAGCTGACTGAGCTGTGCTGAGCCACCTTGAGCTCTGGGTATAAGTGCCCGAGTATCTTGTCTGAAATTGTAACTTGGAATATCTAGTGTTGCTCGATGCTGTAGTTTGAGCAGTTGTGCCATTTTGGTAGGGTTCACTGAAATTTACTCAATTTAGACAGCGGTAACTCTTTTTGCTTGCACCGCATTTTTGTGGTTTACAGTTTACGGTGTCGAACTTGCTATGCGTCTGCGTGAGTTGTGATGGGAGTCCTGACGGGATCCAAACTACTTCTACTACATAGATGTGGGTTGTTGGGTGCAGGACTAGTGCAATATGGAAGAGGAAAACCGAAGCCGTATCGAGTAGTCCTGCACCATCGGTCAGCTACCAATTCGAGTAAAATTCACATGACAATGTGACATGATGATACTACACTGTAAAGTTTACTGCTACATGAGAAAAGAACCCTGCGTTCTTGCATGCTTGTGGTGGCAGCATAACAGCACGGCCAGATGTGTTAATGTTGTCAGATGAGATAGTTTCTTTCCCAGAGAGAGAGAGAGATGAGATAGTTTCTTTCTCATTTCAGAGAGAGAGAGAGAGAGAGGGATGAAGATACTTTTTTGCTCTGGATGAAGAAGCGTTAGCGCGATATTCCTTCCGTGAAAGAAAGCCAATAGATCTCACGCTTGATTTCAACGATTGATTAAGTCAGGCACAGCGTATTTCACTGACACAGACCTTTCATCCGATTCAGATATATAACCTAGGACAGTCTCGTTTGCGTCTAAGCATGTACAAGGGATGGTCATAGCACTATCACTGAAGATTGCACGCCAGGACTAGTATAGCTTTTATAGTACAAAGAAAAATATAACAAAGACAAAAAGGTCTTGTTCCATCTTTGCGTTCAGCAACAAATCACCTAAACAAATAATTACTGGCTTATACTTTATATATAGTGTTGATTGTCGTTATGTTAAATTCATATGAGAGCGGTGCATTTCACCTTTAACTCGAAGGCTTCATAAAGTGTGAAATATATGTTTAATGGTTGGTTACTAGGAGTAGACGCTAAAACTAAGAACATTATACTTGTTGATGCTTTCATTATATTTTTAGACTATATGGCTTAGCATAAATGACTTTGTTTTTTGATAAATCATAGAAAGGAACACAAAAAGTGTGAAGATGACCGAGGCATGTCGGTCATTGGAGACAATGGTCATACAAGTTTTTATTAATTATTAATAGAAATTTAGTAATAGAATTGCTATCTTATAGTCTTATTGTTTAAATTTTGTCGGTTCTCTATTTTTTTATTTCAGTATATTGGGTGGGTGTGTCATGGAATCTACAATTATTGCAGTCATCATAAATTTTGTGATGGATGACTCTATCCTCCATGAGTGAAGACAGGAACAAGTTTTTTCTATTATTATCTAAAATAAATTGTACTATACTACAAGAAGTAGGGCAAAATAATAATAATAAAAGGCGGTAAGCGCACGTCAACAAGCAAAATTGTATAGAAGAAGAAGAGTGATGCAGGAAGGAACACGGCAGATATAATAAGTATAAAAGGAACCGTGTTTGTTTGAGTTGGCTTGCACCACGTCTCCTACTGGAGGGAGATTCCATTGAAACATAAGAGAGATTGTTGCTTTGGTTATTATAGTTATGCATCAATGAATCAATCCATGGCGCGTCGTCTTGGTGTCCCTCTGTTGGTGGTGGTGCAACTACTGCTTGTTTCCGGTGCGCGGTGGCAGGACTTCCTCCGGCTGCCGTCGTCCGGTGATGATGATGTGGTCGGGACGAGGTGGGCGGTGCTCATCGCCGGATCAAACGGGTACTACAACTACAGGCATCAGGCAAGAAATAATAAGAGCTCCTCTGCTTTTCGATCGATGATGATGCTTGCTTGCTTGCTTGTTTAATTAGGCAATAGCTAATTATTTGTGCTCTGTACCCTTGCTTGAATTTGAATTATTTAGGCGGACGTGTGCCACGCGTACCAGATCATGAAGAAGGGCGGTCTCAAAGACGAGAACATCATCGTGTTCATGTACGACGACATCGCCAACAATCCCGACAACCCTCGGCCGGGCGTCATCATCAACCATCCCACCGGCGGCGACGTCTACGCCGGAGTTCCCAAGGATTACACGGGGGAGGACGTGAACGTGAAGAATTTCCTCGCCGTTCTTCTGGGCGACAGGTCGGCAGTCACCGGCGGCGGCAGCGGCAAGGTCGTCCACAGCGGCCCAGAGGACCACATCTTCGTCTACTACAGCGATCATGGCGGCCCGGGGGTCCTTGGAATGCCTTCCGACGATTACCTGTACGCCAAGGACCTGGTGGATACTCTCAAGAAGAAGCACGCCTCCGGTGCTGCTGGAGCTGGAACTGGAGGATACAAAAGCATGGTGTTTTACCTGGAGGCGTGTGAGTCCGGCAGCATCTTCGAGGGCCTCCTGCCCTCTGACATCAACGTGTACGCCACCACGGCGTCGAACACGGAGGAGAGCAGCTGGGGAACCTACTGCCCCGGTGACCAGCAGGGCAGCCCTCCGCCGGAGTTTGATACATGCCTCGGAGACCTCTACAGCGTCGCATGGATGGAGGACAGGTTTCAACCTTAATTTGATTCGATTCCATCAGATTACAATGCCTTAACATTTCAAGGAATTGAATGAATTTGATTTGATTCCATCAAATTATACTAATGAGTACTAATACATGCGTTCACTGCAGCGACGGCCACAACCTTCGTTCCGAGTCAGTGAAGCAGCAGTACGAGGTGGTGAAGGAGAGGACGTCCGGGAACGGCAGCTACAGCCTGGGGTCCCACGTGATGCAGTACGGAGACATGAAGCAGAGCACGCAGAGCCTCTACACGTTCATGGGCACAAACCCTGCAAACGACCAAAAGGCCAACACTTACTTGGATCCACACAACTCGCGGCAATTCTTCTCCTCCTCCGGTGCCGTCAACCAGAGGGACGCAGATCTCGTCTACTTCTGGCAAAAGGTTCAGTTTTTTTTTTCTTTTCTTTTCCCCCTTGTGCTGCTGATTCTTTCAGTAATAATGAACTACTACTGTACTATATTAGTAGTAGTAATGAGTAATGACTTAAAGAAAAAACACAAAATGCAGTTCCGGAAATTTGCTGAGGGCACTGCCGAGAAGCGTGAGGCCCGGAAGCGTCTTCTCCAGGTGATGGCCCGTCGATCCCAGGTGGACAGCAGCATAGACCTCATCGGCGGCCTCCTCTTCGGCTCCGACGAGTCCTCTAACAAGGTCCTCATCGTCAGGCCGGCGGGCCAGCCTCTCGCCGACGACTGGGACTGCCTCAAATCCATGGTAAGCACCTACCAGGACCACTGCGGTTCACTCGCGCAGTACGGCATGAAGCACATGCGATCCTTCGCCAACATCTGCAACGCCGGCGTCACCACGGAGGCCATGGCCAAGGTCGCTGCTCAGGCCTGCGTCGCCGTCGTCCATTCCTCCGACTCCATCTCTTCCTGATGCTCATCATCACTTGTAATAATTATTCAATAACTAACTGCGCTGCTGCCAAACGAAACGACATGTGCAGATTGTTGGTACTACTACTTGTCACTGTAAATAATAAAAGAAGTCTTTCGTCTGCAAATGCTCATTTTTCATACTATGATAATGACATGCTAATAATAAAAAACACCGTATACCACTATAATGCGTCATCTCATCTGAATGGAGAAGATACCCAAGTCTAGTTCCTTTGCAAATGAGTCTCTCTGCTTGTGTACTAATTATAGTATGTTATATATTTATGCTCGGTTTGACTAATTCGTTTGCAAATGGGTCTGCTTGTGTACTAGTAGTATGATATATATTTATGTTCGGTTTGACTGATAAAAAAAAGCTGAATAGTCAGTGGAGGATCATTTACTAGAAAACGCATGTGTAATGAATAGTATAGCAGCAACATCAGCCTCAAACAGCGCAGGAAGATATGTCAACTCTCCTGTGTATTCAAAAAATAATAATAATTAAGAACTTGTTAATTTTCAGCTGATTGAAATTGGCGCATATTTGAGGAAATTGCTTGGCCCAGAGCAAGTTATGCCAACTGAGTAAAATATTATGATCCATAAACTCTCAAAGATATAACCTTCAAGGTTACAAAATTTAAAATTCCTCTTTAGCGTATACAACATATATAGCTAAAAACACAAAGGTCATCATTCTGATGCGACATCTTCATGTGCATACTTTTATTTGAATAAAACATATCAGATAGGCAATCATGTGTAACCGATAATACTGATAAAAAATAATATCGAAGCTACCACTAATCATTTAGGCTATTAGCTAAAAATATCTACAATCCTTAACCAATCATCAAGTAATATAACATAGAATTCCGATTACAAATTACTTAGTTACTTTCCATGTGTGTGGTCTAGAAAATCCGTGTTGCTGACTTCAAGCAGAGAACTATGTGGAACAACCCTAATAATGCAATAGGTATTGTCTCTACTCCTAAAACAAGAGTTGAGCTTGTCCATTTACACCAAAAGCTTCATCAAGGAGTTGTATTGGACCCTCCCTTCACCTTGTTGTATGTCTAAATGACCGCTAGCGCTACCGCTTTGGAATTTCTAGATATCGGCTGATAGTACCTCGCATCTCAAGCGTGATATATTACATGGTTTTCGTGAATGCTGCTCTTCATGTCCATTAGGCCATGTAGCAACATGACTCACCTGCTCAACTGTAGATGCTAGGGCTACGAGGTTCATCACTCACATGCTAAAAGGTGGGAAGTACATCAACTGTATGGGTGGAGGACCATATACGTACATGTGCTACAGTTATGAGTCATAGGAATGCCATATGGCAAAAATATGAAATCTCCAACTATTGATGAAAGTCTTATAGGAGTATACCTGACATAAAACGGGGCCAAAAAGGCTCCTGTTGAAGGACATAAAAGAAACTTAAACAATTTGTAAACAAGTGGAGACATAATAGGAACGAACAACTGATTCTGAGATGGGAGACGCATCAACTGCTCTATTTTATTATCGAAGATAGTGGGCATCACCCGGATATTTCTGTTAACAACACCATTTATGATACCTAGGCTATCATGTTGAACTCTGAGCAACATCATCTAGAGTTGGAGAAGGATGGTTTTCATCATTGTTATTCCTTTGAGTACTCTATTGTTGTAACGTTGGTTGTACATTTTCCTATTTTGATGATAGAAGTTGTTTTTTCATGTTTTCTTTGATCAACTTCTTGCTAGCTACCAAGACATTGCCAAGGCATTGACGTCCTTGAGTAAATAAGTGTGAAGATGCCCTGATCAACTTCTACACCTCTTTGCAAGAAAATCTGAACAATAGTTATATCAATTTCTAGCGCATAAATGGTATCTACAAGTCAATCTCGCCAAAAGAAATTATTCATTTGCGATCGACTCACTTTGATCAACCTATGTAACTTGAAAACTCATCACCACCCCTCGATCGGCCTTTTGAGCACCACACATGAAGATCACAGACTCGTCGCTCTCCAACTTGACGTAGGGGCGCATCGCATTGAACTAGTATAAATCATTGTGCCTTGCGTGCTACCACCGATACGGGATTAGCGTGACATTCATCATTTACACTACGTGTCTAAAGACTTGTATCAATTTGCTTTTGACCTCAAATAATAATTCTTAGTTTTTTCTCATGTTTTTTTTCTTAAAAAGTTAGTTCTATATAACACTAGGCTGTCCATATGAAAAACACACATACAATTATTTACTTGGGACGTTTTCATTGAGTTGTATACTCTTTAATTGTTGCTATGTTAGTTATGGTACAAAGCCCATTTCAATCATCTCGTAGAACCTACGGTAAATAAATATGATCTTTTTTAGCTCTTCACTTGTTAGGATGAGAAAATAGGCTCAATTAATTTTGACTATCTTTATTGTAATTATAACAAATATTTTTTTTCTGAAAAACTACCAAAGAGATTTTATTGTTTGCATCACTATATATCAACATCGTTAAAGGATTATTTGCTGTTGTCAAAGATATTTGTAAGATTTTGATCTTTACAATACAAGCTTAATATAAATACAATGATCTTTACAAATATAACATAAATTCTACAGTGTTGATATAGGCATGTGAATACTGGATGTTACTCAAATCTGTTGCGAGATCACCCCGATTTAGCAACGGGGCCATCAAGCCGGAAGAAGAAGAAGCAACCGTCGGTCAGGTGAGGGTAAGGTTGGCTGGAAGGGAAAGGTGATAGAAAACGAGGGGCACCAAACCGCGACGCCATCTTACTGTCTGACACCTCGATTTCTCAGTAATTTCCCCTTTTAGCCAAGCATCCGGTCCGTGCTCTGGAAAATAAGAACAGCGGTAGCACAAAAGGAGAAAGACGAGGGGGAAACAAGAAAGAAAATCCCCAATCCCCCACCCACTTCGATCCACTCGAGCCCTAGCTCCGATCCCCCTCCCCGGAGCAGCAAACTGATCGATTGTCGCATGACAGGGTCCGCCTGTTCATGCTGATTCCAGGGTCCGCCTGCTTCTCCTGATTCCAAGGATCGCCTTGTCGTAGGCGGGCTTCTGAGCCATGGAGCCACGCATCGGGAACAAGTTTCGTGTGGGCCGCAAGCTGGGAAGCGGCTCCTTCGGGGAGATCTACCTCGGTTCGTTAGCAATTTCACTCAAAAGTTGATATTTTGATTCGAAAGCTCCCGTTTTGACGAGCTGCTGACAAGTCCCCCCCCCCCCCCCCCCCCCCCCTCTCCCCCGGCTGGGGTCTCTCCCTCGCGGTGTGCGTGCAGGTACCAACGTGCAGACCAACGAGGAGGTGGCGATTAAGCTCGTGAGTGGTTCAATAACTTTCATATTTTAGGATTTAGGTTGGGATTTGTATGTCCTCTTCGCATCGGCAAATTAGAAGAATCATAAAATTGTAGAGATCTAGGATGTGCAAGTCAACTTGTGTTCCTTAATCGTAAATTATGATATTTTATGGATCTGGTAATGCAGGCGACTATTAGCTGATTTGCCTATCCTGTTATGCTTGTTTCATTTTTTGTGAAACTATATACGGTGCTGTACCATGAAATTTGTGTTAGATTTTTTTCTTGGGTCTCTTTGCTTTGTTTCCATCACGGGGCTTCATAACACCTTGTTATTTCTAATGTTTAATCCAGGAAAATGTCAAGACAAAGCATCCTCAGTTGCTCTACGAGTCAAAACTGTACAGAATACTTCAAGGAGGAAGTAATGCAAACTCTTTTGTTCTATTTTCCTCATCACTTTATCCACTTGGTTAGAGGCATCGGCTCACATTTTATTTTCTTCTGCAGCTGGAATTCCAAATGTTAAGTGGTTTGGTGTCGAGGGTGATTACAATGTTTTAGTAATGGACTTACTGGGGCCAAGTCTTGAAGATCTTTTCAGTTTTTGTAACCGGAAGCTGTCCCTGAAAACTGTTTTGATGCTTGCTGATCAAATGGTACGTGTGTCACCTAAGCAGGATTAATTCACTATATATTCTCCATGTTTATTTTCTGTATTCATGTTCAAGTCTACATGAAGAAATATTCCACCCAAACAATAATCTTTCATGTATTTGTCGATAACAATCTTCTTTTGTGCATTTATATGCAAAAAAAAAAAAATTAACTTGCTCTGATTTCTCAGATCAATCGAGTCGAATTTGTTCACTCGAAGTCTTTCTTGCATAGAGATATAAAGCCAGACAATTTTCTCATGGGCCTTGGAAAAAGGGCAAATCAGGTGATTAGTTATGTTCCCCCAATCTCCGTTATCATGAGATTACTAGCATGTGTTGTTATTCATTTCTTTTAATTTCTGTATAGGTTTACATTATAGATTTTGGACTTGCAAAGAAATACAGGGATACATCGACTCACCAGCACATTCCGTATAGGTAAACATGCTAGGACCAACTGGAAAAATCTTCTAAAAATGCAGTTTCAGCCTGTGCTATTATTCGAAGCATATAAATCTTGTTTATTTATCTGCAGGGAGAATAAGAACCTTACTGGAACAGCAAGATATGCAAGTGTAAATACCCATCTTGGAATTGGTAAGTTCTATTTTAATTTTCAACATGGACTGCTTTATTTGGTGGTACCTAGAGTGGAAGGATGCAGTTTCTGGATTCCTATGGAGAAATCTTGTACCGCTCTGGTACCTTCTCCTTTAGATTTCTTCATTGATGTTGTGCTTTTTTCTCATAGAACAAAGCCGGAGGGATGACATGGAATCTCTTGGATATGTACTGATGTACTTCTTGAGAGGAAGGTTGTTTAGCGTAACCTAATCAGTTGCTGTGTCTCAGACTTTTATGTTATTCTCTGATTAACATGTGGTTTCGCTGCTGCCAGTCTGCCATGGCAGGGTCTAAAAGCTGGTAATAAGAAACAGAAGTACGAGAAAATCAGCGAAAGGAAAATTGCTACTTCTACTGAGGTAACACAAAGTTCTCCGGTAACTGCATATTGCACCGTAGTCATATGTCTTTTTCATTATATTTCCTGCATTTTATGTAGGCCCTATGCCGTGGATATCCTACCGAATTTGCTTCTTACTTTCACTACTGCCGCTCACTACGTTTTGAAGATGCACCAGACTATCAATATCTGAAGAGATTGTTCAGAGACCTTTTCATTCGAGAAGGTTGATACTTACTGTCCTTTCTTTGTTGTAGTAGGCTCAAGATTTAATTTGATGATGAAACAATGTTTATAGTTAACAGTTTTGTAAAATGCAACCTGTTTTTTCTGTTGTGTAGGCTTTCAATTTGATTATGTTTTTGACTGGACCATTCTAAAGTATCAACAGTCGCAGATGACCAGTGCTCCTCCCCGTGCAATTGTTAGTACAATCACTACTCACCATCTATGCTTTTCTTGAGGGGATTCTTGTCTGACTATTTGCCTGTGCTCTCGTATTTAGGCTCCAGCGGTAGGACAAAGCTCTGGGATGGCACCTGCTGCAAATAATAATAGACATTCAGGTCTTATGCTCAATTGTTCTTATCCAGACAGTCTATGCCATCTGTTTATAATGTCATACGCCCATCCCATTGTGGATGCTATCTTGCTGCATGTTTCCTTTGTGATAGATATATCTGGAGCATCCTTTCAACAATTCATGAATTTGATATGACGTGAATCTAGCCTACTCCAACTTGCTTGGTATTAAAGGCTTAGTTGTTGTTGTTGTTGTGTGAATTAAGCCTGAAGGTAGATTAAATATATGATGAATATTGAGAAGCTAGACATATTTCTTGGCAAGTATGAAAGACATTCAATCAGAAAATAATTATAAATGGCAGGATGGTAGGAAAAAAATGCTGGCTTGGTTGTTTTTGTTGCTTGACTGTGTTGAATTTGTATAGCCACTGAAGAGGGAAGGAGAAGTGGCTGGTCAGACATGGACCCATTGCGGCGTCATGCTCCGCCACCCGCTATAAATGCGGGCAGCCTAGCCAAGCAGAAGTCCCCTGTTCGGCTCGAGCAATCGACATCGAAAGATGCTGTGGTAAGTTATTAATAGTTTGTTCATGTTTTGTGTGATGCTAGAAATAATGTGATAAAAGGAGAGGGGATCCCTGGCGCGTTTCTGTATATAGAATTGCTATGTATTATCTGACCCTTAATTGACATGTAGTTCTCCAGTTCGACTTTTTTGGGACGTTCAAGCGGATCCTCAAGGCGACCTGCTGTCTCTAGCAGCCGGGAACCAAGCACTGAAGCTGACCAAACACGCAGTCGCACAACTGATGCAAGCCCAGGGGCATTCCAGAGATCTGGAGCCCCGAGGTGGAGCCCGCAGGTGCCTGACTCTTCGGATGGCAGGCGTTCGTCTTCTGGCAGGCACCACTCATCTAACACTAAGAACTACGAGTCCACTATCAGGGGCATTCAGGGCCTAAATTTCGATGGTGACGACAGGGTTCACTACTAGCATTGATCACGGAACCTGACAGGGTGCATCATCGGTTAGGTGCCCCGTGATGCTCCCGTATATCATGGCCTGGTGAAACGGAAGTTGTGAAGACCGGCGAATAAAGATGTTTGGCTGGGTGAGCCTGAGCGGTCATGGCTGCTAGTAACCGAGTCAATGGATGTGCTTAGCCACGTTGTACAGATTCCCATTTGTTTTATTGCGGCAGAACAAGTCCCTTGAATCGTGGTGTATTTGGGGAGCAGTTTCGATTTCACGTCGCTTGGGGAAGTTGTTGTTTAAACATTTGGGAGATGCCTTCTCTCTATGTAACCTTGCTTTTCACAACTGCTATGTGGATTCAGCTTTATGGATGTTTTTTTTTTTTTAGTGTAGAAGAGGAGTCCTGGTTGTAGTAGTGTTGAACTTTGCTTACTGGCTCCAATCAGTGTGGATACTCGTAATCTTGTCTGTTGAATGCATAAATGACATTGTACATAGCTTGTTTGACGTGGATTGGAATGTGTGGAGCATGGATTTTAACAGCTAGGAACATTCCTGGTGATTGAGAATGCGTTGGCAGTGAATTTTGTGCTTGTTCAAAGGTTTGCTCCTTTGACCGCAGGTTAGTGGCCCAGCAATTTGTGAAGCCGGGGCCGGGCTATTACTAGTAAAAGTAACAAAGGAGAAACGCGGCGTGGACAGAAGGAAAGAGTTTACTCGCCCTGCAACAATGCACTCGGGTTCAGACACCATTGAATTTGAATCTCAGTCAGTAGCCGAGGAAAGAGTTAACTCGTTTTTTCTTTCTTGTGGAAAAGAAAGAAGATTGGGAGTATCTTATTAATAGTGGATCTGTACAAAATCGTCACTTTATACATGAGTGAGGTTAATTAAATTAAAGAATGTAACAATGTAATCAAGTGTAGATTGATGAGCTAGGTCCTGTTCTTGTTGTTGGGGAGCGTGAGATGCACGGTTGGGGGGCGGATGGCGAGGCAGTGGTGGTGCTGGCCCATCAACTGCAGACGAGGCGACATCCTGATCTGAGGGCTGGGTCTCGGCGACGGGAAAGACACCGAGGAGTTGTTCTTGGCCTTATTATTGTTGGGAGACAGGTTCACCTGCTCCAGCGCCTTGCTCTGAAGCTCGGCCGGGTAGTCCCTCACGCATCCGATGCGAGCGCCGGCGCCGCTCGTCCACTTCACCAACGATCGACTCATCATCTCGGCTTCTTCTTCTTCCTTTTCCTTCTCCTTCTCCTTCTCCTTCCTTGTTGGGGGTGGGGGTGGGGGGTACTCGTCATCGTCCACCGAGCATCTCTGAAGAATTCATCATTCAGCAGCTAATTAATTATATTGTCTCCTCCTCCTCCTCCTCCTCCTCCAGCAGTAGCAGTAGCAGCAGCAGGAGGAAGATACTAATAATAAGGTAATTAAATTAGCAGGAAGATAATAAGGTAGTATATATATACCTTGACTTCTGTTAGATCGACCTTGTTGTCGTGCAGGAAGGTGATGAACTCGTTGAAATTCTCTTCCGTTGGGAGGTAATGGCCGCTGTACGGCCAGATAGCCTTGAGCAGACCGTCCTTGGCGACCAGCCTCCCAGCAGCTGATGTTGCTGCTCCGGCAAGGAAACTGGAATGCTGAAACTGCCCCTTCTTCTTCTGCCCCACGTAGAGCGACCTGGTGGTGCTCAGCACGAAGATCCACTTGGACTCGTCGGTGGTGTTCACAAGGAGCCCCGACTGCATGTACACCAGCCTCCCGTCTTGCACCACCACTTGGTAAGCAGCCCTCTCGTTCTGCACCATCATGTTGATGCATATACATCATTTTTGGTAATTGATGAACGTGCATGATTATTACAGATTTCCAAAGCAAGCTCCTTATTACCATTCCCATGTACATGATGAGTTGTGAGTTGAGCTTGTTTCTTGGGCATTTTGGGTGATGGATCTCCCTTCCGGCTCCGATGTCCAACCAGTAGAAGAAGGGCTGTGTGCTGGAGCTCTGAAACCAGATGTCGTAGTAGAGATGAAGGTTGTGGCCGTACCGATGGCGCGGGTCGATCTGCAGAGTTTTTCATTTTCTTCAGTTTTTTTTTTTTGAGATTGTCATTTTCTTCAGTTATTATTGGATACAGTACTAGTAATAATTGAAGGAGAAGAAATATATACTAGGTAGGTACGTACTGCCTCTAGCCAATGTCGTAACGCCAGCTGCTGTGCCTTCTGGTCCTTGCAGAGTCCCTTTCCGAGCTTGGCGATCCTCTTTCCTGCCCTGACCCATCGTGACGCCGGCGACTCGTGATGCTCGTCTCCGGTGAAGAAGGAGATGGAGCTACGGTCCAGAGACGCCGAGTCGTAGAGCTTCCACCAAAGCTCCTCGACGACGATGGCGCAGTCCGCCAGGCTGCGCCGCGTGCGGTGGCCCTTGAACACCTTCTGCACACGAGTCGCAGCTTCATCTTCCTCCTTATTATTCTTGTTGCTCCCTGCTTCCCATGCCTTGCTCTTGCTCATCATCAGGAACGCCCGCTCCAGGCTGCTCGTCGCTGCGATCTTCTTGGAAGAGTTGCTCCGAAGAAGCTTGGGCGAACGCGCAATAATTACCTCTCCCATGTCCTGCTCATCCCTTACCTTCCTCTGGAGGAGTTGATCCTGCTTCTCCTTGTGCTTGTTGTTGGTGGGCGACACATTTGATAATGGCGATCGCAGAGTCATCTCTCTCTATCTCTCTTTCTCTTGCAGAAGCAGAAGCAGAAGCAGAAGAAGCAGAAGCAGAAGCAGAAGAAGCAGCAGCAATGGGGATCAATGGATCCCAAGTAGTAACAAGTCAGAGAAGGCCCAGGCAGGGAATGGAGATAAGAGGAACGCGCGCAAGGAGTGTTTTATATAGGACTGCGACTGCGACTGACTATAGATACAAGAGGAAAAATAAAAATTGCGAGTGCTCGCGAGGAGTGAGTCCAAGGAACACCGCACGCACGCACGCGCCAACAACAGCGGAGGGATGACGGCATAGAAATTAATGGAATGCAATGCAGCTGACCTGACTCATCCATCAGCTGAACACCGCGTTGGGTGTCTCTGTTCCTGTCTCTCCAAAGTTCATCTCCATCTCCATCTCCATCTCCATCGTTTTTCTTCTTTGGATCTATCTACTAGTACTAGTTTATTACTAGGAATTACTACTGTATTTCAGCTCAGTGACATGACACTGCTCTACAACTAGTACAATCTGAGAATGCACCGCCGCAGACGACACGCATCACTGCACTTTCAGCTACCACTAGCAGTAGCAGGCAATCTCCACGATACTACATACTAGTACTTGTCAACGGATGAATTCCCTTTGTTTTTTCAAGACAGAGATGGAACGGAATTCCTTCCGGCCGGTCGCACATCCATCCGCGTCACGACGGCTGCTACTGGGATAGTTAGTGCTACCAATCCCCAGTACTAGCCGTAGTAGGCTGCTACCGTTCCATTCAGATTCAGCTGCTCTTCTCTTCATTTTAGTAGCCGGTCCGGTCCGGTCCAGAGTTTGAGGTTGCTTTTCCGTCTAGATCATTTTACTCTTCTTCTTTTTTCCTCTCTAATCTACTCCCTCTGTTCAAAATTAAATGTTGTTTTGGAGTTAGGTATGAGAAATAAAGAGAAGTAAAAAAGTGGGTGCACTAAAAACGAGAAGAAGAGATATAGAGATAAATATATAGTGAGAAGAGAGAATATTATATTGGGAAGAGAAAGATGCATTAGAAAATAAGAATGACATGTAATTATAGAAAAATTAAAAACCTTAGAATACCATGTAAATATAAACGGAGGGAGTAACTATATATTTTGTTGGATCGAGTTTCTGCTTCTGCGGCAACGCATTCGCGCATGTCAAAGTAACTACTACCACAGATTTATGCAGAGATTTTTTTAACTATATATATAATATATAATGGAAGGCAACTATATAAGGGTCAATCTTTTGAGTTATGAAATTGAAGGTCAAATCGAGGAAATGGAATCGTTCAGCGCACGTACGTACTCATATGTACTGTACGGTGTTAAAATGGATCTATCTAGAGTCACAACGTTTGACAAGCGAAAATTAATAGTGAATCAAGTAAGTAGTTGCACAACATGGACGACGACGTCAAAAGGCGCCAAATCTAGCAGGTCCTCCGTGTGGTCGCAGGTCCACATGGTCCATGGGCCTTTCCTGGGCTAGCATTATACAGTAATCTCAAAGTCCGGCCTGTGAAGTGAGCAGAGCAGCCCACACCCAAACGTCCTCTTCTTCCTCCTCCCGATCCCCCTTGAGGAGGAGAAGAGGACGACTTGCGAAAAATCACTGGCGGTGGCGGGTGTGGGTGGACTCCCCCTCTTCGCCGCCTCGCCTGCTGCTCCGGTGATCTCGACCACGCCTAATGGCCTGGAGGCTCGCCATCTCCAAGGTGCGCGTTTGTCGTCTTCCCGTTCCTTCCCCAGACCCCACTCTCTCTGCCTCTGTCCTTGGGTTCGTCCTTCTTCCCTCCTCCTGGATTAGGCGCGCACCTGTATTACATGGATCGGGTGGGGCGATGCACGTTCCCGGATCAATCGCGACACTCCTGGGGAGATCTCTCAATGCTGCAACAAACTAGGGTTTTGCTTACGACGAATACGTCTCGCCTAGATTTTGTATTTCCACGAAATTCTCGGTTATCGTACCCAATCGAAGGCAATGGGAGACCTTCCTAACAATTGTTATCTTCACTCTAGTGCATAACAGGCTCCTCCAATGATTTCACGCTCACCTTTTCTTTTGGCATTATTACTACGACCTTTATTTGCTCATACTGTACTACGCTATTATTCATATCCTGACTGCTTATTTTTTGTCCCACAGGCTGCGAGGCATCGCTCAGCAAATGTTCTTTACAAGGACCTAGCAGCCTCCTTCCCTTTCAGGGCAAGAGATGCTGGTGCAGGTATCGCCTTGTCTACCTCACGGCTGGTTTATCGGATCGCATACCTGTATGCCTGTCCTTGAATTTTTATAATGCTCTGTATGTCGAATAATTTTTTTTTTCTTAACATAAAATTATTTTCACCTTTAATGCCAGGTACTGTGCTTAGAAATTTACACGAGAGGTACCGGTCAAGCTATGTTGGTAGCTTTGCACGCAGGATACGGGACTTTGATTCACCCAGCGAAGCCTCTCTGCTCAAAGACATTTACAGAAGTGATCCAGAAAGGGTTATACAGATCTTTGAAAGCCAGCCTTCATTGCACTCCAACGCCTCAGCTCTTTCTGAGTACATAAAAGCCCTTGTTACCGTTGACAGGCTGGAGGAAAGTCCCCTGCTTAAGACATTGCAAAGGGGTATATTTTCCATTCCTTTTGGCCATCACCTGGCATTATGTTTTGATCATTTCATTTTATTGCTCAATGTGAAATGTGTCCTTTCTACTTTGCTTTCTGTTCTGTTACAACCTTCTCTACATGACTCATTAGGTGACCTTTTTTTTCCCCTTTGCAGGATATGCTAGTTCAGCAATGGATGAAGGAAGCCGTATTGGTATTCCTGCATTCAGAAGTGCTGGTCAGCTAACTAAAGATGGAGCTCTTGGTACCTCTACCGCACCTATCCACATGGTTACTTCAGAAACAGGCCAGTTTAAGGAGCAACTTTGGAAAACCTTCCGAGCCATTGCTCTTACTTTCCTTGTCATCTCTGGCATGGGGGCTCTCATTGAAGATAGAGGAATCACTAAAGGTTTGTTATTTGGAATACAAGTAAGATTACTCTCTGTGGTCCTGAATCAGTTTAGGCAGTCAGTTTCATTGACTTTGGATCATATACAGGCCTTGGCTTGCACGAAGAGGTTCAGCCAAGCCTGGATTCAAGCACAAAGTTCAGTGATGTCAAGGGAGTTGACGAAGCTAAAGCTGAACTCGAGGAAATTGTTCACTACCTACGAGATCCTAAGGTGAAGTACTGTTAATGTTAGGCATCTCCATTCTCCATTAGCCCGAGTTATGTTGTACTGAAATTTCAAAACAGGGAAGGCCAAATAATCTAATCTGTTAATTCTAGTTTTTTGTTTTACCCCTCTATTTTGATTTTTTTTTTAGCTCACAAAGAATCACAGGCTCCAACGAATTTACCTGCACTGTTATTAAAGCAATTGTTTTGGGCTCATTATTTGACTTCACTTCCAAGCTCATAAATTTTCTTAAACCTTATTACATACTGACATTCAACATCCTTAGCTGTTTTTGACTCGTAAAATATTAAATATATTGTTATTTTTTTCATGGCTTTGTGGTTTTGCACCGCTTTCTCAAGGATGAGTTAGTACTGTAGACTTTGTAGAGTTTACAAATTGTACAAAAATTGTGTAGAATTGCTCCGTTTTCTTTTGTGCACTTATCTTTATTTTTACACGTCTTTCATTACTTTCCAGCGTTTTACATGTCTTGGTGGCAAGCTTCCTAAAGGTGTTTTGCTGGTTGGCCCACCTGGAACGGGTAAAACCATGCTGGCAAGGGCTATCGCTGGGGAAGCTGGTGTTCCTTTCTTCTCATGCAGTGGTAGTGAATTTGAGGAGATGTTTGTGGGTGTTGGGGCTAGAAGAGTGAGGGACCTCTTTAGCGCTGCAAAGAAACGATCTCCTTGCATCATATTCATTGATGAAATCGATGCGATTGGTGGTAGCAGAAATCCGAAGGATCAGCAGTATATGAAGATGACCTTGAACCAGTTGCTTGTTGAGCTGGATGGCTTTAAGAAGAATGATGGAATAATTGTAATTGCAGCAACTAACTTCCCACAGTCACTAGATAAAGCACTTGTCAGGCCAGGACGTTTTGACCGGCATATTGTTGTTCCTAATCCAGATGTTGAGGGCCGGAGGCAGATCCTGGACACTCATATGTCAAAGGTAAATCCTGTTCTGAAGTCATTTTTCTTTGTAAAGGTGGAGGAGTTCTTTTTGTGATAAGCTCATCTGACCCCTCTCCCCCTACATTTCAGGTCTTAAAAGCCAATGATGTGAATCTGATGATCATTGCAAGGGGAACACCTGGATTCTCAGGTGCAGACCTTGCAAACTTGGTGAATGTAGCTGCTCTAAAGGCAGCTATGGATGGGGCAAAAGCTGTTACAATGCGTGACCTTGAGTATGCTAAGGACAGAATCATGATGGGCAGCGAGCGCAAGTCAGCAGTGATATCTGATGATTGCAGGAAAATGACAGCATATCATGAGGGAGGCCATGCCCTTGTTGCTATGCACACTGAGGGTGCTCACCCTGTTCACAAGGCTACTATTGTTCCCAGGGGAATGTCTCTTGGCATGGTTACTCAGCTTCCGGAGAAGGATCAGAATAGTGTTTCAAAAAAAACAGATGCTGGCAAGATTGGACGTCTGCATGGGAGGAAGGGTGGCCGAGGAGCTTATATTTGGGGAAAATGAGGTGACTTCTGGTCCATCATCTGATCTAATGCAAGCAACCCGGCTGGCACGTGCCATGGTCACCAGATATGGTATGAGTGAGCGGGTTGGTCTTGTTTCCTACAACTACAATGATAGCGGGAATACTATGAGCACAGAGACAAGAGGTCTGATTGAGCAGGAGGTGAAGGAAATTTTGGAGAGGGCATACAACAACGCAAAAACGATTCTCACTACACACGATAAGGAGCTTCACGCGCTAGCAAAGGCCCTCCTTGAGAATGAAACGCTCTCTGGAGCCCAGATAAAAAATTTACTGGCACAGGTAAACAAGAGCAACACAATGCAGCAGGAGACTGTTAAAGTTTCGCAGGAAACTCCTACCGTCCCAGCCTCCCCACAATCAACAGCTGCAGCAAAAGCCAAGGGGGTTGCGGGTACAGCGGTGGCGGCGCAAGAAGCAGCGGCCAAGGCCAAGGGAGTTGCTGGTATTGGATCATAGTGTTACTGGGTCTCTGGGACGATTGCTGCCTGTCACCTAAGTAGCAGGTTGTCTGACTGATCTGATTTGCGATTAGGTAAAAATAGGCTATGATGATAGTATAACTTGATGGTAAAACTGCTGTAGTAATAAGAGAGCAGTAGTATCCATGTGCCTGTGTTGTGGGTCAGCAAATACTGTAGCAGGGACCTGGATGCCCAACGGCGTTTGGATGTCTTAAAAAGCTTTGCATGCGCATGCCGAGCGATGAACCCTCTCCTCTTATTCAATCCTAGCTTTTGTCTAGTGTAAATTTCGATTCCTTTGTTCCATCTTCCTGCGGCGTGGTGCTCTACGGGGAATGCCGCGGTTTAAATTGAAGAATCGACGATTGTGTATTGGTTATGACTATGGAATATCACGACAAAGATTATACTTAGTTCTAAGTTTGCGTAATGTTGCCTGTGGTACAGGATTTACCTTCTCCAATTTAATAACTGGACTAGATTATGTGTGTAGTGTGGGCAAACAGGTCGTGCTTTGCACCACGTTACAGCTCTTTTCAGCCTTCCGTTCTAGTATAGTACTAGTGGGCTCGCTAAAATTTTCATTTAAAATACGGTTATAGTTCCTACACGTAGGAGACTCTTAAATAAACCATGGTATCATAACACCACAGTACATGTTCTAGAGGACAGACAAAGATCAGCTTGACCTTGAGAGAGAGTGAATCCACGAAGCAAGGCTGTAACTATAAGGCTCGTGCATCAATTGAGATTCAATAAATTTTGCACAAGATGAATAACAAAGTGCATAGTTTATATCAGTTATTGAGCATCTCATCAGCATGAAAGCCTACTGATGTTTCATCCCAGTCTGTAGTTAATCATAAGGTACAGAAAAAGTATATCAAGTCTATATGACATCACATTTACAATTGATAATTCACAACAAACAACATCCAAGATACAAATCTTGTATCATTTTCAAAGCTAATAATACAAAACTAACACTGCTGATATATTATCCAAATATAGAGTGAACTTATATGCATGAAGGAATCCAAGTCTAGCTCCACAGAGGTACTTGCACTTAAGTTGTCTAACATCCGAGATACAAATCTTATATCATTTTCAAAGCTAATAATAAAAAACTATAACATTGCTGATATATTATCTAAATATAGAGTAAACTTATATGCATGAAGGAATCCAAGTCTAGCTCCACAGAGGTACTTGCACTTAAGTTGTCCCAGCCTGTGAATACATAATCCAATTCATTGCACTATATACCATATGTAGAGATTACACAATCTGCACAAGATGAATAATAAAGCACATGGTATACCAATTTGCACAAGATGAATAATAAAATCTTTGCATATTGAGATTACATTCTCAGAGTCAAAGATGAATAAAAAAGCAGTCTGCATAAAATCAGTAGGACTATGTTATTATACCTCCGATTGCCAAGTGCTAATGATAACCATCTTTGCCTTTCAATTGAAACCTACATAGATGGGAAAAATTGTGCCATACAGGAAAAAAGGCCTAAGCCATCACTGGTCAATAAAGATCTGAGATAAAGGCTGAGTTACTTGACATTAATTTTCCTACTAATTATAATTTGACACAAGCAAACAATAACATGCAATTATTATAATCTGCACAAACAAATGAAAGACACCAGTTCCCATAATAAGATACCAAAATCAGTTCTGTATATTATGTTATCATGGGGAACAAATTAATTTTATGTACTCTATGAACTCTATAAGGATAATGGAAATTCAATCTGTTCTTTTGAAGGAGCTAAGTATTCTCGATGACATTCTATAACCTGAATATATAACACCAGCCAAACCAAAGACTGGCAACTCAAAAGGAAGTATACATGTTATAGGTAAGATGATGTTTGTTGAATACCTGAACCCAAAGTTTCAATTAATTAGGTAAAAAAAAAGCACTAAAAGCAGACACTATTTTTTGGATCTGACCATAGCTCACCTTATGTTTGATTTCAAGAAGATGAGCATCACTAACTGTAGTAATCTGCCAATAATGTGAAAAAATATAATAAATCAATAACCTAAGATTAGGCAATAAAAGAACTACATCATGCAGATATACAAAATTTGTTCAACTACAGATAATATTCCTTTTTCTTTTCAAAAAATCCATGCCATTTTTAGGGCCATTGTCACCATTTCCAGTGAAAGAAAACCTTTATCGTTTTACGAACAAACAAAAGGTTATGTAAACATAAAATGTTCTTAGTTTTTTTATGCTATTGTTACCAGGAATTATAGTGTCATGAGCCCATGTTACCACTGAATGAAGGTATCTCTATTTGACATCCCAACTATGCCATCGTGGCATAGAACAAAGGTATGCATATGTTGCTGGAAACTATAATAGAAAATATAAAACCGAGCTGAACTATTGTAATAGAATGTGTAGCAAGAAAAACAAACAGACATGCATTTAACCAGTTGTAGAATCACTTGGAAGCAAAACAATTTTTGAAGGTAATATTTAAGTGTTGTCCTATCAAAACAATCCACAGTAACTAATGAGAAATTAGGGGGCAAAAACTATACAACACGTAGCTCCAAAACACAGCCTAATGCTACACTGATTATTTTACAGCGCCTTACCGGTTATGTAGCATGCAGCCTAATAACATGGACACTAATAGAAACAACCATACTTTCTCTTATAGAATTTAACATCAAATACATGTTTGAGGAGAAATTGAGATGGTCATGGTGAACTACTTCCTTCATAATTTAAGTATAAAGAGCATAATGAAGAACAAATTGGTAAGAGCGATATATTGAATTTTAGTACTTGAAATCTGAGAAGGCGTGACACAATTACAAAGAAATAGCAGCTTCTACCGATTTATCAGTAGTAACCTATGATACAAGAACTATTGAAAAAAACTGGGTCAGAGCATCTAATTTTCGACAAGCCAGTCTCAGTTCTTTTTTAGTGCCAATTATGGATATAACACCCTGCTTACATTAAAAAACGATCATGTTAGGTTCTTATTTTCATTGTATTCATATAATAATCACAACAAGTGAATAAAAGTATGCCATAAAAGACATCTAAAACAGACGAATATTATTTCAGTCACCAGATCATTATGAAACCACTAACAAGGGAAAACAATTGTGATCTAACATTACTGACCTAATAAGAATGGTTCAACAAAACGTCCATAGATGACATTGAAATAGGCAAGGATTTCATACAGAGAAGACGTGGATGACATCAGAATAGTCAACCTATAAAAAAATTAGTAGCAGGATGTATAGAGATAACATGCATGCCACCATGAGTTATCAACAAAAGTCACCAGAACATTACTGAACCCGATATAGCCATCCATCTCCCCTTCTCCAGAATAGAATCTGATAATTCAGATATAGTCATATCTCATAAGGTAACATTTTAGATGAACGCTCTGAAACAAAATTGTAAGATAACATAAAAAAGGAAAATAATGGCACTAAAATACCTGTTGAAAACAGATAGAGGAGCTTTCTTTGTTCATTAATCAGTCCATGAAGAAGTCAATTCAAACAGGAGCATAACGGTACAAGGTAGGCACCTGTATAATGGATGAAAGTTAAATTTGCACTCTCTTGAAAGAAAACACGTGGCAAATCAAGAAATTGATGAAAAAGGATACAACATTACTGTAACGATGCAACCATTTTATTGCTATCTTCGCTATAGCATCTACGTAGCTGCACTTGCAGCAGTCTACTAAAGCCGCCGGCATAACCATAGGAAGAATACCTAGCTGACGGTTGTTCTGCTCATGGCGTCGGCCACTTCTGCTGCAATGTGCATCTCGACATCGGCCGCCTGGAGCACCTCCCGACGCATGCTGTGTCGCAGGTGCCGTGGCCATCAAAGGCGATGAAGCGCGTACTGAGGAGGCACACGTGGCTTCGACTCCCTATTTGAGCATTTGGTGAGTCCGTGTACAGCTCCGTCAGCACCATCAGCGTGTCGTACGGGAGCACAAGCCCTGCGCCTCCGTGTGAGCATGGCTGGCCGCCTTGCCCTGTCGCCTTTCTCCTCCGCCGAAGCCCGTCACGCCCAGCGCCCACCCCATCAACGTGCGATACACGGCTAGGGTTCAGGCCTCCTCCGGTTACATGGAGTTTGGACCGCATTCGCCCCCAGTCTACGCTCGCTGGTCATCCGGTGCACCGCCACGCTTCTCTCGCACCACCGCTCGCCACGCTTTTCACCACTGGATTTGGTCATGATTCAAGAACATAGATGAGAAAGCAAGATTGGAGGAGACAAAATAAATAAAAAACAGTGCCAACCCCTATAAACTCATCCTCATGCCGGAGATTCACACCATCATCATCACAAAAAAGTAAGAACACCAAGACCCATTACAGACGCACCAAACACCAATCACTCACCCAACGCCAAGGCGTCGATGTCGCCGTCATGGCCACCGACTCACCGGTCGTCGCCACGCGTCACCATTCCTGGGGCCCTTGCCCTGACACCCTGCCGCAACAGGTCTATGGCGTGTCTATGTTGGCGAGCGGGCGGACGACGATGCAGATCAGAGAGAGAGAGAGGGAGGAGGCTGCTACGAGAGAGAAGCGAAAGAGACTGCCGCGCGCCCCAACAACCACTGTAAATGCTCCGTCTCCCATCGGCCGAACCACCCACTTTACTGCGGCTGGACAGGCGCCACAAGCCAACAAGGAGGCGACACGCGCGCGGCCGTATGGGTCATCTTTTTTCACCGCCGCTCGAATCCACCCAAAACGCGCACACGGCCTAGATCGAAATCGGACGGCGGAAACCGGCGCCAGCTCCCGCAAAGAGCGGAGGGCGCGAGTTCTCCGACGCGTCTAGAGGGGTAAATTGACGTGAAATTATATTTTCAGCTTAAAATCCTAAAAAAAAAGAAGGATAAAGCAACAAACCATCAATTGGATTTAGTTGATTCAAAGATAGAAAATATAGGAGTTATAAGATGTGAAATCAGACTATCGTCTCCTTTTTCATTTAAAAAAATCATCAGGAAAAACTGTGTTCATTTTCATCCCTCTAATTTTTGAACCAGTCTTATCGAATATTGTGATACTAATTAAGAATATTAAATATAGATTATTGATAAAACCCAGTCCATAACCCTCCCTCTGAATGACGAGACAAATCTATTAAGAGTAATTAGGTCATGATTAGATAATGTGATGCTACAGTAAACAACTCTTAATGATGATTTAATTAAGCTTAATGATTTTATTACACTGATGCGCATTCAACTCTATAATTAGTTTTATATTTAATAATTATATGTAGCATTTTAATGATTGATATGACCCCACTAAAATTTAGACACCAAAAAACGAACACACCTAGAGTCTTCATCTGCATCTCTGAAAGAAAATCAAAGATTTAGAGCAATAATCCCATAGAATTTACATGGAACCTACTAGGGATGAAATCGGATCGGATACGGATAAATATAGCTTATCCCATATCCTATCCTGCATCTTTTTTCTCGGATCCAGAGTCGAAACGGATAGTATCGGATAATTATTTCTTGATCCCGTACCCCATCCTATATTCTTATTTCGAAGTCGGATTCAGACACGGATACTATTATAAGATTTATGTAGATGAAAAATTTTATGATAGATATATAATTAGAGTAAGAAAGAATATAACAATAGCTAATATATGAAAACAAGTCAATTTATTTACCTATATACATTAAATTTCTAGATTTTTTAATATTTTTAATATCTAAATTATTTAAATTAAATCAAATTATATAAATCTCGGATACCGAACGAATAGAGCTCATCCCATATCCTATCCCGCTAGTTTTTCTCGAACTCGGATTCAGACACGGATAGTGTCGGATGACTATTAGTGCATCTCATATTGGGCCATATTTATTTTCTCGATGATCGGATCATCAGACGGTCGGATATTATCCGTCCCGTTTTCATCCCTAGACCCCATGCTGAGCCCATCTCTATTTATTCGTTAGGCCTATTCAGAAGCCCAAACCATAGTGGGCTTAAAGGAAAATCCATTACACGCGGCGTATGGGGAGAAAAGCCCACGGAGCCCAAGGTCTCCTTCTCTGTCATCGGGGGGGGGGGGGGGGGGGGGGAGACCGCACCACGAGACGAGCCGGCGCGCGCACAGTAAAACTACTTCTCTGTCCTCGCGGGCGCTCTCCTCCCCGCCTCCGCACCCTCGCCTCACCGGCGCCCTGACCACCCCCGGCAGCTGCCCCCCGTCTGCTGCACAATCCTCCAAAGGCTGTCCGCTGTCCCTGTCTGTCCCCCGTGATCCGCTTCGTAGCTGCCCACCCTCCTCTGCTCCAAACCCTAACCCTAGCTCCGGGTGCCGAGGCTCCTGAGGTACGTGACATCCCTCTTCTTGTCATTCCAGTTTCATCCCATTTGGGGACGCGTCAGTTCCATAGGGCTATCTGAGGCCTTGCGTCTTGCATAATAACCTATTTATAGAAGGTTGCTACGTGGGCACTCAGTGTCATGTGAGGTTGCTGCATTTCCCCTTAACAATGGGTTGGGATGATGATGTTGCATCGAACAAAACTTGCATAATGTTGCCTGCTGACGTGCCAAAGCCTTTTTTTTTTTGAGGTAATACTGTTGAATAGATAAGCCAATGCCTTGATTGAATAGATAAGCACTTGCCTAAGCTGTCATACTGTTGTAGCATGTCTCATATCTATAGCATATGATCGGGCGTTACCTACCGACGCCCAGCGTCGCCCTACGGTCCCTCCACCAATGAGAATGCATCCTCGCAGCGCTGGCCAGTCCCCTCTAAAGCATAACCGGGCGTGACCTGTACCGATGTCCAGAAACGTTTGGCGGCCCCACCACTAATGAAAACGCGTCCCTTGCCGTGCTGGCCAGTCCCATGGTAGCATTAATACTGGGCAACGTCGGTTTTGTCTGGGACACGGTTGCACTGAGTTTTAGGTCCTGTTGTTGCCGTCGTCAGGCCCAACTTCTGTTGGCATAATGGGATGTAACCTGCTTGGTAGTAAATATGCTCTCGAAATGCATGACCTGTGAATGTGCCATAATCGGGTGTGACCTACCGATGCCCTGCGCCCCCTCCACCAATGAGAATGCGTCCCTCGCCGCGCTGGCCAGTCCCGCGGTGGCATGAATGCTGGGAAACATCGGTTTTGACTGGGACGTTGTTGCGCTGGATTTTAGGTCCTGTTGTTGCCGTCGTTGGGCCCAACTTCTTGTTGACATCATGGGATGTAACTCGCTTGCCAGTATATCTTCTCTTGAAATGCATGACCTATGATTGTGCCATGCTAATGCTGTATTTGGCGAGAGACTGTCATTCTTTCGTATTTTCTTCTGTGCATTTACTAACACCATCTTTTCTATGTTGTTTATGTGGATTTTCTTTTCTTGTGTAGTGATTCATGAGGGGAGGGTACTTCCACTTGTTGGTGTTGTCAGCAATGAACGCCCTGCTTTCACTGATACACAGGCAAATGCCTTCTTTTGCTTTGGTTCAATGGTGAATGCTCGGCCATTCACCATGGGTGGTATTATTGAATATGGTGTTGATATTGGTACCAAATCTTCGCCCCGAACTCAGGCCATTGAAAAAGCGCAGGAGGAGCTCAGGTATCAATCTATGATCGATCATTTGTTGGGTCATTGGTTGGGAACTGATATTCTGATTCATAAACTTCAGGCAGAAATGTGATGTTCGTGAAGAACACAGGAGAGAGCTGGAATTCCTAGAGAAAGTATGATTGGGTTTGCCTATCTTTCAGATTGGATTTTCGTCGTCTTTAGTTTTACATGCTCATTCTTGTTTATCGCAGTTCTACTTTGATTTTACCTATTTTCTCCTGTTTATCGCAGGGAGGCAACCCATTGGATTTCGAATTTACCCATGTAGCAACAGCTAGTGTACCCTCCACTTCTCTCACAAATCAAATAGCCGAACAAAATGTGATAAGGTAGCTATTGCTTCCCAACTAGAATTTGATAGCAATTTAGCATCATCATAACTTTACTTGATAGCCTTTTTTTACCTTTCAATTGTAGTGAAGCTAAAGGTAGCTTTGCTGCATCACCTCATGGGGATTCACTTGAGAGTGACGACAGACCAGGATGTTCTTTGCATGAAACCAACACAACAGACGGTGGAGGCAAGAGTGACATTGTAGAGGACAAAATTGTAAAAAGAGGAACGAAAAGATTAAATGCAGCTCAACCCAAGCAGTCCTTGTCCACTGATAGTAACAAAAGTGCAAGAAAAACTGAAGATTCTGGTCTGTCACGCCTTGTTGTGAAGAGCCAGGCATATGTTAGGCGCAACAGGTCAAAGCCTACTAGGGAGAGTGAGAGTGCAAATGTTTCTTCAGTTAGATCTTCCGAGACTCCAGCTAAAGATTCTGAACCAAGGGATGAAAAAGGTGTAGCACAGAGAAGAAAATCAGATGAGCCTGTTTGTAGTGTAAAACCGTCTGGATCATACTCGGACAATGGACCAAAAACTACACCATCTGATCATCAGGTGTTTATGGAGCTAAATGGATTTCAAAACGTTCACGAAAGCAACTGTCTGGTGAAGAACGAGTCAAAAGCTGAGGAAGTTGCATCTGCAGAAACCCCTGGTGTCAATTCAAAAGTTTTCGTGAGGCCGTGCAATTCTAGTGCATCTACATGTGATGAGAGAGAGTCATCTGCTGGTGATGAGAAGGCTGATGAAAGTCTCTTGGATAAACGTGTGGGTCATATCCATGTAAGTGAACTGGATAAGAAGAGGGTAGTTCCTTTCTGTGCTATCGAAGATTCTGGAATACACAAAAATACAGTGGTTCCACTCTGTCAAGGTACCAGAATTATTGTTGATGATCATGTAACTGCGAGCATTAATCTGGTTGTAAGAAAAGTTGGTGGTAAGTCTCATGAAGACCTGGAGAACAACAATCATTCTAACAAGACCTTCAACAAAGTTGGCCAAACTGAAGGGTTAATCGGACCAGCTTCTGTGGAAGATAACATGGATCCTGTACAACCTGAATCCAGTAATATTTGTGCCGTGAAAGATGTCATGGGAGCTTGTGGCAATGCAATAGTTGCACAGAATGATACTGGGTGTCCGTCTTCTGGACATGATATGAATATTGAGGAAAGTGCAGCTTCTGATAGGAAGAGTGACAGTTGTCCTAGTGATCCTATCTCTGCCCATCCTACTGTTGTAGGCACTGATTTGCCTAAAAATTTTGTGCCTGATGCTATACCTTCACTGAAAGGTGATGAACCTAACATGGAGAATGAGATTAAAAAATCCAAGAATCTGGACAAGATGGCAAAGAAGGCATATGAAGATTCTATTCTTCTAAATGCTCGTACTATAGAGGTATGATTGGTCTCTATGTTTCTCTTTTTTGCTTGTGCTATAAAGGTATTGTTTTCTATATTTTCTCCTTTTCTATAAAAAGATTTTTTGTTTCAGGCAAGTATTAAGAGAGCTGGTGAACGATTGCTCTGTAACATTTCTTTAGAGAAGAGGAGAAAGAGTAACTGGGATTTTGTCCTTGAGGAGATGGCTTGGATGGCGAATGATTTCATGCAGGTACATTTCAAATTAACACCATTTTTTTTCCTGGTTCTCGCATGAGATGTTATGTACATTGATCTGATTACTATACTTGGCTAATCTGCAGTCTTTTTATAACACTTATTTGGATGCTTTGTGATTTGATGTTTCTTTCTGGTAGGAGCGTCTTTGGAAAAGTGTGGCTGCGGCTCAAATGTGCCATTGGATCGCCTCTGATGGTCGGGCCAAATTTGAAGAAGCAACCATTCAGAGAAAGCAGAAAACGATTATGAAATGTCTGGCAAATGGTATCAAGAGTTTCTGGTATTCAGTCGAGGCTTCACAAACTGCTCGCAGGGCAGCAATAATGCAAGAACACAATTCAACTATGCTGGAGAAGACAAAAGCTTCTGGTATCGAAGCTGGCAAAGAACATGTATGTGAAAGTTGTCTCACATATCTTTTGCACATTGGCTATGTTTCTTCTGTTTTTGTGCCATCGCTTCTGCACATGCTCCATTTTTTTTGTGCAATGTGTTGATGGTTTTTGGCTCTTTTGCATCATTAACAAAATTGAACATTGAGTAAAATACTCTTCAGTAGTCATGTAGCCTTTCCGGAAACCATGTTTAACTGTCGTTGTCACAATTTTTTTGAGGGTAGCATTTGATGTGTCGTATTTGTATACAGGGCAAAAAGTCACTGGGAGCCGGAGAGTCTTTTCAGCCTCGGCAGTCACAAATTCAGGATTATGCAGTTCGATTTCTTGAATATAACTGTAAAACAGCCGATTCTCCTGTGTTAGCGGAAGCCCCACCTACTCCTGACAGGCTGAATGACTTTGGGATCTTGAAAGTGTCTGATCAATTCTCAGAAGTAATCACCGAAACACTGTGTTTTTACGTTTGATTTGTTTTCAGTATTTCCATCTTTTGCGGGACAACTAATTCCAAGTGTCCTGATAAACATTCATAGGAACAGTTACTGTCTTTCCCTGGTAGCATGAGTGAATATTAGCTCTTTAATGTTGTTTTCTGATTCTTCTCTAAATTTTCAGGAAAACCTTTTTTATACAGCACCAACTGGGGCAATGCGGGCATACAGGGAGTCAGTTGAATCTCTTTTTGAGCATCACAAGGTGAAGAAAACCTTTATGTACACTTCACAAGATCTAATTGCCGCTTCTAGTATTTTTCTTATGGGAGTTCTTGTAAAAGAACCTCAAAGTAGACAGACAAGTATGTGTGTAAGCCACAAGTAAAGGACTCGGCAATTCATCTCACTTTAGCTACTCAGTAGTCTTTAACCCTGGCTGCTACATTTCCTGTTTTGTTGTTTTATTCTGTGTATTTTTTAACATTTCAAGTTATGAACCCAAGGACTAAATACTATGGCGTTTTACTTTTTAATTTTATTTCTTATTACTTAGTAGTCTTCACAGCTGCTTTAGTTGTCGACATTAAAGAAATTTACCTAAGGTACTAATTTCAGAGGGCTGGCAACGCTGAACTCATGGATGAATATGAGGCATCTGCGTGCGATTCTGCTGCAGGTATATTTACCAGTACCATAAAAATGTTGTTGTTGTGTTTTGTTGTACTTTATACTCTTGTAATGTCTTTCTCGTTTATTCAGATTTCCCTCGGGAGGATACATATGGGGAGGATGAAGGGGAGACATGTACTTATTTGTCATCTGAAGCATATGAAGGTGGTTTCATATCAAAAATGTGTCACAAGAAGAAACATCAAATGCATCAGAGGATTAGTGGTGGAAGACAATATGAAGTAGGTATCGATGTACCTTATGAACCATGCTTCGAAAGCAAGTCACCAAACCGTCCAATGTTATCGAATGGCAAACGATCTTCTTCTTTCCTTGCGGTTCCTGCAAAGCGCAGCCGTACAGCTGCAAGGCAACGAGTTGTAAGCCCATTTCATGGTGCCACCGGAGCATCCCATGCCATATGCATGACAGATGCTTCAAGTGGAGACACAAACTCTCTCCAAGATGATGAAAGATCGTTGCATGGAGGGTCCTTGCAGTGGAGAAACCTGGATTATGAATCGACAGTTGACTTTGATGGACAATTGCCTTACGATGCTGCCGAGATGTCCACTAAAGCCAACAAGAAGAAAAAGCTTACTAATCCTGGATACAAGTCTGCTCAAAATACAGCCAATTCCCGTGCTCCAGCCACGGTAAAGGTTAATACCTTAAGCTTCTTCTGTGGTCCCTACTTTTGTTGTTTGTATTTTCCCAACCCAAATTTGGCCTTATGGTTTCAGAGCCATATGTATGATCAGAGACTGCAATTTGAGGATTATCTGAAGAAGAGACCAGAGATGCATCAATATAAGTCGAATGGAATCTGTGGTAATTCTTTTTCCTCTTTGGTTATATAGAGTGCACACATACTGTTTCATGCTGGAATCAACTACTTGCTATTGACTTTACTTGGGATACCGGAAATAACTCCTAACTGTGTATTGATTTTATATGTAGTTACGAATGGTGTACAGCATGCTTCTAAGAAGCTTAAAATGATGAAGCAAGGGATAGATAATTCACCTGCAGCATCTCGCGTTGCATCACAGATGAGTAACATGGCAAATTCTGCTAGATTTATAAAGATAATTGCTAACAGGGAACGCGGGAAAAAATGTAAAGCACTTAAGGTATCATTATTTCTCTACATCACAGTTTTTCTCTCAGTTGGCATAAGCATTTTGTAACCTTGTCGCGTGTAGAAAATAGCTGCGCTGTTCTCTCGTGTTTCATCACAGCTGTGTTGTCTGTATTTGTTCCATATGTGAACATCATGGTAGAAATTAGATGTCTCATTTGCTCTGCTTGAGGTCCTTGTACTTCTAGTATAGTCCAGTTGCACAGTCCTGCCAATGTATGTGTCCTTGGTCAGTGTGTTCAGTCTCAAGTTAGGTTAATCAGGAAGGAATAGGCAGTAGTTTTATATTTCTATCATGGGAAAACAAGGAATAATTTAAGGACTGCTAAAGAAACTAATGGATAGGGTATATATTATATATATAAAAAATTCGTATATGGGTTATTTTTCGTACCATCTTCACTTAATTTTTATGGCTCCTTCATTTGTGAAAAGTTTCAAGATAGGAAGGTTTATACTACTCATTGTGGATGCTATACTAAGTTTAGGGGAGTTGTCATTTGTATATGGGGAGCATGCTTCATGGTCATTGAATCCATCCTAGAAGTGTTGGTGGATGAGTTGCTACATGACATATTTCTTGCAGTCAGACTTAAGTGTAGGGGAATCCATCCTGGAAATGTTGGTGGATGAGTTGCTTACACATTCTCGCGACCCTTCTTATTATTGCTTTTGTTTTGTTTGTGGGTATTAGGCTAGATTGCATCAGAGTCAGTGGAATTTTTTCTATTATAGTTACCCTGACATTATACATTTAAATATCATGTTTTATGGATACATCCTGTGCAAGTAAGATTTCCTTTCCCATTGTTCTTACTTTACTTATCGAAATGTTTTATGCTTCTGGCAGATGACTTCGATCGATGGTTGGTCAAACTTCGAGGATCAGGTAGCTCTTTGTTATTGAAGTAGAGTATATTTGTTCTTGACAATGATTTGTGAGAATTACTTACATGTCTTCAATATTTCAGGCTCTCGTTGTCCTTGTTCATGATATGGGTCAAAACTGGGAGTTAGTTAGTGATGCACTTAATAGCATCGTGCGGTTCAAGGTACTTTTTTCGTCTGATAAAATCCTTAACTATTATGCCTATATCTTTGTACATGCAGTGTAAACTTTTATTTCTATTTAATGCCTGGGTTCTAGATATTATGTTTGATTCTGTTATATTGGCCCTGTTTGCTCTTTTATTTTTACTTCTCTAATGTTTTCCTGTGATATTAATTTTTTTCACAGTAATCTTTTCAATCCTGTGGTACTGATTTGAGCTTACTTGTATTTTGTTTATGTAGTCTGTGCATAGGCAACCTAACGAATGCAAGGAGCGCCACAAGGTTCTCGTGGACAGAAGTTCTTGTGATGGAGCTGATAGTGCAGAAGATTCCGGTTCATCTCAGCGCTATCATAACTCATTACCGGGCATTCCAAAGGCACGCTCTTCTACTACCTTGTGTTTAGGGAACCTTTTACTGTGTGGCATATATGTGGGTGCCACTCACACAATTGTGATGTTGAGCATTTTAGCCCTGACATGCTTTCCTTCTTAATTGATTATCAACACCATTGCTGTAGCGAAGATTTATCTGGAGATACGTATGGCTTAACATCTTAATATTTGTATGTCCATCAGGGTAGTGCAAGGCAATTATTTGAACGACTTCAAGGACCATTTGAGGAAGAGAATCTCAAGGAACATTTTGAAAAAATTATACTACTCATGCAACAAGTACATTCCAGACATAGACAGGTTCTTGTTTCTCTTAATTTTACAAGGTTTTTTCTAGACTTGATTTTTGATATCTTTTCTCATATATTTATAAAGGGTTGGGGAATCTCACATCTGTTTCTTTTGTCCCGTTTAAGTTTTTTTTTGTTCCTGGTGAATTGACCACTTGTTGAACACGTGCCATTCAATCATATTAACTTTAATGTTTCATGGTTCACAGAGCTATCAGCTATGTATATGAGCAGCTCATATGTTATATGATTGTCCATAAAAATGCAGTGGGAGCCTCTCCTACTGTTTTCACGTAAAAAAAATGTCCATAAAAAGGTTTTTACCTGCCTTTACTGAAGGTTCATAAGAGCTGTTATAAGTACTTAAAACTGCTGGGGATGCCAGCTTGTCACATGAGTCAAACACAGCTCTGCTTGTACCACATGGGGGCATTACCAGAAATAAAATTACAACAAACTTTAAGAAAAAAAATCTGGATATTGAAAACAGGAGAAGACTGTAGAAATTGAGTTGATCATCATCACAATAACAGCCTTGATCTTTCTTCTGTCCCTCTTTTTGACTGAGAACCTTCTGCTGATAATATGATTCATAGGGGATTTTCAGTGAGCTAGGTTTTCCCCCACATTAGTCCGAAACTCCAAGTCACCTTTCTATATCTGAAGTATTTTTCCCATTCTGATGACTAGTTCTTCTCTCTCTTTAACTATATTGCCACCATATCTTATGTTGCATTTCTTGTGGCTTGTTGTTATGAAGGGTAACAGCCAGGAGATCAAGCCTATCATGCAGCCACACAGTTCTCATGTTATCGCACTTTCACAAACATGTGTGAACAAATTACAAGGGGGCATTTTGATGTATGTATCACTGCTTTGAGTTTTTTTTAACTATTTTTACGTCCATATATGCTGGCTGGTTAGTTTCTGTAGTTTCCAAATACTACCTCTGTTCCAGAATATAAGATTTCTAGCCATATTCTTGGTACTTGTCCAGGTGCATAGGCGATGCTATGAACCTGATCACCCAGAAGCATTGCTAGAAATGCTTATATTCTGGAATGGAGGGTGTACCCATCAATCATCATCTTACTGTTATCCTTATCTTGATGTGTAACCTTCACAGGCCACTTGATCTCTGTGATTCAATGAGTCCACATCTGGATTCAGTCATACCTGGTACTTTGTCCCTGGATTCTCAGACAAATGGGTCGATGCTGCCAAACCATCAGGGTTCTTCTGGGCCTGCTACTCCTACATCAAATCTGAGTTCCAGGTTACCAGGGGCTCCTGGTATGGTTCTGGGCAACAATTTGCCTTCGTCTTCAACATGGAATACTCATAGGTAATGATCAATTAAGGGTGTTAAATTTGAGTGCTATGTTCTAAAGCTAATATATAATGCTGATATTTGTGTTTCATTTGTGCTACAGGGATTCTCAGAAATACGGTGTTCCTAGACTTACCTCTGTACAGGGTGATGAGCAACCCAAGATTCAGTATAACCAGGTGGTCAGTGGCAGAAATTTTCAGCAACCTGGAGGTTCTTTCCCTGGAGTATTACCTACTGGGATTGATCATAGTGGTCGTGCGATGCCTGGTGCCCAGATGGCAGGACTAAATCGAGGTATGTCTGCTGCCAAGGCAGGTTCTCCAAGGATTAGTGCCCCAGGAGGACTTGCAGTTTCATCTGGGAATTTGGTACCCAACAGTGGGCAAGGCGTGCCAAGTTCAGTAAATTTTCATCCTGGGGGCGTATCTGGTCCTGGAAATTCAATTTCACGGCCACGTGATCCTGTGCAGATACTTCATGTGAGTTCCAATTTATCTTTTGCATACTTCTAAGTTGCTAAAAAATGCATGAAACCAGGGACACTTTGTACCTACTGTGTTCACCACCATCTCGAAGGCACAAGTGACATTTCATGTTCAAGTTCAAACATGTGGTTGTTTACAAAACATATTGGTTGTGTGTATATAATCGAAAAAGTTACATAGACTTAAAAGTTTGGGAGGTAACAAGTTGCTGGTAGAACCATGTCTTTTGGCTGTTGGCTTCACCTTTATTACCATAACCTTTTGGTCTTTTCCCTTCATTTTCTCTTTTTCCTTTCCATTTTTTTTTACATTTTTGACCTTCTTGTTAATTCTTATGGGTTTCATCTCTAGCCTACCCCAACTTGCTTGGGATTAAAAGGTTTCATTGTTTTTGTTATAACAAGTTGCTGGTAGTGATAGACATGATGTACTTACTAGTCACTGCAACCAAAAAAGATGTCTCAGAGGATGTTGGTTTGCAATCTATAGTTGGGATTCATCTTCTCTGTTTGTGATCCATTTTACGATTTATGTATGTATTTCATTCAAACAATCTTTTAAATTCTCTTTTAGTCTATGGTTGAAAAGTATACACATATTGTGATATGGCATCTAACTTAGCCAGAGATGATTTACTTTTGTTGATTAATTTCAATCACTAATGATTCAAGTAACTTTCTATGCTTAAGAGCAGTCTTACTGAAATGGTGGCCATGCTTACCATATCTTTTCATCCTTGTAGCCTGGTCATAGTATGGAAGAACATAAGCATGGAAGTAGCTACACCGGCCATGTCAACTGCATAAATCCATCATTCTCCAACATAGCAATGTCTCCACCTGTTCAGCAACCCCAACAGCCACATCCGATGTCGCAGTCATCGCACATATTTAGAAATTCAGACCATTCTCAGATTCAAGAAACTAGTGCAAGCCCACAACAGCGAGCATATGCTTTGCAATTGCCTAAGGAAAGGCAAACACAACAACACATGGTGCCCCAGCAAAATAGTGATACTTCTGGAGCAAGTGCAGTATCCTGTGTCCAGACTAGTTCACATATTGTGCAGCAGAACCAACGCTCTGCAGTTAATTCTGTCCCTTGTTCACAACCACAGCATCAACGGCAGCAAGCTCCACAAAATCCCCCAGATGCATCTTCATCTCCCAGTCTACCTGCTAGTGCTTCACTACAGAAGCAGAAGAAACAACAAGGTCATCATCAGTCTAGACAAAATCTACAACAAAGGAATCAAGGTAGCCAGCAGGCTAAGCTTATGAAGAGCTTAGGGCGAGGAAACATGGTAACACCTCAGACTCCTCCAGTTGATAATATGCCTGCTAATGCTATTTCCACACCTTCAAAGAAACACATGACTGACAAAAAACTGATGCAAAATGGCCAAGGATTTTCCCCTGATAATACAGCATCAAATCCGTCAATGCTTCAACCTATGAATCAACCCAAACTATACACTATGTCACCTCAATCACTGAAGCAATTGCCAGATATTGGGAACCGAAGTGGGATGCAGGCTTCTTTGAGTCAGACCCTATCAGATTCACTATCATCACCAATTCATTCTAAATCGACAATGGCCACACAGCAACAGCAGATCATTCCCTCACAGAGCAACATCCAAAGGAAAGTTATGCAACAAAACTGCCAGATGAGCTCTGAATGTAGGACAGACACACATCATGAACAAGTCCAACACAATCAGATGGCTCCAGCAACATCTGTTCCGCTGAGTACAGATTCAGGCAGCCCTTTACTTTCATCTGTAAACCAGCTGAAGTTTGAAGCACATAATCCGGCTTCAGTTGCCTTATCATCTAATCTGCTTAGCTCTCCAAGGAATACATCTTTTGGGAATGATACATTATTGCCATCATCTGGACAAGATCTGCTGCAAAGGCAAATTTCGGGCAGTTTTTCTATGCACGGCCAAGTTGTTGGCCAGTGGAACCAACAAGCTAGGCAGCAACCGCAGTCTCAACATCAGCAGACATCAATTGTTCAAGGCAGCGCATATGCTCCTTCAAATTCGGGTTCAGGCTGATCATTAATTTATCTTGATGTGTCACCTAAAGGTGGTAACCCATCTTTTCTGTGTAAAGTTATTGTACAGGTATGCAATTTCCTGGCTTGTTCACTTGTTAATCAACAGTTTTTAGAGTTTTTATCTGTACTTTTGGTATGCCCCTTTGGAGAAAAATCCAAGATCTTAATATCGGGACTGTTTTACACCAAGCACTGTTGTTCTGTGTTACTGTGGTAGAGGGTCATAGCATGGTCTGGAGATACAAGTTAAAATTTTGATACCATTTTAAATTTTCGCCCATCTAGTCATGCATTTTCTGCATTACATAGAGGGGGATCAAGTTCAGAAATTGTAACCATTTGGAGTTTTCTATGTATCTGCTCATACATCGTAGTGCTATTGTAATGTTTGTTTGGAATTTAATGGGTATGGGAGAACATGTGCGCACCTTTAGCTATTACATTGTTCGCAGCAAAGTGCTAATTGTTTTTTTCATCTCTGGTTAGGTGTCCGTGCTATGGAAGCTTGGGACGATACTGATCTCAATTTAATTTGGAGCTAATTGTAGTCACCTTAGGGTCAGGTAGATAAGTATTTTTCCTCCCACCTTTTGAAGTTAGGATATGCTGCAGGTTAGAATCCAGATAGTTGGAGGTGGTTCTGGCGACGCCAAGCTTGTCTTATTGTTGGTTGTAACAAAAAAAAAAAGGAAACTGGGCCCGGCCAATATTTTTTGATAGGAGGTCCATGCTGGAGATTTCGCTCGCGATAGTTTATCTTTTGTATAGTCCTGTATGTAACATAATGCAGAAGTGCTTTGCGTTCAAATGTTGTGATCTGATGTTAACTCTATATTTCCTCCTTGCATGCCAATGCTGTTATATGCCTTGTCTGGGGCAAGGAAGCCAATATACTTGGATACTATCCTACTCACTATTTTTTTTTAATGATAAAGCTTAAAACATGGTACGAACAGCCCAAGAAATGGAAGGTCTTTCACACGATTTGTGCTGGTTCACGTTCCACTGGTATCTCATTTTCTGACGAGAGGAAACGGAAGATTTATTTTACTTTAAATACTCTCTCTGTTTTAAAATTGTTATTGTTATTAATTTTTTTTGTTATCTTTGATCATTCGTTTTATTCAAAATATTTATTTGAATATGAAAAGTATATGTTACATTTAAATTTTATCTAGTGATAAAACAAGTTATTAAAAAATATATAATATTTTTTAAATTTTTTGAATAAGATGAATAGTCAAAGTTGATAAAAAAAGTTAATGATGATAATAATTTTGAAATGGAGGGAGTAAAAAAAAAAAAGAGAGAGAATAAACGATCACGATCGGAGGAATTCTCATCTCGCCTCAGCAGTTTCTCATCTCCTGAGGAGAGGAAAGGGAAGAAGGGCTCAGCAGAGCAGCAGTTTCTCATCTCGCTTCAGCAGTCGCCAGAGACATTGATTCCTTCCTTTCTCTCGACGGGAAGGAAGGAGGGATCTCCATCTATCCATGGCCGCCCACGGCAAGCCCAAGCCAGCCGGCCCTGCGCCGCCCCCACCTCCGCCTCCGCCGCCGCCCGAGGCGAAGAAGACCTTCATGCGCCGCATGTTCCCCTTCCTTCTGGCCGCCAACATCTTTGTCGGAGGTCAGCTCACCTCCCCTCCATCTCTTTCGTTCGCTGTGGGTCAGATTTAGCTAGCGTCCTCTGATTTTACTGATTAAGTTAGAAATCAGATGCGGTGTTAGGACGCCATCATATGGTAAACTTTGTACCGTTGCTTCATACTGTATGTATCTCTTGGAGGAGTTGACATTCTGTTATCCACAGATCCGCATTCTAGGTTTTATTAAGAAGCTTACTTATTAATAGCATCGACTATTCAGTTTAGTTGCCCCCAAAATGGGAAATTTAAAGTTATATTTTCGCTAACTCAAGGTCATGTGATTAGACTACTGGCTGTCCTAGTACCTGCTAGTAGTTGTGTGTGTTGCTAGGGTATTAAGCCTCTGTTCCTGTTGCGGCTTCAGCTACACAGTGAACTGTTCGAAATGACTGGATATTTCAAAATGAAAACCCAACAGGGGGAAAATTTCAGGCAAGGTTCATCAGAGAGTTTTCCTTTGCTCTTGATTATAGCAAAGCAGAGATACTTTCCACAAATCAGACAATGGCTAGACTCTACCTTGTAACTTTCTTTGGGTTTTTATTCTTCTTTTTGTACACTTTTGTCTTTTAAAAATATATAATCTGTGGAGCCTAGACTCTCCAGTTTCATATATATATAAAAAAACTACTCTACACAAGTACTTATGTGGTACATGATATGCGGAAACCATTTAACCCTTTGAGGTTTAGGTTGGGTGTTGCTGCCTGCCACAGGCAAAACAGTAGATTCTATCTTCCACATGGCAACTTAGATAGTGACCTAATCCCACTCGTATCATACTGTGCTCAAATGTGCCTCTGTATTTATGTCACTAACTCTTGAGGGATGCAATAAAAAATATCCAAGTTCTTAGAGCATGCTTAAAAATTATCGATCCACACATGCATCTGTTCATGATTGTGTCAGCATGTATTTCCGGTTCTGAGAGCTTGTATATCAGCTCAACTCTTTAGCATTTATGCGTACCTTTTTTGCTTACCCAAGTAGAAAACCTTTCAAATGGTTTCAATAATCTTGCCTTCCTACAATTGTGCAGCTTATGTGCTCGTGCGGACCTACCAAAAGGATTCAGGGGAAAAGGATGCTGCGACAGCTACCGCCCCAACATCATCTGCTGCAACAGCTGACAAGCCTGCAGAACCAATCGCACCTCCCAGAAAGGTGCTCCCACCAATCCCCGAAGATGAGCAGCGCCAACTCTACAAATGGATGCTGGAAGAGAAGCGGAAGACCAAGCCTCGCAATGCTGCAGAGAAGAAGAAACTTGATGAGGAGAAGGCCCTTCTCAAGGAGTTCATCCGAGCTGAATCCCTCCCGAGCTTGTAAGCTCACCAGTTGTCATTTGGATCTCGTGTCTGGTGTGTCTCCTGGAATGTGGTTTGAGCCTGATTGGATTTGTTACAAGCACATTACTGTACTATCTTGTAAACTGATGTCTCCTTGATTTGACCTCTGAAATCCGAAGGTTGTGTGGATGCAAACTAGTATTGCTTATATTGGTTTTGGTTTAGAGGTTCTTCTGGACAGAAGAAATTCCTGGGTTGCAAATCTCCTCTGTTCTATCCACGGGTTGCTCGGTTGATGATTTCTGTTCTGTGAATTTCCTGCTATATCGCAAAAATATAGAATTCACTCAATAACTGCTTAGCATCTTATAATAGTAGAGACTGCATCTGGGCCCCAACCCTATTATTCAGAACAAAACTTGTCTGTGAAAGCAATAGAAGGAGCCAACTTAAACTCTTCCAGTGGTCCCAGGAGTCCCAGTGGTTGCAGATAGCCACAAGTCCAGCTCGCTGAAATAACATCCACTGGCTGGTGTACCGTGTTCTTCCCTGTGCTCTTGAAGATCAGATTTGGAGGGCTTTTATGCATCACCAAGCAGGAACTCAAGAAGGATGCCTGGCAGCATCCACATCTCAGGCAAAAACTGCTGCCTCGTGATTTTTAATTATGTCTTGCTCAAATATCCAAAGAACCTCTCATACTATCTTCTGTAGGAGACACGAACTGTTTGGACTGATTTTCTTCTCTTATTCTTTTTCTCTATCTATTTCTACTATGCAGCCATTCAACCATCAGTTACTCCATTGTTCTTGCAAGGTGTGGATCCCCTAGTACTACCTACTTTATTACCCTTTTTCACTCCTGGATTGCAATATTGCAGTCATATATGTAAATCACATTTTGGATGCAGTGGCTGTGGGCAAAAGAGAGTACAGTGAAAACATAGAACAAGATAGTTTATCGTTGTAAGCTCATTTTCGTATTTCAATATTTGATACTTGACTTGCAATCGTTCACTTTCAACTTAGAAACACTCAACACTGTTCCCCTTTTCATTTCCTCACATTTGTGTTGAAATTGTCTTTATTGCACGCAGAAGAAAATTTAAGTTTTCTGACGCCAAGTATTTGTGTGCAGCCCAGTTACATCACTTCGAGAGAGCATGGTAATAATGCTGTACAACGCAGACAGGGAACTGATATCAAAAACAGGTTTTTGCACTGGTCCTGTTCTATTATACACTTATAAAATACCAGCAGCAATTAGTTGATATGCACTGTGTATCGCTAGAGTTGCAGACAAAAACGATTGTTGAGTCAGGAACTACAGATGTAGTATGTACTCTTGACAGTGGAGGGGAAGTTATTCTTCAGTTGCAGTTCTTACTCAGTGACGATGATCGCAAACGGATCCAAGAAATGGTAAGTAGGCTCCTTTCAGGATTTCTTCATGAAAAATCCAGATGCAAATGTCTTGATGCTCTCGATTATATAGAACTTTCTTTCTATGTATAGAGAAGCTCAGCAATGAAAAGAAAACAACAAGAACTACCTGGGGATGGCTATGAACTCAATTTTCCAGGTAGGCTTGTAATGTGTACTTGATATTTTTTTCCCTTAACTGCAATCACACATTTGGACATTGTTGAACAGACTGTATGTTTTTTGAAGCAAAAAGCATACAGTCTGTTCAACTATGCTTTTTGCTTCAAAAAGCATACAGTGCTTTGATGTGTTGTGTAGTTATTTCAGTGGTCTCCTAAGATGCTAATAATGCTCGATACATCTGTCAGTATTTCTTCAATTTATGTTAGTTATACCGAGCTTCGTACAGAATCAGGGCCCATATACTGTGGCATGTTGTGTGCTTTAAATTAGAAACCCCGGTTTCACCCCTTAAACTCTTTGTAAATGACCCATCAGTATCTTAGCCCATGTCTGTAAGTAATTGGAATGTTGAAAGTGGTCATTAATGAAATGTGTGTGATTGACATGAAGAGTATTTGCGAATTATGGTTCTTAATTCTTATATAATGACGACTTGCAAACTTTTTCAGACAGCCTATTGTCCAAACGGCTTATAGAAAAGATATCCTTCATTGAAAGCAAACGAGATCAAACTATTACTAAGCTGCAGATGAGTCTATCGCTGGATGATAAGCAGAATAGGGCTATCTCCTCTGGAATAGATGTGGATCCCTGCTTGAAGGCCTCAAGAGACTTGTTACTGCAAACTGTCAGTAGGAAGTTTGAAGATCCCGATGGCTCCAAGGAAGGGCTTGGTAAACCAGAGAGCAGATCAAACAGTGCTGTAAAGAAGATGATAAGTGCCTTCGAAAGCACCTCTTCACAGGTTTTTTTTTTCATTCGCATTCAAGTACTTTGCTTATCAGTAAACGTCATTTGTTCTGTAGCTAGATTCTAGTTATTAGATTCTAGTCTAGGAGTGGGAAGAATTAATAAGTTTCGAGTAGAGCAACCTCCTAAGGGTTTGCAGAATCGACTAATCAAATTTTCCTCGGGCTGCAGGGTAATTTAAGCTCGGAGACAAGTGCCTCAGTCAATTTGAGTTCAGGCTGCAAAGAAACAGACAAAGAAATCGGTGATAATAAAGGTTCGAATTGCAGATCAATGAAGCAGGTTTCGTTCGTACAAAAGCCTGATCAAAATGGAGTGCCGACTGCGTCATATGAAAGCAGTAGCCGTGATGGAGCGAGCAAGGAGAAGGTGAGAGAAGATGATTTGAGCAGAAGCAAGAGGAGATCCCAAGAGAAGCATCGGCGCTCGATTGGTCCGTTTCCTCTTGAGCAACTGCATTTGATGGGTTCCTCCAGAAGCTATCTCGAGTATCCGTTGAGCAATTTGGTTGCGACGTCAAGCAAGTGGTTGCACCCTCATGTGTGTGTCACTACTGCGAGCAGGGAGCTCAAAGACCTTCTTGAACTAGAGCATTTGAGGTCGCTTACGCACATTGGTCATGCTGATAAATCAGAGACCCGGGAGGTATGAATTTCATTTCATAACGATCTTGGTCCTGTTGACTGCTATTGATCTTATGTTGTGAAGCTGATAACTAATAATTTCTGGAACATTTTGAAGCAGAGCACATGTGACGATGAACAGGTTGCATCTGCTGGAGGAATTGGTGGTTTCCCGGTGCTAAATCTGAATGGGTGGTTGATAAATCAGGCGAGTCCGTCGTCTGTCCCTTGTTGTGTTGAGACTCTGCTGTGTCATGTCATTGTTATTATTAAAGAAATAATGACCGTGGACGGTGTATGGATGCAGGGTGTGCGTGTTGCCATTGTGGTGATCGCTTGCGGGGCTGTCTTTCTCAACAACAGATGAAGTGAAGAGAGTGGCCTTCGTTTGTTGTCATGGTCACATGGTGTTGTTGCTCTTGATTGCCTTAGGATTACGGGCTGTTGATGTGCTACGGACCATTTTTTTTTGTCTTGTTTCTGAATTCTGAAGTAGTGAAGGAGAATTCGTGCTGTTGTAAGCAGTACTGACTCTCTTAAAAAAAATTAAAGAAGAAGAAGTGCTGACATCTGAAATCTATCAAGAAGAATCGGCAAATTTAGTAGACTACTCCCTCCGTTTTAAAATAATTGACATTCTAGTCCTCCTTAGTTGTTCCAAAATAATTGGCATTCTCACTTTCTGATACATCTTTCTCTCTTTTCAATACATCTCTATCTCTATTTCTTTTTCTTCTTATTTTCTATGCAACTATCTTTTATACTTCTCCTTAATTACCCTACTGTATTTTTTCAAAATAACAATTAAATTGGGACAGAGGGAGTACTTATTACAACCCATCGAAAGTCCTTTTCTCCAAAGACCTTCCAAGCAGGACATTGGGTTATAAAATAAAAAAATAATATAAAACTAGTAAAAATATTATTTATACATTATATAAATTTACATTGATACAGTACAAATGTTTTTTTATTTTTTTAGGAACACATAATAATTTTTTAAAAAAGAAAAGAAGGATCCTGCGGGCCTAATGTTTCTGGGTTGGCCCATAAGAGCTCGCTTCGTGTCCTTCACAGTCTCTTTCATTAGGGGCAGGAAAAGATATAATAATAAAGAAGAAAAAAAGAAAAATAATCTGTCCGTCTTCTTTCTTCTTCCAATATCAACGTGGCCGAGAAAGCTCCCCGGCTTCTTCCAATATCATCGTCTCGTCGGCATAGCAGGAGGAGAGAGGGAGGGAGAGCTCACCGGCGGCGACAGCCATGGCTACTCGTTATTGGATAATCTCGCTCCCCGTGCAGAGCGGCACCACCGCCGGCTCTCTGTGGTCGCGCCTGCAGGACTCCATCTCCCGCCACTCATTTGATACTCCACTCTACCGGGTAAGCCTTCCTTCCTTCTAGTTCCGCTACCTTTTGGAACTTCCAGCCAATTCCAATGGATATCCCCATCTGATCTCGTCGCCCTGTGCAGTTCAACGTTCCAGATCTCCGCGTGGGCACCCTCGATTCGCTCCTCGCGCTCAGCGACGATCTCGTCAAGGTTCTCCTTGCTTCGATCCCGATCCCGATCTCGATCCCTTTCGGCTTCGATTTGTTCTCACGCCCTTGTTATTTGCGCAGTCCAATGTGTTCGTCGAAGGCGTGTCGCACAAGATCCGGAGGCAGATCGAGGATCTCGAGCGCGCTGGAGGGGTCGAGAGTGGGGCACTCACCGTCGACGGCGTCCCCGTCGATACCTATCTCACCAGGTTTTTGCCTCCTCTCTGCCTGCCGCTGTAACCAGCTACTATGCTGCTCGCTCTGGCGTTCCACGTTCACTCAATTGGCTGTTTTCGGTTCGCGACTGCAGGTTCGTGTGGGATGAGGGCAAGTACCCCACAATGTCACCGCTCAAGGAAGTCGTCAGCACCATCCAGTCACAGGTCGCCAAGATCGAGGATGACATGAAGGTCATACACACAACTCCACTCATCACTTTTTTTTCCTGGCCTTGCCTAGAATGTTTTAGCCACATCAGCATTGTGGATCTTCATTAATTCCTGCAACTTGTCGATTACTATGGTTTATTTATTAACAGCTATGGTTACTCCTAGGGATGAATTGGCTCAAATTATACTTCTCTAATTGTCTGAATTTGTAAAGTATAGAGGATTGCGCTTTATTAGGGGATGTGATTTACACTAGCATCTATTTTAATTTACTGCCTCATCGACCTATGGCTCATATGCTTATCAGCTTATGCAAACAGCTACTAGTATGCAAAGAATTGGGAAACTATAGGTGCTAGAATTTGTCAGGATACTATAAAGTGAAAATGTATATTTCACAACAAAGTCTTGCTTGGATCTAGTAGGAACTCTTGTAATCCTTTTTCTTCTCCTCCTGATCAGCTGTTTTCTGTGTGGTACACGTATGTGATTTACCATTATTCTGGTGGGATGCTGGGTTTATGACAACTAATGCACTTTATCTTCCAGGTTCGTGCAGCGGAATACAATAATGTCAGGAGCCAGCTTAGTGCAATCAACAGGAAGCAAAGTGGAAGGTAAACTATGCTGCCATGCTGGTTTTAGGAAGCGTCTGATGCTAGTGTTGTGCTGCTGCTTAGCTTATTTGATTACTTTCTTGTTTTACCTAAACGGATAGGAAAGCAGAATGTTCTGTCCGTTTCACTATTACTTTTTACATATACTAATCAGTTTTCTTTCACCCCACTTACATGACAGCTTAGCGGTTCGTGATCTTTCCGGCCTCATAAAACCGGAGGATATGGTTACCTCAGAGCATCTAGTAACACTTCTTGCTATTGTACCAAAGTACTCCCAAAAAGATTGGCTGTCAAGCTATGAGTCACTTGACACGTTTGTGGTAAGTTTAAAAGTTTATTTGCACACATGATTAGTGACATTATTTCCCCTGTCCTAAGTCATCGTTCATCATGCTTTTTTTCCAGCATATTGTTAAAACCTCCCAAATTGACAGATTCCTATTCTAAGTTCTATCTTCTTCTAAAAAAACGAAATGCTCTTTTTTTTTTTTTGTCCCAATGAGAACTTTATTTCTTGCCATGCGCTTGTACTAAGTTGGTCTGAGCTATATTCCCAATTTCCTGCCATGCACTTGTATTTAGTAGCTTCTTTATTTGATTGAATTGGTTATTCTGTAGGTTCCTAGATCCTCTAAAAAGCTCTATGAGGATAATGAGTATGCACTGTACACTGTAACCTTATTTGCTAAAGTTGTTGACAACTTTAAGATCCATGCTCGTGAGAAAGGTTTCCAGGTATGGTTTCCTTACATGGTCATGTTTATGGTTTACATCTATCTGGCCAGGGAGCATTAATCCCAAGAGCTTTTAGTGCAGTTAACCAGGACATAAAGTATCTTGCCGATCTGTCATTTTGCAGGTCCGTGATTTTGAGTATAGTCCTGAAGCACAGGAAAGTCGGAAGCAAGAGATGGAAAAGCTAGTGCAAGACCAGGAAGCTATGAGGACCTCTCTTCTGCAATGGTGCTATGCCAGCTATAGCGAGGTACTTGTTTCCTCGTCCTGCATTAAAAATTGTAGAAGTTTAGTTTTCATCTATGAAGCCATAAGAAGTACCTGGTTCTGAGTTCACCCATGACATGTTCATCAGCTCTTGTAGTTCTATCCTCTGTTCGCTTTGATTCACTTTTCGCTTTGATTCACTTTTGTTTCATCTGTTTACATAGCCAATGGCCATGGTTGATCAATCATGCTGTGTCTGGGTTTATTTGTAATCTGATAATATGTGCTCATGTGAAATGTTGATATCAGTTATGAATTCCGACTTCACTGCATAATGAAATTGCATTTTGCTTTATGCTGTGTTGTCTCACTACAAAGGCACACAATTGATGGTCAGATTGGATGCATTACCATTTGTTGACTTACCTAGTGAATGATGGTCGTTGTTTATTATGCAACCGTGTTACCTAGAAGTTAGTAATAAAGCAGTTAGTGCCGTTCATTTCTGTCCATGGAAAACTCTGGTGCCTTCTGCCAGCTCAGGGCAGTTAAACTCCTAACTTCTGTTGGCTAGAGATTTGGATTACTAGCCAGCATGATCTTCTATGTTTTTTTTTGTAGACATGACAAGGATATAGTAGGATGTATTTGCTTATATTGTTGTGGTGTGAAATTCCTAACTTTAATACTTTGGTATGCATATCTGTTTTCCTGCTTGCTCAGTTGTTATAATTATCGTACAGGTATTCAGTTCTTGGATGCACTTCTGTGCTGTGCGTGTCTTTGTAGAGAGCATTCTTAGATACGGTCTGCCGCCGTCATTCCTGGTAAAGAATCTCTACAATTCTTTGCGGTGTTCAGTTCCATAATATTATCATGTGTGATCTGAAAATGTGCCCTTTGGCTTGCAATTAGTCTGCAGTTCTAGCCCCACCAACAAAGAGCGAGAAGAAAGTAAGGAGCATCTTGGAGGAACTCTGCGGCAATGTCCATAGGTAATAGTTTGACATTTGGGCAGCAGTCCATGACAGTTTTTAGCTGCAGCATGGTCACTAATTCAATGTTTTTGCAAATGCAGTATTTATTGGAAATCAGAAGAAGATGTAGGCGTTGCTGGTTTGGGAGGTGAAACTGAGGGCCATCCCTACGTCTCCTTCACGATAAATTTTGTCTGAGCCCATAGTATGGTCGTTGCTGTCCGTGGGCAGGCAATATTTTCATGCAGTTATTGTGTTGAGTTATGGAAACCAATGAATGGCTCGTGTATATTACCTGTGATACACCGATTCTTTCTTGATTTGTGGGTTTACCTGATCCTGTAATTTATATGCTCCTAGAGATCAGCCAATGAATAATGTAGATTTTTGGGAACGAATATTTTCGGGCAGAAGAAGGGGACAATACTGGACCTTACTATGTGGATACCTGTTCTTTGTAACATTGGGCTACTTATTTTTAAAATAAAGCCATGTTGAATAATTGAGTTTTACTGTGCCTCATAGGATGTTGTTGGATAACTAAGATATTGCTCTGCATGGTCCATTGGGGGTTGTCTTGTATGCAGTAGTGACTGGTACCCATGGTTTAAATAACCGCGCTGGTTAAATAACCACGGATTGGGTGCTCGTCCCCTACACGGTTACACCCACCCAAACCGCAGCAGGGTCGCCGTCGACGCGTTCAAAGAGGCTCAAGGCGCGGTGGGCAGAAGCGAACCGAGCGAGGTGAAGCTGCAGGACCTCCCCGTCCGTCGTGCTTCACAACATCTGCCAGGATTTGAGTTTTTTTTTTTTTTTTTTTTTTTTTTTTTTTTTTAGTAGCACAAACAATACGGACCCAAGCGACCCCAAAGTCCAATATGACCCAAGCGTTATCAACGAGTCCACGGGCCTATCTCGGGCGTCCGTGATGGGCCTCGTGAGAAAGTCGGATCGCCTCTCGGCTTAACAACGGTCCATCTATTCCCCAAGTGGGACCCACCCACCCTCCCTTCTTTCTTCTCTCTCCTCCCATGGAAGGGAAGGGAAGGGAAAGGGAATGGACACCTGTCTTTCCTCAGCTTTCCCGGCAGCTCAGCTCTGCTTCTCTTCTCTTCCCGCTGTTCCCATCGAAATCCCATCCCATCTCAGCCAATCTAGGCGAACAATCCCTATCAAAAAAAAAAAAAAAAAAAAAAAAAAAATCTAGCCGACGCCACAAAGGAGAGGAGAGGAGCCGTGCTGGCAAGGGCACCTGCCCCGTGAGCCCTGATCTCCCCGCACCTACCCCTGGATTCGATCCCTCCTCCCTCTTCTTCCTTAACTAGATCTGCTGCTGCTTCTGCTTCTGCTTCTGCTGCGGGAGGGAAAGGGAAGGCAAAGGAAAGGAAAGGGAAACCCCCTCCATGACCACCACTACAAGGGGAAAGGGGAGCAGCAGCAGGAGGAGCGCCGCTTCCCTTGTCCATGGCCCTTAGCTCTGCCGCCGCCGGCCTCACGTTCTTCGCCTCCCTCATGGACATGTCGGACGATGCCATCAGGATCACCGCACCCGCTGCTGCTCCCGACGACGCCTCCGCCCCAGGCAGCCCCTGCTCCGTCGCCAGCGATTGCAGCAGCGTCGCCACCGTCGACTTCGACGCCTTCGTCGAGGCCGGCTCCACGCTCGTGCTCGACGACCTCGTCGCCGTCGCCGACACCGCCGAACAACACAAGGTAGCTGCCGCCGCAGCCGCCGCGAGGAGCGTCTTCGCCCTCGACTGCGTCCCGCGATGGGGGCTCTACTCCGTCTGCGGCCGACGCCCCGAGATGGAGGACGCCGCGCTCGTCGTCCCGCGATTCTTCCACGTCCCGCTCTGGATGGTCGCCGGAGACGCCGCCGTCGACGGCCTCGACCGAGCCTCCTTCCGCCTCCCCGCACACTTCTTCGGAGTGTTCGATGGACACGGCGGCGTTCAGGTTTCTCTCTCTCTCTCTCTCTCCCCCCTCTATAGCTTATTATTTGCTTGCCTCCACTATCTCCTCCCAGTACCACACACATATCTCCACAGCACACATACTACATACGCATATCAGACCACTTAATCCATCCATTTCCCAGGTTGCCAATTACTGCCGCGAGAGGATCCATTCCGTACTGATAGAGGAGCTGGATAGAGGAGCTGCTGTGCAGGGCACTGACCTAAACAGCCTCGACACCAAGAAGCACTGGGAGAGGGCCTTTGTCGACTGCTTCACTCGTGTGGATGCAGAGGTCGGAGGCAATGCTTCAACCTCATCCCAACCTGTGGCTCCAGACACCGTGGGCTCAACAGCGGTAGTCGCCATCCTTTGCTCCTCTCATATCATCATCGCCAACTGCGGGGACTCGCGGGCAGTGCTCTGCCGGGGCAAGCAGCCCTTGCCGCTATCCGCCGACCATAAGGTATCGTAATAACGCTTGTTCCTACTCGTTACACCAAACAATAATAGATCCTAATAATTATCTTTCTTGTGACTTCATCAGCCTAATAGGGAAGATGAGTATGCGAGGATTGAGGCTCAGGGTGGCAAGGTCATCCAATGGAATGGCTATCGAGTTCTTGGTGTTCTTGCCATGTCACGATCAATAGGTACACATGCTTGCTCTTGCTCTCCTGATATCGCAAAGTCAACTTGGTTTACATATCCTCGCACAACATCAATTTCTGGACCAAAAAAAAAATGCTGATCTGAATTTTTTACAACAAGAGTACAGTTTGTAGCTATCATCATTTGGATCGTCCCATTCTGTTCATGGATAAAATAGTGTTGATTTGGTCCAGGGATATCCACTTGAGTCAGTGTTTGAGTTCCATGATGAAAACCTGAGATGTTTAGCTTGTTTGTTACCAAGGAACAGATTTAGTGTATCTGAACCTGTGAAGAATTCAGGGATATAATAGGTACAATTTTTTTATCTTTGCGTGTTTCTATCGCCCATGGGATGGGGAGAATGTAAAAATTCAGCTGGTTTTCCTTCAATACCATGATAACAGTATTGGCCTGTATTCTTCTTGTGATCTTGTTATTGGCTGCCTATCACAGGAGAGAGCTGCAGAAATCGTATTCGTTTCATTCAACCTTTATAGGCTCATGCTTTTCTTTTTTATGTTGTGTGCATTTTCCCTGCTGTATTTCAGTCTGCCCTGCTTAAGTATGATCAAATCAAATGCATTATATGACAAGGTAGAAAAATCTGCTGCCTTTTCAGTTGTTTCTTGGTCCCAACAGATATTTTCCTGTGGATGTGACGGTACCTAATGATGTATTGATCTGTTTTCCAGGGGACAGATACCTGAAGCCATATATAATCCCAGTCCCTGAGGTCACAGTTGTAGCCCGCGCGAAAGATGACGAGTGCCTTATTCTTGCCAGTGATGGCCTTTGGGATGTAATGTCAAACGAAGAGGTTTGTGATGCTGCTCGCAAGCGGATACTATTATGGCACAAGAAGAATGCAGATGCCTCATCGTCAGCCAAGCAAAGCGATGATGTGCCAGATCAAGCAGCTCAAGCAGCAGCTGAATATTTGTCGAAGCTGGCTCTCCAGAAGGGGAGCAAGGACAATATAACCGTTGTTGTAGTCGACCTCAAGTCACATAGGAAGTTCAAGAGCAAAACCTGAGCATGGTTTCAGGAAGACATGAACAATACAATAGTTACTAGGAAACTAGAAACGTGGGGCCGCATAATCTGTTTAGGCTGCTGCACAGGTACATTGATCAGCGCAGCACTTTCTTTTTCTCTTCCTCACCATTGATATTGCAAAGTGAACATCTACAGAGTTCAGATTCAGAAATCTTGTAATAGGTTGATCTGAACCAGTAATTCTAAGGTCCAGATCTAAAACATGTCGGCTGTAGAGGGATAGCTATTACAGATTGGGTATCTGGCTTTAGTTTTGTTAACAGCATAGGTACTAGAGAAACTCTAGCACTTAACTTACATAAATTGGACTAGATGCAAGTTACTGATTCAATTCTGTTCTTGTGTGTTGAACGCAATAATGTACTTTGATGGTAACCGTGCAAGGAACATACAAAGTTTATGCAAGAACGGTGATGTCAATGTGGACTGCCGTTTGGCTGTGTCTCTGGTGCCTTATATTCAGTCGGTCACTCGCTTCTCATACCAAATGATGATAGCGTCGCATCTTTGTTTGGCCTGGAAACCGTCTGTGAAGCAAATCAAGCTGCGGGGCTTGGTTCTTTGATTCCAAGCTCTTGTTGGTTCAAGGCTGTTTTCATTTTAGCAAGGGGAGTTCAAGTCTGTATTGCAATACTGGTATCTCGCCGCAAGTCGGCGAAACACGGTAGAATCAGAAAATCATTTTATCTGAAGCAGAGCTTTACCGAGCACACATCAATTACAGGGCCGTTACTGGTGGTGGTGGATTTTCATCATGGAATAAGACAATGAAAATCCAATGAAAAAAAAACAGAATATTAAATCCAAGCTAAAGTAAAAAAAAAACACATTACAAGCAATTTGATGAACCACTGTTTGGGGATTTTTTATGCTAATTGTACAAAGAGCTCTACCAGAGTTTAACCTTTGTTGTGTTAAAAGAAAGAAGTTAAATAACCTTTTATTTTCTTATGAAAATGTTTTTCTTACAAAAATTACCATTACAAGTACATTATGTCGGTTTCCGTTTTTGTATTATTATACTATTATGAAAAAAACAGAGAAGTCCATAGAGATAGATTGAAATTCCAGAGAGAAAAGAAAACGTTATATTGTGAATTTGATGAACACAAGCAACATCTGTGTGTTGCCTGCCGAGCCAAGCCAAGCCAACCCACCCGATTCGCGTCGCATCCCGACCCGAATAGGGTTTCTTCCTTCCTTCCTTCCACCTTCGTCTCGATCTCCGGCCGCCGCATCACTCCCCCCCTCCCCCTCCCAAGCCCTAGCCTCCTCCGATGGGGCGCAAGAAGAACGTCGCCATCGACGACGACGAGTACTCCTTCCCGCAGGACGACGCCGCCGCCGCCGACTCTGCCCCGCCGCCGGAGAAGGAGAAGCCCAAGAAGGGCGGCGGCAAGAAGGGCAAGAAGGGAGGCAAGGCCGCCCTGCCCGACGGCGACGACTACGAGCCCCCTCCTCCGCCGCCCGCCGCGGATGAGGACGACGACGACGAGCCGATCAACCTCGTCTTCACAGGCAAGAAGAAGAAGAAGAAGGGAGGCGCTCCCGTGAGCTCCTTCAGCGCCTTCAGTGCCCTCGGTGACGGCGACGAGGATCCGGACCAGGACGAGGATGAACCCGCTGCCGAGCCGGAGCCCGCCCACGATCCACCTGAGGACGACGGCCTTGATAACTTCAGCAAGGCCAGGAAGATGAAGAAGAAGAAGGACAAGGGGGCTCGTGACAAAGACGAGGACCTCGACCTCGATGAGCCTGCTCCGCCACCCCCAGACGTGGCTGAGGAGGAAGAGGAGCCCCCTATCGCCGCTGCTGCGAAGAAGTCGCAGAAGAAGAAGAAAAAGAAGGGTGCCTTTACTGTGGACGATGAGGACATCGACAAGCTCCTCGCAGAGATGGAGGGAGCTCCTCAGCCTGCGGATGAGGCTGATGAGCCAGGGGAGGTGAAGAGTGAGGATCCTGTGCGTGCCCCTGACGTCGATGATGCTGCCGGAAAGAAATCAAAGAAGAAGAAAAAGAAGGGAGGGTTTACCGTGGACGATGAGGATATTGACAAGCTCCTTGCAGAGATTTCACCTCCTGCTGAGGAGCCAGAGCCCCAGGTGCCAAAGGATGTGGCGTCGGTGTCTGCTGCAGCCACTGTGGACGACGCTGAAGGGAAGAAATCAAAGAAGAAAAAGAAGAAGAGTGGAAGAACAGCACAGGAAGAAGATGAGTTGGATAAGCTCCTGGCTGAGCTCGGTGAAGCCCCTCCTGCAGAAAAGGAGAAGGAGATGGAGAAGCCAGCTCAGGCATCACAAGCTGCTCCAGTGGCTAAGGAGGACGTGGAAGCCGCCGAAGATGGTAAAGCAGAGGAGAAGGTTGGGGAAGGAGAGGTGGAATCTGCTGCAGCCAAGAAAAAGAAGAAGAAGAAGGAAAAGGAGAAGGAGAAGAAGGCTGCAGCGAAGGAGGCTGAGGCTAAGAAAGAGGAGAAGGAGCAAGAGGCGCCTAAAGGGAAGGTTGACATGAAAAAGCTCCCAAAGCATGTTCGGGAAATGCAGGAGGCACTTGCGAGGCGGAAGGAAGCTGAGGAGCGTCAAAAGCGTGAGGAGGAAGAGCGCTTGAGGAAAGAGGAGGAAGAGCGTCTGCGCAGGGAGGAGGAAGAAAGAAAAGCAGAGGAAGCAAAAAGGTTGAAGAAGTTAAGGGAAAAGGAGAAGTTGATGAAGAAGAAGCAGGAGGGTAAGCTCTTGACTGGGAAGCAGAAGGAGGAAGCAAAGAGGTTAGAGGCCATGAGGAGACAGTTTCTTGAGCAGAGTGAACTCCAAAAGGCTCAGGGTGCTGCCCCTGAAACAAAGAAGAGACCTAAATATGATTCAAAGAAGAAGAAAGCTCAACCAAAGACAACAGAGACTGCAAAGGTAGTTGAAGAACAACAGCAAGAGGCCAGTGAGGCTAACAATGATGAGGAAGAATATGTGCTGGTGAATCAGGAATCTCAGTCTCAGGTGGAGGAATCTGAGGAGAAAACTGAACCTGATCAAGAGATTGAAGAGCCAAAACCAGAAGAAGAAGAAGAAGAAGAGGAAGATGAGGATGAATGGGATGCAAAGAGCTGGGATGATATTGATGTGAACTTGCCTAAGACTAGTGCTTTTGATGAGGAAGAAACAAAGCCTGTTCTCAAGAAGGCTGCTGAGTCTGCCCAGCAGCAGGAAAGTTCCAAAGTACAACCTTCTGTCAAAAATGTTGTTCCTCCTGTTGCAAACTCTAAAAAGAGTGAAATGGATGATGGGCTTGTTAATAATGGAAATATTAAGAAGAATAGAGGTGCCAAGAAACGACCTGTTAAAGAGGATAGCACTAAGAATGGTAGTGACCTCAGGTCACCAATTTGTTGCATCCTTGGGCACGTCGATACTGGCAAGACAAAACTGCTAGATTGTATTAGACGAACTAATGTACAAGAAGGAGAAGCTGGAGGTATTACGCAGCAGATTGGAGCGACATACTTCCCCACTGAAAACATTAGAGAGAGAACTAAAGAGTTGAAAGCCGATGCTACACTTAAGGTTCCAGGCCTGCTTGTCATCGATACCCCGGGGCACGAGTCCTTCAGTAATCTGCGTTCTAGAGGTTCAAGTTTGTGTGATATTGCTATTTTGGTGGTTGACATCATGCATGGGCTCGAACCTCAGACAATTGAATCCTTGAATCTTCTGAAGAGTAGGGATGCAGTGTTTATTGTTGCTTTAAATAAGGTATATCTTCTGGAATTCTGCAGTGTTTACTGAAGGACTTCCTTACGTTTCTGTTATTTATTCATTAATTCAATTTGTTTGTTTACACCTTGTGAAGGTTGATCGTCTTTATGGCTGGAAGAGATGTCAAAATGCTCCTATTGTGAAGGCTTTAAAACAACAAAATGAAGATGTCAAGAGGGAGTTCAATATGAGAGTTACTGATGTGAGTGAGCATCACATCTTGCTTTTCTGTAGTTCCCCAAAAAGGTACTGTATGTGATAAAAATTGTGCTTGTTTGCTCAACAGATTGTGACGCAATTCAAGATGCAAGGAGTGAATACTGCTCTGTACTACAAGAACAAGGAGATGGAAGATACCTTTAACATAGTCCCTACAAGTGCAATAAGGTTTGATATAGCATTTAATGTAGTCTGATTCGTTTAGATCTGTTACATCACCTACGATATGCTTGTCATTGTTCCCTTGATAAGTAGTGTATTGGTTTTAACAGCGGTGAAGGCATTCCTGATCTGCTTCTACTATTAGTTCAATGGGCACAAAAGACGATGGAAGATAAACTTACCTTTGTTGATGAAGTCCAGGTAATGTGCAAATTGTGCACTGATTATTACGCCGTTACAGAAAAGGTGTTCATATCAATTAATCTCATTATATTGTGTTCAGTGTACTGTGCTGGAAGTCAAGGTCGTGGAAGGTCATGGTACTACAGTTGATGTTGTGTTGGTCAATGGTATACTTCATGAAGGAGATCAAATAGTTGTTTGTGGCATGCAGGTAAATGAGTTTGCTTTATATTTCAATCGCCACACTAAAGTGTACCATGCTTAAGATGCGTAATGTTCTTGTTGTGTTATTCATATAGGGACCCATTGTAACAACTGTCAGAGCTCTGTTAACACCACACCCAATGAGAGAGCTTCGAGTTAAGGTGAGTAGCTGATCATGTTGCGGTTTTGTTTCAATTGCTTAAATTACACTCAGCAAGATGTTATTGGATTATTAAGTAATCTAAGCAATCTGGATTTTCTGTTCATTGCTGTAATTGATGCGGATTATTACAAATGGTTACCCTTCTGAAACGGATTTAGTTCTAGTTATATTGAGATGTTGTCGTCTTCGGAAAACAACAATTATATGAGGCCATCATGTCACTCAATCCCATTCCTTTCAGCAGCATGACATTGTTTACCTCATTAAGAATTCCTACTGCAGGATTAGTGTTTGTGTCTCATTTATCATTGACCTGCTTGGTCCTACAAAAGAAGTTTAAACACTTGCAATTTGCCCACCTGCCATTTCATTTTTTTTTAAAAAAAAATTCTTCTACATGAGAAACTATTTTCAAATTGTTCTTTGTTCAAGCTGAAGTATTAATTCCAAAGCAATTGTATTTTCAGGGTGCCTACCTACATCATAAGGAGATCAGAGCTGCTCAAGGAGTTAAAATATCAGCACAGGTGAGTACAATTTCAATTTCACAATTCAGAGTTTTATGGCATTGTATTAATGGTTGCTTTCTCCAGGGTCTCGAACACGCAATTGCTGGGACTGCTCTTTACGTGGCAGGACCTGATGATGATCTGGACAAACTGAAGGATGCTGTTATGGAAGAGATGACACGGGTTAGGAGCCGGATTGATAAGAGTGGAGAGGGTGTCTATGTACAGGCATCTACCTTGGGATCTTTGGAAGCTCTTACAGAGTTCCTGAAGAGTCCTGCTGTGAATATTCCCTTCTGCGACTTCAGTATAGGGCCAGTCCACAAGAAGGATGTTATGAAGGCTAGTGTAATGCTCGAGAGAAAGAAGGAATATGCAACTATCTTGGCCTTTGATGTCAAAGTGATGCCTGATGCCCGCGATCTTGCTGAAGAGTCTGGTGTGAGGATATTTGTGGCAGATATAATATACCACCTTTTTGACCAATTTACAGCATACATTAAGAATATCAAGGAAGAAAAGAAGAAGGAGAGCGCTGAAGAAGCTGTGTTCCCTTGTGTTCTCAAGATCATGCCTAACTGCGTCTTTAACAAGAAGGATCCGATTGTTTTGGGTGTTGATGTCCTTGAAGGAATAGCCAAGGTATTTTGGTTGATCACTGGCATTTTTTTTTCTCTGTTGTGTGTTTGCATGCTGCTTTGTTCAGTAGTTCTCTACCTTACTAGCAGATTAATGCGATCAAACACCCTAGCTCACCTAGGAACTATCATATGTAGATTCAGAGGCTTGAGTTTGATGTTGATTGTTTAAATTAAAATTGAACTGTCTGCCTAAATGACCCGATATATATATGCATGCTGCTTCATTCACTAGTTGGTATGGTTTTCCTGCATTGAGTTATGTGTTTTGACCATCTTCATTTCTTGTTTTACCGTGTCCATATATAGGTGGGAACTCCTCTTTGCATACCCACCAAAGAATGTATTGACATTGGAAAGATAGCCTCCATTGAAATTAATCACAAGCAAGTTGATATGGCAACCAAAGGGCAAAAGGTGGCTATCAAGGTCTGTATCACCACCTGAAGCTCTGCGTCTAGTGTAATTTATAGTTTGCTGTTTTCCCTAATTCGTTTGTTGTGTTGTGAACAGATCATCGGAAACAACTCTGATGAGCAGCAGAGGAGTTTTGGCAGACACTTTGATATGGAAGATGAGCTTGTCAGCCACATCTCAAGGCGATCTATTGATATTCTGAAACAAAACTACAGGGCAAGTCCTAAATTTCACTTTGTTACCTAATTCTCCATGTACAATGCCGTGGTAGATTAGTAGCAGTTACTGAACCCATTATTTTTGAACAATACCAATGCAGGATGATTTGTCCATGGATGACTGGAAACTTGTGGTTAAGTTGAAGACCATCTTGAAGGTACAATGAGGTGATTTGGTCAGCTGGGCGCCTCTCCCGGGAGCAGATGCATGTCATGTCCCATGTGGGGGTATTAAAAGCTTTCCGACGCAGAAGAGCCGGAGGATGGGAGTTGTGATGCACCAGACCTTGGCCAGGGTGGAGCCATATTCAATTTTGATACCGTTTGTTTTTGTGATTTGCTCCTCCTTTGTTTTACTAAGATTTTGCTTGGCTTGAACTTGGACCGTCTGTGTTTAGATATGGTTAAGGTCCACAATTTTTTTTTGAAACCTCTCAAAACTCGGTATAAATGTAGTATCTGTTCGAGTATACAAGGATAAAAACACAACACCACACCCGACCAAACCTACATCTATACTAAGCTAAAGACTCGCGTCCTTTTAGAGATCATCGGAATCTAACTGAATCCGATGCGTGACTGAGGAACATCACACTCCCTTTGTGGGTTCACGTGTGAGAGGTACCTAAAACTTCAAACTACAAACCTAAAGATAACAGAATACACCCTTGAGGTCGCGCCATAGCCACCTTCTGCCTTGACGCGCGACCTCCAGGCATCCGCCAGAGCCATCCAGCCTCTATTCTAGCACCAGTGGAGCATCAGGCCGTGAAGAAGCAGAAGGAGCACAAAAACTAGCACCGCCAGCCAGAAAAACATCATCTCCATCCAGCTTCCCCAGAAGAGACGGAGGTCGTCGATGGTGCCATGTGAGGTGCTGAATCGGAGCTACAGCGGCACCGCCGCTGCCGTGCCCGTGCCCGTGCCCGTCGATGACAGCTGCAAAGGAAGAGATCAACAGCTGGGTCGCGGCCAAGACGACGGGCATCATCAACAACGTCTTTGATGATGATGTATTATTGTTATAATGAGTCGGTGGACACCAATTCCATGATCATGCTCGCCAATGCCATCCACTTCCAGGGCAGTTTGGAGAGGTCATTCGTCCACCACCACAACCAGAACAAGAGCACCAGGTTATTCCACCGCCTGGACAGGTTCATGTGCAGCAACGAACCCGACCAGTTCATCGCCACGTACGACGGATTCAAAGTGCTTAAGATGATGTTTGCGCATCGCGATCCATTGCACGGCATCCCCTCCAAGACAATGGCTAAGCTGCTGCGGTCGAGGGGGCACTTGCCTCTGCCCCACTACCCGCAATACTCTCTCTACATCGTCCTGCCTGATGGCGCGCGTGACGGCCTCTGGAGCCTCTAAGACAAGATCATGGCATTCGGTCCATCCTTCCTACTCGTGCACCTGCCCGATTTTCGTGAAGATGTCGGTGAGATCTGGGTACCCAAGTTCAAGGTTTCCTCCGCTACCAGCCTCAAACATGTTCTCCTCAACGAGCAAGTCTCCGCCATCTTCTCAAAAACACAAGCCGACCTGCCTTCAATCATGGAACAAGAAGAAGACGCTCTAGACCCACTGCCACTGTTCGTGGGAGACATCTTCCACAAAGCACGGCGTCCACCAAGCCTCGCCTTCTTCGCTCATCATCATCACCCGTTGCTCATCATCCCTTTGCCTTCTTCGTCGTTGAAGAAGTCACTGGCACAATCCTCCTCACAGGACACGTCCTTGATCCCACGCAATAATTATTCCTTCTACTTGTTTCAATTCGATTGGATGGATTATATTTCCCTCATTTGTGAACAATAAGTTTATTTATCACCATTTATATACTATAATAGCATCAGTGTGTGTTTAGGAACTCTTCATGCTAATTCCTTTCAGCAGGGCCATTTTCAACTGTGTCTCGAGGCCGCTAAACGTCATTGATTCCTATATCAAAGTCCTCAGTCTGAATTCTACAACAGGGAGCTGTTGTAGAATACATAACTTCCTTATTCTATAATGGGATGTGAATGCTGAAACTCACTACCGGATAACTGATTACATATCCATCATACCCCAACGCAATAACTTCACTTGATTCATCATCAAAGTATAAACATCCTAGTGACAAGGACACATAGATAGAAATCATGAGACAATGGAACCAAAAAAGGTTAGTACTACAGACAGTGGTATTACATAAGCCTAATATCAAAGGAACCAAAAAGAAAAAGGGCGAAAAACTCGCTGCCAATATTACAGTTCGAGTACCCTATCAGAGAAATAACCTCTCAACAAAAAAAAAAAAAAGGAACCCACTCAATTAACCCCTCGTTGCATGCACGACCATTTGACCAGTCAGGTACCGCAACCATCATCATTCCACATTGAATCCCTAACTGGTATAATATCCATGAGGAATCAGACAATGCACACAATGGTTCGTCCAAGCAGTGCCAACCAACTGCACACATCAGAGCAGCACATTTTTAATTGTATAAGAGCCCACTTCGTTTCTGAATAACCGTCTCTGGTTCCCAGGCATGTGATGCAACACAAGTCAGCATTGCCGAACCAATCTGGCTGCCCATAACCGCTTTGCTCTGTGGAATGACTCCAGCCAATAAATATATAGTTCACTCTTTTGCTGTAGCAACATCAGATTTCTTTTCTGTCATCAACCTCCACAGATAAGTCTCCCTCAGCCAGCAACCCCTTGCCAGAATCATAATCAGTTTGTCCCTCAACCTGCAACCCCATGCCAGAATCATGTTCAGTTTCATTAGACCCTGCAGCGGTGGCACACTGGTTATCAATGTCAATAGAATTTGCCGAGGCAACAGCAGGCTCTGATGTGCTGGTACGTTCACCCTCTGTTCTCTCTGTACCCATTTCTTCACCTGATACTTCAGCTGCATCTCCTGCTTCTGTGTCAATCTGTTCACCTTGAGGATCCACAGGCTGTTCAGATGCTTCTGGTTCTTTGGATGAGTTTTCCTCTTCCGTGAACAATAGTTTATCACCATCGGTGTGTTTAGCAACTTCAGCAGGGTCATTTTCAAGACATACACTTTCCAGTTGCAACTCAGTGCCAGCAGCAGCTTCACTGGTTAGCACTTCAACCTCCATGTTGAGAGAAGTGTCTTCAGAATTGGGAGATGATGAAGGAACAGAAGCCGCTAAACGGTCATTGATTCCTCTATCACCATCAAATGTAAACCAGTTTGAATTCGTAAACAGGGAGCTGCTGTAGAATACATATATTCCATAAGTTACTTCGCTATAACGAGAATGATGAAAGTCATTAACAGATCACTGATTACCTGTCTTGATCATCCCCCAAGCGCAATGAAGATATTACCACTTCAGCTGATTCATCATCAAAGTACACATCCTGAAACAGAGCACAAAATTCAGGTTACAGACTTTCTCTGCTAGCAGGACATGGTAAATCTTGATTGCAAAATCAAACATACTGATGACTGTGCTGTTCTTCTAAGGAAGACATTGTATCAAAGTATTCAGCAGACAGAACTACTAACAAAAATAATGAACAAGTTCACAGAAATAACAATGTAACATACCTCGTCATCTCGTTCATGTGATCCTTGTGCCTGCAACCATCAAACATTACATAAGATATGTAGCATAGAATCAAAGTAATGGAAATGATACAACAGTTCGCTGATAGAAATATCAATGGTATTACTACATTTTAAAGGTAGGGCCAGTGAAGATAATATAACAGCTCCAGAAATTTATTTACAAATCACCTATTCAATGTCATCACCAAGGCCAAAAAAGAAAAAAAAATATCATGCAACCAAAGCTCAATACATGGAAAATCCAGAAAAATCACCTCTTCAATGTCATCATTGCTGTATATCCCATATCGAAATGCCTGGCTCAGATTATTTGCAAGTGCTGCCACATCATAGTCTCTGTCTCGGAAGTCATCATCATCACTGTCCCTCCCACGATCATGGATAGAAGTTGGACGTCTGAAGGTAAAACATGGATCCAACACTCAGAAAATAACAAGGAATCACATGTGTCTTTCAACAATGTACACGACAACCATAGACAAAATACAATGTAGAATGGCAAAAGAACCTACCCACACGCCCAATGATACACATTCTCTACCTCATTGCGTTTGACCAGAACATCTGTTTGCCATTCAACCCACTCGCTATTATCCTATGAATGTTAGTTTCATCAATGTGAATCAGTACATCATAACGCTAACAAACAGCATTTTACAAATTACTGGGCTAATGAAATAACATGAACTATAATTACCTGCAAGTGAGACTGTATTCTGCTGTTACTATTTCCCAACTGAATGAGCTTATTTGCAGTACGAGTTATGTGCCCAATATTGCCAATTCGTGGGGCCTCTTTGCCTTCTGAAGGAAATGTCCGCTGAAAATAGAAAATATGATCGTTATACAGGATCCTGTGTTAATATATAGTGGCGAGAAAACAAGGAGACAGTAATTCATGAATAGATTACCCCACTGCAGTCTACTGAGAGAGAAGAATTTCTTTCTGCAGCAAGAATTTTACCAACAAGGTCACAGTCATTAAGAACATGGTCAATCAGATGAGATTTTTTAGCCTCAAGGCAAGAAACAACAATGTTCTCGACATGATGATGCAAAAAGTTATTATATGGGTACCTGCAGTAGAAACGAATGAGTGAGGACATTCCTTTCACAATAACAAGCATAAGCACATAAACATACAGTAGCGCACTTACTGAAAAAACAAGTCAATGGAACGCTTTATTGCTGATTGGCTTATTAGTTCCCTTTCGGCAGTTTCACTACCAATTGTCAGCAAAACAGAGATAAACTCTACAATCTGCAAGAAGCACAAATATCATCTGTTAAAAATCAAAGCAAATCAGGAAGGGCCCTGAAGCGGAACACTGAAAAAAAAAAGGAGTTAATTGGACCTTCCAAGCTGAGCCTAACTCATGAAACGTATACAAGATGAACAAAATTGTGACCATCAGTATGCACATTACATCATGTCTCAGAATTTAACAAGATAGATAGCCTAATGCAAGACTAACAGTAGTCATGAGCCTAACTCATGGCACTTATGCAAGGTGAACACATTGTGGCCATCAGGATGCGCATTAAATGCATCTCTCAGAAATTAACCCTACATATAACCATAAGCAGTCTTGATGTTTCCATCAAACAACTAGAAGCTTAAGATCAATCCATTCAGGAGAAAATAGAACGGTTTAAGCAAAGGACAATAGGTAAAGAGTGATCACAGCATTTGAATGTACCTTCAAACGGTGTTTTCCAAGAGGAGGGCACAAATATCCATACGTTGTAGGCAAAACATTTTCTGAAGAAGTAACGTCCAGCAACTTCAGCAATTCACCTATCATGAGATTTTTAGGTGTACCCATAAGTTCCCACAAAAGGGCAACAAAAATTTTCACTAAAAGCATCAACTGTATCATAGCGAACATGACAAGGATAAGGCATGTGACAAGAAAACACAATATCACAAGAGAGCAGATCAAAAAGTAAAACAGCACTAACTTGGCAGAATCAAATGCCCAGCACTCACCTAGACTCTCAAGCATACCATTGACTGTCTCTGGACTAGCAGTTACCAGTGTCCCATGACTTAAGTTACTTCTAAATGCTTGATACGAGGCTGATGCTAGTCTTTTTGGGTCCAGTAAAGATATACATACTGACAATGAATGAACCAACACAGATTTTGGCCTTGATTCTTCAAGGGCATGGTGAAACAACCTACCAACAAAACTGAAATAACATGGAAGAAGAAACGTGAAAAAATGTCTAACTGATACAGGAAGGACGAAGGACTATGAGGCTCAAAAGTACAGACCTTGGACTGCTTATTTTCGCAGCAAGAGCAGGAGGAGCGCATCGAGTCACTGCAGAAAGGATTTCAGCAGCATTTGCATGTACTTCAGGGGAGTCCTGCTTAGCCACATTAACATAGGAATCTAAGTCCAACATGATCATGCCATTGATTTAATATCAAAACTAAAATTTATTACTGAGTAATGAAGCATCAGTACTTACAGATGAGCTAAACTTATCCACAATCATTTCCAGAACATCTGTATTCTCTAACCACTGCAATGTGTCAGCAAAATTCGAATATATGGTTTCGTCGGCACCAATCAATCTCATCAACACCTGTATTGGTCAAATTGATAAATGACATCAGCCAAATATACTTGATAAAAAAAAATAGGGAATGAACTCAGTAAAACTTTACCTCCATTATTGATGTAATGCCAATAAGATCGACAAGTTGGATAACAATATCCGGATGCGCCTACAGATAGTAACAAAGATGAGGAAACATAAATTGGAAAATACAAATATGACTATGTTTACGGGTTTGGTACAGGACCATAAGTAAAATGGAAAAAATATTGACCTTAAAACTGCTTCAAGAAGGATACAATTGATTGAGTATATCAACGGAAGATACATAAGGGTACTCAAATGAAATATTCATAACAAAGAGAATCTTGAAACCCAATAACGACGACAACAAATCATAACGTACCATGCATCCTTATGAAATCAGATATCACAGATTTACAGTTCCAGCAGCAAGTAGAAGCACGTAACCACTAGATTTATATCAATAACTTATATATTGAAGAGCACAAAATCAATACACCGTTCTAACATTAGACTTCTGCTTTAGGTTTTCTTTGGTTAGTAAAATAGAACGTGAATGTGCACACCAGGCTGGTTAGACAGATCAAGCTCAAGGTTACCTAGTAATTGCCAATACTAGAGACATGGTAGCAGCAACTTATGATTCTATAGAGCCGATCAGTAATACCTGAACATAATTCATAAGAGGAGCAGTCTTCCGCAGCATCAGACATATAACCACCTATAACAAACAAGTAGCCAGACTGAACTCTGCGATTCATCATAATGCATAACTTTTGAGAATAGGCTGAGCCATGAATGAAAGGGGAATGGAGTACCTTACTGAAGTAACCAGCTAATAAAGTACTGTGTGGGTGGTCCGGTTTTACAAATGAGAAAAGCAGACCCATTAGCTGTTTCATGTAACAGAACAGAGAGATGGTTAACAAGAATGAAGTTTGTGTTTGTCAATCTATGAACTAGAATATTCTAGAAAAAAAAAATGATTAGCATTTACCTCATCATCCTCTACCAAGGTCCTTAAGATAATCTCGATTTCACAAGTGAATATCTCGCAGGCGATAAATGGAAACCTGAAAGAGGCGACAAGTGAGTTTGACTAGGACCATTAGCATTTAGCAAAGCTAATTGTAGATGTAGTGCGATACTAAAAAACAAAAATATAAAGCATACTTGAAAGACCGCTTCTTCTCAGAATCCTCTGGAACTTCTTCCACGATGTATCGAAGTAACTGCTCCACTTGGGCCTTATCTCGCAAGCTAGGCACAACATTAAAGCATTTTACATAAGAGAACAAAACCACAATTCGGTGAAAGAAACAATCTGTAGTGAGATGTATAAAGCATGTCCATCTACTTGCAGAATTTTAGATGCATTTATATCTATATATAAAATCAAGGAACTAGTTTGGCACATGTTACTGCTTAAGTGCAAAGGTAATTGCATGCCGTATGCAAAAGTTATTAAATATAAAGGGTATTAACTAAATATGAAAACAAACAAACCATATGCGCAGATGAATTGGTTAGAATGGATTCGACTTATCAATGATACAACCCTCGTAGTCAATGATGGCAGAAACGAAATAACAGATGTAGGCATATGCATGGTTTTATTATCTTAATATGAACAAGGTTCCATTATGTGCAGGACACACTTAAACAAAAAAAATGTTCAATGATACTTGAGAAAACAGTTGAGGGGCTTACAAATTTATAAGTCGATTGTTGAGCGCTTTGCACTCTTGAATAATTTCATCCTCGTCAAGAAGCTCTTCCAACGTGAAGTTTTCCTTGTCCAGAATTGTGTCCACCTGGCGAAAAGGAGGACACAGAACAGAAGAGGTGTGCTCAATTAATAGGAGGCACTCATTCAGTTACTATTTTATTAACAGGCAAATAGGGCATTGGCATAGGGAGTGCTGATTGAAGCGCTGTATGTTTGAACATAACAATGAGCGTTGGTTGCAGGCATAGATCACTCGGTTGATTGATGGAAGGGGGTAATAATAAAAGAGCATGACGTCGGTGAGTTGAACAGAGTCGAAATGCAACAAAATGCATTTCATCAACAAGGCATTCAGTGAGTGGGCAGAGAATTAGTTGGTGCCAAAACTTATCATGTTCCTCGAAACAGTGACCAAGGCACGGCGACTGGAGGGGGTTAGGTAAGTTGCTGTAATAATAATTCATGCACGTCGCGCGATGAATCTTAGCAGGGAGGGAGGGCAGCAAGCAAGCCTATGTCCGAGAGAGCAGAAGCGATCCGAGCAGATTTAACGACGAAAACGAAAAGCAGAGAAGCAGGAAAGGGGAGTGTACTCACGGGCGAGGCCGCGGAGAGGCCAGTCATGCGCCAGAACATGGCGGCGAGGCGCTGGATCCGCACCAGATCTAGGGTTCAGGCGGTAGGGGCAGACCGATCGGCGGGGAGGGAGGGGAGATCGAATGGGTGGCGGCCGTGGCCGTGCCCGTGCGGGAGGCAAGAGAGAGCGAGAGAGAGAGAGACGAAGAAGCGGAGAAGAGAGGAGAGCCAGCCGCTTCCTTCCTTGTGTACGTAGTTGTGTGGTGGGTGGAACTGCAAGGCGAGGCCGTCGCGCTCTCCCTCCCGATTACCCTATACTTACTAGTAGTAGTACGAATTTGCCTTGTTGGAATGACACTGCTACTTCTGCTCTGCTGCACTGCACTGCACCCATCCCAATTTCCAACTGGACTGGACTGGACTGGACCACTGTTGAGACTAGTGAGCTCTGACTCTCAATATGCAACTACTAGTACTCTTGTCTCCTCCTTTCCATTCATCAAGTCAAATGATCTTCACCTCAGGTTGAGAAAGAGCGGTGAGATTCCAAGAACACGGGAGAAAAAAAAGATGGACAGCTTTTTGTGCCAGATTGATGCTGTTTGCTTACCCAGTGAAATCCGTGTGAGCGCTTTGCCAACGGAAGCTTCTTCAATAATACTCCTACAACACACCGTGAATGCAAGCAAAATACCGGTTCAACCGTTGCGCCACAAAGTTCACAGTCAATTGAAGGATCAACCATGTTGTGCGCACTTAACACTGAACAACACTCTAAGAAATTCTCGTTTTGGCCTAACCTCATCCAGTTGACACCTCAAATGTCATTGGATCGTCCAACAAGGAAAATAAGTTACAACCAAAGGGCAAACAGTGTATTAGGGTCAGTCTTGAGACACAGACGCCAACAGAAACTACATGAGATTGTGACACTGGGGAACAGAAGAAAAAGACCAAAAAGGATATACATTCCACAACTTACAGCACCTCTACTTGTTCATCTAGTGAAGTCTAGTCAACTCTTCCACCCTCTTGGACAGCTCCTCCACAGAAACATTCATCACCTTGGCCACCTCTTCCATCTTGTTTCTGCTAAGGTCAAGGAATGACTCTATCAGGTCCCCATCCAGGAAACTCCGAGCCTCCGCTGTCTTCTTGTCATTATGGAATGACCGCCATTGTTCATGGCTCAGGTTTCCAACACCCTTTATGAACTTCACAAGGGTGGACTGCAGTTTCTCTAGGAATACATATTGGTCGTGTGGAAGGGACGCAATTATTCCAATCACCCCATTGATTGTGCCAAAGATGACCGTGGGGATCTGGCCCATCTCTGAGTCAGGAAGGCGCATAACAAGTGAGCCATGGCGGAACCTATTCACAAACTCTCCAAGATGGTATTCCCCGACAACCTCAAGTCTGGCCCTTTCGTCATCTGTGGCTGCATCGCTATTCTTGCGCACGGTAAATAGGTTGTAATTGTTCTCTGCACCAATGTAGATTTCATCATCAAGCATCTCAACTGCAGTCATCCAGTTCGCATTGTAATCCCTAGCACGCTCTTCAATTGCACTTTCCTCATGCTGCCCAGAAAAACAACAATAGCGATTGGATAAATGAATATGCGATTATTACAAAATTAGAAATATTGCATTGTGTCCAGAAATCAGTTAAATGTTACCTTGTACACCAGCAAGGATATCGATTTCATCAGATCACCAACCACAATGAAGTCACCACGGGTTTGAGTATATAAGGCCAGTATGTGCCCATGGTGGCCGCACTCGGATTGCAACTCATGCGAACCATCCTCACGTAGCATCCACTTATACAACTGAATCTTCTGGTTGATAGCAGCCAACAGCTTTCCATTGAATGCATTCAGCGAATAAACAGCTCCTTTGGTTTCTTTCTCTACAATTAATTGCAACCTTCCATCTTCAACAGCAAATACAAGGATCCGCCCCTACACCAAGATGCACCAAGCTATAAGCATTTTGAGACAATAACAAGATTCTTCCTTAGCTATAAGCTGTGCACAACACTAGGAAAATATCAAACTCAGACAAATTACCTTTGTAGGTTCATTTTCCTCTGGTAAAACATATGCTGTTCCGACACAGTAATAAACATTAGTATCATCTGAGAATGAACAGCTAATGATAGAGCAGCCACATTCATATTGATCCAGAGGATATGTAGACAGAAACTCAAAAGTTTGATGGTCCAACAGTCGAATAAAATGTGTCTCACTTTCCTCCATACTAGTCTGGTTGTACTTGAAACTGCAGAAAGCTAGTGTCCTTGACTGCGCCTGGTGGCAAATACGTCGTGCTTGTTCGTTAAGGGGGATTGTGCGGATGTGAAGCTTTTGGATATCATCAATGGTTCCAATTGAAAGTTCACCTTCTTTAGCAATTGCAAGGCTGCGATATTGAAAGAAGGGGTAAGTCATAGCAAACTTTAAAACATCGATACCTTTTCCAAACAACCACCAAGGAGAAATTACTGGAACAAAAGCATAGATACAGAATCATCAATAATGGCACTAGCAACAATCACGAATCAAATGAGTAGACACAAAATTGCTAGCAGATTATAAGTTGTTACTACAACACCCTAAATTGGCTGTTAACAATATGGTTTAGTCTGCATGCATTACAAAAACAGAGTTTGATTAAGTCAAAAGAAACTAGTATATGATACACCTTGCGAGGAAGTATCAACACCACTGTGTATAGCCTGTCAAACTTCAGCAGAATGTAAATAAATCTGATCCATATGTACTGCTACTGCTAGTTTAAAAACCAAACATTGGACTTTTACGAACATTACCCTGATCTAGGCAATACACAAAGATCCAATTGTAAAATGGACTTGTGGCAGACAAGGCATTCACAACAACATATAGGACATAGAGAACTCAAAGTTGCATACAGGAGGCAGTGAATTCAAAGATCAAAGTATTTTCATGTAACAGACTAGAGAGAGAAACAACCTGTCTGGAAAAGCAGCTGTATTAAAAGGACACATATGGTTAACTTCTTTCAAATTGACATTGCTATATAAAAGCTTCTTATTGCTGCTGTAGATGACAGTGGGTCTATCTGATGAAGCAAACACGTGGGTTGTTCCCTTAGATGAGAATGTACGAAGGCTGATTGGTTGGGTCCCAAGGGAAACCTTCTTTCTATCAGACAGTTCACCGGTACTTGCATTCAGCAGAAAACTGAACAGATTACCATCTCCAAGAGCACAGAGCAAATATGAAACCTGAAGAGGAAAGGCAAATATATGTTACTTGCTGCAGCCGTTTTTGTTTTCAAGGAAATTGAAATCAAGAACATACCCCCTCCAAGGTGCACAGAAGAACAGACCGAGGAACAATTTCTCCACCTAAAGTCTCCTTCCTTACTAATTCAAGATCTGGAAGGGAAAATATTCTAACACTTATATCCGTCCACATCCCAACAGCAGCTAGGGAACTATACTGTGGATTATCCCCGACTGGGTTCAAATCAAGACAAGAAATCTCATGTTCCAGCTGTGCATGCTTCACTTCAACAAGTTTAGCATCCCTAATTTCTAGGTAAACAAGATGGCCACCACCAGTTGCTAACAGAACCTGCAACAAACATTTTGCAAATAAAAGTTACTATGGGAAAAGCAAAGGGAAAAATAAATCATTCAAATCAATTTGTACTTGGAATTTTTTAGGAAAAAAATTGCTGGACTCAATGGCTACTGCCTACTGATAATTAGTGTCCCTGCAAAAAACAGAGATACATAGTTCTATCCGGTAGGTTAAAAGCGACACTGCATAATAGACCTTAAAAAAGTGTCACTGCATAATAAACTTTTAACATAGGGCACCTAGCAATGCTACAATTTCTTGATATCACTTACTTTTCCTAGTTTTGGACGCCACAATTACTTTAAGCATCTTTTCTGGAGCCATAACAACAAAATTTTACAAGACATAAGATTTTAAGAGCTAGCTTTCCCTGGCAGAGCAATCACAGATTCACAGCCTTACCCTAAGACTTCAAGAAAAGTTAAAAGAAGGATGTACCCAGTGCCAAAGGCTCCCACGTATTCTGGGTCAAGGGTTATTTCTAGAGACAACCTTAACATTGCTTTTGCAGAGAGCATGGTTCAAACCCAATTACCCAAGACCTCAGGACACAAGTGGCTTGAACCCATGACTTCAAGAAAAGCTAATAAAATAAAAATTAAAACCATTAACAAAGTAAAGGCAAGCACTCAATCAAATTCATACGTGCATCAACATAATAGTTAGGGTCTGTCTGCAGAACATAGTAGAGTTAGAAGAATATTTGTCATTTCTAGAGTGATTATTGCTGCTACAGATCCTAAAAAGATGCTCCCAGCTATCAATAGCTCCCCAATCTATACAACTTATTAATTGAGGTGAGATCGTCTAGACCACTTTTTTCGTGTCCAGATGTGTCCGTAACGTTGTCGTATTCAGTTTGTATCCTACAATGATTCATTAATTAGTTTGAGTTGTTTTTGAACCATTTTCTAACCCTTTGTTGAATTGGACTCCAATTTCAATTCAATATTTCATAATAACAACAATTAATCATCTATTGTTTTAACATCATATTTTGGATGGAAACTAATAACAAGAATTCCAATAATAACTCACTCCAAAATTATTATAATGAATATTTTTTAAAACCCCAAAAAGGTAAAACAAAATAAAAATAGAGCAAATGCTCAAGCCAAAAAAATTGATTAATTGAAATCTTTTACAGTTACAAAAAAAATTCTAATCATAAAATTTTTTTAACAAAAACACGTGGCAACGCACGTGTATTTTGCTAGTATTGAAATAAAGGCACTTTGAAAAGCTACCACAATGTCAAATGTTGCTTTCACACGAACAGATATTCTTATACCCGGCTCCGTGTGTGCAAGAACCCTTGACGAGCTTCACTCTTTAGTTTACAGTTCGCGGACGTTAACACTATTCTAGATTAATTTTGGGTAACTGTAGAGTTCGTGAATGTATATTGGCAACAAGGCTCTAGTGCATTAACACAGTAAAACACCCTAGTCGTCATATCAACATTCAACAATATAACTATAATAGCATATTTGGCAACAGAACATCACTTATTATAACAAAAAAGGAAAAAGAAGAAAGGCAGGGGAAGATCAGTTGTGAAACTGCAAGGCTTCTTTTTGAAAAGGTGTGATTTATTGCCTCAGTAAATGTGTGATGCACTGTGTTGCTCAAAACTACCAAGAAAGACAGGCAATAACACAAAACAGAAGGCACCTGACTGGCATTAGCTGATGCAACATTGACTGAAAATCCTGCTGGAGCATTCCATTGATCCACTAGCTCCCTAGAGGTACAGCTGACTAGCCGAACAGAATTAGCAGTAACCTGCAGTTAGTATTGATAACTGATTAATAGCTGCAGGAAACAGCTAAATGGTGAATACTGGAAACAAATAAAACATTGTTCCTTTTTCATTCAAATATCCACAAAACTTGTATAATACTTGCTCATTAGTTACTCTTACTCCCATCCTTTATAATTGCACAATATTTCATTGATCTGTTATTGTGCCAAATATAATAAAAAACAAATGAAAAATATATTAGAAAGGCACCTGTATAAGAAGATCGTTGATGGCATTTTGACAAAATAAGGTCTGGGTTTGTGCATCAAACCCTTCTATCTCAGTTTCTTCTAATTCATCTTCCATGTTCATTGCCAAGAATCGTGTCTCACTTATAAAGCTCACAACTAGGTACATGTCATAAGGATCATTGAAGGAAGACTTCAGCGACCATAATCCCTTGATACCTTGGAGTTCTACTGAAGCCTAATTAAACAGGAGAAAAACATTTCAACATCTCAGCATTAAAGAGTTGGCAATAACAGACTACTTTTAATTGAATACCTGCTCATTAATCCCTATACCATTCCGAACAACCCGAATGGAACCATCTTTACATGCCCCTGAACAAGTGACCACCTGACCCTGCCCCTGCCTATCAAGGTCGACCACGCAGAAGTCCACAATAGGTCCAAGATTCACATACCGTTCAAGAACTTCAACAAATGAACCACTTGCATCAGCTTGGAGGTTCAGCTTTACTAGCTGTTAGGAACAATAAAATGATTAATACACATAATATTTTTTCCATCTAACATGGAGAATCAAGAACAAACATAGAACATTTGACCAACCTGTGAATCACCAAATCGTGAACCAACATAGACAACACCATTGTCAAGATATGAAATGGATGATGCAATTGAAGTCTCTCCCAAGTACTCGACTTTCAAACCAGTAACCCTAGGGTTGCAGGCAAAATGTGAAAACAGAAATTTGTAAAGAATCAGTTACAAGACTTTTTTGTTCCAAATAATGCATGAGATGTTACCTTTCTCGTTCATGGGTAAGGACAAGTAAATGTAGAGTTCCTGTATTATCACCAAGTAAATAACGGGAACCATCTGGATCAACCCGTCCATAAGCTCTTATGATGGACTATAAGAAATGAAAAGGCAAGTGTAACAAAACTAAGAGTGTTGATATGATAAATAATGACATGGAACTGGCACCATAAAGAAAAGTAAATAGGGATATGGAGAAGAAATAGATACCTGTTTTATTGGTATAGCTTTAAATGTGGCATTGGCGTTGCAATAAACAATTGTCTCCTCACCAATAATTATCACGCCGCCAAGTGGAGCTGGTACGGGTATCAGCAGACCAGCACCATTGTCTAAATTATTCTGTGACCAAGGACCCTCAACAAAGTCCTTTTCCTTCAATGCAACTTCATATGTCTTAACATGCCTTGCATCTTTATTGTCCTGAAATCACAAAGCATGAAATTCAATAAAAATAAGTAAATATTTACTAATGCAATTCAATAGTTCAGTTTGTTTTTTGAACCAATGGATTAAGCTTTAATCAGGGATGTAACAATATGTGAATTCCAAACAAACCTGGTACAGGACAACAATAGTAGGTTTAACACAGCCATGAAGAAACTTGATATCCAATACTTGAAGTTCTTCAAGTCTAACATAAGAAAATGATATTAGAGATTCTGAACAAGACAATTGTCAAATTAGACTACTTGAAACATCTGAGTTAACAGTACATAACCATCAATTGCAAAATAAAAAATTCTGTCATGAACTTCCAGTGATAGATGTGGTATGACAACTTATGTCTTAGATACCTCACAGAAACAAATGTTAAAAAACTAATACATAATGTATTAGTTGCCATGAGGAATTATGAGCCTTAACTTGATAGATAATACGTGAAGCAAAAATAATAAAACAACCACAATTACTTTATGCTAATAAATAGAAGAACAAACAGGAAAATAAATGAGAAATCAAAACCAGGCTGAACTGTGCACGTTAAGGCCATCTCAACAAAAAGTATGCAATGGTTACCACAAAATATTGACAGACACACACACACACATAGTGAGCATGCACACGGGCTCCAAAATCAAGTTACTGACTACACCGCCACATAGTTTTCTAGAGCACACAAATATTTGCGTCATCAATGGAACTCAGTCAAAACTGTACATACCTGATATTGAAAGCTTCCTTCAGCTGCCCTTTGTTGTCAAATGGTATAACCTTCCAAGCAAAGACCCCAAAAGAAATTAGATGTTTATATAGTCTCCTTTATATTCGGAAAGCTAAATATAGACAACTCTGTGGATAATAAAGACAAGCCAGAAATTCATAAAACATATTAAGAAGCACAGTCAGCTTACCTTAAATAAACCGTCATAGAGGTGAAGACCAATGAGTCTACAATCAGGGTCAATAATTCCGATCTACAAAAAAAAAATACCAATTAGTACTGTTGTCTGACGTTAGACAAAGAAACAGTACTGATGTCTCTATAATGTCAAAATTCTGTAAAAATGCGAAAATGGAAAGCTCAAACTGAAGGAATAGCATTTCGGTAAGCCAAAAGGATTCAAACGTGAAAGAGAAGGCCACACCTGTCCATTGTCTGTAGGACGTCCAATGCGATCAGAAACATCACCCATGGCTCTACACATAACAAATAAATTATTAGCCACAAAACCAGTGCTTCAAAATATTCTCTCAATTGCCGATATGTTTTTGTGCAACCAACAACATTACAAGGGACTCATGAAAGTGAAGCCAGCAGAGTAAGGGTCGAAACCTGGTGAGAAGCTCTGATTTGTCTGCATCCCACTGCAGGACACAGAATTTATACCTTTCCGTAGCAATGAAAAGGAAATCCTGAGTCTCATTCTGAGGAGCAAATAGGAAGTTTTTGTTATAAGAAAATTTTACAGGGATAAATAAATAGTTAAATACAGTATTTCAACTGAGGGAACAGAAAATAACTCACATGAGGCCGGAAGAGCTCAATAGTTGCAATTCTTCCATATATGGGTACATCAAGCATGGGCTATTTGCAGAACAAATCATTACGGTCTTATTGTAACAGATAGTAATGCAAACTACTTTGTAAATGCTATAAATTACTAACCTGAAGGCCCTGAGGAGTAAGCAAATGGATCTCGATGCGGGTGCATTTCCTGAAAATTTGGTGTATGTGGGCCTTAGTAAAGGATTTTACAGGAACGAAATGCCTAAGGAATATGTAGAACACTGCAATCCAATTGAATTGTGACCGGCAAAAGAGTTTTCAAGACACATTAACACAGCATTAACTAGACAGCAAACTCGCCACGAATGACTCAGATCAAGCTGTGTTACCATTTCATTGTGGAACATAGATGACGGATCCAATGTTATGTTAGCTGTAGATTTCCTTTGATAGACCAGGTTATGCGTTATTATTACATAGTATAAAAAGAGTGTCACATTTACATCTGCTCATGTGTCATTTTGTAACAGCTCAACTACCGAGAGAATCGTTAGGCTTTTACTGCAATAAGCTCAGATCCCCACACACTTGGTTTTTTAGCTACTAATTAGGATTGTGAGCTGTATGCACCAGGGCCAGCCTTTTTGAGCAGGTGACCCCGCTTATGGATGTATGAACCTTTATTGGCTTTCAATAAAACTTGTAGATCTTTTCAGAATCAAAATAAAAGCTCAGTTCCACATAACTACTAGTGGGCGACAATCAGTCAGTCTTCTCTGTAGAGAGAATCGGATGGGGCGAACAGCCACATCCCCTTCCATGTCTCATGCCGCAATGAATCTATTTAAGCTAGATAGATGAATTTGACGAAACTGCGCATCCCGCAGCATTTCAGCTGAGAGCAAACCCTAGTGCACGCCCTATCCAAACCCTAAACCCTAGAAGTCGTCGCTTACCCCGAATCCCGAGGGCGCCGCTAATGGGATGGGGAGCGTTTAGCTAAGCCTTAGGTCGAGACTGGCGAAAGGAGAATGGAATGGAGAGTATAGTGGGATTACTCACGCGATGATGAGGTTGAGCTGGTTGGGGCTGGTAAAGTTGCCGACGCAGGAGTGGCTGACGCTGGTAGGCTTGTGCGCCGTGACAACGTAGTTCCACACGCTCATCTCCGCCGCCTTCGGAGCCGCCGCCGCCGCCGCCGGGGACAGTGGGTGAGAAGGGGTTCAAGGCTGTAGAAGGTCAGGGAAATTCGAGGAGGGAGGAGGAGGTGGTGGCGGTCCGAGAGCGAAAGCGAACGCTCGCGCACCCTGCTTCCTCTTCTAGTTCTAGCAGCGCCTCTCGCCCTCGCAAATCGCAATCGTGTTTACAGCCCATTAGTCTAATAGGCCCTGTATTTTTTTTCAATTTTGGCCTATTGCAGCCCGGTATTTCCTGTTGGGCTTCTTTTTTTTACTGTACTTGGAGTAAAACATGTCCTGTCAATTTTGCCTTTTTACTGTTACGTTTTTTTTTCAGAGTGTTTTCGTTTCTTCTTCTTTTTTTTTAGGGGGGACTCAACGAATTTATTAGGATTTAACAGCATTATACTTTCAGTGGTAGGCGACGCTTCCGTCGGCAACGAGACATCAATGATGACTTCATTAATCTCGAGAATTTGTCAGCTCAGTCTTCTAGGGGTGAGTGTGCGTGTATTGTGAGTATATGAGCTGTACTGTGTAATCTCAAAAAAAAAAAAAATCTTCTTTTTCATGCCTTCGGAAGGACCTTTTTATGATGATTGTGTGTTTCTTCGAACCAACATTCTTGCAATACATTCAAAAAAAGAAAACATTCTGTCAATATAGTTGGACTCGCCAGAAATCCATGTCCATGTTTCTTCAAACCAACATTCTAGCAGTTGTACCGAATGAATCATCACAAGTGTCAAAAACTTTATGTTGACTTTCCCTTTCCCACTTTACGGTGAAGCTTCCAGCTTCCCTCGTCCGTTCATATACTACTAAAAATGCTGCAAGCAATCGACATCGTACAAGTACAACCCAAATACTGTTGCCATTCCTCTGCTTGGAGCTTGTTCATGCGTCACAATCATCTCCATATTTGGATTGGATGACTGGACCATATCAATTTGGCCCCCGCCCGTTTTCCCTAGCCTCAGTGATGACTGGGCGGCCAGATTATCCATTTGGCGTATCAAAACATAATTCCATCTTCCAGATGCACTTTACAACACACACCTTTCTGGTCTGGAGACGACGAACAGAAAAGAAGTGGGGCACATCTCTCTCACAGATAGACATGATACTATTTTGACACGAACTTCTTTGTTGAAGTAATAAAACACCTAGCAATAAGCAGGCAAAAAGGAATAGAGCTAAACATGACAGTATTGACACGAACTTCTTTATTGAGCAAACAAAACACCAATTAATAAGCCAGCAAAAAGGAATAGCATTCCTGCTCAATAAACCAGCAAATGACCCACTGAATCTGGTATATGATCACTTTCAAAAACACCTGAGTACAGTTCTACAGGGAAACAAAAAGTGACCATGCACCAAAAAAGTCCTGTGGACGGTGTACACCCGAATTCAATCGCACTATTAGATAACATAAGAGAAGCAGAGTCATCCGAAAAGCACAAGATACACCAAAAGAAATTTGAGTTTCTTAGCCCAATCTTCCCCCTTGCACCACCTGTCTGTCTTTGCAGTTACAGATATCTACATCAAAGCTAGAGGCCTTCACATGATCCTTGGCGGAAGTGGTCTCAAGTCGCCACGACTTCATGCAAGCCTCATCTACACGATAAACTTTCGGTCCATCTGTATGCCTTTCATTTCAAATGTGCTTGGAATCTCTTTGAGCCAAGAATATTGGTCATCTCTCCCTGAAATCGGTTCACGATGAAATTGGATTACATTGTGCAAAGGCTGCATCTGCCTGCTCTTGCATGGGATACAACAACTATAGTAGATTGGATTGGAAAAAAGAAACTCACCACATGAACTAGAGAATGGTGCTTCACTGTAATATGCACAATCCCTTCCATCAGCACGGTTGTATGGAGGGCCCATGACATCAAGCACAGCACAAGGGGTCAACGCCGTAAAACAATGCAAATTTCCTCCATTTTCTGGGTATAGAACCACGGTCTCAGCTGAGGCGTCGAAAACAGCGTCTGTATTCACCTTGGCTAAACGGGCTCCTGTTCAATAGGAAGGAATGGGGAAATGAGCTGAGTTAGCAACACAGTATTTCAATAGTGCTAGACTGTTTCTGAAAAAACAAAGGAGAGGGAAGTACGCATTGACTAACCATTGGAGGTCTCGAGTGTGCTAGTATTATTATCTGGGATACTTCTGGCCCAGTCATAGGACTTGAGGTGCATGGAACCAAATAGGATCTTGCTGAAGACTGTCATCCCAGGATGGTTGTGGAGCGGGATGACAGCCGATTTGGGTAAACAGAATATACCAAACTGCACGGAGCATGCAAAAGCTTCAGCAGGGGGGATTTTTTTTAAAAAAAAATACAACAGAGAAGCCAGTTTGGAGAATTACCGAAAATTTGGCACAGTCATAGAAATGCAAGTAAGTGACTCGAGGAGGCCCTTTGGAATCGCCGTGCTTGAAACACGGCATATTAGAGTCTATCCCAACGTCATGTGGCTTCAAATCATCTGCATTCAAAAGCTCGTAGATTAGAATAATGGCAGTAGAAATTGCCATTATTGGGCACCAAAATAAGTCATTAACATAGCATTAGCAGCACGAGGTTCTATTCTATCACTCAGAAGCAGGCAATCTATCTTATCTAAGAGTACTAGCACTGTTGCAAGATGTATTTCTAACATTCGTAACCGTCTGTTTTTCGAGGAGTTACTGGTAACTGTTGAATAATACTCCCTCCGTATTTTAATTAATGTCGTCGGCCAATTCAAATTTGACGACATTATGGATGGAGTACTACATAATAATACAGTAGTATAAAAAAAAAACATGTGTTGCTCTTACAGGGCACTGTTGCAATGGCATGGCAAACATTGTGCTACAGTACAATGTATGGATAAGAAAAGCACGCACGGGCCAGGAGGTGAGTTTATGGTCCCAAAGGCTAGGGAGGGACCTTGGCATGTCAAAAATAGACCTCGGTCTCACGAGACTACTACTCCTATATGAAAAGGAAAAGCAAGGACAAGACGGAGTTAACGGATGATGATCATGCCTATTATCGCTGTCACTACATTCATCCTAATTATTAAGCCGCACGAGGAGGAACATGCAACAGCCTCACTTCTTCACTAGGGAGGGAGTGAGCTGCAACTGCAAGCAAGCAAGGCGATTACGAATGATAGATAGATAGATAACGTACTGAGGATGGCCGAGAGGCGCGCCACGGCGTCGGGCGGCGGCACGAAACCCGGCGAGGAGGCCGAGAAGACCTCCCTGCTAGTGTCGAAGAGGCTCTGCATGGGCGTGGGGGGCAACGGCGGTGAAGCCTTCTTCTTCTGGCGGCGATTCCTCCTCGTGGAGGAGGCGCGGCCCTTGTCGGCGACGGCGGTGGGCGAGAGGTCGACCCGCGCTCTGGGCTCCGCCAGCTTCCCGCCTCCTCCGAGCTGCACCGGCATGGGGGCACGGAGACGCAGGGTCGGTCAAGCAGAATTCCGGTCCGGCGGCGGGGCAGATCGATCGGGGCTAGGTATAAATCGACGGGGTGGGAGGATGGGGATGAGAGGGAAATGGAATGTATCGATCCAATTCCATTCCATTGGTGTATGTGTAGGCGGAGAGAGAGGCAAACCGCGAGGGAGAAGGCAGACACCCAAAACCGGGGGCGACGGACGGGAGGAAGGAGACGCCTTTCCTGTGGGCTGAATCCAGACTGCCTCTGGTTTCTCTCTCCCTTCCCTCTTTTGTCTCTCTTGTAAAACTCATTTTCCCTTCTCCCCCTACCTTTCTCCTTATTTACTTACTATTTATTATTATCTGTTGTTCTTTCTCTCTCCTTTAACCTTTAGGTTTTTATTATCAAGTTAAGTTAAACTACGTGGACATATGTATCATCATGAAATTCATTCATAATATTAGTTGTAATACATGATTAAATGTGTTGATGGAGCAACTATTTTAATCTTTCAAATAAACCAGAACGGTTTTCTCTCATGTTTCGTTTCTAATAGTGTGTGTCTTCGTCCTACTTTTGATTTCTTTTTATGTTAATCGTATCATATGACACATGTGTCTTAAGGCTACAATTAACTCTTATTACCGTTGTACTTTCGAGTGTAAAACAAGACAAATAAATATTTGACGAGTCATCACGATATCATTTGAAATGAATTGTGCTATTGTGATGGAGTCAAATCTTCAACATGTATTTATGACAAACATGCTTAGTTACATCTTTGTGAGTCTTTTAGATGCCATGATTATAGGAGTGATTTTTTATATTATTTGAAGGTTCCAACCTATCTCTATTTTACAGTATCTATTTACTTGGATTTGGAAATATGTGAAAACATATAAAATGGCACATCATATATATGTCTTTTATTTTACGTTCTATGGATCGATTTAAGAAAGTATTAGAAAATGATACATCATATATATTATATGCTTTCTTTTTATTTAAGAAACATAAACATGGACAATGTCATAGTAGGCTTTCTATAACTCATCTCTATTAAATTGATGCGTGTCCTCGACAACTTGAGATAATTCATACGATGAACCTTTAAATGATGATGATATAGTTTGAGTTTGTTCAAAATATCTAGCAAGTCAAAGAAAGTTTTGGTCACGAAAAAAACAAAGAGAATAGCTTATGCATGACAGTCCCTCTATTTTCTAATATTTGACATTATGTTGATCGATTTGAGAAAGTATTGAAAAACTAGAGAAAGTATTGTTTATTTCGATCGCCACCCTTCTTGGAATGTAGTAGTTTGAGGGCCGGCCTCATCAACTTCACATAGATAATATAGTATTTCATAGGTTTATTATTAGTTGACAGAGCAGAATTTATTGTGGTATAAATTTATTTCTATACATTTTATTATTTTAAGTGAGTTCATCTGCCCTATTGTTTTGGTGTTGGCTTTTGATGTTGAACATATAGGGTTCTGAGTCCACCGAAACATAGAAACCTACCGAAAACGAAATAGAAACCACCGTAAAAGGAATTAGAAACCACCGTAAGCAACAAAAGAAAATGTCAGAATATGCTTCGGTTCTGTATTGAGTAATTACCGTAGTCTGGTCTTCAGACGATATTTCTAGGCAATGTATCATATGAGAACTGACTTTGTGTGAGAACTCCAACCAAGATATCCTCATCTAATGGACAGATTATTTTGCACTTAAACTCTCCGCGTATCTCACCTAATCTCTTATTTTGCAAATAACCTCTAGCTAAAATATCCCACCTCTACCTTTGACCATCGGATAAGGATCCTGTGATCTTGGTTAGAGGTCTCATAGTTCTTATATAAAGTCAATTCTCATAGCATAAGTTGTCATCTTTATTTGCCTTTAAAAGATGAAGCCCTGTCCTCCTCGCCCTCGTGCCCTAGCTCAAAAATCGAAGTTTGTGTGCCGGTGCCGATGTGCGCCAGGTAGTGCTGCCATCGGTCATATGCGCCATCTCCGTGTACCTTTGCACGACGTGCTCAAATTGGTCCTCATGGGTGGCGAGGAGGAGGCTGGTGGCCGTGAGGCATCCCCTTCCTCCACGGGCACACCAGGTAGATCTCAGCAACATACGTCATGGAACGGATACGATCTGCAAATATAGAAGTACTTGCAACATCTCCTAGACGAAAAAGGCATGCGTCTTTGTGCTCCTCAGGGTTGCTAGCGACCCATTGTCACGCTCTATCCAAGCAAAAGGCAGCAGCGATGAGGCATGACCTGATCACTGAACTAACAACTGGATCATCGGTCGATGAACGACAAGACGCGGATCACAGCACCGACCGCGTGCGTGGCAGCATGTTAAGATCGCAGAGAATTGGGCGGGTGCGGACGTTACCCCTTGTAGGACCAGAATTCATGATGATCAAATCGTTGTAGACGTAGAAGTACACGGCAGTCGGAACTATATACTACACAGATGGAAGATTGCCTCATGAAGATTGCCTGTTCAAGGTGAGCCCGCCTCAGAATTAGCATTCAGATGTGCTCATATGCCCATCGCTACTGATACTACTACTGTACTACAGGTATGTTCAATGTTCACTCGTAATGTAGTTTCCTCCAGGGCTCGGATATTGCAAGGCCATAGTTTATACTTAATACCCTTTTAATGAATGAAAAAATCTCACAATATCATCAACAAAGTATGCACTATCGTAGGCAAGAATTATGGCGCTGACCAAAGAGACATCGGGAACAATGAATATTAGAGAGTGCAAGGGTGCCTGCAAAATGCCCGTGCCGCTTTGACTTTGGTACCTTCAAGCTTGCACTATCTACCAACTGCTACGCGCTGCTACAAGATGATTTTAGGCTGCCAGTATATTTCCTTTCTACTCAAAATACATTACTACTTTAGGCAATGGTATCGTAGGAGATACACTGGAATTAATCCTATGGATTCTAGGTATTGACTTCAGTGTTTGTAGGTAATTAGTTTGCTTTTTATGTTATGGCAGTAATTGATCCCAGCAATTATTTTTATTTTCTTAATTAACAGTTTAAACTATTCATTTGGGCTTCTGCTTTTTTGAAGAAAAATATTTCAGTTACCTTGTTTCCAGTGAAACATGTTCTACAATTAGTGACAACTTGATGACAAATTTTTTTTTGGATAATTAGTGACAACTTGATGACAATTTTTTTTTGGAAAGTTAAGTATGTCGAAGGTGAGATTAAAATATTGTTTGATGAATTCATGGGATCATCAACTATAACTTATATAAGTAGGGTGGGATAAGGACATAAGGTATGGTCAATGTTAAATACAGTATGATCAAAAGTCTAAAGGAACATCTTCAAAGAGATTGTGTTAATATATTATGGTATCAAAGAGATCAAAGAACTTCTATGGGAGACTTGGTGTTAGGTTATGTAATATAGTAATAATATGAAGAAGAAATTGTTTTTTAATATATTATAGTACCAATAAATTTGTTTATTAAAGCCCGTGACAATGCACAGATAATTTACTAGTTATTATATATATGCAGTACTCCATTATTGATGAAGTAGCATATGCTAGAGCGGTTTTGCGTTTTATTTGTTCCTATGGGTATGCATATCCTGGATACCGCTTAGTACTCCTAGTAACAACAGCTTATTTGTTAGATAGATGTGCTCCGATGCGTTACGACAACGAATCCTAACACAACGGCATCCTAGAATTGAATATGAATTAACATGCCATCACAGCTCGGATACATACATAGGTCACTTGTTTATATATGCATATGCGTAGAGATCAATACCATGGCTGTTACCTACCTTTGCGTCGTCAAAAGTATATCATGACTTTGCTTTTTTTAACCATATGCATGACACATAGAATTATGAATACAAACTGGTAGAGTACTTGCCAATATTAGTTTTCTGTTCGGAGAGGTATTCATGTCCGGTTTGCATGACCCAAGATTGTTTGTCTTTTATTATCCCATTAGGCTATGTTTAAAATGAAGGAATAAAAAACAGAGGAATAGGAAAAAATACAGGAATACAAAAAACACAAGAATTGAAGAACTGACAAAACCGTAAAAAACCAAAATAGAGGAATGTAGAACTTGATATGTTTGGAACACAGGAACAAAAAACACAGGAATCTGACTATATTACAATTAAATAAAATATTTAATAGCTACATTATCATTTTTAGGCAATTCTACATCATCATGAGGGCACTAGACATCATTATCCTTTTTTACTTCTTTCGTATCATGTAGCTCTATGTCTCCCATGGTTGCTCTCTGTATAACGTCTCTCTTCTCTTAATCTCACTAATCTCTAGCAAAACCAGATCGAGCAAACAAAAGACAGATTATTAACCAGACCGCAAGCAATGGATTATTAATCACCTCAGTAATGGTGATTACAAGCTATTATTAACCAAACTGGTCAGCAAGTAAGCATAGTTGTCAAGCATGAGATCGAGAGCGCCAACAATTCCCTTGGGTCGGAGCTTATTTTCTCATTTCTGTGAAAGTACATGCAAAGCCACCGTTCCTCCAGAATTTTTCCTATGCTTTTCTACGTTCCAAACGCATGATGACATAAGCAAAACACAGGAACTCAGTTCCTTTGAAATTCCTTCGAAAATCCTTCGTTCCAAACGGAGCCTTAGTAAAAAGAAAGATAGTACTCTAGCATTTATATTTTCCTATTATATGTGACCTAGGGATAAAAACAAAAGTGGTATTATTGGTCTATCCATGTTTATTTTTGCATTTTATCGACCACAACACGTGAAAATAATATTTAAAGAAGTGGAAGTAAAAATGGTACGTAGTAATTCGTGGAAGTGGTAGTGAAAATAATTTTGAAATTTTCTGATCATTTCTGTAAATTTTTATTTTAAAATTACCATATTGAGTATCTTGATTATAGCATATCTCTATAAAGGTCAAGTGATCCTTTAGTAGAAAACAAATCATAATCTATAGAAAATTTGCCTACTTCCTATTTTTGTAAATCCAATTTTCCATACATGTGCACAGGATAATGAAGGAAAAAAATGGAGAATGGGTTTCTTAACTATTGCAACAACTCATTTTCAATTTATTATTAGATTATATGCATAATTATGCTAGTACTTATCATATAAATGTTTTTTATCATATATATATTTAATTATTTATTTTATCATTGCTATACTTCTCAATTCATGTTTTCAATTGTTAATATTGAGTCGTTTTACTTGCAATAATATCATTTCCGATTTTATCGACCGATGTCGTATTCATTTTCATTTGTATTGTTATCAATTTTTTTGCTTCTGAGAAAAAATAGCAAAAATAATTAAGTCTTCTTTTGATCATTTTCGACCTCTTTCCACCCTAATCTTTTTTATTTTTTTGGAGACACTACACCAATTTTTTTTTATTGATGAGCAAATGTCTTCATACATAGGCTCCGGCTTCTTTCCCGGGATAGCGACAAGCTAGGATGTAATAAATAAAATTTTGTGCATGAATGCCGCCCAACTTGCAGCTAGCACCGATCTGCTGGTCGATCACGTAGAAAAATAATAACAATGAAGTTGGTATTTCATCTACTGTATTTTTTTTTCTTAAGTTGCTCATTATCATCTCGAGAAGTACTGGAATTCCACTTGTTCTAGTTTGGTTGAGCTCCTCTTGCTAAACATGGAAAGAATGACTTATTATTATTTAGCTAAGATAAGGTTCGTCATTATCCTGACCCTGATCACCTTGTTATGCATGGGGACGAATCAGAGCAGCCCGTGACAAAAGTTGGGACTTTTATAGAAATAGAAATTATTAAACGCCATCACGTCGGTTCCATCCATGTTACAAACAGCTCGACGACAAATATCACGAGCAAGAGACTCATACTATCCTCGCTTTTTTTTAGGACGAGGGACTCATTTCATTTGGCACATAAAAGAAAATGTGCTTTGAACGATTCAATAAAAAAAAAACTTTGAGAGAATATCGTCAGCTAGGCCTATAGAGCATTGGAGAGAACTTCATGGGCCAAAATGGGTCCATCTCTACCTCTAGACTTAGCTTGGGCTGGGTTAGTGCTCTACTTACGAGTTACGAGTGAAGAAGAAAATTATTATTTTTTCCTTTCAAATTTACCCACTGGTTATCCAATCTCCAGCAGGAGCAGAGAAGAGAGGAGAGGAGAGGAGGAAGACGAAGTGAAGCGCACATCCGTCTCCCCTCCGCGCCTCCACACCCTCCTCCCCATGGCGCTCGCCCTTCGTTGCCCCGCCGCCGCTACCTCGCCGTCGCCGGCCAGGAGCCCTTTCCTACCTTCGTCCTCTCCCTGCCCGCCGGCGAGGCCACTGAGGAGGCCGGCTGGCAGCTGCAGGTGCCACTACTACTATGGGGACGGCGCCGGCGGCTTCCGTAAGAACTACGACCACATCCCCAAGCAGTTCCGCGAGGAGAATCTCAAGGATGGATGTGAGCTCCCTCGTTCCCTCTACTACCTTTCCCCGTCGCTTGCTGTGTCTATTCTTAAGATCTTGCCACAGTGATTGAGTTCCTGTCAACAATTAAGCACCGGCGCGCATCTCTGTCGACTCTAAATTCCCTTATGGATTAGACCCTGTTTGTTGCGTCTCGACTTCTTGTAGAGTTTGTTTGAGGCTTTAAGCTACAACACTCTGGTGTGTGGTGACTGGTGAGCACAACTTAACCAAGCCGGCCACCACTGGCGTATATTTTATCAATACTCATATAATAACTGACATCGAAGAGTTAATAATGTTCTGTTTGAACCTGTACTTAACGGTGGCATTTGGGCTCAAGGATATTACGAATTTTTGTTTCTGTTTCAGTGTCAGTACAAGGATCAACAACGGACAGAGGTGTTTGATGTTAGATGAGCCTTGTGTACTGTTGTGTCAAAGATGATATGATATATTAGTTTCTTTGTATCTTTTCAAAGTGTCATAGTTTCAGAGTTCACATCAGCTTTTAATTCCAAGAAAATGATGATTTAATGATCTAGCAACAGTCCATAGAGAATATTGGTAAAGGTTTCCTGATGCACAACTTGCTTATCCTCATGTTATCTTTTGATAAATGTATGGTGCAAGACTTGAATGTTCCAGATGGTAGAGGGGGGGGGGGGGGGGTATTCATAGGACTAAGTTTACTACCATAGCAGTTCATAGGGAAAACCTGATGCATTCTTGGAAGTTGATTATTCACCAGGGGACATGTTACATTATGCTACATGCTCATATCATGCTTAATGTAAGAATTTTGTTGCATTACACATGCTTTATAATCATGGAAGTTCTTCCCTTGTTTTCAGGGTGATTTGGTGAATAACATTTCAATATTTTTTCGCCTTGTAATTTGCCATGCTTATGTGTGTATCGATTTACCTTTCTTATACCTGCTATTTTTTGTACTGTTTTGAAATGGTGATGTGTTATGACAGTGATGGATAACTACAAGAACGTTCCTCAATTTCTATATGGATTAAGTCCTGCTCAGATGGAAATGTTTATGAATGACGATAACCCTTATAATCATCAATCACAGAAAGTTACCGAGGTTAGTGTGTGGTATGAAGTTCTTTTTATTTCTGTTTCTTGCAATTTGTTCTATGGTGTTAATGCAACAAAGTTTAAACTGTACTTTTCCTGTGAGCTCTAGGAAAGTGTTTCTGCTGCAAAAAGTTACGATGAATTCGGTATGTACACCTTGTCAGGCACGCATGAGGGCCCTGCAAGTTACAGCATGGGTATGGGCATGGGAATGGGTATGGGCAGCATGAGCTTGGGCATGGGCAGAGGAGGGAGAGGATATAGAAGAATGAGAAGCTCTGCTCCAGACCTGCCATCTCTGCTACTGGACTCTCGAATCATATTTCTAGGAATGCCTGTGAGACATAGATTCTTTGCCTTGATTTCATTGTCAGTATGGTATTTATGCGGTTTCAGTGAACATATTGGTAACATTTTGTTTCATTGTCATATTGGCAGATAGTGCCAGCAGTAACTGAGCTTATTGCTGCTCAATTTCTGTGGCTCGATTATGATGACCGCACGAAACCAATTTATTTGTATATAAACTCCACTGGAACTATGGTAAGTATACTTGTTGGAGTACTGGTAATTGGGCATCATATCATCTTTATTCAGTTTCCAGTCTCATGCTGGTATTGTTTAGGTATGACAGTTACATCTTCTCTGCTGTAACAGGACGAAAATAATGAGATTGTTGCATCTGAAACAGATGCATACGCAATTGCTGATTTTATCAATGTAAGGCCTTGTCACAAACTGAAATGCAACATACTTTTATGCTATGGTTCATAGTGCTGTTGTCATGCTAGGGCTTTATCCATGTTTGTATGCAGATTTTAAAAACTGTTTCATTCAATCGTCTGGATTGTAAGTCAAGAACAACTAAATAGGTGCACATTTGAAGGCTGTCCTTTGTTCTTTTGGCCACAATTAAAAGGGAAAGCAAGTTAAATTGTTTGCTACTGAAGACGCCAGCTGTTATTCAGAGTTTTAAGATTCTGCTTGCACATTTTCATTCAGCGGGAAGGGATGCTTGAGTTGACTTGAGTATTTAACCACTAAAATTGAATATACAAGAGGACTTGATTGTTTGACAGTTCACACTGGGCATTTACTTACGACCTTTCACACATTTTCATGAAGTCAAACTATCAGAACCAATATGTATGTGGGTAGAACCAGAGACCTTGATATTTGGGTTCATTCCTATGCATTTTCTGTGAGATGAAGCGGATGGCTGGTATTCAGTACTCCAGTAGCTTACACCCCACGCATTCTTAGTGGACACTTGATCTGGCAACATTTATGTTTTAAAACCTTGCTGACCAGGAAATTTCTTGCAATGGACCAAATGTTGATGTCGCATTGAAGTGACACATGTCTCCTGTATTTGAGAAGTAACTATGCTGAAGCTTGGCATAGTAATTAAGGGGAAGCATTTTATAAAATAGGACATGCTTGTAATCGTGATATGCTGTGCTTTGATTTTATTTGCTTTTGAAGTACAGTGAATCAAGAAAGTTCTTTAAAAATAAAAAGAAAAATGGTTACCTCTGATATTTCCATCACATTTTCTTGGTTTTGTAGCGAAGCAAATCCAAGGTTTACACAATCAATCTTAGCATGGCATATGGCCAGGCTGCAATGCTTCTTTCGCTTGGCGTCAAGGGCAAACGAGGAGTGCTGCCAAATTCAATCAGTATGTTATATTTCCTAAGCTTTGTTACTTTCTTATACCCAAATGCTTGTGTGTGCCATTTTTTTTTTTTGACGTGAAATGTGTGTCAAATTCAATCAGTATGATATATTTCCTAGCTTTGTTACTTTCTTATAACCAAATGCTTGTGTGTGCATTTATAAAAATGATATATGACCTTAAGATAACATTGGTTGCACCACTAAAATGCAGCTAAACTGCACCTCCCAAAGGTTCACAAATCCGGAGGAGCTGCCATTGATATGTGGATTAAGGTCAAATTCTACTCTTCTTTCCAGTACTTCACCATCCATCCGATTCCATGCTATGCCTCTGCAATTGCACTGAATATTTTATTTTGTACTCAGGCAAAAGAGTTAGATACAAACACAGATTACTACCTTGAACTGTTGTCTAAAGGAGTTGGTAAACCGAAGGAAGAGCTTGCAGAATTTCTCAAAGGGCCAAGGTACTTCCGTGCACAAGAGGCCATCGATTATGGACTTGCTGACACAATCTTGCACTCATTGGATGGTTCTTTCAAGCCAAAGGTACCTTTCTGGCTCTCATTAATCTTTGGTTTGTGTAGATAGGCTCTAGCTGATGATGGCGTTATTTGTTCTCTTTTATTAGGATCTTACTGCTCAGCTGGCCAAAGCTCAGGAGATGCGGCAATCGGGTAAGCGTGCAGCAGCTGGAGCTGGGCGATGGTCAACTCCAACTGCACCGAGATAGGTTAGAAAGGTGCATCAGGACAGCGTAGTGCTCCTCTTGATGATACTGTTGGTTTTGCTATACGAAGAAGCCTGCCTCTTGTATACGGCAAAGATCGTCTGCATGGAGCTTGGAAGTAGATGTTGGCTAGTGATATGTTGTAAACCGTAGAGTGAGTTGGGATATGTATCATGTTTGTGGTCTCTAGAGCTGTTGTATTCTCTGATAGATTTGGCCAGTGGAAATGAACTATATATATAACAAAGTAATAATTTCAGGAGATGTTCTGTAGCTCTGCTGAGGCTTTTGTAGCTGATTATGATCTGCTCAGATGTAGTGACCTGAATACAGATGATGGACCATGATCTGCTCAGCTAGTTTTGACCAGTCAATTCTTGTATCTGGAGTTATGGGTAACATATTCTGAACATCCTGGTACTTGTAGCTTCAGTTAGGTGGTAATTTTGCTTCTGTATTCGGTTGTATCAGTGTACAGTTACAGACAGGACTACATTCCATCCACTCCTATATATGTTTGATAGTATGTATGCGCCGATCATTGAGAGTATGTACAGGTGGCTTAATGCTCCTGTATATATTCATAATGATGGTAAAATAATTAGTTCCTGGAGAAGAGCCTGCTGGAGACGAAGAGGCCGATGGAGAAGGCGGCGACGGCGGCGGCGATGACCTCCTTGTTCTTCTTCACCTTGTCGAGCACACCCTCCGCCCACTGGGATTTGGTGAGGCCTTGCAGCTCCTCCTTCCAGCAGCTCGGCTTCTTCTGCTCTTGCTCGGCTTCCTCTGCCGCCTTGGCCCTACTCCTCTCTTCCTCGGCGCGGCGCCTCACTCTCTCCAGAACGCTCTCCTCTTTCACTGTGGCCATTTTCTGCACTTGCTCGGCTTTGCTTCTCTTGGCTTCCGCTTCCTCTTTGATCTTCTCCGCATCAGCTGCGGCCTTCTTCTTAGCCTCAATTTCCTCTCTCATCTTCGCATCAGCTGTGGCCTTCTTCTTGGCCTCCACCTCCTCTTTGATCTTCTTGGCATCAGCTGCAGCCTCCTTTATTGGCTTCTTGACACTGTCTTCCATGCGTTGTTCTGCCTTGTTGGTCTCTGAAGCTTCCTTCTTCTCTTCCTTGTGCTGCTCTGCCTTCTTCTCTTCCTTGTGCTTCTTGATGGCCTCATCCTTGTCCTCCATCTTTGGCTTGGTGTCGGCAGGGCGCTTGGGCACGGTGAGGGAGAGTACGCCGGCGTCGAAGCGGCCGCTGATATCGTCGAGGTTGGAGGTGGAAGGCAGCTGGAAGACCTTGTGGAACCGAAGAATGTGCTTATTGCCGCCGTCACCACGCTGCCCGCGGACGGTGAGCCGCCCAGCGCCGTCCACTTGCACCCTGAAATCTTCTTTCCTGAAGCCTTTTTTTTTTTTTTGACAATCAATAAGATCAGACAATATATATAAGTCATGCATGATGCAACCAACTCTCTGTCTGTCTTTGAAACAAGGAAAGGAATTTGCATGCATTATCATTAACTCATTATGGGAATTGGGAAGGGAAACTGCATGCATGATGACGGCATCCCAAGTACGTACCAGGGATGTGCACTCGGAGCACAAAGCTGGCGGCATTCTCCTGCCACTCATACTTGGGATCCAACTCCTGATCAGGCTTGCTTCCCAGTCCCATCTTGCTCGCCATTATTCTCTCCTTGTAATTCTTGACTTGTTGTATAGTAGATGATTAGGACGATGGAGCCTGCCTGCCTGCCTGCTAATACCAGTTACTACTACTATAAATTTTCTTCAAGAAGAGCAAGCAGTTAATGGTGCTAGCTTCCGAATGCCGTGGATGGTGAGATGAGATGACCTATGGTGGGTTAATTAGGAATGTATATATAGGTGCCGGCCTGCCGCGCTAGCTATGCTCATCGATTAATTTGATCCCAAACTTTGCTTATTCAGAGGTATAACGAAGAAACTTTGGCTGCAAGTCAGGTCGAGATGGAAATCGAGGAGAGGTTAGGGATCTCGTCCCTCTCGTTGCCTCTGATCAAGGTGAAAATAACTGGACTGGCCTTGTCCAGTTATCCCCCTTTTTTTTTTATTATTTTTATCCTCGGAGGGAGGAGAACAGGAGAAGGAAGACGACGATGACGGTACCCACCGGCTTAGTGCTTTCCAATTATGCTCTCGTCGCAAGTTAACCCGCCGTTTGGTTCACATGTAATTGGGCCATATGAAACTGGAGCCCACCGATTGGGCCATATGTAATTGGGTGCACTGATAATGGACAGGCCGAAATCACGATGCCCCATGTGCCATTGGAATGCATCCTCCTCCTCCGACTAGTGCAGACAGAGTTGCTATCAGCTGCCAGTATATAGACTAGAGTAGGCAAGATTCTTGTTCCAACGGTGCCAGTAGTAGGCGTTTCAAAAAAAAAAAAAAAAAGCTGCCAGTAGCAACCAAAAATTCTTGTTCCTCCAACGGAGCGGAGGAGGCAACAAGCCATGTGCATTGCAGGCCATTGTTGATGAGACGCATCCCATTTACTAGGGCAGGGCTACAAGTACTCCTATAGAAGAAACGCGTGTCGACATCACAGCTCAGCTCAGATTGGCAAAGAAAAGCAAAACCAAACCAAACCAAACCGCAAGTCGAATCTACAATCCAGTGGGCGTCTGGGGTTTTGTTTGGTCGTCGGAGTCTCCGAGATATCTATCGCTCTTGGTTTGCTTTGGAGGGTACGGTGCTGTGGGCCCCACAAGAAATCCACAGTGACAGTGAATCAAGAAAGCAAGGAAGAAAGGGGCATGCTTCAGTTCCTGCCAACCCACGACGTCCCTCGGTCTTATCCCCAAATCCAACCCCAAAAAGGCAACCAAGCAGACGCGACTCGTGACGGGATTACAGCGGAATTACCAAGATGAAATGAGAGATCAGTGATGCATTACTCTTACTACTCCTACTAGTGCACTACTCCGTACAGCTTAAAGAAGAATCTGACGGTGTCCCAACCCAGCTCCAGCTGGACTATATAGCCCGAGAAAGACGAGCTCATACACACACCACCATCAGAATTCCTCTGCCCGCAAGAAAGTCCCACCACCGCTCCATCGTCTTCCTCGCCTCCATCTTCTCCGAGTCTGCCGAGTCCGCAAGGTAAATTAGCTCCCCAACCAACCACCACCATTTCTTTCCTTTCCTTTCGACTACAACCCTACAATTGAACTCGAACGCTGCAATTCTGCACTTGTTTCCCCCTACTTGGTCGTATATTTTACATACAGCTGGTTAGGAATCCTAGGGTATGGTGATTTGGTTGACGGACATGTGTGCCTCTGATGATCTCTGCCTCATGCCCTTCATTCCTTGTTCTCTCTATGTTCTTGCCTTCTTACTTTAGACAAATGATAAATCTCTCCCCCACGCCCTATCTTTTTCTTTTGCTTTTTATATTGTACTACATACAATCGATTTATAAACGTCACTGCAAGTCTCATTCTTTCTTGTGCCTCTCCTTCCTTCTTTTTTCTTTTTTCTTTTGGGTAACAATAAAAGATTCTGGACCGAAATATCTTAGCTCTGGTTTACTTGGAAGTCTTCCCATATTGTTTGCTACTACTTGTCTGGTGGATGGCTCCAAAGTCTACTCTAGTGGGTCACTTCTGAATCCTTATCCACTGATAGATATTTCCTCATAATTATTACTAAGACCGAAACTGCTCGGGAAACAGGTCACAGTTTCTGGATTTCTGGTTTTGACAAGAACGCTTCGATTTTTTTTCCCTGTGTTGATTTTTCTGTGTGAGTGTGAAATATATGTAGATAGATGACTGTAATTGCCCGGGATATCCCTCCACAAATTGGAACGTAGCACAGATTTTCGCCTCCTCTGATTGACAGTTACATACGTTTTTAAGTGGATTGCGACTGCTCCATAGCGAAAGTTCCATGTTTTTGTGTGGTATACAGTATATGGACGACTTGCCGCTAGTCTGGGTACGAAATTGCCTGACAATTTAATGACATCCCTCTAGTTTCTGTACACACTCCTGAAAATGACACCTTGCGTCTCAAGTTTTCTCCATTTGTTCAAGTGGGAATTAGTCAACTTCCTGGATGGCACTGGCCTGCCCTAATTGGCCCGTCTCTGTGTGATCCATCGTGGATACAGGTAATGAGGTGATAATTGAGCAGCTGTCTAGAAGCTTTATAAGACGCAGAGAACAGATACCTTCCTGCCTCGCTCTTAGACAACTCCACCCTGTCATTTAGTCATATCCTCAAAAACAGCTGGGTGTACCCTCGGCTCTGCCGTTTCAACGCAGGCAAATTCTGATGTTACATTCTTTCATTTTTTGCTATGTCTTAAACATGTTCTGAATAATTAGTTCAGGTTTGCTTTTCTTCGAGATAGTGTGGCCAGTCTACTTTGTCATTTCTAGTTAGTTGTGTTTCATTGAGCTTTTACATAAAAAAATCTTAATCCTTGTTTGTTGATGATACATGTTGTCTGAAGCTTTTTTGTAGTCTACTATGTCATGTTAGTTAGTTCTGTTTCGTTGAGCTTTTACATAAAAATTGTAATCCTTGATTGTTGATTATACATGTTGTCTGAAGCCTTTTGTTCTTTATAAGTTACTTAGCAATTCGAAATTATGTTTCTTTAGTTGGATTCCAGGGATAGAAAGTGCAGTCTCATCGCACATGGTGATGGGATTGTTAACCCTAAGTTGCAAACATCATTATGCAGTGCAGCTGCCCCGTTAATGAAAACTCAGCACCATACCTTGAAATCTTTAGAAACTACCATTGTTTTTTTTTCGAGCAAACAGTACTTAATCATGTAAATGATGCTCCTTTTCTCTTAGTAATAATAATTGAAAGCGCATCCATTGTTTACTCTGTCTCAAAACATGTTCTGAAAAATTAGTTCTGGATTTGCCTTTGTTCGACATACTGAGCTTAGTATTGTATATGGTTTGATTAACTCTGTTTCAATAAGCTTTCACAAAATCTCCTTGTATAACACCCCTTGAAGCTTTTATTCTTCACATGTTACTAGTGATTTGAAATCTGTTGCTTTAGCTCAAGAACTTGGTTTCTGGGCAACGAAAATACAGTATCATCGTGATGTTACCATTAAGGCTAAGTTTCAAATATCATCATTCGTGGTGCAAGACTAAAAGTTGAACATCATGTGTTTGAAATCTACTGTAAATAGCTTATCTTTTGCTATTGTCTTAGATGTTTGGTGAGATATAATTGTATGATCTTCTCAACCATGATGCAGATTTTTAAGCACAAGTTCAGTTTATGTTTTTGTGCCTTTTTCAAGTGTATTAGTGTTTTTACACTGAATCTGAATGATGTTCTTAAGGAGAAGATTAACCTGAAGTATTTCTCATTCCATAGTTGCTATTGACAATATTTTAAATCGTTTTGTGGTTCTGGTTGTAATTATCCTCAGTACTAAGTCAGCTTTATTGTTCTATGGAACTTTTAGGTGCTTTGAGAAGTGACCTGTGGCCTGCAGAGATGGGAAATTTGTTCTGCTGTGTTCAAGTTGACCAGTCCACCGTGGCCATCAGAGAGCAGTTCGGCAAGTTTGACAGCGTGCTGGAGCCCGGGTGCCACTGCATGCCTTGGTTCATCGGCAAGCGCGTGGCTGGTCATCTCACACTGAGGCTGCAGCAACTCGATGTGAAATGTGAGACGAAGACCAAGGTACGTCCTAAGCACTGTTGAGTTAAATGGGTGCATAGATGCTTTAATTTGAAGAACAAATAGTGATGTGACTGTTGACAAAGCAGTCAAACTAGATGATGCTGAAAACTAGAAAGTTTGTTGTTATGATAAGTTCCTTCAATTTTAAAATCAGATGCCCCCTGATCTGTCTTGAGGTGCAACACTAATTGACTGCTAAAGTGTTTCTATTTTAGAAATATTATTTGGGGGATCCTTGTTGATATCTGAATGGTGATGTTACAGTTGATTCCGTGCTTTAGTTTCAAAAGCAGTTGATATCTGTGCTGAGTGGACTTGTATTTTGATTTACCATTCCATGTTCCTGCTAACGCCTGAATCTTGCAGGACAATGTTTTTGTGAATGTCGTCGCATCCATTCAGTACCGTGCTCTGGCTGGCAAAGCAAATGATGCGTTCTACAAGCTGAGCAACACAAGGTCCCAGATCCAGGCTTATGTCTTTGATGGTACGAGTTCTCAGAACAATCAAATTTTTTATCACATCATATACCACTTTGCCTGTTTCTATGTGCAGTTTCTGTTGTTTAATTTTCACTCTTACCATGTACTATGTCTGATACATGACAGTGATCCGAGCCAGTGTTCCGAAACTCAACCTGGATGACACGTTCGAGCAGAAAACTGAAATAGCAAAGGCTGTGGAGGATGAGCTTGAGAAGGCAATGTCTGCTTACGGGTTTGAGATCGTGCAGACGCTGATCGTGGACATTGAGCCAGACGAGCATGTCAAGCGTGCCATGAACGAGATCAACGCAGGTAATGTGTATGAGCTAACTGCAATATGAATGATTATGCAAGCAGAAAACTGCAATATGAGTGATTAGCTCTAGACTCCCATGACAAGAAACACTGACATGTCTTTTGGCAGCTGCGAGGATGAGGGTGGCTGCAAACGAGAAGGCGGAGGCGGAGAAGATCGTGCAGATCAAGCGTGCCGAAGGAGAGGCAGAAGCCAAGTACCTGTCCGGCCTCGGCATTGCCCGGCAGCGCCAGGCCATCGTCGACGGGCTGCGTGACAGCGTGCTGGGCTTCTCCGTGAACGTGCCCGGCACCACTGCCAAGGACGTCATGGACATGGTGCTCATCACTCAGTACTTTGACACCATGAAGGAGATCGGTGCGTCGTCCAAGGCCTCTTCGGTGTTCATCCCGCACGGCCCCGGCGCAGTTCGTGACATCGCCACGCAGATCCGCGACGGCCTCCTCCAGGGCTCTGCCACCTCGCAGCACTAGCCCACCCAAGCCAGCACTACATAGTAGTAGCTATAGCTATGCTTGCTTATCATACTCTTATATATCTGGATGATGTGTGTATAGTGCTTAATTTGTGGACTGCTCATGCAGCATGGGCTTGCAGTACTCTCTATTGGAGAAAAGAACTCCGCCAGACCTCTATCTAGAGTAATTTGTGGACTGCTTTAGTTTGCTGAAATATTGTTTCTGAATTCAGTCATCCTGCATCAAAGTCAGTTTCTCCTAAATTCCTGCAAGCATTTGCTCCCCGTAAAACTGTTGGGACAGGGCAGAGGTCAGTCTGGTGCACAGCCAATCTGCATCAAATGAATGAACCTGTCACTGCATAAATGTCACATGCATTGCATTGCTTTCACATATATCAGGAAAATGATGATGGCGATGATTGCGGTCTGTTGCTTTACCCCTTTTCCTTTTTTTTTTTGGGGGGGGGGGGGGGGGGGGGGGGGGGGTAATCAAATGATATATCAGTTACAAAGGATCGGACGCCCCAAATCTCTAATCCAAAGAAGAAAAAGACATCTATCCAGAGAAGCCAAAATCCTGCCGAACTCCCCCCCCCCCCCCCCCCCCCCCTCTCCAGCTCACTTAACATACATGTACAACAGTCAATAAACGCTACAGCCATGGCAGATCTCTGATGGCGTAACTCGAAGCAGATTTGAACTTTCAATTTCGTATAGGATAGTGATAACAAGTCAAGGAAGGAGAACCTTGGTGCTACTTGGCATTGGACCTCGGCGACTGCCGGTACGGAGAAGCCTGAGGGCGGCACGGAGAAGCATGGCCATGGGGGCCATAGGAGAGACTCCTCGTTGGGTGCTGCCCGTTCCACGCGAAGTTACTCTGAGGTTTCATGCTTTGGGTGCCACTGGGGTACGCAAGCCAGACAGCACGCTGTGCTTGCAAGGACTGGTACAAGCTGGATGAAGAGGCCATATCGTTGAGGTCTGGAAGAGGCTTGAGAACCTCCACCACCTGGCTCATCAGAGGCCTGTTCTTGGGATCCTTGGTGAGGCAATAGCGAGCCAGCTGGGTCACCTTCTGTGCACCTTTCATCGAGATGTTTCCACCAAGCTTGGGATCCATCAAGCTGTGGAATCCTTGTTTTTGTTTCAGAAGGGGGCGAGCCCATTCCACCAGGTTGTGCTCTCCAACTGGTCGGTTCTTGTCCATCGATCGCCTGCCTGTCATGAGCTCCAGCAACACCACTCCAAAGCTGTAGACATCGCTCTTGGATGTCAAATGACCTGGAAATGAAATTTACTTAGCAGTGCAGAGAGTAGGACTGAAAATAAGTAACGATTCAAACAATGTCAGCTTTCTGTATGTGCAAGAAAATGCAGTCACTCCAGTTTAATTTCGAATGCTATCCAAACAGACATTTGAAATTCAAAGAAGAGAAAGCACTTCAACCCAGAGACCCACTGGCTCACTACAATCGTTTCACTGACTATACTTAATATAGCAACAAACGTGACAGCTAGTGCACAACCTAGAATGCACATGGGCACCACAAATATCTGTAATTACATAAAACAAAGATGGTGAGGCACATAGTACATGAGATAAATGAGGAGATGATAAATGAAGGCACTTTCTTAAAAATAACACACAATGCACAGCTACGATACCTTTGTATACAGGCTGCATCTTTTCTACCAACTCAATACAGTTTATAGGACCATCTCTATGTTTCCACAACAAATAATCAACCAAAAGTGTTTTAAGGAAACAAAATGTGTCACATGGAGATGCCAATGCATATTAGTAGCTTTTAACATAGTAAATAACTATAGAACAGATGGTGTCGTGTATCAATAACATATACAAATGCAAGTTCATATTATGTTCAGTAGGATGACATCAATAGTTTCAGACTCCAAAGCACGTAATCAACATAAATCTCAAAAAGAAACACCGATCACACCTCACCTGTCATTACATATTCTGGCGCTGCATAACCATAAGTTCCCATGACTCGCGTGGAAACATGGGTCTTATCTCCCTCAGGACCATCTCGAGCAAGCCCAAAATCAGAGAGTTTCGCATTGTAGTCCTGGATGGAAGAATATGTTGAAGGGAGGACATGCAGAAGGAGCTAAAGAGACTAGTAAATGTGTCAAAAAGATACATACTGCATCAAGCAAAACGTTCGATGTTTTGAAATCCCGATAAATAACAGGCTTTTCAGCTTCCTCATGGAGAAAGGCAAGTCCCCTTGCTGCACCGAGTGCAATTTTCATCCGGATGGGCCATGGAAGTGGCACCGACTCTATTTACACAATTTATAGAAAAACAACAACAATGAGTTACCACTGAAAATTTAAAAGCCAAAACAAATTTCACATAACAGTGCCAACATTAGGAAAAAAGTAGAAAAGGAACACACTGTGACTAAGAGGTAAAGAGTCATATAGTAAACTGCGGGAGGCCATTGCCTGCAAAGATAACTTTTAAACGTGCTGCTTTCAAGACCTGACAAATGTGGTTATACCAATATATAAGACCACCATGATCATAGCTAAATATTGCAATTTACCATGGATAAGTGAAAAAAGTTATGGGGGTATATAGGCTCTTAAATAAATTTTCATGTTGTGACAGCTTGAAGGGGGAAAACAAGGAAAAAACTGCAAAAGTCCGTGTAGTGACAAAGTACATTGCAAAAGACCATGTCCCTGGGTCATTAGAGATCTCATCATACAGACATACATGTTTTTTTTTTTTTTTTTTTTTTTTGGGAGACATACATGTTAGTTTCCTCAATAACAAGTGACCATTTTTTATAATTTCAAATGTTACTATTCCGGTAGAAAACAAAATAATTGCATGAATAATGGTGACGTCTATGGGCAAACATAATAATATTTTCTATATCATAAGTACCATGTTAAGTGCATTGACACTGACATACATCCAGGTGATGGTAGCAACATACTGTAGACTTTAAATAAAAATGGTAGAGATACCAGGTGCTTACTCCTGAAGAGGTGGTGCTCTAAACTCCCACGGGGCATAAATTCATATACTAGCTGTCTCTGGTTATCTTCAATGCAATAGCCGATCAATTTCACCAAGTTGGGATGTTGCAGGTTCCCCAAAAAGTTAACTTCTGCCTGAGAAAATAAAATGTTTGTGTAAGACTCACATGAAGATACAAACCATTAGTAGTTGATACCATGATACATTTGAAAGAAGCCAAATAGCTTACCACCCATTCTTTATGTCCCTGGTGCCCATCATGGTTGAGCGTCTTAACAGCAACAGTTAACCTTGTGGCAGGTGTCGCAGGGGCAGTCCCACTCTCTTCAATCCATCCTTTATACACACGGCCAAACCCACCCTCGCCAAGAAGACACTCAGGTCGAAAGTTTCTGGTGGCACAATTGAGTTCACTGTAAGTAAACTTCCTCAACTGGAATGCAACTTTCAGTCCGTCTGCAACTATAGTTGAGGGTGAACTACTTTCAGCGTTGCTGGTAGCTGTGGAACAGGGCTCGATCTGTTGAGCAGGTGGGTCCTGGGTAACACCATTTTTTGACTCGCCCTCTGCATACAAATACTATTTGTTAAGTGGTGGCAATTTACAAGAACTAGGCAAAATTAATTCAAAAGACATCAACTTGAACTGTCTCAATAAAAGTTGTCACTCCAGACCACACATCGGCTTCAAAGAAACTAAACTAGTGTCGCCTGCACAGAACCACAGAACTAAGCTAGTGTCATCTGTGCATGGAACAATTCCGAAATTACACAATTCCCAAATTGCTTCCCTAGTTCACTACTCAACCACCGACCTACAACTAGCACTGTCGCTGAATCAATCAGAAATGCGTACACAACATGAATTCATGAAACTATCGTGTGTTCGTCAACAGGCCATTTTGAACTGCATATAATAGTGTCTCCGGCACATGAAACAATCCCTAAAATTGCCGCATTGCAAAAGGCGGCTGAAACAGGCCACTAGAGCTTGTGTGAAGCAGCAACGAAGAGGCTACCGAAACATACATCATCACGAGCGTAATTCCAAATGCGCCAAAGCAGAAAAAGGAATGAGCGATTTGGAAGACGAGTGCAAAGAGGAAGCAACCGTTACCGAAGGCACGGGCAGGGGCAGCGCCGGCGAGGGCGTTGTCGTCTACCTTGGAGCGTGAGGAGAACGGAGGCAGGCAGAGGTGGATCCAACATCCGGAATGCCTTGGACCTCCACTCCTCTCCTCATCCCGGCGCTCCACCGAGCCACCGACGCCCATCTCTCTCTCTCCTGAAGTGTTGGGAGGGAATCCCGGCTCCGGGAAGGCCGTTTAGTTCACGGGAGCAGGAATTGAGGAGAGAGTGGAAGTGGAGTGTGGAGTGCTGCTTTTCTCTGCTCTCTTCTCTCTCTCTCTCTCTCTTCAGTCTCTCTCACCAATGCCTGTCTGTTGGGAGGGAAGAAGGGAAGACAGCGAGCGCGAGTGGGCCCCCCTGCTCCTCTCTGTGGTGTGGGCCATGGCAAACGCAGTCAGTCGGGCAGGCTGGGCCCGCGATCAGCGCTTTTTTTTTTTTTTTTTTTTTTTGAGGACACACCACACACCAGCGCTGTTTGTTGAGCGAGCCAACACCGCCGCCGATGCGGCTTCGGTTTTCAATTTTCGTCGAACGGTAATTTTATATGCCATGGATGAAGAAATATTTAAATTTGGATGCAAATTTCCTTAAGATTTGGGTTTACGAAGTTTTCTCTGGTCAGCTTCCTGGGCCAGACGAATAATAAGTCAGCCCCAGTGTTGATTGTTGAAAGGCCCAAACAAAAGCCATACGGATGGGCCATCATTTTCTTAGTTCAAGTTTTAAATGGGTGAGCGAGCCCAATTTTACCACCTTTCACATCTGCCTTTGGTTGAATACTAAGAAATTCTGCATCTCCTTTGCTCAGGGTCAACCTCATGATACTGCTGCTCAACTTTCCTACAAAAAAAAGAGAAGTGTCTAAACAGTTCGGTACTACGTTTTATAATGGACCAAGGCACAACACTAGGCATTTGTTCAGGTAACAATAAGGGAGGGAACAGGACTTACCAAGCACATGATCAATGCAATCGTGTGTGTACATAAATATGCGATCACAACTGGAAGATCGTTAAGACCCCAATGCTGTGCAGGATCAATCACGCATGCAGCACAACATTGGTTTGGGATTACAAAATTCAGAAGCAGCAAACAGCATGGAGACGCACTACCTAGCTACTATCACATAGCAGCTTGGATAATACTAATATGTACTATATATATATTCCTTCTTCCAGAGCCACAAGAAGATCTCTACACAGTACTGGACTGCAAATCATATCAAGGAGCAGGATCTACCACTGCACTCCTAATCATGCTATGCCACCAAAACAACCATCATAGACCATCAACTCACTAGCTAGTGCCTCCTGGGATTCTACATTCCATTACCCTTTGGTTAGAACATGAACAAAATATTTGCAGCACGTCACAGATTGGTTAGCGTCACACTAATAAGATATGTTGGCTCCAAGACAGATCATCAGGATGAGGTGATCCTAGACTCCAGCTCTGGGACAAGGTTATTCTGCTTCTGATCCTCCCAAACCAGCCGAATGTCATACTCTGGGACATACTCCTGCAGCAGATAAAACCGATTTATGATCAGTGAACATGGATCTCAGATAAACATGCTTTCTATAACAACATAAAGGAACAAGGCGTCATAGGAGTTTACTAAACCTCCAATTTCGTAACTAACTCCTTGGCTGTTGGGGCTGAAATAATGATACGACGTGCCTCTTCCGTGATAAAGCCTTCGTTAACAGCCAGGTCGATGAAAGATAGAAGGGGATCATAAAATCCGTCAACGTTCAGAAGGCCAACCTGGTAATAAAATTCAGAACAGCAATAACATGATGAGGACATAAATATGATCACTGAATGATCCATTCACACCAACAGAATCGTATCTGATATCACCGCAGAAAAAAAATAGCAATTTGTTGGGTCCATCAGACTCATAATAGTGACAGATAAGGAGAGAAGAGAAACATCGACTTGACTGGTCTAATCCTCACATCTTCACCATATTGTATCTCAACACACATATTGTTTAACATACAAAGACCACTGCAGTTCCTTGTGCATGCAACACGTCATGCAGTATAAGATCCTCCAACCATCATTCTATTATAGATGTGTGAGGAATATTCATAGAGACGAAGGATATGTTATTGGCTCCAGATATAAAAGATAGAGAACGCAGTGCGCGTGCCCTATAGTCTCAACATATTCTGATGTAGTGATGTCGATAGCATGTTGACTAAACTTTCCTTTCAATAACTTTGCTGTGAAGGTGAAACTTTTAGCCAAAAGGCAAGGTTATAGCATGAGATCACAACGGCTCTAACGACATTTTGATTAAAAAAATCATCAATTAGTTATGCATCTTATCTTAAGCCGAGTTGGTTGACAAAACATGCAGACAAATGCATGATCTTCAGATTGTTTGCATGGATGATTTTTGTGTAGGATGAACTAGAACAATTGAAAGATAGACTTTTACCGGCTTCTTATGGATTCCTAGCTGTGCCCAAGTAATGACCTCAAGCAACTCCTCCAGAGTTCCATACCCACCTGCTAGTTTTTTTATCAAAGGATTACAAAATATTCCCTAATAATTTATTTCTGATGTCTGACCAAATAAAACCGAGTAACCCCTAGTGCACCTGGTAAAGCAATAAAAGCATCAGCAAACCGAGCCATCTCGGCCTTTCTCTCATGCATGCCAGAAACAGCTCTTACTTCCCCGACAGGCTCTCCAGTGACCTACAAAAGCACGAACTAATTAAGATTACACTAACAGTGTATTGCAGTTGTCACCTGTTTGGTAATCTATAAATGACTTTAGTTTTAAAATGTACACATACTCCTTGCTAATCTAGCAACATTAGCTACTAGATTTGAACAAATAATGGCAGATGTACCAGAGTCCATGGACATGACAGCTACGATTAAATGAGCATATTTCCTCATGATTTAGACGTAGAAATGCTACACGAGGACCGAAGAATATCCGCTTGACAATGTACATAAGCTAGCAGTATATTTATAATGAACGCTTGCATGAGTGCTGCATATTTCATATAATCATTTAACGCTAAAAAGTTAAAGCTAATTTGTGCAGCCACTAGACGGGCATATTACGATTCACTCAAATCAAACAACAGCACAAAAACTCTTGTTATAACAGAAGCAAAATTGTTTGTATGAATAACTGATAACTCTACTATAATGAAGCCTAACCAAGTGAAGTGAAGTATAATGGGATGGCAAGAAAACACATGTGGACAGCCTTTGACTAACTCACCTCTCGTGGCATGAGCGATTTTGGAATGATCCTGCGAGAAAGAAAGGGAGAAACGAAAAGTCACAATAAATTCGAGGCTATAGCAGTCAAACATGTACCAGAGCAGCAGCTCATGTTTTCCCATGTAAAGAAACTGACAGGCAGGCCTACTATGGACAGCTAGTACTATAGACCTTTGAAGAAGTGGACCAGATAAGCAGCGCAGAGTAGCGATAATAATACTCCAGTGTGTAATCCGGGCTGGACTAGCTAGCAGGTGGGGTGCAATGCAATAGTAGGAAGCAGCTCCCCCCCAGCTTGCAGCAGGCCAGGTCCCAGTCCCATTGCGAGCAGGGAAACAACTCAGGTAGCTTTCGAAAAGAAGACAGGAAAGTCGGTTCCATTTCGGTGAAAGCGAACGCGATCGGCATGGGTGTTGCCTCCCTTCCCCCAACGGGCAACAAGGCAGGACAAGGCTGCTACATTTTGTGGACCTAACAAAGCTGCTGCCGTTTTGGTAGAGGGAGTTGCTGGAAACAAAGCACCCAGATGACTCCCAGAGCAAGAACAGCACCCTAAGCAGCTAGAAGCGGCATGGAAGAGAGAGAGAAAGAGATGGATACTGACCCGATGACATGGCGGCCTCCGGCGTGAACTGCATGTGAGACCAGGCCCATGAGACCGATGGAGCCACCTCCGTAGACCAGGTCTATTCCCCTCTCCACCTGCACGGCACGGCCATAGATAAGATCGAGAAGCTCATGGTCAGAGAAGTGATATATCATTGATGAGGCATTCAAGTGAGTGGAAACATGAACTACTGAAGCTCGATGCATGCAAAGCAAGGGGCTAATGTTTGTGCATTCGAGCCATGATCGATTCTGTCGTCAACGCGGAAACTGTAAACAAAATTGGGGATCGGATGCATACGAGATGCATCGTGTTACCGATCACCAGACCACCTCTGATACTAGCTAGTACACCACCACTAGTAGTAACCCATGGCCATGAATGAGACGCTTGGATGCCACAGCTCATCAAAACCCTCCGTCGCTCCGGCCATGGCGACGAGATGGGTTCGATAGATCCAATCAACCAAATTGAAGCAGTAAGGGCCAGCGGAACATGTACAAAATTATGGATCCCATCATCAATCGTCGGACGGGAAACCCTCTCCTCCCGCATAGGAAATTAAAACAAAGGAGCACACGGTGTGCAACATGCTTGCTACACTAAGGAATGATGAGGAATGGGGAGAGGTATACCAGGAGGTTGCCGAGGTCGACGGCAGCGTCCTGGTAGCTGGCCTTGTTGCCCTTGGCGCTGCCGCAGTAGACGCAGATCCGGCGGAACCGAGACCGCCGCCCCGCCCCGCCGCTGCTCGACTCCGTCTCCGTGTCCGCCGCCTCCTGGACCTTGGCGGCGCCGATGGTGGTGGCCTCCAGTGCGACCACCGCGGTCGGGGATGACGACGTCTCCAATGCGACCGCAAGGGCCGCCGTCGTCGTCGGGGTCATGGAGACGAGAGGAGGAGCAGGTCGGTCGATGCCGCGGCGACCGCGCCTGCGCCTGGGTGGTCGGAGCGAGTGGGGGGAGGAGGAGGGAGAGACTGCGGCGGAGGTGAAGGGAGAGAGAGAGAGAGAGAGAGAGAGAGAGAGAGAGAAAGAGTTTTAGGATGTCGTTGGTGATGAAGAGGAAAAGGAAGGAAGACGGAGTCTTGTGATTTATAGAGCCGTCATGTGGGCTCGTCCTTTTTTTTTTTCTAGGGTTCGTTTTCTTTTCTTTCTTTTTTTTCTCTAATTCTCTACAGTACAGTGTCTCTCGGGTCTGGTCCTACTAACGGGAGCAGCACGTTTCCCATGGGGTTGGTATCTTTCATCAGGATCGGTCATGCTGTGTGAACGCCAAAACCTCATTTGACCACGAATTTATTTTGCTTTTAATTAACATACAAATGTACTAGTTGAATTTATAGATATTCAAAGGTTTCAACTTTTTATAGATTATAAGTTGGCACGACCGAAAAGGAAAAAAAGCTCCTGCACTAGTAGTACAGTAGTAGTAGCTAAGAAAAAAAAAAGGGCCATCCATCGATCAGGAACCGAAAAGGTTGTGGGGGATTCAACAGCAACAACGCTGGAGCACCAGAATCCCAAATCCAATCCAAAACTCCGAGATGTGCGGAAGGAACACCATTGCACGAGCTGCAAGCTGGTGCCCAACCATGAAATGCATGTGCTGATTGATTGGGAGATTTTGCTTGCGCCGGACGCCAGCTGAGATGCTGCTAATCACCCAATTGAATTTGTTTATTACTCCACTCTACTCCCTCTGTCTAGAAATAGTAGTATTCATTAAGTTTTAAATATTATGTTTGATCATCGTCTTATTCAAAAAATTTATAAAATATTATTTATTTTGTTATTATTTATTTTATATTTAAATATATTATAAATTTTACAAATTTATTTTTATATTTATATAAATATTTTGAATAAAACGAATAATCAAAAATAATATCTAAAAGTTAACAAATGTTATTATAAATGAACAAAGGGATAGAAGGCACGACCATGTGGCGACAACATTAATTTGTTGCCTGCGACTTGACCAACAGCAGCAGCGCTCCTCCCTGATTCTACTACTTCGATCCGTTATTACAAAAGTAGTACATCTGATACTGCTTTAGTGGTAGGTTCAACACAACGTCAGCCGTTACAAAAGATCGATTTTGGAATTACTGAGAGCAGCATGTTTGTTTCTCTACTGCCATACACATCAAAAGATTGTAGGATCGAACGCGGTCCGATACAACTTCAGCCATTACGAATACGCAACGCGCATGCATCATGCTGGCTCCAACAAAAATTAAAACAAGTCCGCACAAGAGAGCCCTGCGTGCGCTCTTTGTACAATTTCGAAATCATTGCTCAGTCAGTGTGAGAAATGTTCTTTTTCTCTTTTTCTTTAGAAAAAAAAAAAGAAAAACTCCCACTAGCGACGTATCAGAGCCATGCATGGTTAATTTAAGACAAACTTGGATCGATCGGTTAGTCCCTGCAGGTGGTTCAGCTCCCACATCCGGCCGGTATAACTCCGGCATTCATTTCTTTAATCCTTTTGCTTCTCCTGCTGAAACACGGTATGGTACTTGCATTAAGATTATTGTGCGCTAAAGCTTTTGGTCTTGTGGTCATCCCATTCCCTAGTATTGTATTCCTGCTTCTTGTGCAACTGAAGCTTCTGTTTGACTTGTGATAGATAAGCATTCCAACTCCTCGGGATACACTGTAGTGGCGTACAGTACTGGTCAAGATCAAAGAAAGATGCGCAATAAAATGGAAAACTTGCAAAACTTAATCTCTTGACGAAGGTACCGAGGGTATATTGGTCAGACTCATCGTTTCATTGGACGGGGAACTTGAAATACAAATTGATCAAACGGTTAACTTTAATTTACATGATGATGTGATTCTGTGACATGAATTATCATGGCCGCTCGGTGCTTTGTGCTTTGAGCTAACCGACGTACTTCACCAAACAAGATCACGGAGGAAAGAAACGTGTGCTGCGCCAGTAGACGTGAGCGATTACGCAATACTAATAAGAGCCCGTCATCATGGACGAAACGAAATGTGAAAAATTAGTAAGCTCACTCTCGACTCTGTGTTCACATCGACTGGCAAGGGCTAATTAATTATTCAGGCAAATCACACATGCAAGACGTATCATCAGGGAAGGGGAGCACACGTTGTTTGCTTGCGCTGTAGCTACTGATCGAGCAGCAATATCTAATTAAGATAATCAGCACGAGCTATCTAACTAACACACTAATGAAATCATCCTGCGTCAAAAGCAAATCGCCCTCTTTGTTACTCCAAATCACCAGACAATTACGGAGGTTTCAACTGCAGAATTGGGCTTCCTAAATAGTACTGCTTGCTACTGTCGTAGTATATAACTAATAAAAAGGAGATCGAGGAACTAGTTCTAGGTGATATCGGATATCAACCTTTCATAAAACAGAGTAGTCAGTGCGTAATATACGAATAATACGACATGCATCAGTAAACAAAACTATACTAGTACTCTCCTAATCCGATAGTACTTGATGAGCTGATGCCCATGCTAGTTGAGATTTCAACAACCCGTTTACTTGTCAGAAAAGACAACCCGGCCTAAACGAGATGCAGTATACACTAGTGCTCGATCGAAAGTCAAAACAGAGCGCGTGGTGCTTTTCTTAATCCAGCGACAGTGATAATGCTCCGAATTTTGGTTGCATTTATGGGTTCACACATGACGAATTTTGGTTGGTTGCTCCGAGCAAAGTCGGGGAAATAAGAAGCGTCCTAATCAATCAAGATGCATATGATGCTGCCCATGCTGTTACCCACATGATAATTGCTAAGATTACGTGTCACTACTAGTTTATGAGAATTCGCATGCCGGCTGCTCGTGCTCGTTTACTACTCGATCTACTCCCGGCTGCCGCCGGTTGCGTTCCGACGAGACCGACGAGCGGTTGCTAAGCGGCGCTGTCTTCGTCGCGGATGCCCGGAGCCGGCCGGCCGAACTGCGTCCATTCGCTACTGCATCAACAGTTTTAATCAAGGAGATGACATGCACATTTGGACAGTACGGGTTCATTTAGTACAACTTATTGTTGTTTATTATGTCTCACTAGCTTATATATATTTTGACATTATACCTATAGTAAAAATATTATTCTATGAAGATATAAGCTATGATTACTCCATAGAAAAGACATAAGCTATGATAAGTAAAATTTTATACTTTTTCTCAGCTTGCACTATAATTAAGCTATATCAGACAAACGCTAAGTAGTGTCACCCATTAGCTCAAGTATCTGGTGCACATGCACCAGAGTCCAATCTATATTTTTAACTAAAATTTTCTTGAAAATATATAATTATAAAGGTGTGACACCAGAGTTTTTTACATTCTAGCTTCACCACTGGTGTCGCCTAACCCACCGGAAAACAATCGTGTGTGCGATGCGAGATGACAGATGATGCTCAATATCACATTCATAGTTAAAACAACAAATAATAATAATAATAATAATAATAATAATAATAATAATAATAATAATAATAATAATAATAGAAAGTAGTATGGTAAGTGTTTGGCTGATCTTAACCAATGAGATTGTAAATAAAAAAAAATATATTGATATAATATGATGGGATGTATTATATTGAACTCGATTGATATAAATAAGAGTATAAAACATAAAGTCAAGGCATCTCCCAAAATATATATGAAATTTCTAGATGCATAATATATCTAGAGAGCATATCGTGTGCAAACTAACCCATTTGTGTAAACATGCAAACTAGAGATCATAGCCATAGGATCCCTATCGGTGACTCCCTCAAGAGATGGGTTCAATCTACAATTAAACCCCCCACCATTAGCCTTCCTAATTACGGTTTTGCAAACCCCCCGCCCTCCCTCTAATCCCCTGCCCATCACGATCTCACATACGAGGAATAGGGACGCCGCCGTCGACTTCATCATGACGTAGGGGAGAGACGCCGTCGTTAGGAGACGGCCCTGAGAGACGCCCCTGGAGGTAAAATGGACCGCCGTCGCTTCGCACGCAGGTCGCTGGTCCTCACCTCCGGCGCCGCACCGTGTAGTTTCTTCTCTCTCGACGCCTCGGCCTTGCTGGTCCTCGCATCTGCTCCTCTGCCGCGCGATTCTTCTGTCCCGATGCCTCGGTCTGGACTGCAGTCGACGCCCCTGCACCGGAGCATCGGGTCCAGGCGCACCCATGCAGTCCAGCGCCCTTTGACTGTCGTCCTCTTCCTCTTCTTTTTTCATGTTCCCTTAATCAATCTGATGACTACGGCATGTACAGGACAAGAGAGGATGTGTCCCTATCCCGTCGCGTGGCTGCCGCATTCCTGCTGATGACCATGGCCGACTTCAGTGACCAGTCCACCGTCTCCATGCAGTCCGGCTCCATCCAACAGTCCACCGCCTCCATGCAGTTCGGTGCACCGAATATGGCTGCATTCTTGCCGCAGTCCGCCGCCGTCGTCGCCATGAATGTTCAGGTCAAATCGACTAAATACAATGCATGCTGCTATGAAAATTGATAAGCGTTTACAGGAACTAACGTGCATACATGAACTCATATACCAGGTGACAGGCGCCCTCTCTCAAGTCGTCGTTGATTATATCCATTGAGGCCATCGACGCTGGAGATGGAGCCCACCTTGAAATCCAACACACCACAGCCAAAATCTCTTCCGAGTATAATAGTAAGTAGCAAAGAGCATTTGAAGCCATGGTTGGAATGATCTTTGATACACTAACAGAAGTGGAGACTTTTTACAAAGCGTATGCGCACGAAGTTGGTTTCTCTATTCGCATTGGTCAGCATAAGAAGCAAAATGAGCAATTTAAATACAAGCGGTATGGTTGTTCAAGGAAAGGTTACAGAAAGGAGGATGAAGAAAATGCTAGTGATGAATCCGTAAAAAAAGAAAGACACATAATATGTTGGAAACTAGATGTGAGTATGAGGCACATATATCGGTGAAGCTTGGCAGTGAAAACAAGTATAATTTAAAATCATGGATTGAGGAGCATAACCATGGTTTTGTATCACCAAATAAGAGGCATTTGCTAAGATCTAACCGTAAAGTCAGTGAGAGGGCAATGAGTACTTTGCTCAATTGTCACAAGGCTAGCATTGGCACTTCGCAGGCATATCGACTCCTCCATATCAGTGAAGATGGGTTTTAGAATGTTGGGTGCACAAAAAGGGATTTGCAAAACTATTACCGTGATCTCAGAACCAAAATCAGGGATGCAGATGTACAAATGTTTGTGGCACAACTTAAACGAAAGAAGGAGGTAAATCCTGCCTTCTTTTATGACTTTATGGTGGATGAACAAGGATGACTTTGTTCGTGTATTTTGGACATATGCTTTATGCAGAAAAAACTATAGTGCTTTTGGTGATGTGGTTACGGTAGATGCAACATATACCACTAACCAGTATAACATGAAGTTTGTGCCATTTACTGGAGTCAATCATCATTTGCAAAATGTTTTTCTTGGGGCAGCATTTTTAGCAAATGAAAAGATCGAGTCATATGTATGATTGTTTGAGACCTTTCTTAAGGCTATGGGTGGAGCAGCACCTCATTTAATCATAACAGATGAAGATGCAAACATGAAGGCTGCTATTTATCAGATTCTACCAGATACACATCATAGACTTTGCATGTGGTATATCTTGAAAAAGGTACCTGAGAGGGCCGGATTATTATAGCATGGAGGAATGAATTTTCAGTGTCCGTGAATTATTATATAGCATGGAGGTAACAAGTGAATTTTCATATGTGAGTATGGTACTATACCAGTTTATTGAATTGTAAACATCTTACTGATTCATTGTCATTAGTCGATAATAATTTGGTATCCATGGTACTATTCCTTTAGCTTCTGTAGGCTTATGTACAGTCAGAGCACTTCGCTTTGTTTAGTAAAGCAATATATTCAGTTCGTACTTGGTAGTTGTTTGGCTACTAGCCCGAACTTACTAGTATGTGTTTTCTTTTTTTTTTTCAAAACTTCCAGTAGATGGTTAGCAATGATTTTGAGTAATTTCAGTGAATGTTTTCTTGGATAAAACAACAGTTCACCTCACAGATTCGGATCACTATTTGGGCAAATACTGGTTTGAGTTTTACTATTCCTATACATGCCGTAGTCATCAAATTAATTAAGGGAACATGGAAAAAGAAGAGAAAGAGGGCGACGGGCAAAGGACGCTAGACTGCATGGGCGCGCCTGGACCAGATGCTCCGACGCGGGGGCATCGGCTGCAGTCCAGGCCAAGGCGTCGGGATAGAAGAATCGCGCTGCGGAGGAGCAGATGCGAGGACCAGCAAGGTCGAGACGTCGAGAGAGAAGAAACTGCACGGCGTGACGCCGAAGGTGAGGACCAACGACCTGCGCGCGAATCAACGGTGGTCCGTTTTAACTCATTAACCGTCTCTCAGGGCCGTCTTTCAGCGGTGGCGTCTCTCCCCTGCATTACGATGAAGTCGGCGGCAGCGTCCCTATTCCTCGTACGTGAGATCGTGATGGGCAGGGGATTAGAGGAAGGAGGTTTTGCAAAACCATAATTAGGACGGTTAATGATGGGGGTTTTAAGTGCAAATTGAACCCATCTTTTGAGGGAGTCATCGGATAGGGATCCTATGGCTATGATCTCTGGTTTGTATGTTTGCACAAATAAGTTAGTTTACACACGATACGCTCTTTAATATCTAAACTACTAAATATTATAACTGATCAATTTTGATGCTACTCCTATTACGATGACTTACAAGATCCTATTAATAATGTAGAAATGGAATATCCTTAGCGCACGAAAAGATCAAGACAAAGTGATAGAAACCAGAACGATGATTATGAGAGAACTAATGAAATTCTAACAAATTGAAAAAAGATTGAAACAAAGTGATAGAAACCAGAACAATAATTATGAGAGAACTAATGAAATTCTAACAAATTGAACAAGATGAACGGTCATACACAACTTCAAAAAATAAACCATAGGAGTAGTACCGCTTCTAATCAAACAACCAAACACGGACAACGTTTGTCCAGAGCTAACCATGACTTTGAAGCTGGTGAAAAGTGCTTGCTGCGTCTTTTCGTACTGAACTCGCATGACACAGGCCTGTTTGTTGTACACTGTTGTAGCCTCCATTTCCCAAGAAGAGAGAGACGGGAGCGACCCGAGGCCGCATGGCGATTTTCAAAAGTTGTAATCATTATCTGCTGCTTTGTCTCTCTCTCTCTCATTGCTGTGGGACTACTCCAAAACCCAGTGTGTAGACTGTACAGAAATGAGGTGACCTCTACACCTATGGTACTGTGCGCAGTTCATTGCAAAAGCAGCATGCATGCATGCATACATAAACTATAATATCTCTGTTTTTAAATATAAGTATTTATTTATTTATTAGAATTATATTTGACTGTTTATCTTATTTATTAGAATTATATTTGACTGTTTATCTTATTCAAATATTTTTTTTAAAAAATTATAAAAATAAATAAATCATATCTAATAACAAGATAATTCATCACAAAATGGAGTAAATAATATTTTTATAATTTTTTAATAAAACAAATGATTAAACATAGTCTTTAAAAATTAACAAATTTTTTGAATAAAACAAATGAGTACTACTGACAATGCTACACTGTACTATAGTACTAAGATCGAGCTTACTGGCAGTGCTCTCTACTGCTGCTCGGAGCAAAGGATTTCCTTCCAGGATCGACGCAAGAGCTTCAGCTTGTCAGCTTGTGTGCTCACATCGTTGGTTCTGTAGGAGTACGATTCACGCTGCTTAGCCTTGCAGAGTTGCAGAACAGACGACACGGGATACTACTCGTAACTAATCAACGACAGATGATCGGACTAGCGCGCGGTGCAGAGACAGACACAGACACAGCTAGTACTACTAGCACTAGCGCCAGTATACAGAATGGAATTGATTTCATTCTTGACCTCCAGAAAACACAGCATAGCATGGCATGCAGATGCAGTTGTGTTTCATGAATCGCGCGGGGAGAGGCCTTGCTTTGTTGCCGCCTTCTTGCTTGCCGGGATGCCGCCGTAGAAGCAGTATGTAGAGTACTACTTGCCGCCGGGAATCCGTAGAAGCACGCAACAGAAGCAGAGGAAGGAAACAGAAGTGGAAATGCAACTACTTGCCGGGGCAAGGCAAGGAAGAAGCAAGCCGAAGGAGGATGAATGAATTGATGATGAAAGAAGAAGAAGAAAGTGGATTTGCAGTTTTGACGTGACACGTCCAACAGTGGCAGCAGTCATGTCCAAGTCGGCCGCCCGAATGTCTTGTTTCCTCGATCTCTGCTGCCTGCCCTAGCCCTACTGCCCTGCCGTTCCCAATCCCATGGCCCTACTACTACCCTTTCCCCTCGATCGAGCGCTAGGCCATTCTTTTTTTTTTTCTTCCCTAAGAATCCTGCTAATTTTTCACTGTATCCGAAGCCCTGCTTGTTCAACATCCATTTATTAATTCACGTCTCGTCAATCGTCATGTGGAGCAGTGGAAGAAGTTTCACACTAGCACATTCAAGGATTGCAACAAATGTTTTAAGCAAAAAAAAAAAAAAAAGAGAGAGAGAGAGAGAGAGAGAACTGAGAGAGGACAAAATGCGGCTGGAGTTTGCGAACGGGCCCATATGCGTTTAGGCCCATATCGGGTATCGTTGGACCCTTATTGATCGTGCTCCAGTCCATTTACAAAGGTCTAGCCCACAGAAGTTTAATAGGCCCACAACATGGTTCATTTCGTATCTGCAATTTGTTCTGAGCATTACTGACTTGTCCACACCTTTACTTTAACTAACTAGTACTCTCTCCGTTCCTATATATAAGTATTCTTACACTCTTTCCGTTCCTATATATAAGCATTCCTACAATCTCTCCGTTCCTATATATAAGCATTCCTATACTCTTGTAGGAATGCTTATATATAGGAACGGAGGGAGTAGTATATAAGCTCATATCTACCATCGTAACAAGTTCAAAAGAACAATTCACGAGAAATTTAAACAACAAATTAACAATGAAAACTTGATCCACATGCATTCTTGATGCTCAACACAAACATACTGTAAGACATGACAAATATGGTATTACAGTACATACATTTCTCCAAAGCAACAGGTCCAACAGATACTTTTTTTTTTCTCTTTATTTCTAAGACCGGTATAAACAAACAAACAAGAAACACACACATTACAGGACAAGCCCCAGCTTTGATGTTTTCACGACCCAAAGATGTATGTAGAGATTAAGGAAAACATTCCACACACAAAAAAGAGGAAACATCACCCCCTCTATTCTTGTATAAAAGGCACACCACCATGCCCATCGATTGATCATCTTAGTAGAATTCATTTGCTGGACCGTCTGAAACCATGTCCATTGTGGTGTCACCAGAGTTGGTGTCCCCATGTTGTGCACCAGAGTTGGTTTCGTTTGTGTTCCTCGTACTATTGGCAGCTCCTTGACCTTGAGCGGGATGATAATTTTGAAGGCTCCGTCGGACCGGACTGGACAGGGCATTCGAAAATATGCTACTCTTTGACTGCTCGTTGTTTAGGGCCCGAGGAGCAAAGGCGACAGCTGAGAGTTGCCCGTTCGAGTTGCCAAACTGCCCTGCGCCTTGAGGATATTGCGGCGCTCTTGTGGCAACATTTGCATCAGTGCCACCGTAGTCCATCTCATGCTGCAGAAGAGAGTTGGTAAAAGCGTGTAAGATTACCTTACAAAGTGTATGAAAGTCCAGAACCATCTACTGCACCACCAAAGATGGACTGCAGTTTCTCGGTTTCACAAAGCTTAACTTAGGATCACAGTGTACCTGGATATGGGCCATTATGTCTGCCACGGTCAGTCTTGACTCTTCCTGGTACTTCCTCAGGATCCACTGGTTGAGCTTCTCCTGAATGAAGATGTAATATAATAAGTACAGTTCTGAGCAAGCTGGCATATGATTTGAAGAAAATTAGCATCAGATTTGACTAGCTAGATGGCAGCACATTTTTAGAATTGGTGATAAAGCAGGCATCTAATGTAAAGTCAACAACATAGATACTGTATTGGCAGCATCCAAAAATTCAGTTGTCCCCGTTGCAGTCTAAAGTATAGAGCCCGTGATTACACAATTGTGAAATTGTAATTTAAGAGCGTATGTATTGTTGTTACATATACAAGCAATTAGCAGTAGCAATTTGGTCTTCAACATGCAATCCAGTACAGTTTGGAGTTTGGACAGTAATAAAAAGAAAAGATGGACGATGCCTCCGCATGGAACCGTGACATCCGAGAGGGAAACCATACCGACGCCGGTAGATGGAATCAAAGGCAGAAGAGAGGCGGCTGGGGAAGGAGAGGTGATTGATACAGAGAACGTACGAGTGCGTGGAGCTCGCCGGCGTGGAAGGATTGCTTCTGCTGTGCCATGGCCTGAGAGTAGAGCTGGGAGAGGGAGTTGGCGGCGCCGCAGAAGGTGGAGTAGAGGGTGCGGTCGGCCTCGTCCAGCCGAGGCGCCGCGTCCGTCTTACGCTTCCGCGTCATCGCCGCCGCCGCCGCCGCCGCCGGCTCAACCCTACCTAGATAGATGAGCCCACAAGTGACGTGCGCCGGTCGGCTTTGTTTGTGGTTCCGTTTCCACTTTCCGTTTTTTATTTAGACGTATGTATATTTGACGTGGCGCGGAATTTGGACAAAACCAAATTTGATTCGATCCGAGTAAATTTGCCAATTTGGTTCAAGGAAGAAGGTTCAAGCTCCACCGTGATGATTGATGAAACACTACACTGTTACTGGGTCAACGTTGACGCTCATTTTGATCCACATCCTTTCGTCAATCTCCAACCCAACGACAGGTCCATTCAATGGGGCCAAGCAAACCCTCCTTTTTCCCTTTCTTTTTGTCAATCAAAAAGAGAAAAAAGGGAGAGAGATGTTTACTGGGACATCTTTACTTGGAACAAAATTTAAACCCGCCAAACCAAATCATCAGCTTTTGTTTTTGAGACAAAAAAAAAAAAAAACTGGGACGCCAGTCAAATGGGCCCCGCACAACCTGGAGGAGACCAGAAAGAAAGAGTGAGCATCATCAAAGTCCAAAGCCGCCGATCGCGGGCCGCGAATCCGACGGCTGCTGGGCTTTCGAGATCCGAGCCCCACACCGACCGACCCACCCACCCCATGCGGGACCCGCCTTTTCCGGAGGCCCAGCCGTCAGCCTCAAACGTAGTCCTACCACGGTTATTCTTTCTTCTTCCCAGAGAAGAGCAGAGCAAAGCTGGCATTGTCCGGTCCACTCTCTTTTCCGCCTCTCTTATTTTACTTTTTTTTTTTTCCTGCTTCCGCCATCTCCCTCCTCTCCCGAGGACTGGAGCTCCCTCCAGGCTCCAGCTCCTTCGACCCAAAGCAGTTCCTTCGCCGGCTACTGCTCCTGCCTTCGTCCCCTGTCACCTTAGACGCGCACCTCAACGCCGCATTCCGTTCCATACAGCTCTCCTTGCGGAGTTGAGTTGGCCGTCGTCCTCCGTCCCTGTCGCCTCTGCGCCTCTACTGTGATTGGAGAGGTGGACTGGAGATCCATTCCGACTTGGAGTCGCTTCTTCTCGTTTCTCGGTAAGGGATCCCTATCGCTCTCGGGTGCGCTCAGCACCCTCTCCCTTCTGCAAGTGCAAGGTCCTTCGTTTACTCGTTGCCAGCGATCAGGTGTGAATCATGCTTTCTGAGGGTCTCTTTCTGTAAAACCAGTCGATAGTTCGGAAAATGCCCAATGTCAAGTTCACCACTGGTAGATCTGTGTAGCTAACCTATTTTGTTTTCTTTTATTTAATTGGCAAGCACCATGCATGATCTTCCATGCTGTTAGTTTAGAGTTAGGTTTGGATATTCATAGTTTCGATGTATCAGATTTCAATGCATGCTTTTGGAATGCACTCGTGGCGCGCATGATTCTGTAAATAAATAGCCTTAATTTGAGTTGCTTCAACAAGGTTACAATCAGTGCTTCAGATAGGCAGGGAAACTCTGTGAGCAGGTGACTAGTGAAAGTAGATCATACACATGCCATTGACAAATTTTTTTTCTTCTTCTTACAAATCCATTGGTATGGTACCCATAATAGCTGCTCAGTAAGTGAGCGATAAAACCTCATGCATGTTTACTTCGTTTTACTGCATGCTTCTTGAGGAAGCATTCTTCTCTTTGTCAAAGTACAAACTGAAGAACTTGACATCAGTGTTATGATCAGGTGCAATTCGAGCATTTTTAGTATATATGAAGCTTGTTTCTTCACTCTATATATGGCTCAGACAGGACTTTAGATGCAACCTACTTTTCTGAGTGGCTACCTCACATGATTAACTGCATTTACTAACCAGTAGCTGCAGTTCTTTTGAGAGGAAAATTTTATAGCCGAGATGTTTGCAAACGCATGGCTACTCCTTGTAATTTTGTACCTATGAAACTAGGCAGCTCAGATGTGAATTGACATTTTATCTGCTTCAAGGTCTGATATCGTGATGCACAGTAACCGGCTAACACTAACCTGAGCATGTTGTGTTCATTTTACAGAATTTTTCTTGAGGAAGCATTTTAGGCGTGTCAAAGCAGGAACAAAGATTATCTGCATCTGTATTCAGTACATGCCATTTCAGCTGTTTGGTGCTTATACCAGATTTGCTGCAAGATTTCCGTTCATGGTGGCTGCATGAGCAGCTGAGATGCTACTGGCAGTGGAGGGAGGAGGATTTTTCTCATCATCAGCATCAGGATATAGCCATGGCCTTGCTCTCTTGCTGCTTGGGCGGAAAGGTGAAGAGAAGCGTGACAAGGCATCACCATGCAGTCAGTATCGACTAGTTGGTCAAGAGGCCGAGCATGAATGCCAGGTGCCTTCAGGGAAAACTGAAGTTCCCGGTAAATGTGCTTCCTTTATCTGCTTTGGATGCACACCTGCTAGGCTTGTGGGGGCATCACCTCCAAAATTGAGTTCAAGTACCACTTCTGGTAGCTCATCAGAACAACCATCCAGTTCAGCAAGCGAGACATCAACAACTAATGGTTCCATCAGTGGAAGCGGGATAAAAGGTTGTCTTAAGAACAACCTGCAAAGGGATTCTTCAGAGCGTTCTATAACAAGTTTTAGCGAGGAGCCACGTGAGTCGCTGGAAGAAGTGCAAACCTTGAAGTCTGGTATGGAGCGGAGAAAAGTTCAGTGGACTGATTCGTGTGGGAAGGAGCTTTTTGAGATCAGAGAATTCGAAGTCGGGTACTTGTTTTTCTTTCCTCCTTGTGTTTAGATACCGCAGTCATCCTTACATACCACGACTATTGTCTCCAGCATCAGATTCATGCAATGCTTGTTGTAGTGTATACAAAGTATCTTTTCATGATGTTGCTATTTGCTCACCAAAATATGCCAGTGTGAACTCATCAAATAAGCTCAGATACAATATGAAGTATCTTAAGCTTTCATCTCTGGTTTTGTCTTGTATATTCACCAGATACCTTTTTCATTGTAACAATTTGTTGCATTGAGACCGGGTGGAATTTGAATGGTTCTTGCCAGAACCGCTCTCAGTTACTTACTATGTGTTTAATCTTTTTCTAACACTGACTCTGATGACATTCTTATATTTTCCAATTTGGAAGTACCTACACATTTCAGTCTATTCTGCATTCGTGTTATTGTCCTGCGTGTTGCATTATCTGATTGGTACATTTATCTTTTAACAGCGATGATGGACTGTCAGAAGATGACCAAGAAAACGAGGGGTTCAGAAAATGTGAGTGTGTGATTCAGTAATGTTCATGTCTGCCAAGTGCCTTGGCCATGATGTTGCTTCGTGGGACCTTGAAGCTCTGGTTGGCCTGATCGTGACAAGCTACACACTGATTCCTATCTTCCTGCTGTTTAAACTGATTTACACGAGGAGAAATCTGGGGGACATATATATGTGTTATTGTTTTGTACTACCTTGATTCTCATGTTCAGTTAGTGCACATAATATGTAGGGCTACAATTCTGTCATGGTTGGTATTTTTATTTGTTTCACTTTGGCCTCCAATTAAGCTTCCTTTTCCTTTTTTTTTAATTTATTCTTGGGTGGGCTATGTGACTGTCAGTTGTGTTTTGCAATGTCGGTGCTGAATCCTTTTTTTTTTTTTTGCCATTTTGGTCCGAGTTGATAAAATGTAGATGTAGGCTATTGCAGAATCGCATTGCCGACTGCATATGTACCAGGATTTCCGCAACTAATCTGTGGTACATAGTTTTAGGACATGGTCATTGCGTTGGAACATTAGCCCAGAGACTGTAGACACACCTCTGGAGAGCGCCACATTCTTGGTTGTCAAATCAGGTTGCGGTGGTTCAGTTGATGGTTTTCATTAGATGAACTGGAGTATGGTGATGGTAGTTGTGCCTCCTGAGATCGGGCTCAGATGCGCATAATATATGTTATTGTTTTTGTACTACCTTGGTTCTTATGTTCAGTTAGTGCACATAATAATTAGGGCTACAATTTTGTCATGGTTGACTACCAAGTCATTTCATTTCACCGTAAACTTTTCTTTATTATTTTTGGGTGTCCTGTGCCTTATGTGAGCGTATTTTGCAATGGCTGAGTTGGTGATGATTTTCTGTTACCACTTTGATTCTAACCTGTGGATGTAAGCTGTTGCTGAATCGGTATAACCGAGTGCAGATCGACAAGGATTGTCTGTAACATTTTATTAGTGCTTCTCAGTTTTTACATCATGATTATGCAACTAAAACTTCATCCTATAGATACCCAGCATGATCAAGGATCCATTCATGATCACATTCTGCTTATCAGATCGTTTTGGAGGTGGTTTTATTGGCACGGTGTTTTATCTCGTTACTGGTTCCATCTTCCATCGGGGTGGGCTTGTGGCCGACCCGTATATATTGGGCTGTAGTGAAACGCTGCGGTGGTCAAAGCATATTTAGTCTGGCCCAAGATGGAGTGCATAACGGGCTCGACTGGTTAATCATTCAGCTCGATCCAACCGTGAAAAACGCAACTCGCCTGATAATGCAGTGGGCCTTCATCAGTTTATAAAGCTATTATTCCTTTCTTTTTTCTCTTTTGCATCGCAGCTTGTATAAATTTTTATTTTCATCTTAATTTTTTACGCCCTTCATTTTTAAGCTGTTGTGGTTAGAACAAGAATTTTTTACTGTGTTTGTCTCTACGACTAGTAGTACTGTAGTAGGTAGCCTTGGTCAAGCAAGTCCTACAGATGGAAATAGCTAGAGATGCCAGTTTGGACGGTGATCATCATATCTTTTTTTTTTCTCGAACACGTAGGAGAACTACGTGTCTTTATATTAAGAAGAAGAAAAATCAGGTCCGATACATGGTCAAGAATGACATTTTCAGAGCTTTACATTCGCGTATGGATAGAAATCACGACTACCTCTATAGTTTTGCTGCTACAGCAATGTCCGCAACTTCCGAGCGCCTGCAAGTGCCCACAACCGAGCCTCCTGTAAAATATCGTCGAGTAGTTGTTGTGAGTGCGGTGACAAGCTCTCGAAAACACATCTATTTCGATGCTTTCATGTCTCCCATACCACCAGTATGACTAGGGTGTTGAAGCCCTTCCGCTGCTCCCTGGTGACTCTTGCTAGTCCTTCTCCACCAAGACTGAAAGACGGTGTCATCTGACGTCGGAGCGACGACCTCCAGGTGCACCGAACTTAGCACTTTAAACCAAACCTCCCTGACGAAGACACACGAGAGGAGGATGTGATCAATGCTCTCTCGGGTCTGATCGCATAGTGGCCAAACCTCCGGGTGTGGCAGCCTGTGTTGCTCTAAGCGGTCGGTAGTCCAGCAGCGTCGCCAGATCGTAAGCCAAACGAATATTTTGATCTTCAATGAAGCCCAAGTCCGCCATAGCCGCTTGTGCGGCTCGAAACTGATTCCGCTGACGAAGTACCTCTGATAGGCGGATTTGGAAGAAAATATGCCCGAGGGGCATGACGTCCAAACATAGACGTCGCGTTCCTTCGGTATCAGTTCCATCGTGGTGAGCACATCCCATAGCAAAGAGCACTTTTAAGGTAGACCAGTTCCATCGTGGTGAGCACATCCCATAGCAAAGAGCACTTTTAAGGTAGACCGTGATACCGGCTGGGGAGAGGAATCATGGAGGTAATCCAACCATCCATATCTGAGGGCATTACTCGTAAATATCTAGTTATTTGTAAAACTAATGACTTTTTACCCTTCTACCAATTAGGTTAGTATATGCTTATGTGGCGACACACCGTGGAAGGTCTTCTGTCGCCGTCGCTCTTGCCGCCACTATCTTAACAGAAATTCACTGTTATCCATGGTTTGATCTCGATGTTATAAGACCGGTTCCCCTTGGAAGAAATTGGTCCATCCGTGCGATACTATTAATTCATTTGCAATAATTATTTGTCTGCAATCAACATCATCAGTTCTTAGTATTTTGTTGTATTAGAGTAGGAACATGTAAGATAGATTAGATTACAATTTTTGACTGTGCTGATGAGGGTGTGAATTAGAACAAATCAGCATAATTAATCAGTTCTATCATTGGCCGCCGCCGGCGGTGTCAATGATGAGGACGGTAACATATCGCCTGATGATGTCGCTGCTGGATCATCCACCTACGCAGTTCTTGTTGTCTCTACGAATTGACAGCAAAATCCTGAGCTCTCTCCCCTAGATCTCACTAGTGGATAATGCCTTTGTTGATCTACCAATGATGGGTGCAGATCTTAGCGAACAAGATTGGAGAGAGATGTGAAATGTTACTAATTGAATAATAAAACAAAATAATCACTAAGATTTTGATCATATTAAAGGTTATATTGTTCTTTTTCTAATTTTACCTATATGATATACATGATACTTCTAAATGATGCTTATGATACATGTGGATCAAAGAGGTATCATATTATAAATCTGAGTCATCAGATGAAGAAAACGAATGGCATGCATTTATTTGGGTGCGCGTGCAATCCCCCGGCGATGTCCCTCAACCATGTGATCATCATGTCGCACCCGTTCCCAGTGCAAGGCGATATCCGTGCCGATGGAGATCGCATTGCAGGTCATCATCAACGCCATATATACGATAGATGATATAAAAGGGCAACAAGCAAGCAAGCGCCGAGACCGAGAGTTGAGTAGATCATCGAGCAGCAAGCTAAGCACTGCACTAGTGTGTAGTACTACCTCCGGATTTTTAATGTTGACGTTGAGACAGAATCGGCAAGTAAAAAAATGACCTAGGTGTGCTGTCCGGACGAAAAAAAGAAAAAAATAAGGAGGAAGTACTACGTAGTGTGCTAGTAGTAGCAGCAGTTAATATATAACCATGCGTCGATCGTGTGTTGGTCGGAGCCCTACCAGCAGCAATGTAAGCTCGACCTCACCAACCTTGCGCTGCTGTCGTGCCAATGCAAATATGCAATGCAAGAAACCATCCCACCCGCTCCTGCTGCGACTCGTTGCTCTCTACACTACACGCCCGTTATCGATAGAGGCATTGCATCGTCTCTGCTGCCTCTGCATCCACCTGCTGCTCTACTCTACAAGGGCACCCAGTTTGATTTGATCTCGCTGCAGCATTGATTTGTTGATCCAAAACTAATTCTAATTTGGTGCAGAGCCCTGCCTGTGTCACCGGCTTCGACATCGACGACAGAGCCAGCACCCAAAAAGGAATAATCTGGCTCTAGAGACTAGTTAATAAGGTCCTGAAACTCTAGGTGACGCTTACTCATCGAGTTCCCCATCGTCACGAATTTTCGCATGATTTGTAAGCCTGTGCGTCGCCGCGCGTAGAACGGGAATCCGTTAGGACCACCCCTTGCGACGACTTGTCTTTTTTACTGCTCCATCTATAGGTCACATGGAATCCTGAAATTTGGTATGATGATGTTCCACGCACGTCACCATCTCTACGTATTTCTTTCTCGATTTTTAAGAGCTGCTGAATTTGGACGAGGCCATTGCAAAACGGAGCTGCCGAATTTGGACGAGGCCATTGCAAAACGGAGCTGCATGCCGCACAACGTGCTGCCGCTGCGCGACACCTCCAAATTGAAGGCACAGTCCTGTCCCCGTGGCGTTCTGTTTCTGCGTGCTCCAACGCCTTCCTGTTCCTGTCCCGGCGGCAAATTAAGGACACAACGTACGCGCCGAAAGCATTCATTCATGCGGCCGATCGAGCGAGAGGCCAAAGGTCCAAGGCCAGCAAGACATTGCCACGTAGTAGTAATCTGGAACATGCGTGTGTGCGGTCTCTCTTGCCTAAATTTGACAAGGAGCGAAAGAGGTTTTACCTCTCACTGTAAGGTGGCTGAGTAACATTTTCTAGTTTTCAGGTTCAACTCACAGCAAGAGTCTTCTCGTCTCTTTCCGCACCAAAATTTTTGATTAAGACCTTGTCTCTGAAAGCACCGACGCTTATAATGACCTCGGCCCAGGTTCTCACAAGGCTGGTGGTCCCAATACAAGGAGAAAAGGGGGTTCGGTGATTTTCTTGATCTACGTGAAAGTATCTTCTATTTAACATACAATACCAGGGGCCGTCATACTCCCATAAGTCAAGTTTTTTTAAATTTGACGAAGAGTACGGATCCGATGGCCCTGGATGCTGTCATGACATAAAACTGCCCACTGCTCTGGATCCAATGGCCGAGGGTTCCTTGTGTGATGACACGCACCACGTCAAAACCGGACAGGACAGAACATTGCAAGGCAGTAGCGATCGAAATCGAAAGGCAGGCACGATGGAGACAATCAATGGAAGCAGGCTGATGGTAAATAAAGAGATTCCCCACTACTCCAATAATTAATCTATCTATATGTGCTGTTGACTACAAAAACTGAAACGGTTGCAAGTTTGCTTAGTTTGGTCTACTTTCATCGAAAAAGATTGAGCTATTCTTTTTCATGATGGTTTGAGCCATTCTAGTTGTAAATGAGTGTCCATTTCAATCTCAAATACTTGCAAAGCCTAACACTAGAATGTCTTACGACGGACCTTGAAATGGCTCAAGTGATCAATCAATGGCGTCAGCCCATTACACCATCATCGGAGGCCTAAAACGACACGTCGCCTCCTTCCTTGAGCGGATCAAGAGGAGGAAGCAATCTTTATTTGCTTATATAGCATTTTCAGTATAGAATGTAAATTTAGACTTCTAAATCTAATATTGTAAGTCAACCTGTAAAATTTGATAGTCCAAATTTACACTCATCTCTACTGAATCTTACATCTCACCTCCTACTCTGCCAGTCAGAAAAAATAAACAAAAATCTCTTTCTTCTCGGCGAGTGCCGCCTCTCCTCCGGCCCGTGTGCCCCCCACCCCCACCTACCTGCCTTGACCCGCCCACGTCTCCTTTGACTGCTCCTCGTTCAACGCCCCCTCCTCATCGGCGTGCATTGTCATGGAGTTCACAGGCGGCAACCTCCACACCTATGCCACCACGTCCTATCGTGGTGCTTGTCGCTCCCCTACCGCCCCTCGACCATGCCTACCAGTAAAGGAGGGACAAAGGCCGGTGGGGAGGGGAGGGAGGCCGAAGGGGAGAGCCACAACCAGGCAGCAGCGCAACCAGCTGAGAGGGAGGGAGGTGACGACACGACAAGCCGGAGGGAGGACGATGGCGTGGCTGGGATGGAGGGAGGTAGGTGGCGATGCGGCCAGTCTGGAATGAGGCGACGGAGGTAGTGGCAGAGGAAGGCAGGCAATGACGCGCTGGGCTAGTGGCGGCGGGACGGAGGCGACGTGCACGGCCGACGATGAAGGCCAGGGGCGAGGCAGCGTTGAGCGCAAGAGAGAGGGAGAAGTGGGAGAAAGGGAGAAGAAGAGAGGAAAAAGAGAGAGGGAGAAGTGGGAGAAAGGGAGAAGAAGAGAGGAGAGAGAGAGAGAGAGAGAGAGAGAGAGAGAGAGAGAGAGAGAGAAAATAGGAAAATAAAAATAGTGGAACATATGTATGGGAGGATGATAGGAGACTTACAAATTTAGTAGAACATGTAAAATAGAAGCCGAATAAAGATACTACTCGAGTTGATTTTTTATCTTGCCATATAAGAAATAGGATAGAAGTATTGTTTAAGAGACTCACTACTGGAAATGCTCTTATTACTAACCCCAAGGTACGTGTAACTGCCACAGTACAAAGCAGGATGCGGTGAGTTCGTCCACCAACACCAACTCGCTCCAAGTTCAGCTGCGCAAATGGGCGACAAGCCATCAGCACATAATGAATTGATCATTTAGCTATTGTTTAGCACTAGTAATAAACTATATATGGCATCATGCATGAGTCAACTGATGATACATGCATATAGTCAGTATATACTTGAACTAGTAGTGCTGTTGGTATATATGTTGCTCGATCGCATTATTTGCAGTCTTAAATACACCAAATGAATTAATTAAAAGAGGCGCATGCATAATAAAACAATGAACGAAGGCTAACCTGGAAGGAATGGAAATGAAGCATCAGCAGGCTCCATGCTGGAACCTGAACTTTTTCCCCTGGATGTCAAATACTGTTCGGAAGGAGCGCATGACTCTATTCCCCAGCACTAGAGGCATGGAAGGGCTGCTGTTCTTAACAAAGTTCATGCACAACCCGTACCGTGAGTCCAAGTGGAACGAGTTGTGAGGTGGCAAAGTTAGAGCAGGGGTGGCGCCGATGAAGCCCATCTCCACGACTGGCAAGCTGGACCAGTTGCTGAAATCCCTGGCCCTGGCGTTCCAATTATTCTTATCATCTTGTGTCAGGAAGCAAATGAACTCAGAACCTCTCTCATCATCACTCGGAAAGTAGCCGAGGGGTGATAGCTTGGGTGTGATAACTTTCTTGAGGCGGTCAAAAATGGCAGGTGGCAGGAACGTCCACCTTGCCCCGGAGTCGACGATCATCTCCAATGGCGAGGTGACCAACAAAAATTTCTCTCCGTCGCCATCCACGACAAGCCTATCCATCATCAAGGAATAGGTCGCTCTTCCACTGCTTGACGGGAACAAAGCAGTGATAGCATCATCCACACGGGTTTCACGGTTGTAGTCTCCGAGGACCAAATATCCCTTGTTTGTTGACTCGTTGCTTGGAAGGCAGTAGCTGAATGCTTTGTAGTTCATCATCTCCCTGCTAGCTGCTGCCACTTGTTCGAAGAAGGAGAAGCTGCTGGTCCCGAACCCGACTACGCCTGCTTCTTCCGATGAGGAGCCTAATGCTGAGTACTGGACATCCAAGCTGCAGCCAAACATGAGCCGTATAATAATCCTGCTGCTGCTGTCTTCCCCGATTCGGAGGTTGTCAATGATCACCTTGCCAACGGAGTAGGTCGAACCGTCTCCATACGACATGCTGTAGAGGCAGCTTCCCTCTATCTCCATGCAATTATCAAACTCCGTTAGGCCCAGAGTGTGTTTGATATCGCGACATTCTGTGGAGAAGCACCGCACACGCATGCTTGTACTGGACATTTTGGGGTCGAAAATCGGTCCTGCTTTCTCCGACTGATTGTGGCACTGTACCGTGCACGGCTGGCACTGCACCCAGGAAAGTGAGGATCCCGTGTCAAACGCAACCAGGTTCGTCACCGGCGGCGAGCCCAGCTTGATGGGGATCAAGAAGATGCGGTTGTTCACGCTGCTATCTTCAATCACATCTGTGGATATTATTTTTTGTCCCCCTCCTGCTGATTTTTTGGCACCCAGAAGAAGGGTACGACGACGACGAAGGCATGGGTGGTTTCTGTGGAACACAGGGATCGCAGTGCCTCCCTCCGAGTTGGTAGCATGGTCTGTTAGTAAAATGACATGTATGAGCAGCAGCAGCAGCATCAAAAGGAAAATTCAGGACAAGTATAATGATATGGTCTCATAGATCGTCTAATACATGACATATAATCTTAACACGGTTTATATAATAGGTGGTTTGTTCAGTTGTCGCCTATTAATTATATGACTCTTTAATTTATAGATATAAAAAAAAACTTTATAGGTTAAAAACTACTAGAATTCATACAATTGTGTAAGAGAAGTCTTATATACTTCTAATAAATTTTAAGTTATTTCGCAAAACAACCACTTCTTTTTCTCACAATCCTCTCTCTCATCCACATCATAAAAAAATCCCCTTAATGCTACCCGTGCAGAATTATAAACCACATAATAATACATTGTTGAGGTAAGTTGTAATTTTTTTAAAACTACTGGTCAGTATTTTGGACAGTAAAACTCCTCTAATTTTTATACCTCTTTTTTTTCTTGGCTTATTTTATGACTCTCCCTCCCTCTTTCTTGGCTTATTTTATATGACTCTCCATCCCTTCTTCTTTAACACTGACGCACAACGCTTTATTTCCCTTTTTTTTAAAAAAAGAAAGGTTCAAATTAAGTGCGTTCATTTGCCCCACACACACGTCGGTCGCCGGTGGCTTCGAGACCCACTAGCTAGTTCTAGCTGGCAAGTTTACTGATGCACCGCGTGATCATCTCTCGACGAACTACTTCCTGCATCCTATATATATAGTATATGGAAGATGCATGGGGAGTACTACTTATTATTACAAGCTCACCATCAACCGCATCTATCGATGGTCTGCATGGCTTTAAACTCCTAATACGATCTGCTCTATCGATCCTTATCCATGGGCACAAAGAAATTTAATTTACAATCGAGGAGAGAGAGTCTATATATGCCGGCTTACCGAAGATCTGCTCCGGGCAGTCGTCGGAGAGAACTGAGGCAGCAGCAAGCAGAAGCAGCAGCAGCAGCCTTGGAACTTGTTGCCTCAACATCGTCATCTTTTTCCTTGGTCTCGTAGTGGGACTGTGGGAGCCGGTGGAGGCGAAGAGAGCTTTTGCACGCTCTCTATAAGTACTACTGGTAGTATATATATATATATAGGATGAGTGGATCTCTCGTCATGGCAGCCCCTCATGCCTGCCGTCCACCCTCCACGTCTCCTTCGCCTCTTCTTCCTCTGATAATGCAAGGACCCATCTAGGAGGAGACTTCACGAATCAGCCTTGCCCAGACGGTTAGTGTAAAAAGAGTGTAATTATATGTAAACAACGACGCCACGGGCCGGTCAAGCTCATGGAAGCCCTGTATTAGCCACACATGAACCTCTGCTTTTTGTGCTTTGCCGGCTTACCGCGTTCCAGCACGCGCTTCGTCCTCCCACGAGCCGCAGAATTTAAATACAGAATGACTGAAGCACCAACCGCAATTTAAACCACAATATTATTTACTAGCTACCCCGCTGCCGATGCACGACATGCGCGCTCATCGACGAGTTGCTCCTGCAGCTCTGGAAGATGTATCAGAGGAAGCTCATCTGCATCTTTTTATGGTCAGCATGGCCACTATCCTCAAGATTCATGGACACATATTACCGCTAGTAATATAACTATTAATTGTAACACTAATGATTATTATTGATTGTTTTGATTAAAAAAAATTATTATCGACCGTATTTATAATATGACGATTCAGATTAATACCATCAATATAAAATTTTTAAGTAGTATTAATTTTATTAGAATATTTTTGGAAAAGAAAAACAAAATGGTGATGGGGGAGTTGTTGTGTGGGAGGGCGGTCGAAGGATACGGGAGGGTGCGAATGCTCCAGGGCTCCAGACAGTCAAATTTTTTTTTTTATAACTGAGACAGTCATTGGAGAGTACTGAGCCGACAATATATAGCAACCGCCGTCTTGGAGGAACATATTCTCCTCATCATCTTGGCAAGTCTTGTACTAGGAGCCATAGAGGAGGCAATAAAATAAACTTTTGCACGTTTTATATACTACTTATATAAGAGTTTTATGTTACATATTACACAATGAGTAAATTATTACTGGTGATATGCTACTAATCTAATTATTATTAGTAATTAATAATGATACACATCTAGCAATCATTTATCGTATACTACCTCGTAATTACTTACTTGCTAAGTATACAATCATAATTATCAATGATATTATGTAGAATAAATGTTCTCTCTTTCTTTTTTTTTAATAAGTAGGATAAGATAGGATGAGGAGATCTCTGTAAGCGGAAGTTTCCGCTTCGTCCCTCCTCTCCTTTGCCTCTTTTTTCTTCATAATAATATACAAAATGACCCATCTAGGAGGAGGTTGGACGAATCAGCCCTGCCCCGCCGGGCGCCTGGCTAGTGTAAAGGAGTCAGCCACCATATATATTGTAATTGTATGTAAACAACGACGCCACAGACAGGCTCAAGGAAGCCGCGTGTACTGTGTTAATAGCCATGACCATGAGCAGCAGGCTCACTCTGCTTCTTGTGCTTTGGCTGCTTAGTACCGCGTTCCAGCAGCAGCATGCTTTGTCCTCCTCCGACAAGCCGCCTCGGAGCAGCAGGTGCAGGATGGACTACACGAGCTTGGCGTTGCTGTCTTGCCAGGAGACCTCGCCCAAGACGCCCATGAAGTCCTGCTGCAGTGCTCTGCTATACGCCATAGACACCGCCCCAGCTGGCTACGCGGAAGCGGAAGACGGCATCTGCTGCCTTTGCAGATACCTTGCTCTCAAGAAACCCCGCTTCGACCTTGCCGGCAGCTACGTCTCCTGCCACGGCAAGGAAGAGAATTCGGTGCGGAACTGGACTCAGTTTCTAGCTGGTGCTCCTGTCAACAATTGCACCGGTATAAAATATGTACTCAACCTTCTTCTTTAATTTGTTGATTCCTCCATACTATAGTAGCTAGTACTTGAATAGATCATCCAGCAATAATCAGAGGAGAACTACCTTCACCTGCAGCCCAATGTGAAGCAGCAGCAGCCCCAACAAGGAGCGGCAAGAAGAAGAAGAAGAAAAAGTTGATGAAGACCATCATTCTGACAGTGGTTGTTGTCTGGCTGTTCCCGGTCGGTTTCCTCATCTACTGTATCTTTCGTAAACCTGCAGCCAAGGAACGCACGTCTCCAGATCCCAGCAACCACACTGCTATCGGTCAGGGAGGTACGGAGTAAATATCAGTTCTCGCATTTGATGATCGCTCGAGGCATCGCCCCAATTTATCTGCTAATTTTTTGTTTGCCTCCCTCTCCAGATGGCGATGGATCGGAGATGATGACCTCCCCGCCGGCTCGGTCCTCATCCAGCCTACTACCTGCTCTGATGGTATACAAAGCAAAATTTTCACATGTAGATATTGAACATGCACTATCTACACCATATGATTTACATTGTGATTGATAAAATTCATTTCTAATATATATTTTATTATGTGATCTTTAACATGTAATACATATATAACACGGATCTCAAAATAATATATAATTAATATAGATAATAAATATTAAACATATATATGCGGTGATAATTTTATCATAGTATGAGCCAGTCTTCACCTTGTGCCGGTGCCGCTTTGTTCTTTGTACTACGTAAGAGCTACTAGTGGGTCGTGTATTGTAATGCGTCTTCTTTTGGGTCTATTATTATATATATTGGTGAAAGACGATGACATTATGACATACTTTTGCATAAAAAAAAAGATTGCTTCCCTGTGTGCTGGTGTACTTTACGGTTTTCGCTAGATAATCACAATCTACTGGATAATCATGCCACGAACTTTCTAATCGAATTGGAACTTGAGTAGGCTAAACTGCCCAGGAACGTAACCTCTTCGGGCTACCAGCAACCTCGCACGTGTAATAAAACCAAACAATGTTAAGTCATAACATTTCCTCTACTGAAACTAGTATGTGTATGAAACAATTAGCAGAAACTGCTGGTGTTGCTTGCCTGCTATTATCAGATTTTGAACAGCTAAAAGAAACAAGCAAACAAAAGAGCTCACGACATCTCCGTCATGAACCAATGCACCTACAAGCAATACAGTAGGGAACATGAATATTACCACAAAATTTGTACACGCATGCAAGCAAAGCTTGGCGACAATCTAAATTCGTGCCAAATCTTTACAAGGCGGGTAAATTTAGACATGGATATGGACACAATGTCATACCATGTGGTTGGTGTTTAGTAGCGCTAGGACAAGTATAAACGTGTTGTCTCGTACATATGATACATCATCTTGAAACTATTTATCAGATAACTTATACAATAAATAACCTTTTAAGGTATCATATATTAATTATATAATCTCTTAATTTATAAATATAAAAAATAAATATTTATAAGTTATATGACAATTACAACTTGTACAATAATATAAAAGTTGTCTTAATAATTCTAAATTTAAATGTATGAGGTGGTTACTTCGTGAAACATGGCTAGAAGCGAAAAAAGACATCTGCCCCAAATTCAAACATGGCTAGAAGTGCTTTCTTAATACTCATTCTTTTTTATTTTGTCTTTGTTTTGTAAACTTAAAGACCTTGTTTCCTTTTATTATTATTAATAACAACTAGGGGCTTATCCCTCCTATTTCATAAAAAAATATCTCTCTTTTTCATATTACTTAATATGTTCCAAAAACTATTATCATTATTGATTGTTAGTTAAATTTGACATTTGTCTTATTTATTTTTAAAAAATATATTCTATTCTATTATTTATTTTATTATAAAACACATAATTTATTGTTCTATATATTTAAATTAATATTTCTTTAAAAATTGACTAAACTTAACTAAAAAAGTCACCGACAAGTTAACGTGATGAAACTGTCACTGGTGGCACTCTGCTTCTTAGCGCTAGATACTTGGAGGAGTGCTACTGGGGGCCTAGGCTTCCTTTGTCGTGTCCACGGCTGTGTTTGAATCGGCATTATGTGGAATTTTTTATTCATAGCCCTCATAATCTTATTATAATTTATAATGTCGCACTGCTTTGATTTTTTTTTCCTAAAGAAATTTTTGAAGACAACTTGCCATATTAGCAGTGGACAGTGTCAGGGCCTCAGGGGTCACCATCAAAGCAGCAATCTAAGCAGCCAAACCTTGAACTAATTCACACATTTCCCTTCCTCTGCTAGCAGCAGTGATGCTTTTCATAACATAAGTGATCAAGCACGCACGCCTCGTCTCTATCTAGAAAAAAAGATTAATATAACAAAAGGGTGGCAAAAGCAGAGGCTGGGATTGGAGGAGCTTGGCAAACGGGAAGAAGACATCCCTGCAAGATGCTCGTATGTTGGGAAAGTAGTTACAGTATAGATAGCTCATAGGCTGATGAAAATTTTATCTGTTTCATCGGCTAATGTAACACCCCAAAATTCTCAATGTAAATAAATTTCTATATATTCATAAAATTCCAATGTTATCATATTCAAAATCTGTCTAAGTCTAAATTCAGCTTGGGCCAAAACCCAGTTTCTTTTTGCAGCTGAATCGTTTAGAAATATATATGTTATTGTTTTGTACTATCTTGGTTCTCATGTTGAGTTAGTGCACATAATTTTTTATATTATGAACTGAACTTAGTATAAATGTAAACACTCACAAACTTGCATGAGTCCTTACCCCTATGAACACACGCATGCACATCATACTCCTATGAGGGCCTCCAAAAGACTGTGCTGACTTGGTCTCTCACTAAAATAATAATTAGTCATAAATGCAGCACTCATATTAAATTTAGGATTTGAACCAGGATGGGTTGTTTCCACCACAATGAACCTAACCAATTGGGGTTCAGTTTGCATTAGTGCATATAACTTGTAGGGCTAAAATTTTGTCACGGCTGGCTACTTTTATTTATTTCACTTTCACCTCTAATAAGCTTGCATTTTGTTTCCTTTGGTGTCCTGTGCTGTGTTGCGATATGTGTCTGTCAAGTGTATTTTGTAATGTCTGAGATAATGCTGATTTTTTTTTTCATTTTGGTCTGTGTTAATGAGCTGTAGATGCAAGATGTTGCAGAATCGGCACTGGCCAAGAGACTATAGCCACACCTCTGGAGAGCTTCACAATCTTTGCCTGTAAGGTCGTGTTGTGCTGGTTTTGTGGATGGTTTCCGTGGAGTGAGGTGATGGTGGTTGTGCCTCTCAAGACCGGGCTCAGCTGCACTGCTGCTGACTGCCATGGCCTAGCTCGCTTGAGGTGCTGCTTGGGTGGGCAGGTAAATTATGGTCTTTTGCAGGGTGCTCAGGAATTACAAAAGGAGCTCACATGCCAAGTTGCAAGATTTTATCAATAACAGAGACCCCTTAACGCCTTTATTTGTGTTTTACATACTTATTTTAGATTTGACAAGACTGTTGAGATGCATGGGGTGTTATCATTTTTGTAAAATAATACGACTAGAGGAATCTATCAAAATTGGGGTTGCATTTTTCCTTCCAAGTATCGATTAGTTATGAAGTTTGCAAGAAAATCCTATTTACCAACAATTATTAGATCACAGGGGAAAAAGGAATGGGCAAGGCCAATAGAATTTGAGCCAAACAGAAGGGCTACAGCGGAAAGGGGTTGGAAACCATGTGACCAGACCGGATCCGTGGCGGCGCGGAGGTAGTGCAGGATCAGCTTCGCCGGCGCGCGGTGGCGGGCTCGCCACTACCTCCACGGTGGCTCGTCTTGGACGAGAGTGGACGTATGGTCCAATCGAGTTTAAGACTGATTGTACGTGAATGGTATAGACACTAGAAGGCACAGAGACGGCGGGTTGGAGATTCACCACATTGTCCAGGTCAACAAGAGTTAAACAATGTAGCGCATGGATTAGCTCCACTAGCTAGAAGGAATGCACACTTGAACGTTTGGTTGAGGTGGGCACCGTGAAAGCTTCGTTGCCAATAGACCTTGATATTTGGCTTGAAACTCACAAGCTAGCTCGGCTCATTCCTGACACGTCTTGATAGATTTTTAAGTCGAGCAAGCTCATGTTTCAACTCGGAATGTTATCAAGCCAGTTCAAACTGCCTTGCGAGCTTGGCATACAAGTTATAAGAGACATAACGCCTAAACAAAAACTCTAACACAAAGAATGCATGACCCAGCTCATATCCTCACATATTATTCTGAGGATGGTGGGTGTGGCATACAGACAAGTTTGATGATTCTGAGATCGAGTGACGTGATCTTGTAACCTAGTGGGACTTAGTTATCAATTTATTAATTTTCAAATATTTAGTTATGATCTCATATAATCTTGATGTCGAATATGAATATAGCTTAAACCTTAATTATTAAAAATATTTAAGCTACTTTTACTTGTCTATATAATTATTACATGCTGAGCTTGCGAGCTAGCTTGAGCTAGTACAACAACACTACAAGTCCCTGTAAGCCCCCTGTCTACAGGGCCGGTCCTGAGTTTATTGTGGCCCTGGACGAATCTAAAAATTGGGCCATTTTCTATTATATGAAAATTGATAGTATATATATCCCTTGCTATATAGAATTTTAATTATTTTTATGACTTTGCTATAATTATTTTTATAACTAAAAAAATATCGAAGATTTTATTCTATGATTTGATCAGTATATTTACTCGCCTCCTTCTATTATGGTTAGATGCAAGCATTGTACGAAATGACCAAGAGGATAAGTAAAAGAAATTAAACTAAAAAAATTAATTCATCATTGTCGGTGATGCATCAATAACTTAGGGACGGACTAGATCAAAGACACAAGCTGAGACTTCAACATCATAGCAGCAAAATCCTAATATTTTTTATCGTAGAACTCTAGATCAAACTATGGTCTCAACACATTTGTGATGTGTTCACATATGGTAAAAAATATGAATTATTAACTTATTGTATTATGTTTAGACAACAAAGAGATAGATAAGCACGATGGATAAGATCTGGTATCCTAACATGTACATGTGCTAAATATCATGAGAGTCTTGATTAAAATTTATTGTGTCTAAAACTGTTAGTTTGATTGAGTTAGAATTTTGAGTTACACTGGTCGTAACTATGGACTCACACCATATTAATCTATATTATACATGTTATGGGTAAAGTCCCCTTGAAATCAGGAGCCTAGGGCGCCCGCCCCTTTTACCCTCCCCAGAACCGGTCCTGCCTGTCTATAAAACTGAGTCGAGATAGTATTTTAGCTCGTTTGAATTACAAGCCAAATGAAGCCAGTTCGGTTCACTTATGAGCTAGACCAAGCTGAGCCGAGCTGGTTCGGCATCCGGGCCTTGTTGTCAACAAATGTTATACTTCATCTTAGTAGTGAAGCTCTCATGTATCAGCAAAAAGCAAAAACAAACAAAAAAGAAAAGCAGGTGGTGACTCTGCTTCTTTGACAAATATATTTAATAGATGCATCTTAGTAATATAAAGCAAATTCAATGAATCCATCGTTGCTTCGCTGTTACTTGGAATCTTAGCTGCTGACCATGTGTGCTGGAAAACGTTAACGCCTACCAACCTTTGACATCAGCAACATGACATAGTCGAGGCCTTCGAGGACCGGAGCAATCATAACGCTGCTTGTTTGGCTTTTCTGTCATATACGTTGATATGACTCTTTTTGGTCATATATAAACTAAGTAAAGCATTAATATAGAGAAAGAAGAGATGGGGATTCCATGTGCTTCTGAGTGGGACGAACATGCACGAATTATAGTTTTTTATGCTAAATTTTGGGTCATTGCCGTTGATCACGGATCTGCGCCGCGCCCTCCCGGCAACGCAGGCAGGCACGTCGTGAGCGAAACTTGCAGTATAAATATACTCACTGCTGATGACTCTATACCCAAGCCAGACAATAGGAAAATCATCGGACCAACTCTCACTCCGATCGCCTCATATATATATATGTTCCGTCTCCAACAGCAGCAGGAGGAGGGAAAAAAAAAAGCAGGCAGGAGGAGCTTGTTGAATCAAGCTAAGGAAGAAAGCAAAACATGGGCAGGGATCCTGATGAGCTTGATAAACAACTGGTTACTCTGTACTATTTGCCGCTAACTTTGTGTTTAACCTCCTTGTTGGCCGGATTTTATCTAGCATGGCGAGGCAGCTACGGCATCAACTTCCTTCATTGGGGTTTCATCGCTACCGGGCTCTTCCTCTTGGCCATCTTCGTTGTTGTCGATCGTGAGATATCAGGCTGCCTGATTCTGACGGAGCGTCAGTTCATGAAGATCCACTTTTATGGCTTGTTGGTTTCCATCCTCGCCATCGTGTGCTTAATCATCGCTGCTTACAACAACATCAATGTTAATGCCGACGTCAGAGACGGCCCGGACTTCTGGCACATGTGGGGGCGAACGCGCGTCCACGAATACAACATTACCAACTACGACTGTGGGCTACGGCGGCGCATTTTTTTGATAATAGAAACTTGTTTGGCCTCTACATAAAGTAATCAGCCTCTAATTATTATAATATTCAGCTATTACCGTTGATTGATATAGAGGAATTAAACAATCTATTAGGAGTAAAACCAATTCTATTATGATGCTTTCAACCGTGATGAGCCATTTCTAAGGAAATAGACTCTAAGGAAGCGCTACGGCGGCGCATGGCCAACCAGCAGTTCTGGAGCACCATCACCGCGATACTCCGCCACGATCATGTCTGCAACGGAATGCAACCACTGGAACGTGACCCAAACACTGGCGTGTACTACGTCGATTGGCCTAGCAAAAGGTACCCTTATGATGCCGGCCTCTCGCCTATCGAGGTATATATGTACCCTAATCCATTCATCCCGTTTCTATTCCAAGTTAATTACGTACTCTCTAAGGCGTATTGCTAAGACCGGCTAGCTAGCTGTGTGAGTGATTTCTCACACTATATTATATATACTAACTCTCATCTTTCAAATTATTTACTCGTGTGTATATATATATATATATATATTAGTCTGGATGCTGCAAGCCACCGTTATCGTGTGAATTCACATACGTGAATCAGACGACGTGGACACCAAAAGTGCCGGCTGCACTTGCAATGGTGACCACCAGTGTGGATGACTATTGCGGCAGATGGAGCAATGACCAACAAACGCTCTGCTTCCAGTGCGACTCATGCAAGGCAGGCGTCCTCGCCGATATCCAGAGGATCTGGTCCCAGCTTCTCATTTGTACGAGTTTCAGTATAATGTACCATGCTATTCAGCTCTATTTTCTTGTAAAGGTTCTCAAATTTCGTAAGTATCCATTGTGGTGAAAATCCTGAAAGGCTACGGCACGGTGCTCCGATGATCCTAAGGCTTGATTGGCACCTATGTTTTTCCTTGGGGAGCGACTTTTTTTTTCCTGTGGTTTATATCTTCGTTTGTCCTCTTTTGTAATCTCTAATTTGAGTTCACACGCCCATGGCTGTCTGTTTTGTATCCTTATTATTACTTTTCTATGATTTATACATATGATGCCTATCATAGCAAGACACCAGTAACACTCTAGAAATTCTAAACCATAACCCTAGAAATTTCGGAATGTTACTATACTATACTATTATAACACACAACAGGGTACTCAGAAATATTAAACAAGATAGAAAACAAGTCCAAATGATTATTCTACAAAAATAAAAAACTCGAATGGCTAAATATTTTTTGTGACAACTCAATTAATTGAATGGTGAGATTATCATGAATTGTGTGCATGTGTTGTTACTTCCATCGTACGTTCCAATCTTCCAACTCAAGTACTTGAGATGATAAAAGAAGTGTATAAGGTTTATGGAAAACCTCAACAAGTAAACTGCTTTAATAAAGATATTCAAACCATAATTTGATTAAGCATCAAATTTAAATTATGGCATTAAAATATTGCATCGACTAAAATAATTCTAGATAGTAACATAAAATATCAATTGCTTCATGAATATGAACTTTTATGCAAATGCAAATAGAAATGATGCAATGCAACACAATGCATGACTTCACTTCTACCCTCAAATCCAAACAAAAGGAAGTGAGGGCTACAATCACATTGCTCATTTCAATGTGCATTGTTGTAACACGGTACTTACTGCATCAATATTAGGTTACGGTGTCTTCTTATGCATCCAATGGATAGTATAAAAAAAAGCAAGATTTGCAATGATGCTCATGTGCTTCAAACTTCATATGTAAAGAGGATTGTCATAACATGATATAAGCATATTTTAACATAATAAACAAATAAGTTCTAATTATCAAATTATTTCGCTAGTTGCTATAAATTGTGTGGTTCATTCTAATCCCAATGAATTAGCTTTGCTTTGAATTATTTTTTGCCGATCCAAATGTATCTTGCCCGTTAAAGAATTTTCTAGGCTTTTTGCATAAATGACCCTAAGAGCCTTCAAACTCATTAGGACGGAACACGAGTCAAGTTTAGGAATCAGGACATATAGGATGTGATATTGTATTAAAACTACAAAGAATGTCATTGCTTATGTGAGGGCCTAGACAAGACTAGAGATGGTGTACACTGAAAGGTAAGTTAAACTTGTTGTGAAGTACACAACAATCTCTGAATTTGTGAGTATGTTCAGTCCGCTAAAAGCAGACATGATCATCATCAAAGAATATGTTGGTTTGGTGCATGATGGGAACAAGGGAGTATATTCATCTACACCTTGTGAACTGAAGCCCCCCCCCCCCCCCCCCCCCCAAGGACATATGGTCTTTTTGTGTCTCCACACTAGCCAAGCAAATACATGAAAGATTTCTAGCTGAAAGTTGCCTAGAGGGGGGGGGTGAATAGGCAATCTAAAAATAATCCTGAAAAAGGACTAAAGAATAATCAAATAACCAGAGGTGACGGAACTTCCGTCGCCATGATGACAGAACTTCCTCATTACCCTTCCTCTAAGCAATGAACAACGCGGATAACAAAGAGAAGGAAACACTAGCTTGATAGAGGTGAAGCTAATATAATGTAAGCCTAGAATTCTTGAATGAAGAATAGCTACACAATTAACAAATGATACAAGCACAATAATATGAAAGAAATAAACAAGCACAAATATAAGAGCGAGAAAGTAAAGAGAGACATAAGAATTAACCCTAGATTCGGCAACCACACTAAGTAGTTCCTACGTCCTCGTTGAGGAGCCACACAAAGTGGCCGGGTCTCTCTCAACCCTTTTCCCCGCCAAGCAATCACAAAGATCGTGCTTGGATTTCTTTCTCTACTTGATTCTTTTCCTCCGGAGGTGAATCACACCTTCACAAACGTCCCCGACTCACCACACAAAGTTGGGAGTTCAAGGGCGACACCTAGCCGTCTAGGAGAGCAAGTCTCTAAGAGTAACAAGCAAATCAAATCTTGATGGGGAGGGAAAGATGTGCTCAAGCTTTTGAGTGGATGAATTCAATCGTTTTGTGTTAAGATCTCTCTCACTTGGATTGGAATCTCAAGAACAAGTCTAGGAGTAAGAGAGAAGAGCTCTAGCTGAGGAGTGAGTGAAATAACAAAGAATCCAACCCTTCCCACGGGGGAAGGGGTACTCTATTTATAGTGAGAGCTCAAAAACTAGCCGTTAGTGTGTTTTCTGGGTCTGACGGAACTTCCGTGGTTACCCACGGAACTTCTGTCAATTCAAATTTAACCGTTGTAAAGCACTGGCAGAGAGCAAAAGATGCTGTGAAGGAACTTCCGCCAAAAGGTGACGGAACTTCCGTCACTCTCGGTTTGACAAGAAAGAAAGGAGACTTACAGAACTTCCATAAGAGCCATGGAGGTTCTTGGAGACGGAACTTCTATCGGGGGGTGACGGAACTTCCGTCACTCTCGGGTGTGCAGAAGGTAGAAACTCGAGGCTGATGGAACTTCCGTCACTAGGTGACGGAACTTCTATCACTCTCGGGTTAACATCAAGTCCAGACCCGACGCTGACGGAACTTCCGTGAGAGGACTCAAGAAACTTTCGTCACTCTCTGTCTTGCTAAGTAAAAGGTTGATTCTTAGGCTTTGTTGGCTAGGTTTTCAAACGAATTAATTTAGAGCTTGAGCACAATGTTTCTCTTACTAGCAAGATAAGTTTTACCCCTCTTGATAGTTCGACATACCTATGACTCAAAACAAAAAGCATAAAAGCTAAACTTGAACCGCTATGAGCCATTTTCTTTTCACTTTTATTGAGGGATAGACTTTCTCACATTAGTGGGTAATTAACTTTTCTCTTGATGATCTGCATATTTTCTTTACAAGCATGTTAGTACAATTTTAATCTTTTATCATTAATCACCAAAACCCACTAGGGGACCTAGATGCATCTTCAATCTCCCCCTTTTTGGTGGTTGATGACAATAGATTAAAGGGATATAGAAATATAATCAAGAGAGAGAGCAACAAAATATAGTGAGGCTCCCCCTAAAGATATGCATGATTCACAAAGACATGTGAAGGAGCTTCCCCTATATTTTGTAAAAAGTGGGGTGCCTAAAAGGTGTACAAGTGTGAAGCAAAGTGATAAAGCAATAAACAAGCATCGCAATCAAACTATAAATTAGAGGAAACAAGCACCACATATGATATAAGAACAATAGAGTTATTACAAAAGATTCACAAATATGTTTCACACACAAAGCAAATAGAGAGGGAACTAGTCCATAGGTCTATCCTATTACAAAGCCTCTGAAACATCCTTTTCACTCATCTCTCCTCCTTTGGCATCAAGGCACCAAAAAGTATGAGAGGAGGAGGAGATAAGAGAAAGGTACTACTCATCATCATCGGTGCTCTCATCAGTGTCCTCATCATCCTCGGTAGCACCCTCGTCTTCGTGGCCTTCGTCCTCGCCTTCTTGTGCATCGTGTGCAGGAGCGGGTGAAGGAGCAAGATCATCCCAATCATAGCCTGCAAGGGGATCCTCAAAGACCGGTGGCTCACCATCGGGCTCACACTCAGAGCCATCCGGAGATACCTCATGGCCTTAAGCTCTTTGGTCTCTCTTGTAGCGCCGCACTTGCTTCTTCATGCGCTTCTTGTTCTCCCAATTTTCCTTATCATTGAAGCAACAAGCATTCAAGATGGTCTTGAGCATAGCAGCAATAGGTGATGATGGACGGCGGCGAGATGCTTCAGGTGGAGGAGTGGAGGCTGAAGCACGAGGGGCGGCTGCTGCCGCCCTAGCTGCCCGTTCATCGGCTAACTCCCTCTGGATAGTCGCATGATGAGGGCGAGTGAGCTTAGGCACACGGGGTCTTAATGGCTGATGCTTGCACTCCTTCTCAAAGATCGATCTAGTCTCAGCCTCAATCATCTTCATAAGATAAGGAGCAAAGGGTAGCACCTTCCGAGTGTCCAAAGAGGCCGAGTAGATCTCCTGAGTAATGAGGTCCATCACACTAAAGGCTGCAGCTCCATCTCTGAATCTAGCAAGAACATTTCTGGAGTGCTCAACAAGAGAAGTGGCATATCCAGCCTTAGGAGCAATAGTCACCTGGAGTAGCCTGTTGAGTGTGAAGAAGAAGTTGTGCATGCCATGAGTAGTGCCCAGATATCTGGGTTGAAGGTCCTCATACATGAATGTCAGCTTAGAATCCTTCAACACAGGCTCACATGAGAGCCTATCCCTTGCCTCATCTACCTCAGCATCCTGAAAGAAGAAAGTGGCAAAGCGAGAGGGGGATACCACATATTGCACACCTTGTGTCATCTAATGAACATAGCCTCGTCCATCAATGTACAAGGTGGAGTAGAACTGACAGATGACCTCCTTATTCCAATCATAAGTAAACCCTATGAGGTCATACACATTCCGTGCCTTACAAGCTCCCACTATCTCATTGAAGGTTGACTCATCCTTGTCCTCCATGTATTTCCAATCAATCCACTGATGAGTTGCCAACCGATTCTTTCGGTTCATGTCAATGATCATAGACATGTAGTAGTCTTGGTGAAATCAAGTGAGGAACCGGGGATCACTGGCCTCTTTATCAGTCACAAGATACTGATTTTGCCTCCTTGCAGTATGCAGTGCCTCGGCATCCTTCTTGTAGTCCTTGAAATCATGATGAGGGGAGTAGACGGGAGCATGGACTCGAAGATCCCTCACAATGTTCAAGGGCTCATTGCTTGTTGACTTGCTCTTGCGTGGCTTGGGGCGGGGTTTGGGGTGGGCTTCCTTGACTGGCTTCTTCCCTTTATCAAGTGCCCTTCTAGGAGGAAGAGCGCCTCCTTGACCAACTGAAACTGTTTGAGCTCCTGAACTGCTCCCCTGTCCTACCCTTCTCTTCATCACGGCCTTTCTTTTCTTGGCAAGTGGTACAAGATCATCATGGGAGGAGGAGGAATTGTCGGGAGAGGCTTGATGTTCCTCCTCACTTGATTCCTCACGGACGGTTGGATCATTGGAGGCATTCTTGGTGCGGACCATGTTCACACACCTAAGAGGCAGGAAATAAGAGACTAGTTAGGAATGAGTCACAAGTAGGAGTGAGAAGGGAGACAAATTCAGGGCACTGAACTACAGGTGACAGAAGTTCCGTGGGGTCACGGAAGTTCCGTCATGACGGAAGTTACCATGAAACTTCCGTCATTTTGCAGTTTGCCCATGAACTTACCCCAAAAATCCCAAATCCTACGGAAAGAGTACAAATGCGACATAGAGGAAGTAGAACAACTACAGAGGAACTATTCTACCTAGGCCAAAGGGACTCTAAAGGACATTTGAACATTTGACCTAAGAACCAAGATCTAGGGGTCAAATCTCATACCTAGTGCAATGGAGATGAGAAAGTTGATGGAGATCGCGAAACTTCCATGGGGAAGGTGTTGAATCTCCACCAAATCCAAGAGAAACGCCGGTTGGATCTCCAAATCGCCACAAATCGCCGCTTAGGGTTTGAGGAGAGGAGAGAGAGAGGAGAAAATAGAAGAGTGGCTGGTTGGAGGAAGAAGAAAGAAAGGGTGGGGCGACTTAACCAGGGACTAACGGAAGTTCCGTCGTTGGGAGACGGAAGTTCCGTCAGTCTCGGGTTGAGACGCACTGCAAGCTTCTCTCACGGAAGTTCTTACAGAACTTCCACGCCCGACCTAACCAGGGACTGATGGAAGTTCCGTCGTTGGGCGACGGAAGTTCCGTCAGTCTCGGGTTGAAACACTTCTCAGTCTTTCCTCACGGAAGTTCTGGCAGAACTTTCATCATTTACAGGAAAGAGGCAATAACTGCTGCAAGATTGAACTTATGGACAAGTTACATATGGAGTATAAAGCTTGTCTCAACTTGTGAATAGTAACAAATCAACAATCAAAGCTATATTCACAAGTATTGACAATATGATCTAGCGATCAAAGAATTTTGTTTGAAAACAAAAACAATATGAGATTTTTGAAAAGATTTTGGTTTCAAGAAAGATTTTGCATGATCAATACACCAATCAAAGCACATGATTCTACTCCAAGTTGGATGAGTCAAGAATATTTAGTTCGCTCCTAAGTTCACAAAACCGTTTCTCATCTAGGGGTTTGGAAAAATATCAGCTAGTTATTTATCGGTTCTAACATAGCTAATATCAATATCCCCCTTTATAGAATGATCTCTTAAGAAGTGGTGCCGGATATCTATATGCTTGGTTCGATTGTGATCAATGGGGTTATATGCAATCATGATAGAACTCTCATTGTCACATAGGAGTGGAACTTTGATCATAGTGTATCCAAAGTCCTTTAGAGTTTGTCGCATCCAAAGTAGTTGAGCACAACAACTTCCGGCTGCCACATACTCCGCTTCGGTCGTGGATAAGGCAACATAATTTTTTTTCTTGGATGACCATGACACAAGGGACCTACCCAAGAATTGGCACGTTCTGGAGGTACTTTTTCTATCTCGGCATCGGAATACCCGACTAGCTTGAACTTGGAGCCCTTGGGATACCACAATCCTAAGTTTGGGGTATGAACTAAATATCTTAGAATTCTTTTCACCGCCACGAGGTGGCTTTCCTTTGGAGCACTTTGGTATCTTGCACACATGCACACACTAAGCATGATATCAGGCCTAGATGCACAAAGATAAAGCAAGGAGCCAATCATGGAGCGATATACCTTTTGATCCACGGGTTTACCGTTTACATCTAGCCCAAGGTGTCCATTTGTCTTCATAGGAGTCTTGTTAGGTTTAGCATTCTCCATGTCAAACTTCTTGAGTATGTCTTGTGTGTACTTGGTTTGACTTATGAAGGTTCCCTCTTTAAGTTGCTTAACTTGAAAGCCTAGAAAGAACTTCAACTCCCCCATCATGGACATCTCAAATTTCCTAGTCGTAATCTTGGCAAACTCATCACAAAAAGATTGATTAGTAGAACCAAATATGATGTCATCGACATATATTTGGCAAAGAAATAAATTATTGTCAACTTTTCTTGTAAAGAGAGTAGGATCGGTCTTGCTAATTATGAAGCCCTTATTGATCAAGTATCCCTTGAGGTGTTCATACCAAGCGCGAGGAGCTTGCTTGAGGCTGTAGAGAGCTTTGTGAAGTTTGTACACATGGTTTGGTTTCTTCGGGTCTTCAAACCCCGGAGGTTGTTGTGCATACACCTCTTCTTGAATAGGGCCATTAAGAAATGCACTTTTCACATCTATTTAAAAAAGCTTAAAGCCATGGTGAGTAGCATAGGCAAGTAAAATACGAATTGACTCAAGCCTGGCTACGGGTGCATAAGTTTCACCAAAGTCCAAACCTTCTACTTGTGAGTAGCCTTTTGCGACGAGCCTTGCCTTGTTTCTCACAACTACACCGTGTTCATCTTGCTTATTGCGGAAAACCCATTTTGTACCTACAATATTTTGCTTGGGTCTCTCCACCAATGATCACACCTTGTTTCTTTCAAAGTTGTTTAACTCTTCTTGCATGGCCATCACCCAATTCGAGTCTTGAAGGGCTTGTTCCACCTTAAGAGGTTCCAAAGAGGAAACAAACGAGTAATGATGACAAAAGGTGGCCATTCAAGATCTAGTAGTTACTCCCTTTTGGATATCTCCAAGAATGTTGTCTACGGGGTGATCCTTTTGAATGCTTTGTCGTACTTGTGGATGAATTGGCCTAGATGCATCTTCTTCTTGATTGATATCATCTTGAGTGTCTCTATCCCCACCATCTTGAGCTTGATCTTGGTTATTACCTTGACCATAATCGTCACCATGATCTTGGTCTCTCCCGTGATCTTGTTCATCAAGTGGCTCTTGTGGAGATGGTTCATCTTGCCTTGAGTTTGGGTCTTGTGGTCTTATCTCTCCTATCGCCATGTTCCTTATTGCATCACAAGGAGCTTCATCACCTATATCACTTGGATTTACTTGCTCTACTTGAGAGACATTAGATTCATCAAATTGCACATCCCGGGTGATTTCAACAACACTGGTGTCTTTATTAAAGACTTGATATGCATAGATGTTAGTTCCATATCCAAGGAGAAAACCTTCATGTGTCTTAGGGGCAAACTTAGAGAATTTGGGTTTCTTGTTAAGAATAAAGCATTTGCTCCCAAAGACACGAAAGTATGAAACATTTGGAAGGTTACCGGTAAGAAGCTCATATGGTGTTTTCTTCAAGATCTTATGAAGATATAGTCTATTTGTTGCATGGCATGCGGTGTTGATGGCTTCGGCCCAAAAAGTGTCTGGTATCTTGTACTTATCAAGCATTGTTCTTGCCATCTCTATGAGCGTGCGGTTCTCCCTTTCGGCTACCCCATTTTGTTGTGGAGTGTATGGTGCGGAGAATTCATGCTTGATGCCTTCTTCATCAAGGTATTCTTCAACTTGTATATTCTTGAACTCGGTTCCATTATCACTCCTTATTTTCTTGATCTTCACTTCATACTCATTTTGGGCTCTCCTCAAGAACCTCTTTAGGATACCTTGTGTTTCACTTTTGTCCTTCAAAAAGAATACCCAAGTGAAACGAGAATAATCATCAATAATTACAAGGCCATATTTGTTACCGCTAATGCTTATGTAGGTGACCGGTCCAAATAGATCCATGTGAAGCATTTCCAACGGTCTTGTCGTTGTCATCATTGTTTTTGAGGGATGTGTCGCTGCAACTTATTTTCTGGCTTGACAAGCGCTACATATTTTGTCCTTTTCAAAAGCACAGCTATACGTGGCGGCCCCACACACAGCTTTGTTTAACAAGCATCACCCTCCCTTTCTTTTCAAATGCTTCCTCAGTAACATCCTTTAGTCCAACAACGTGACCGCCTTTTAGGAGTTTGGAAAGATTTCTCATCCCAACATGATCTAGCCGACGATGCCATAGCCAACCCAAGGTGGTTTTAGCAACCAAACAAGTATTTAGGTTAGATCCCTCTTTGTTGGTAAAGTCAACAAGATAGATCTTGTCCTCTAAATACCCTTTGAAAGCTATTGAGGAATCTTTCTTCCTAAACACGGTCACCCCATCATCATCAAAGAGACAACTAAGGCCCATCTCACAAAGTTGTGAAACGGACATCAAGTTGTATCCTAGACCATTTACAAGATAAGCATTACTAATTGAAAGGTCATGGGTGATGTCAATCCGTCCACGACCAATTACCTTTTCCTTGTTGTCATTTCCAATATGCCTCCACTTGGTAGATTGTCATGATCAAGTGTGGAGAACATTGATCTCTCTCTGGTCATATGATTTGAGCATCCACTATCAAGCACCCATATTGCCCCATCGGAGGAGTATTCCTATAAAGGAAATCAAGCACGTGTTTTAGGCACCCAAGTTGGTTTGGGTCCCTTAACACTAGACACAAGAACCTTGGGCACCCACACAAGGCTTCCACCTTGCATCATGTGGCCCAACAAACTTAGCAATAACTCTACCATAAGAATTACGGGTTAGCACATAAGAGGCATCAAAATCATTAAAGGATATGGTAGGGGTCTTCATGTTCTTGTTGACTTGGGAAGCTTTCTTGGGCTTAATTGCGTTTTCTTGCACCACTTGCTTTCCCTTGCTTCCATGCACAAAGTTGATATTCTTGTTGTGCCTTCTTTTGGGTACACCATTGTTGTATCCCAATCCTCTCTTGTTATGAGAGGCTCTTGGTTCACCAACCAACCTTGGCGTGGTCTCCACTTGAGCTTTTTTCTTGAGCTCATTGACTTAGTTGGTTAGCTTCTCAATGAGTGCATCTTGCTTGGCAATCATATCAACATAAATGTTGTGGCACCTTACACAACCCTTGCTTGTTGAAGCTTGTGAGAATTCAAGCTTCTTCAATAATGATTGTGATTTAGTCTTGAGATCTTCAAATGCCTTTGTTAGGGCCTTGTTCTCCTCTTGCAAGGCATTGCACCTCTCTTGATATTTCTTGGAGGTTGAGGTGCTTGATTCACTTGACTCATTGACTTTTGCAAGTTCTTTGATCAAGGTCTTGTTCTTCTCCTTTTCTTGCTCTAGTTGCTTGGTGAGCCCTAGATTCATGCTTTTCTCTTTATCAAGCAACTCTTCTTGCCTATCAATGATCCTCTCTTGATTGTCCAACTCTCTTTATAGCTTATCTAGCATTTTTACCATTTCATGCATAGAGGGGACCAAATCCTCCTCTTCATTGCTACAATAAGAAGGATTGAAATCGGTGTGAGGAGCTACCTTGCTTTTCTTGGCCATGAAGCAATGAGGGGCATCATCTTCATCATCGGTGAGGTTGTTGAAGAGTGACCTTTTGGCTGGGGGCAAGCCAATGGCGATATTAGCAATACCACCTTCATCATCTTCATCATCATGATCGGAGATGTACTCTTGGCCAATGTGAGCATGTCCCTTGTTGTATGGTTTCTTGTAGGGCTTTGTCTTGTTGTTGTACTTTTCATTTTTCTTGCCCTTGCCATTCAATTTTGGACAATCGGCAATCATGTGTTCTTGTTCATGACACTCATAGCATCTTCTACTTGTTCTTCTAGCTTTTGCCTTGTCAAAGCTTCTTTTGGTGAAACCATTCTTGATCATATATTTGCCAAATTTCTTGACAAATAAGGCAAATTCTTCATCATCTTCTCATTATCATTCTCTTCATCTTCATCATCATCGTTATGAGTCTTCTTGGCTTTGAGTGCCAAGTCCTTCTTGCTTGTGCTCTCTTCTCCTACTAGCACATTCACTCTTTTGCCCTTGTCATCGTGACTCTTGTGGGCATTTATTCTTCCAATGACTTCATCCGTTGTGAAGCTCTCAAAACCATCTTTCTCCTCAATGATGGTACAAAGTGTGGAGTTCCACATCCTAAGAGCCATGAGGAGCTTATAGTTGACTTCCTCATCTTTGATGTTATCACCATAGGATCTTCTCTTATTTACAATGTCCATGAGCCTATCATGAGTTTGTTGTGGCTCTTCCCCCTTATTCATCACGAAGAAGTTGAATTGATTCTTGAGAACTTGAAGTCTTGACTTCTTAACAACATCCACTCCCTCATAGGCACATATAACCTTCTTCAACATTTTCTGGGCATTCTCAATTCCGGCAACTCTTGAATATTCCTTAGGATTCAAGGAAGAGAGAATGGCCGACACCGCTTGAGCATTGCGATGTATGTTGAGTTGGTCCATAGTTGTAGGATTGTCCTTGTCTTTCAAGATGTATCCTTTCTCTACAATTTTCCAAATTGGTGGACCAATTGACATGAGATGCATCTTCATATGATGCTTGTACCAACTAAAATCTTTGCCTTCAAAGTAAGGCAAGCTTTCACTTCCACTTTCATGGATATTTGCCACATCGACATAGTTAAAAGGGATGGATGCATGCAACTTATTTCCCTTACTTGTTGAAGTAGAATCTTGAGACTTGTCACCTTCTTCCGGCTTCGACATCTTTTAATCTTGAAGCTTTCAAGTCTTATAGAAGATTTAGGCTCTAATACCAATTGAAAGTTACCTAGAGGGGGGGGGTGAATAGGCAATCTAAAAATAATCCTGAAAAAAGACTAAAGAATAATCAAATAACCAGAAGTGACGGAACTTCCGTCGGGATCGACGGAACTTCTCACTACCCTTCCTCTAAGCAATGAACAACGCGGATAACAAAGAGAAGGAAACACTAGCTTGGTAGAGGTGAAGCTAATATAATGTAAGCCTAGAATTCTTGAATGAAGAATAGTTACACAATTAACAAATGATACAAGCACAATGATATGAAAGAAATAAACAAGCACAAATATAAGAGCGGGAAAGTAAAGAGAGACACAAGAATTAACCCGAGGTTCGATAACCACACTAAATAGTTCCTACGTCCTTGTTGAGGAGCCACACAAAGTGGTCGGGTCTCTCTTAACCCTTTTCCCCGCCAAGCAATCATAAAGATCGTGCTTGGATTTCTTTCTCCACTTGATTCTTTTCTTCCGGAGGCGAATCATACCTTCACAAACGTCCTCGACTCACCACACAAAGTTGGGAGTTTAAGGGCGACGCCTAGCCGTCTAGGAGAGCAAGTCTCCAAGAGTAACAAGCAAATCAAATCTTGATGGGGAGGGAAAGATATGCACAAGCTTTTGAGTGGATGGATTCAATCATTTTGTGTTTAGATCTCTCTCACTTGGATTGGAATCTCAAGAACAAGTCTAGGAGTAAGAGAGGAGAGCTCTAGCTGAAGAGTGAGTGAAATGGCAAAGAATCCAACCCTTCCCACGGGGGAAGGGGTACTCTATTTATAGTGAGAGTTCAAAAACTAGCTGTTAGTGTGTTTTCTAGGTCTGACGGAACTTTCGTGGTTACCCACGGAACTTCCATCAATTCAAATTTAACCGTTGTAAAGCACTGGCAGAGAGCAAAAGATACTGTGACGGAACTTCCGCCAAGAGGTGACGGAACTTCCATCACTCTCGGTTTGATAAGAAAGAAAGGAGACTTACAGAACTTCCGTGAGATCCATGGAGGTTCTTGGAGATGGAACTTTCGTCGGGGGGTGACGGAACTTCCGTCACTCTCGGGTATGCAGAAGATAGATACCCGAGGCTGACGGAACTTCTGTCACTAGGTGACGGAACTTCCGTCGCTCTCGGGTTAACATCAAGTCCAGACCCGATGCTAACGGAACTTCCATGAGAGGACTCACGGAACTTCCGTCACTCTCTGTCTTGCTAAGTAAAAGGTTGATTCTTAGGCTTTGTTGGCTAGGTTTTCAAACGAATTGATTTAGAGCTTGAGCACAATGTTTCCCTTACTAGTAAGATAAGTTTTACCCCTCTTGATAGTTCGACATACCTATGACTCAAAACAAAAAGCATAAAAGCTAAACTTGAACCGCTATGAGCCATTTTCTTTTCACTTTTATTGAGGGATAGACTTTCTCACATTAGTGGGTAATTAACTTTTCTCTTGATGATCTACACATTTTCTTTACAAATATGTTAGTATAATTTTAATCTTTTATCATTAATCACCAAAACCCACTATGGGACCTAGATGCATCTTCCCTAGCCGATAAAGAAAGAGAAATCTCCCAAAACAAAAAAAAAAGCTCTATCTCTTTGGCCATGTTTGATGTCTAAACTACATCCAAAAAACAAATTGATTGTTGCCCACACAAATAACCAATCGCTGCCCACCTTGCCAATGTTGTATGCAGACATAATTCCATATGATATATGTTGTACAAGTTAGGCGTCATCGTCTTTCTCCATACTATTCGTAGATTCAAGTTTAAGGGCATTGTTGATCTGAATGCAAACACTTGATTAACATGACACATGCTAGAACGTGGTGGATTTGCTTAGGCCAAATATGGGACCAACTTCCGGTTGTTCATGGCATTAGACCATGCACGACTCGCATTGTACCAATGATAGTGTAGAAAACATGTCGATAGCCACAAGGTTCATCACTGTGGGGTGCTATCGTGTTGAGCTTGATCGACATAAGGAATAAGAAAATTATTGATGCATTTATTCCATTACACTAATTGACGTCTTCATCTGATTCATCCCTCCACTAGTCGGTGGCCTTGCAAGAGAGCAGATGATGTTTTCAGAGAAATTCTCTAAGACTAAACTAAATATATATCATTACTAGCAAAGTGTCCGTGCGTTGCTACGGACTTTAAAAAATAAAACACTTTTTCTATAATATAATTATTAGATATATACAATATTATTGATATTTTTATATGAAAGATTATATTTATATTACCATTGGTACTTCTTAGTATATTATTTTATATGTCAAAAGTAACAATTTTATCACCATATTTTAGAAGCTTTATCTGGAGGAAAAATCAATTCACGGAGTCCAGAAATAGAACTGCATTGCAACGCAATTTTGAAATTGAATACTTGCTCTAATGGAAAAAGTTAAAACACGAAAGTTGTAGATCTCATCGAGATCTTTTCGAAACATATATGGATCATATTATTTGAACCACAGAGCTAGGAGATATAAGCCCCGCATAGAGACCTGCGCACAGGAGTCCGAATCAGAACAAATATTTTTGCATCGCATATTTAGAAATCAAAACTGCGGGATCTGGACTTTTCTTGAATACCAAAGTTGTAAAACTTTTCGAGATCTACGAGGTAGAGTCCGAGTTTGCCTCATTTGAGCTCCGGACGTGGGAGTTATGATTTTTAAAATTGGTACTTGATATAGAAGGTATAAAACCGATTTGGATTCAATCTCTAACTTTATGGACACGAAATAGACGACCGTACCTCAATTAATAAATTATAGAGATAGCATTCAATTTTTGTTCCACGATACATGTTATTTTTTACTTTCTAACCTAATTTTCTGAATCTCTTCCAAATATATTTATATCTCTATCCTCCTCGTCTTTTGTACATCACATATTTTTTACAACTAAACACAAAAATAAAAAAATGTTAGAACAACAAAAAAGATGTGATTCACTGCTATGTCACATGTTGAGACAATGAAACTAAAAAGATGTGCGACAACAAAATAATATAAAGAAGTAAAGAAAAAAATGTTGGCACGATGAAAGATAAAATAAAAAAAATGTTGAGTCGTCAATTTGCGTGTTGGGACAACAAAAAATAAAAGATGTTGATGATCATAGTTTTGGCGGGCAGATACAAAATAAAAAGAAAATGTTGCAATAACAAAACACATAGTTGAGAAAAAATATTGGAACAACAAAAAAATGTCAGGAAACAAATGTTCAAAAAAAATGTTGAGATAACATAATAATTAAGAGAACTAAAGAAAACAAATGTTGAAATGACAAAAAATAAAGATGTTTAATAAATATAGAAAAAATGGAATCAAGAAATGTTCATTCAACTAAATGTTGGAAAAATAGAATCAAGAAATGTTCATTCTCTCTTAGGCCACATGTCGAGACAACAACCTAAAAAGATGTTAAAACAACAAAATCATTAAGAGAAGTAAATAAAAAGATATTAGCATGACAAAAGATAATGTCAAAAAAATGTTGAGTTGTCTTGTAAGAAAAATAGTCTCAAAAATAAAAGTTGATAAGTCACTAGACCAATAAAACATAATGTTGGACTAATAATTACAAATATAAAATCAACTAAATGTAAATTTGTACAACGATGAGATTTGTTGGACCAACAAAAAGAAATTTTTTTTATGAACAAGAGATAATGTTAGATGAATAAAAGAAAATGTTTGCTCATCATTTTATTTATTCTAAAATATCATCAAAATATATGCAAGTGGGGTCTTGTTTTAAAGATCTCATTACGAGAAATACGTTGGTGAAATCATTTTTATGTTTGCATACACAGTTTGCAACTTATATATTTTTTTAGTCGTAGAAGAAGATGACATTATGGTGGTTTCAATGTACCCCTGTGTTTTTTTTTTTGGTGGGCTTATGTATCTCGATTCTCAATCTTACCCGCCTTCTGGGTTTTTTCTCCATGCTGCGCGCGCCTTGCTTTCTCCTTCCTAGCACACTGCGCACTTCCCATATTTAGAAATCGACCGGAGGTTTGCTGTTTTCTGATGACCAGAATATAGCAAAGCCCGTCCCCTAGAGCCTGAGGGTCTCTCTGATTAGGGAGAGATGAGGTCTCTTATAATTTGTTTCCCACACACAAGCTCCCAAACTGCTCCTGTTGTTGTCTATTCCGCCGCAACTTAGCTGCAAATCGCGTTTGATCCGAGAAAAAGATCCATCAGTTTCGTTCTTGGAAGAAGAGGGAGAGAAGTCAATCGTGTGGTGTGGTGTGTACGTGCGCATGCCTTGGCTTGCATTTCTGTCATGAACGCCGCCGCCGAATAACTCTGCAGCCGCCGCCGTTTTCCTGTTGCTGCCCGTGCACACCACACCAGCTCTGCCTGCGCGACACCTACACCACGCCAATCCGATAATAAGTTACTCCATCAGTATCAAAATAATTGGCATTCTAGTCTCATCTAATTTTTCCTAAAATAATTAATATTCTTATTTCTCGAGAAACCTTTCTCCTTTCTTAATACACCTTTATCTATATCTCTCTTCTCTTTATTTTCTGCGTATCTACTTTATTCCTTATCTTTTTAATCTCCGTATCAAGAAATAAAATACCAAATATTATGAGACGGAGGAAGTACAGAGAAAGGTCAATGATGCCATCTTCTCTTTTCAGACTCTGATAATCAACTGTGATCCAAGCCGCCATCTGTCGTCCCTAATAGATGCCGGATCCCAGCTCCCTATAAATCAACAGTGACATAGATCACGGCGACAGTTGAAGGAAAACAGCAACAGATCGATCGATGCATACAGGTCATCTCTTCACGGTACATAAACTGTAGCTATGCTTCTAGATGTCATTGGACCGTCCGCATGGATTTGACAGTTAATTAATTGAGTCCCGGTCGATCTCATGACTTGAAAAGAAGGAAGCAAAATTTGCTTGACACATTCCTATATATATATATATATATCGCGTCTCTGAAATAATACTTGTGGCATCATGCAGTGTATCGCGTTAGCGTGTGCACGTACACTACACCACGATGTGTGTAGCAGAAGGGATAGGGAGGATGATACATCATTAGTTTAGTTTAGAGGAACGAAGAAGAAATTAAGATTATTACGTACGCCCCCTGCCTCAGCCGTATTAGTATTTATTTATTTGGCTGTCATGAGTCATGACTCTTGTGATTGCGACCCAGCGCGGCCGGCCAGCAGCAATTATCAATGCACGAAAAGCTTAGTTTTGGACGCATTTGATGGACATGACAGAGAAGAATGCAAGTTGGCAACTATTGGGAAGGACGAGGCGAAAGTTTGTTCAAATTGATGGATGTCCCGTCATCCAATGTCCTTCAACTTTTGTGGGTTTTCTCTATTATTCGAGTGGCTGGAATAATAATAATGTCGTGCTGATGCCTGACCGATATTTGTGGCTCTGAAAATTTTATCTGAAACAAGGACAGCGATAATCACAAATGAAACACTTTGTTTATGTACTGGGGAACCCCAACAGACGAATTCAATTAGTTGATAACCCCAAACGGATCAATCATCAGCAGTTGAGTTGCGACCTGGCACCTACCGCTGCTACCGGACAAGGCAGCACTTTCCGGGGCAAGGAACGGAATCTCTGTGCTTCGCGGTCGAGATGATCTCCGAACCTCTGCGTTTTGGATGCTTCTGTCCTCATCTTCTCTTGTTTAGCTGATTCAGAGTGAGTGTTGACAGTGACATGGTTTTTGTAGACAAAATTAATCCTGCTACTAACGAGTTTACACACGGCGGCTACAGCTGGCGATACATACATATGTTCTCTTTGTCTCCCCTACCATTTATAAAAATGGCTGGCAGTAGGGGGTTTTGGTTGAGTTGCGCGCAAGAACACAGGCACACGAATATAATAGAGCAGAAGCAATACAAGAGGAATGCGGCGGTGGTACTGCAACGTTCGGGAGGTCGGGAGCGGCGACACGATGGTGGTGATCGCCCATGGTTACGGCGCCAACCAGGGTCTCTGGGACAAGCTCCTGCCGTCTCTCTCCCAGACGAACAAGGTGCTCCTCTTCGACTGGGACTTTGCCACATCATCAGCAGCAGCAGCCGGCAATGATGATGATGATGATGATGGACAACGCTACAGCTTCGTCAGGTTCGCGGAGGATCTGATCGCGCTCATGGACGAGAGGGAGGTCCAAGGCGCCGTGATGGTGGGCCACTCCATGTCAGCCATGGCCGCCTGCATCGCCTCCGTCACAAGGCCAGACCTCTTCGCACACCTCATCCTCCTCTGCGCATCACCCAGGTGAACTTATAAGTCGTGATTTTTTTTTCTTGTTGAATCTGGTCATTATTGTTCATTACTTATTATATGAAATACTCTCTCCGTTCCAAAATTATTATCTGTCATTGATTTTTTTCATTACCTTTGATCATTGGTCTTATTCAAAATATTTTAAAAATTATCATATATTTTATTACTAGATAAATTTATAATATAATCAATAATTTTATATATTTGAGATAATTTTTTGAATAAGATAAATAGTCAAAGTTCACGAAAAAGTCAATAACAACAACAATTTTAGAACGGAGAAAGTAATCAGCAAATATATATAGATACATAAACTTTTTTTTTTTGAAACAACGTAATATAATAAGCAGGTACATAAACTCGGAGCAGGATGGGCAGGAGGATGAGGAAGGGTACGTGGGCGGGTTTGAGAGGCCGAGCATCGACGGCATGCTGGACGCCATGTCGTTGGACTTTGAGGCGTGGGTCAGAGGCTTCGTCCCCAACGCCGCCGGCGGTGACCCGAACTCGGTGCCGCACCTGGAGAAGAGCTTCCTCGCCATGAACCCTGGCGTCGCGCACGAGGTTGCCAAGATGATCTTCCTCGGCGACCAGCGGGAGGTCCTCCACGCCGTCACCACGCCGTGCACCGTCGTCCAGGTCATGGCCGACTTCGCCGCGCCGCCGTGCGTCGCCGAGTACATGAAGCGCCGGATGACCAACAAGGCGTCAGTGGAGATCATCGACTCCGTGGGCCACTTCCCGCAGCTCGTCGCGCCGCAGCAGCTGCTCCACATACTCCATAACGTACTGCGACGACATCAAGAGCCCGGATCAGATGAGGAGCAGGAGGGCATCCATGTCACGGCGTAGATAGGCGGTGGTCAAAGACGACCATCATATCATTATTGTACCTGTCTGTCTTTCTCATTACACACCGTACGTAGTGTATGTCATACGTCTGCTTGTGAAAAATTAGCGGCTTATAAGTCAACCGTACATTTTTTTTTACCTACTTTGTTTAGTGTGGTTTTGAAAGATTTTACGTTTTGGCTGTCACCAACACCTGCTCTGTTGTGAGATGGAGACGAATGCACCTTCCACAACCATATGTGTTCTTGGTTGCTTTTCAATTTTCATTGTCATGACTGTTTTCTTATAAAGTACATAGCATTTCAATTTTATTTGTTTTGCTGAAACTTGTTTAATGCTTCAATTAAACAGGAAACAACACAGACCTACTACAAGTTGAACCATTTTGGTTACATTTAGCTCCAAAACAAATTGAAGTTAACAAAAATTCCATTACTGATGAAAAAACTAAACCTTTCCTTTCAAAAAAAAGATTAACTAGAAATTCTCAAAGAAAAGAAAATGAATAGGATTAGTTCGTCTATTAACCACAAGAACAATTAGTACAATGGTAGTCTTATTCCTCCCATGGATCAACCAGATCGTTCGGTGAATAAACAACTATAAGAGCTTGAGCTGCTCACCCTAAATAAAATGTCGGCGAAGCGTACTTGTCTCTCGAACTCACCATATAGTTCGAGAAAATTGTCGATGATGGCCCAATACGACATGACTAGGACCAAGTAGAGAGCCTGCAAATTTCTTATAGTCTAGGTCCCACTAGAACGGCGTGCCTCCATTTCTATTGGTGCAAGTTGTATTTAAAAGAAAAATAATTGTTCAGTGATAAAAAAAATTTGTTCCCTTATATGAATAATAAACAGTCTTGACAAAATAACTTCTAATTAATTGGTGTGAACTCATTTTCCTGGTGTCGTTCTAGCGAGATTGTTACCACCAATGTAGATGGCTTCGTAGACTCGTAGAAGATAAGGTATTGAATACATTCAAAAATCTTAAATTAATAGGTGTAATCTAATATCATTTATAAATGATGATTGATCATTATGCTGACAATCTAATTGCGACAGCAATGAAGTCTTCAAAGTATCAAATTCTATAGAATGTTGAAAGACGAATGCATTTTGCGACATGACTTGTATAGCGTGCCTACAAGACTAAGTGTATTTTGCCCTTCGTATCCTTTATGACCGATCATTTTATACTAATCAAGAGGATTAGTATATAGTTAATTACTATAATTGGAGTTAATAGATCAGTCTTGCTATTGACTGCTAATTAGTAGATGCAATTAGACAAGAAACGGCTCCTGGAGGGTAGTCGTGCCTATATTAGATTCCTAGAGACGTCCAGGTTTTCATAAATTAAAAATTCACTTCCACTTCTTCCTTCTTCCTTCAAAGAGTTGTGTTGTAGTATTGAGTTGGTTCCATCTCACCGGCTCTATTCTTCGGCATGCACCGAGGATAAGGGTGAGTGGAATCTTCGAACCTTTTATCGTTATGAAGCCTGCACGAGGAACGGTAATAAGGTTTCTGGGCAGCGCATCTGCGCGACCGCTCAAAACTGATCCACGATGCGCTGCTTTATCGATGAACTACGACGTCTACATCGATGATCTGCTTCGTCTACTATTTGTGTTATATTAAACGCCGACAAACCTAATGTGAGTTAATGACTCTCGTACTTTTAATTGTGTTATTCTACTTGACAAAGCCAACGTAAGTCAATGTCTCTCATACTTTTAATTATGTTGTTCTACTTGCTGTTAGAGTTAGTCTGCATCACGAGTTTGAATGATCATAAAATTTGCCTCAAACTAAAAACTGGAATTAAAATAACACACATATTTCCAACATTATATACTGATCAAATTAATTTAGTGGCAGTTCAGAGAAGATATGTAATCCTTTATCTAAAAAATAAAAGATTTTGGATACAATCCATATGCTCTTCAGTGTAGTAGTCATAGTCGACGCTTCTTATATACTGAGATGAGATGAGAAATAGTACTATATTACTCTCTGAGACAGTTGGTGGAGACGACGGTCCATGATTTCTGAGACAGACTGCAAGAAGGCGTCTTCTTCCTCATTAGCACCGTTTTGTTGCTGGGCTTGACGGAGGATCTCTTCGATGGTGGACTCCTTGGTGAGCGTCTCTCTGCACATGAGGCTGCCGATGTGGAACGCGGTGAGGCCTCTCTCGACGCCCTTCTTGAGCAGCATGGTGGCCACTCGCAGCGTGCGCGCGCACTCCCTGGAGATCTCCCAGCCATGGAACTTGAGGATGGCGATGTCTTCCTCGGCGTCCAGTGACGCGACGTACTCCACCGTCTCCTTGGTGAAAGGCTCGCGAGACTGAGGCCAGTACAGCCACTCGAACGTGCAGTCCTGGAACTATATATATTTGTATGCATGCGTTTAATTAGTTCCATTTTTCTTTTTTTTGGCAACAAGGACTGAATAAAGATGCAAAGATACAAAGGACTGACGCTCTCTGGAAGGCAGTATCCATGATCGATGGGAACCAATGAGACCACGCCTTGGTCGTCCTTCTTGGAGACGAGTATGTTCCCGGCGTGTCGATCCGCATTGGCGAGTCGCATGTCGAGGACGCTGATCTTGTGCACCTCCTGAACCGGGAACGCGCGCGGGCCCATGTCCTCGCAGCTTCCGCAGTTGTTCACGAACGCCTGCAACGACCCGACCTTATTGAACGCATCATCGTCATTATCATCATCATCATCATCATCATGAGGCTCTTGCTGCCCTCGGAAGAAGAAGAAGAAGAAGGAGGATCCCTTGTCGTTGTAATTCATGCACCGGACGAGCGCCGTCGGTGGAACGCCGGCGAATCCGCCATGGTCGAGGAGGTAGGCGGCCACCTCCCAGAATGCGCCCTCGCCGACGCGCGTGCCCTTCTTGAGCCCCTCGCCGGTGGACGACACGGGCAGGCCGCGCGGGTTGTTGGCCGCCATGGGCTCCTCGTCCACCGGCTTGAACACCGCCACGATGTCGCCGTGGTCGTCACGCATCTGGTACGCCCCGCCCGTGCCCTCCGACGACATCACCGGCGCGTAGTTCCCCTTCTCCATTCCGGCGGCCACGGCGTCGATCAGCTCCTCAAGCGCCTTGGAGGTCACCACCATGGGCTCGATGATTTTCTTGTACTTTGTCATTGGTGATGGCAACAATGATGATGAGCCAGCGGCGGCAACGATGGACACCTCCAGCTGGTCCCGGTGGTGGACTATCAGATGGATCACTATGCCGTCGGTCTTGCACACGTCATGGATGAGGTGCCGGTCGTCGAGCTCCTCGCCATCGAGGACAAGTCTCTGCTGCTCCTCCTTCTCGTCGACATTATGATTGCTGCTTCTAACGATTTGGATCTGCTGCTTGAGGTAGCCGACGGTGCGGCCCGGCTGGACGCGGAACCTGAACTTGTGGCCCTGCACGGTCTCGACGGTGATGAGGCGGAGGTCGGAGATGCGGATCACGAGGTGGACCACATTGCCGTCGCCCACGCCGTAGTCGCGGATGCGGCACTCGTTCCGGGAGAGCTCGCGGCCGCCGAACACCAACTTCTGCTTCCGCACCACCACGCCTTGAGACGTCTGCACACGGAGCTTCACGGCCGCGATCGAGTCCGACGCCAGCACGCGCATCGGCATCGACGCCACACCCGGCGCCGTCACGTAGATCATGATCGTCGATGATGACGACTCAGCGCCGCGGTGACGCCGCCGGAGACCGGCGTGCTCGGCCAACTGCGCGCACACGGCCGGCGAAGACATCTCGACCTTCTTTTTTTAGTCCCAACAAATTACCCAACGTTGCACTTATGGATAAAGACGCGCACCACTGAGCAGTTTGAGTGCCTTTAGCGAGCCACCATTTCAGTCGCCATATGGAACACAATAATGTGTGCTCAACCTCAACAAGGGATCCGATCCACAGATGAGACCACAAGACGGGTCCCTTCCTTCCCTTTACAAAACTAGTTGATAGATAATTGTATCTACATGCGATGCTTTTTCTCCAATTTTTTTTTGTCCTTCTTATGGATCTCACAGATGCATCAACAACACCTTGATTGATCTCGGCAGGAAATTGATGAAATGACAGAGGAAAGGAAATGGGAGATGAAAACAACAGATCCAATTAAGAGACGGTTGGTTGATGATCGAGGTAGAGGCACGCCCTGATTCATGTATTGTTCTTGCCTCCTGCCGAGGGAGACAACGCCAAGATGGAAGAAATGGAGATTTAGATGTGTGTGGATCCTTCCGGTCCTTGCGACCAACAAGGAAGGAAGAACCGAGGAGCGCGTCACGCGGCGCCGGACCTTAAATCAATCGCCGCGCAACAAACAACCTCGCCAAAAATAGTTTAGGGCCTCTCTGGTTTGGTTTTAAAAGCCAGTCATGCCCCGCGCTCTCCTCTGTCAACGGAGTAGTGGACGGTGCTGCGAGCTCCGCGCCGCTATCAAACAAATCAGTCTAGGTTCATTCCGTCCATCTATCAGGTTTGGGTAGGTAGGCTATTTCCTTAATAATTAATAAAATGCACCTAAATAAGTGAATCCGAAAAGATCAAACCCATTTCCCAGGCTAGTTGTTGCTCATGTAGAGTAGCCAAAAGTTAAGTGCATAAAGTGCTATTGTAGCCAATCTTTTCTATAAATGGCACCATCCGTCTCGCAAACTTCACGTAGAAGCTTTCTTTCCTGGGTTATAGAGCAAATCTTTGTTCAAACCACTATGGTATGGTCATCACTACAAGGAAGACCCTCATTCTCAGTAGAATCCAATAGACATGAAAGAATCGAAAGCAGCCCTTAGACCAAAGCGCTTCACCCAGCGCGTCCAACAGCGAGACCCACAACCTGATGCATCTCAGCATCCACGCCGTGGTCGGGCATCTTGAGCATCCCAGGCGGCAGAGGAAGGCGTCAATGCTCCAAGGTAGCTGGGTCACCCACGACGGTTGCACGCACCCCCGTTGTGGCTCCGCCCCTATATAAACGATAAACCCACCCCACCGCCACCGAGTTCTATGTGTTTCTCCTTGCTTGTTTCCCCCTCAAAATTTCCCAAACCGTCTTCCACCTCCTTCACCACAAATCCCCATCAGTGACCATGTCGGTAATGGACGACAACCCGCCCCGCCCGGAGTTTGACACCCACCCGTCGGAGCTCGCGCTCATCCAATCGCACCTCCTCCCATGGATTGAATCCGCCGGCCTTGTCAAGGCGGCGTTCCTCCACAAGTTCGACCTATACAGCGTAGATCCCGGCGAGGTGGCACGGGCCTCGCGAGTGACGGAGAGAATGCATGATACCTCCTCACAAAGCTCGAGCCTAAGAGCAAGCGTGGGCGAGCCCGGCGATTCGCACGGACGGTGAAGTCCGGCGCCGGGGCGTGGCACACCGAGTCTGGTAGATGATGATGAACAATGGCTAACCATAATGTATACCAAATCTCCAACCTATTCTAGTCATAGTGCTTGTATCTACCATCTAACAGACTAAATTTAGCATTCTATGAGAGAGAGAGAGAGAGAGAGTAGAAAATCAATATCTATTCCAAACATGAAAGGGAGTAAGTAGAAAATTGACATATATATGAATACTAGCAAAGTGTTCGTGCGTTGCTACGGACTTTAAAAAACAAAACAATCTTTATAATTTAAATTATTTACACAATATAATTATTAGATATATATAATATTACTGATATTTTTTATATGAAATGTTATATTTATATTACCATTGGTGTTTCTTAGTATATCACTTTATATGTCAAAAGTAACAATTTTATCACCATTTTTTACCATATTCTAGAAGCTTTATCTGGAAGAAAAAATTAATTCACGGAGTCTAGAAATAGCACTGTATTGCAACGTAATTTTGAAATTGAATACTTGCTCTAATAGAAAAAGTTAAAACATGAAAGTTGTAGATGGGAGGAGGGAGGTCACTCTAAATAATCTTTCCCCCACACTTTATTTCTATCCACTTTCTCCAATTCCAAAAACATCATAGTAAATCGTGTTTACGTTGTAAATTGTGTTAACGTCACTAATTTCAATTTTATGACGAATCCGCGAAGGTCATGAAGATGGCGTCACATTTGTACCATCTTAACGGGGGAGAAATCTCGTCATAGAATGAGAACCAGTTTTCTTTTCATCATAGAAAACAAACCGCAACTATGACTAAAGCCAGTGCCCGTCATCGAAAATACGATTGGTTTTACAATTGTCCCAACGAACAAGTTTGCCAGCAGCAGGGGGCAGGCCGTTTCGTTTTGCATCGGGTGAAGTTTGATTTCCTGGGTCGACCGATGATGCTGTGGCTCACAGATGACGTGATTTTTTGTTCTTTGAAGTTAGAGAGATAAAAGAGCTTGATTAATCAATCCATTAAGGCAGTGTCCAGCAGTAGTTCCTCAGAACTGGCCACAGGGATAAGAAAAGTCTTGAACAAATGATCTCTAACGACATTGAAGTAGTATAAATTTTTTTCTCTCCTTAGACTTGTGGAAGGAAGATGTGGCATGCGTGGATTTATTCAGGAAAGGAAGGGGAAAAAAAAAGGAGTTAACGAAATTGTGTTTTGGAAGAGCAGCTAGGTAGATGGATTGCGCAGAGAAAGAGATGGCCGGATTAGCAGTGAAAGGCTGGCTGGATGTGATGTGATTAAGGCAGGAGCTGCAATCGCTTTGTTTTGATCAGAACGGAGATGTTTATATTTATATTTTCATGAAGGTTGTGAATGGTGTTGTTGACCATGCCGTGGTGCTGCTTGAAAGAGAAGAGAGCAGCGAAGGTGGCTGCATGCCGACACGGTGCACAGCACAGACTTTGTGGAGTGAGAAGCATCCAAATCCATTTGCACTGTCGACACACCCACCTCAGTGCGAAGAAATTTGCTTATCTCTGCCAAATCAGCGTCAGATATCCTAGTACCAGCAGGTTGAGTTTTTTGGGTGAGAATTGAATCTAGGAAGGCACACATTTCAGGGGACAAAGGACATGAGGAATGATGCAAACGCAGTGTGCTGGGGGGTGATTTGAAGCCTGGGCTGCAGCAGCGTAGGGGAAGTGATAAGGAGAGTATAATAAAAAGTTACTACAATCAGTCTTTTTGAGATGGATCAAGGAGTCGCGTTCTGACTTGAAGGTGTCATGCAAGAAGGCCACCATGCCATGAAGGGAAGATGATTCCAATGGAGACATTGATTTTGTGCTGAGGATACCTTGTGGTAACTCTGTGTCCTGTGCAGGCGGGAAGGCCATGTCATACCAGATGGAGTTGAGGATGATGTTGGATACGGTGTCCAAGGGGCCGTAGCAATGTCCAGCCACAAGGAGAGCACGGAGAAGGCGACGGCGGCGGTTGTTGTTGGGCAGTTTGGCGAGTGCCTTGATGTAGTACTCCCCCAACCGGCAGCAGCAGGGCGATGGCGTTGAGAATGATGTTGCTGACGGGGTCCAAGAGACCGAAGCAGTGCCCGCCGGCGAGGATGCAGCCTCGGAGCTCCGTCATGCTTTCCAGGGGCAGCATGCGCGCCGCCTCGCTGTAGAATCCCACCATTGTCTTCCTCATCCTGCCGATGGGGTCGTCAGGCCGCTCCTCCTTTTTCCCATCATCCCTGAAACTACGGCGGGTTCTCATCTCATCAAAGCTGCCTCAACGATCCCCTAATCAAAGGAGAAGATAATAAGATGGCCAGATAGCAGACCTCCTTTTTTTGTTTCTTATGCATATCCAAACCCCAACCGTGATCCTCATAATCCTAACGGAGCGTGCATGCCGTTTTCTTGCTTTCCTCCGACATGGCCGGACCTGCAACGAAAGCCGGCGGCTCCGTGCACAACAACCAACCAGACCAGAGAGAGGACGAGATCGAGCTTTCCTTGTCACGCACCATCGCATCACATCGCATTAATGTGACACGATGTATCCAGATCCGGCATTACAGGCGTGTCAACTGCATGCATTGCCTGCGACCAATGCCTAATAACACGATTACTGCATTCGACTCCATCCATCGCCGCTGCTTGATCAATAATATGAGAAGCTCAAACACTTGTTATATTTACGGACATATTACAGTCCCCAACTAGGGCCTAATCTCAATCCATATAGATTATAGTGGATTGAGGTGGAAGATGAACTAAATTCTCCTTCAATCCCTCTCAATTCATATAGATTATGGATTGAAGTGGATTGTTTAGTATACAAACAAAGCCTAATGGGGATTGTGCCGGTCCATGTCTCGTCGCTTCGCTGTAGAAAAATATAATGAGCTCAAAATCTGGACTGGACGAGCTCAAAATCCATATAGTTTTTTTTTAGAAAAATATAAAAATTAAGTGCAGGACTGGACGAGCTCAAAATCTGTCGTGCTTTGCGCCCCCCTGAGGCTCTGACCAAAGTCAGCATCGATGCCTTTGACACACATACACACACACGCGCGTCAGCCGGCCCAGACTAGCTAGCCGTTGAGCGGTATGGGCCTTCGCGTCATTCACGCTCCACACGTGGGCCCCGACACCAACACACTAGCAGCTTCACTCGCTACAAGGGTAAAACTGTCAGACCACGCGTTCGTGCAAGCCAGCGAGCCTAGATTTGGACTGTCTGCTCCTTCTGCTACGTTGCGTGCACACTGCTAAACCGACACGAAAACTAACTAATCTCCCTGCCATGTGGGGACAGTTATCTATCTGCTCGTGCTGGATTACTGGAACTTGGTAGGTGTGTAAGCGACCTGTGGGAGGCCTAGCGTTTCCCTTGCGTGCCCCACGACTTGCTCTCATCGCTAGCAGCCCAAGGCGCAACGCTGCTCCGTGCACCCAAGAGCTTCAACAATCTCTCTCTCTCTCTTTTTTTTCCTGCATCTAGTACCAAGATTATTCCAGCATCCATCTTTCTTTCTTTGTCTAATTCTAACCTCGGCTAGCTAAAACTTAAGATAATAACAACAACAACAGAATGAGATGATACATACCACTTCTAGGTGTGATAAAAAAAAAGATTTATTTAGTTGTTTATACTGGTTGCTGCGGCTTGTTGATGCCGTCATAGCTTTTGGCTACTACAAACACAATTATAATAACAATCGCAACTATCTCTTTTGATGATAGGCTAAGTAGAGCACTTATATCTTTCTTATTAATATTATATTGAGCGTTTTATATATAAAGATAAACTGACATGAATGCCTTCTCCCGATCTAACAACATATTTAAATACATTTGCTCTTCGTTGATCAATACTCAATGGACTAAATGCTTTTCATTTGAATAAGGACATATTTGCTTGAGGTTCGAGTGTATTTTGTATGAAAAACTGACTCTCAAGTTTGACATTAAGGAGTAACCACGTGCACAAACCCTTATTAGAAAAAAAAGATGTGTTACTGTGCTAGTACCATCATTCTCCATCATTGGCAGTCACGAGCCACATCCTACCAAACCGGGCTGGGTGTCCCCAGCAAAAAGGCTGGCCATCCATTTCTTTTTACAGCTGTTTTATTCCATTTCCTTCTCTCTCCCTCTCTCTACTTTAGTGCTGATTGCTTGCTTCCCTTCTATTCTACTACTGTTGCCTCCTCCTCTTCTTTCCTCGCAATCCATCCATCCATCCACCCATCCATCCCCCGCATTGCTTTCTTCTCTCCTCTCCGGAGCTGCCCGGCCTCCCATGGCCATCTCCTCCCCGTCCACACTGACGCAGCCGGGGGACTGATTCAACCAGCCAAGAGCCGGAACTGGAGGGAGAGGAAGAACAACCTACTCGGGACCGGCGGCTAGTTGTACTACCGCAAGAACCGAGCCCAAGAGGTTGAGGTGAAGCTGACCAAGAAGGGCTTCGCACCGACCAACCGGTCCGGCATCCCCGTCCAGCGATGCGACTCTCCTCCGGCTGTCAATGCAAGTGTTCTGATCTTAATTTTAGACTAAACTTCAGTTCTTTCTCCTGTGAATGAATGAAATTCTTTGCTAACAGTGCTTGTTTCCCAGGCTGCTGAGAAATAAAAGATGTCGATAGGCGAAATCCTGCGGGAAGAATTATCATCCAGGACGCCGCCTTTCGGTCTGAGGCTATGGATTGTTATTGGCATCAGTATTTGGGTGGTAATATTGTCCATTCTAGGTTTTATGTGCTTCTGGTCCATATACCGGAGAAAGCCCAAAAAGTCCTTTGATAATAAGATCCCAGTATCTCAAATTCCGGATGTCTCCAAGGAGATCGCTGTAGATGATGTGCATGAGCGTGCAATCGTGGAAAATTCCAGTGTGCAAGAAGGCCTTGCTCTGACAGTGCAGGAGAAACCTCATGAAGAGGATTCAGGGAAAATGTTGGCACACTTGGTTAGGAGCAAATCCAGTGATGCCAACAACTTGAGCCAATGCAGCTCCGCTTACCATTTTGACAGGGCTGGGAGTTCATATTCTGGTGATGAAGGCAGCTCGGGCAATGCTAGGAAGCAGTACTCTCAGCATGGAACTGTCACTGCATCTCCCTTGGTCGGCCTCCCAGAGTTTTCACATTTAGGTTGGGGGCATTGGTTTACTCTGAGGGACTTGGAGCATGCAACAAATCGGTTTTCTAAGGAAAATGTCATCGGAGAGGGTGGATATGGGGTAGTTTACCGTGGCAAACTCATAAACAGGAATGAAGTTGCAGTAAAAAAGCTACTCAATAACATGTAAGAATTTCTGAAATCTATTATGAGCGTGAAGGATAGCTTATGTGTAGAACTTGAAATAGTAAGCATGTCCTCTTTGATAGTAGTCTCATACTAATTCTATTGATTCTGCTTGAAATGTTACTGTAGGGGCCAGGCAGAAAAAGAATTCAGGGTTGAAGTTGAGGCTATTGGCCATGTCAGGCATAAGAATCTTGTTCGCCTTCTAGGATACTGCGTCGAGGGAATTCACAGGTAAAAAAAAAACTATGAGTCCAAGAAAAAATACTGACTGATACCTAGCTTATGTGCCTGCAGTCAGATTCATTTACTTTGTCATATGTAATTCCATTCCATCTTCTTGAAAAAATCTCAAATCTACATAAAGGAATTATATATTGATTGAACTGTGGGAATCCATGTGCCAAAGGACATTCATTCACTAATTCAATTTCAGCTCTTGGACTTTATCCATCTCTTCTTTGCCTCTGAAAAAAAAAACATTCATCCATAAGTGATAATAATTGTGAAAAAAATGTTGTTACGTGGCCTGCAATGAAACATTCAATGATTATGTTTGATTTTCTAGATTTTAGTACCATGCTGGATGGTTTAAGGCAAACTTTGTGTATGTTAGAATTTAGGATCCAGTAGAAGTGTTTATGTTTTCATTGGTCTACCACTATCTTCTAGTGAAATCCTCTGACTGAAAATCTTACATATAGCTTTCACCAATTATAAGTGATGGGATAAAATTTGTTATTAAGAGAAGAGAAACTTTCCTATTGGCACTCCGGGTATACATTTTATTTTTAGCCATGTATCTGACTAAATAAATAAGAGGCCTCAATAAATAAAGTTGTTGCTTCTAATTATCTATGTTCTTACACCTCTGGAATTTTTTTCAACCAATGGAACAGCATGGCGCCGTTCTGAAAACTATCTTTTAACCAACAGCAGTAGTGTTTGTCTTTCTGTTTCAGGTCCCAGACAGCCTGGTTCATGTAGCTTCCACTTCAGTGTTTGTCTTTCTGTTCAGTTCATGTAAATTTACGACAGCAGATTCATGTCCTTTTTTAAGCATGTTCTATCTCACTACTAGGTACTGGCCCAATGAGTTGTTGAAACCATGATAATTAGACTTTAGGAAAAACGTGTTTAGCCAGGTGGATTGGCTTGCACATCAAGTCAGTTACGAGTCTGAGTTGATCAAACTCCGACAGATAGTTGTTTGTTTTTCTGGCAATGCTAGTTTTGCTTTTATGGTCTAGATGCAGCTCTGTTAGTGTCAAACATTTCAACTGGTGGATGCACATCATGCAAATCTGTTTCACACATCATATGGTTTTTTAATCTGTCGAACATTGTCCTTATTTATATTATCATTTCAGGATGCTTGTGTATGAGTATGTGAATAATGGAAACTTGGAGCAGTGGCTTCATGGTGCCATGCGTCAACACGGTGTTCTTACTTGGGAAGCCCGGATGAAAGTCATTCTTGGAATTGCTAAGGCGTAAGACCTGAATCATTCATCATTTTGTCTCCTTTTTATACAAGTATTTTGTTTGTCTAAGACATTGCTCTGAATGATGTACAGGCTTGCTTATTTACACGAAGCTATAGAGCCAAAAGTTGTGCACCGTGATATCAAAGCAAGCAATATCCTGATCGATGAAGAATTCAACGGCAAACTTTCTGATTTTGGATTGGCGAAGCTTTTGGGTGCAGGGAAGAGCCATATTGCTACTCGAGTTATGGGAACTTTTGGGTGTGTATTTGAATCGTCATTCTTTCATAGTAGCACTTAAGATTGTCTTAACGCAAATAGGTGGTCTTCGTTTACAATAGGAGAGTTAACGAAGCATTCACCTTCTGTTGTTCAGGTATGTGGCCCCTGAATATGCCAACACGGGCCTGTTAAACGAGAAGAGTGATGTATACAGTTTTGGTGTGCTATTACTAGAAGCAGTCACAGGGAGGGATCCAGTTGATTATGGTCGGCCTGCGAATGAGGTGAGCATGCACTATCTCTGCCGTATCACACATGATCAAGTAATCCATACTAGTGCCCATTTATTTCGCAACAAAACTGCTTCTACTTATTTATGTCCAGTAGCCCTCGTGACAAGTGTAGTCTACTCTGAGTTTCAGTAAGCTGTAACATGGATTTTGATGCAGGTCCATCTTGTGGAGTGGCTCAAAATGATGGTCGGTTCAAGAAGGGCAGAGGAGGTTGTGGACCCTGACATGGAGTTGAAACCAGCAATTCGCGCTCTTAAGCGTGCTCTTCTAGTGGCGCTGCGTTGTGTTGATCCAGATTCTGAGAAAAGGCCCACTATGGGTCAGGTTGTGCGGATGCTGGAGGCAGAAGATGTCCCGTCCCGGGAGGTTATACAACTTTTTATTTTCCTCCTGATATTGATTCATATACCTTTGTGCAAGTAAGTCTGAATCTTCTGTTTGTTAATCTTTTGAAGGACCGGAGGAGCCGGAGGGGCCACAGCGGCAATGCAGACAGCGAGTCCAAGGCAAGCTCAAGCGAGTTTGAGATAAGCAGTGATCGAAGAGAGTCTGGACCGTCCGGGAGGTTTCAGTCCTAACTCCTGATGAGAGCACAGCAGATCATTCGGACTTGCAGCATTGCAGGAACGCATTGCATTTTTCTTCTGCTGTAGGTATTGTTAGTAGCTGGAAGGCAGAGTCAGGTCGAACTCCCTGAGACTTGGGTGTAATTTCTGTTGGGTAGATTGTTGGGTCTAGCAGATTGTACATAATTGTGTTTTCTTGGTTTCGGTTAGAAATTCTCGGGAAGTATCTGAACTATCAACATTTCGAAATCAGTAGAGTTCGTTATATTTCTGTGCGCCAAGCTGCTGGAGTTTTTTTTTGTAACTGACAGGTGAATGCTAAAAGCTGGCCGCTTTTACCTAGTTATACTACCTGAATCTGTATGTCATTCGAATGAACACGTGCTCGGTGGTAAGTGGTGACTAGGCTGTTAGTTACGGCCGAGCGGCTCGGTTTGTGGGCCTATTTATCAAACTGGGCCGAAAACAAGCCCATAAAGAGCCCAGATGAGCAACTATCATTCGCGAGCCCGGAAATATCTCTTTCTCCTCCCCAATCTCGCGTCGCCTAAACCCATCATCATCATCCCCGAATCCCAAACAACAAGCCCTCGTCCGCCATGGCCGCCGCCGCCGCCGCCATCCACCACGCCGCGGCTCGTCCTCTCCGGTCCCTCGCCTTCTCCTCCGCTAGGTCCCGTTCCCTTGTCCACCTCCTTGCCCGCCCTCTTTCCTCGTCCTACGCCTACAACCCTTCCGCCTCTCCCAACTATGTCCACCAGCCCCAGCAGCAGCAGCAGTGGGGGCCTCCTCCTCCCTCCGGACCTCCTCCCCAATGGTCCCCGCAGGGACATACCCCTCCGCTGCCTCAGAGGAACTACCAGCACCAGGGGCCGCCGCCGAGGAACTACCAGCAACAGGCGCCTCCCGCGCCGCGCCACAGCTACGGTCCTCCGCCTCAGCAGCAGCAGATGACGCCTCCGCCGCTCCGTGGCTACGGGCCTCCACCCCCGCAGCACCAGGCGCCACCGCACGGCTACGGGCAGCCTCCTCCTGCGCATCAGCAGCGTGCAACGCCCCCGCCCCCGCCGCAGGAGCCTGTGTTAGGTCCCGGGGAGCTGATGGCACTCTGCCGGGAGGGGCGGGTGAAGGACGCGGTGGAGCAGCTCACCAAGGGGGCACGCGCCGACACGGCCGCCTTCTACGAGCTCGCCGCGGCCTGCTCCAACCCTAAGCTGCTCGAGGAACTCAGGAAGGTCCACGACTTCTTCCTCCGCTCCCAGTTCCGCGGCGACCTCCAGGTCAACAACAAGCTGCTCGAGATGTACGCCAAGTGCGAGGCCATGCCCCATGCCCGCAGGACGTTCGACAATATGCCCGACCGGAACATTGACTCGTGGCACATCATGATCGATGGTTACTCTGTCAATGGCCTTGGGGACGAGGCGCTGCACATGTTCGAGCTGATGAAGGAGTCCATGGCGCCCACCAGCCACACCTTTGTGCTGGTGCTCAATGCTTGTGCCAACTCGGAGGCCATTGAGGAGGCGTTCCTTTACTTTGATGCCATGTCCAGGGACCATGGCATTGAGCCTACGGTGGAGCACTACGTTCGGATCATTGAGGTCTTGGGGAAGTCGGGACATCTCAGTGAGGCTCTGGAATACATTGAGAAGCTGCCTTTCGAGCCCAACACCATGGTCTGGGAGTCACTCCTGAACCTGGCACGTATGAATGGTGACATTGATCTTGAGGATCGGGCAGAGGAGTTGCTGGTCTCACTTGACCCATCGAAAGAAAATCCTAAGAAGCTCCCAACTCCACCTCCGAAGAGGCGTCTTGGGATTAACATGCTCGATGGGAGGAATAAGCTGGCAGAGTACAGGCTGCCACCCAAGATTGAAAAGAAGGTGGTTAATGAGCAGAGGTATGTCCCTGATACAAGGTACGTGCTCCATGATATTGATCAGGAGGCAAAGGAGCAGGCATTGCTGTACCACAGTGAGAGGCTTGCAATCGCTTATGGTCTGATTAGCACCCCAGCAAGGACTCCTCTTCGCATTATTAAGAACCTCAGGATATGCGGCGACTGCCACAATGCCATCAAGATCATGTCGAGAATTGTTGGTAGGGAGCTCATCGTGAGGGACAACAAGCGGTTCCACCATTTCAAGGATGGGAAGTGCTCTTGTGGCGATTATTGGTGAACACGAATCCTGGCATCTGAAATATGGCATGACACCAAAGACTTCAGGCATTCTATCCTATGGAAAATATCCATGCATTCAAGCATAAACAGTATAAAGATACCTGATGGTGGTGTTAGTAGTTTACCATCCTTAGATGCTTTGAAGCTACTTATTGTCTTTAGCATTTAGCACTTGTATGCATAACTGTCACCTCTTGGTGCGCTTAGTAATCACTATATCCCTTATCTGTATTGATATTTGCCTTGTTTTTATGGGAGTAATGCGTTGGTTTAGAATGTAACTACTTGGTTGCAGGAGCATCATTTCTGTCTCATTTGGAATAATTGATTCCTATATATTTGGTCCGTTTGACTAGCGTTGATGCTGCTGTCGCCGTAGGCTAGGTACCCGGTTCTTGGCTGTAATGCAGTGCAGTTGCCCCAAAATTTTGCAGGTGGAATTTCACTTTTCTGAGAATCCTGTAAGCAGTGTAGCTTGGAATTTCACTTTCTGAGAATCCTGTAAGCAGTGTAGCTTTGCTTCGACTCTTGCCAGAGGCTGCTGTTCTGAAAAATGATGTCGGATTAAACCAAATTTGACTGGTTAACCTCAGGGAATTAGTGTAGAGTACTGTGCGTGATAGTGGTTTTGTTCTTCTGCGGCGTAGCTTGAAATGAACGAGCATCAAAGACGATGGGGCTTCTGGATGCATAACGCGGCAACGGCGCCGTGGTCTGTAGAGAAGAACCCACCAAACAAACAATTAGGCCCGTCTACTGCAAGACAGAGTGGGAGGCCATTAGATAAATCGGCCCAATATTCGCTTGAAAAGGCAACAACTTTTTTTATCTATGGTCACCACTGGCTGACTCATTGATCGATTAAACAGAGGCGGCTACAGCTACAGTTGAGAAATGCACCCCAATTTCTTACTATTACGCAGATGGCTCTGTGCGGTCCCTTGCATGCCATCCTCAAAGCTGTTCATCAATCTTGCTTAGCGGACCAGCAGTTCCTGTTTTTCTTTCTTCTAGAGGTACATCTTGACCTGCAGTTGCGTCCACTGGACTAGTAGCTTTAACTAATGTAGCTTTGCATGTTCAACTTCAATGAGCAGCATTTATCTCCTCTTTTCATTCCAGTTTTAAAATTTCAATAGCTGAAGATGAGCAACGGTGCATTTGAAATAAAGAAGGCTGATGGCGCCATCAGCAAGTTGAGTCAGTTTACCAAAGCATTAGCAGCACCTACTAGCAATTCCCTGGAATTATGGTGGCAACTACCCTTCCATGAAAACTCTGCCTATGGCTATGCAGTTGATCAGAAGGGAGGAGGCCACCACCGGTCTGGTAAAGCTAACATGCAACTGAAACTGATCAACACCTGACATGAATCATTCGTTGTTCACTGAGGTCATTTCGGTTCCATGCATGAAGTCGATGGTCCCGGTGCCTCCGTAGCTCCATCTCCATGTGATGCAAGCAAAGCAAGTCCTCTGACACTGCCAGGAGACGGAGAGATTTTTGCAGCGCCCGGGAAAGCCTGGCTGGGCTCGCTCCCACACAGTTTAAGGTAGTGTACATGGTTTCTTTCATCAGTGAGCACGTTTATATGATGGGCACCATCTCCTGGGCCTCCTGCTGCCTGACGCGCCATAGGTCTGCATTTTATCACAGTAAAATGGCTGCCACCAGTTTCGTATCCGTCTCTTGCCTTAGCTTCCGTTGCATCGTCTAGATCGCAGGTTAATTTGCATGCTCCTTTTGTCATTTTTTTTTTTGTTAAAGAGGAAAACAGGGCAGGCACATCCTGATGGGGGACTTGGGTGTATCTTTAGCCTGCCTACCTCTCTCGGCAGTTCAAAAAGGTTGCAAAAGCCACCATCGGTAGCCATTCTCACACAGCTCCATCTCCAATTTAAAGCGACGCTCATCCAACCTAGCATCTCCATCTTTAATTTGAACAGTAAAGCTGTCAATGAGGGACGCAGTACCTATTGTGCTTGTGCATGAGGACACATAAACTACTTATCTGAATCTGCACGATGATTACTACATACTACCATCGATGGACCCAGGAATAGTAGATCATCCATCATCGAGCTTATTATTGCATGAAATGCAGCAGCAGCAACTAGCACGACAAGATGCACACAAGAAGTTATTGATGGTAGTGGTGCTACGCGCCACAATCCCATCTCATACATGGTGGCAAATGGCATGGCTCCAAAATCATTCAAGGCCTGTGTTGGTTGGACCGGGTAACAGAACAGAACAGCTTTGCACTGACGGGACTGCCAAGGGACCCTAGTTTGGTGTTCATCATTTAAAACGGGCCGGGGTAGGATTGCTTTGGACCGACGGCTCGATTCGTTGTAGTAGTTAGTAATGGTTTGTTACGCGTGCAAATTGTCTTGACGATCCAATTATTTGGTGCCTTCTGCCTTTGTTCTAGTAATCAAATACTAGTATAGTTACCTAGTGGTGTCCGTGTTACTAATCGCAAAAAGCATCACCGATACACACTTAGGCAAAATGGATTCTGAGTGAACCCACCGCTGTCTCACTTTGATCAGTGCGTCGATCCAAAGCATCACCAGCTTCGAGCAGAAATGGTCGGTTCCAGCGTAGGTAGAGTACCCAAACAAAAGAGTTTGGAGATTCTCGTTGACATTCCAAAGCAGAGTACATACTCATACTTGCTTCACTTTCCGAGCACGAGGAGTATTTGCAAAAAAATTGCAGGTGACATTTGAAAAAATAGTTGGCGCCGTCATACGGTTGGGCAGCGAGAAGTGACGCGGCGTCCGAGGCGAAGGCAATAAAGAGGCATGATTAAACGGAAAGCCCTTCCTTGGTCATCTGTCGGAGCTCGAATTCAAAGCTGCTCGCCCGCCCGCCACGCACCCTTGATCTCCGCGCCACAAGGACGCATGCATCGAATTCAGAGGCCGCCTTTATTTTTCCTTTTACAGTAGTACTCCTAGTAGTATTCTCTCCGTCACATAATATTTGTTATTTTAGTATTTAATAGAAAATTAAGAAGAGAAGAAATAAAATAGTTATATAGAAAACGAGGAGAGAGATAGAGGTAGAGGTGTATTGGGAAGAGAAAAATATGTCTCAAAAAATGAGAATGTCAATTATTTTAAAAAAAATTGGATGTGACTAGAATATCAATTATTTTGGAACGGAGGGAATATGTTTTTTTTTTCCTTCAAATACTCCTACTCCACTTAGAATTCGAGCTCAGGATGTGCCGATATGAACTTGAACTGCATGAATCTTGTTGTGCAGCTGCAGCAAACGAACGAGGAACTCATTTTTTTTTTTTGAAAGATCCACGGGGAACTCATCAGTCCAATCTAGTCACTGGCTCACTGCTCCCTGCCAAAGACAGAGCAACCCCACCCACTTGAACGTCCATGCCACTGGAAACATGTGAAAAATGATGCGAGAACAGCAAAAAGGGGAAAAAAAAAAGGCAGCTCTGGTTGACAGATTCGATTGATATCCACTGTCATTTCCAGTGTGTTGTTGCTTCATTTCAACTGTTGCAGCTACAGTCCGCCAATGATCATCTTGTGCTCGGCATCTACTAGTATTAGGCTGACTCTAACAAAAAGATGTAATTTTGAGAGGCAAATTTAGGTTTGCAGTGTTAAAGAGGGTAAGCATTAGTTATGGTCTCCAATAGATATTGCAATTTGGTGAGCCAATTTAGCAGGGAGTTCATCCACCCACTTCTAGCCCGCCGAGCTCCGCCCACGTGGCACCACCTCCACTTCCGTCGGCTAAGCTCGTGCGCCTCCGTCGGCCGAGCCCGCACGCCTCTGTCGGCCGAGCCCACGCGCCTCCGCCTCCGCACGCCGAGCTCCGCCTCCGCCTCCGCCTGCCTCCGCCTCCGCGCGCCAAGCTCCACGTCCGATCGAGCTCGTGCGTCTCCACCAATCGAGCTTCGCCCTGCGAGCGCTCCACCTAATGCCCTCCGCGCGTGCCGCTGCTGACCCTGCGAACCATCGTCCGTCTACCCCACGAGCTGCCGCTAGCCCTGCGCGCGTGCCGCCACCTGCCTGCCCCGCGAGCCGCACTCCCGTTGCTACTCCTCCAGCTCCCCATCAAGGTCAATCCTGACCAGGCCACTGTCTCACACACGTAGGAGAGGACCGAGGATATGCATTGGAGGAGAGAGAGAATCCAATTTTAGCTCCCCTCTCTCCTCCAATGTAAAATGCATTGTCATTTATCTTTTCTTACTAGAAAAGTGTTTCTACTCCTCCATAATATATTTTTGTATTTACATCTCCCTTATTGTTGTCAGTTTTAGGGCCTCCACAATGGATTTTAGATGAAGATATGTGACGATACCTCCAACAATAAACAAAAAAAAATCTTCAGCTTTAGAACACTGCCTAAGAAAAATATTGGCCTACACGTCAGAATAGTTTGTTGATTCTTATCTTCTTCCCTATCTTAATCTCTTTCCAATTTTAACACAACGGTGGCTCGCCTCTTGTGCGCTGCCACGATCAACGAGGACGTAACACTGAGCCGTCACCTGCGCTCGCAGAGGAAGGAGGACCTGTCGTCTTCGTGCCCTACATGTGATTTGCCGTCATTTTCGCGTGTCTGCATGCAGCTCAACGTCCGGAGGGTATCTTGTCGTTGCGCCATTCTCTGCTTTTCCCATTCTTCTCTAAACTTCAATGTGACAGGACACCTTCGACGGCGACGGCTCGGTCGAGTCCAACTGCGGGAAGATGTTGGGTTTGATTTGGCGCGACAACATCATTAAATGAAGAAGGACTTGCGGATGATTGGCGTTGATGCACGGAGCGACGACGTCGAAAGTCCGGGAGGAGAGCGGTGGAACGAAGCACTCGATCTGATAGGATCACAAAACATGTGATGTAGCGATGAGTGTAGCGAAAAAGTAGTGTTAGATTCATCTATATATCACCGTTACTACGATAGATATCGTTATTCTCTCTCCTATTTTTTTTCCACCATATCAGATGAGAGTCCTATGTGTGCCTATAAACGCTAGCTATACTAAACCAGTGTAAAGGCCCTTACACCTTTTCTTTTCTGCAGCTTTGTTCCTTCTATAGTACTACTAGTAGAGTACTATTCCCACTGAATTTTCCACATTTCATCAACGTGTTTAATAGAGTACTATTCGCAATGTTACAACGTATTTGGTGCCATTTGTCACTGCGTGTCTTTCTTTCACCTTGTTCTTGCAATCATTTGGAGGCAGCGGCCAGCGGGTGCTTCATGGTAACATTGCGACGCGGACCTCACTCACCAAATTTTCTCTGTACCGCTCTTCACTTCCCAGGTGGACCACGATATGTGAGCCAGCAGCTGCTTCCAATCTCAACATGTGGGTCCAGCCGACCACAGGACAGACAGTGCAGTAGTTCTCTGCTCGTCCCTTCCTCTTGTACCAACTGATTTTGCGACACATCGGCATGGTACAGTGGCAATGCCAGAGATGTGAATAGTAGACGAGGGCGTAATTTTTTTTATTTTCTTTTTTTGCTTTTGAGGAATAAAGAAGCGCACAGAAGTGAAGTGAGCTCGGACGGAGGAGGTCAGTCACACACAGGCCGCAGCTGACGATCGAGTTTTAAATGCCTTCGGTTTTTGCTCCGTCTCTCCTGGCGCCTCCATTTCCGGACCACTCCTCCAACTGAATTCCATGCTCCTTTCAGTCTAAAAAATAAATCCATGCTGCTTTCTCGCTCAGTTTTTTCAAATTTGCAACAGAGCAAAAAGCGGTGGCCGTTGGGTTTTTGGAGGGCGACTGCGACATCTGTGGACTCTGACCATTTCTCCCCCTTCTTCCTCGCGTCGCTATCTATCGCTTGGTTACTGCAGCAGCGATTGATTCCTTCTCCTCTCGTCCTGTGATTTCAGTAGCAGCATTTGTTTCTTTCAGTTTCAGCAGAGGGTTGAGCCAGCCGAGACCCCTGGTGGCTTCATCTCCTCCGGGCATTTGTTTCTCACTCTCTAAGCTGCAGACTGCACCCATCCTCATCCTATTGAGAATTGAGAATTGAGATTTGAGATTTGAGATGAAGGAGAAGGGCCTGCTGCAGCTGCAGCCAGAGAAGATGGAGGAGGAGGCGGTGGTGGTGGTGGCCGTGCGCGCCGCGGCGAGGGAGATCTCCAAGACGGCCGTCGTCTGGGCGCTCACCCACGTCGTGCAGCACGGCGACACCATCCTGCTGCTCGCCCTCAACCCGCCGCACACCACAGGTACCTACCCTTTCAGTCCTGTTTCATGCTTGCTTATTAGTTATAGTTTCAAGATCTTCTTCTTTTTCAAATAATAAGGTAACAATCGGAAGTTCTGGGGATTTCCCTTCTTCGCGGGGAGCTGTGCGAGCGGCCACAGAGCAGTTTTGAATCAGACATCGGATGTCTCTGAGCTCTGTTCTCAGATGATGCAAAAGCTTCGTGGTGTAGTGTATGATCCCAGAAAGGTTTGGATAAGACATCTCTAGTTTATTGTTTTTTCTTTTTTTCCTTTCAAAGTGTCTCAATTGAACAGTCGTTGTCCGTTCTGCTGGATTTTATTTATATTCACCACTTGTTGTCCAGATCAATGTGAAGGTGAAGGTTCTATCAGGATCACCTTCTGGTTGTGTGGCCACTGAATCAAAGCGGGCACAGGCAAGCTGGGTTGTGCTAGACAAGTAAAAAACCTTTCCTCTTCGTTTTCCACAAGTAACGTGCTATCATCATCAATTCTAGTTCCCTTTTCTTACTGCTGTACCGGCGTCCTGCTCAGGGAGCTCAAGCATGAGGAGAAGCGTTGCATGGAAGAGCTGCAGTGCAATATTGTTGTCATGAAGCGCTCACGCCCCAAAGTTCTTCGGCTAAATCTGGCTGGGTCGCCTCAAAAGGACTCAAAATCAACTCTACATGATGGTGCTTCAGCTGGGAAAACAGCTGGTGATGTAGATGAGCAGCCAAGCTTGACTCCAGGACCGGCCGTCACACCGAGTAGCAGTAGCAGCCCGGAGTCGGAAACTGCTTTTGAAACTACTGACGTTGGAACGTCTTCTGTCTCAAGCTCTGATCCTGCCACGTCGCCTTTTTCTGCTTCAGATACGAATAGTAGCTCTTTGAACAAAGAGCCTGCCAAGGATAACACCCACACCCAGCGTTCAGATGTAAACATATCTGACTCTGAGAGTGAAACTTCAACCCCTCCACCTGCCTCATCACTCCAGCCGTGGATGGCTGACATTTTACAGGGACCTCCTGCACCATCCAGATTAGTAGCAAACCGACCTAGAAGGACTCCCACAGCTGATGCTTTGCTCGAGAAGATCTCCAAACTGGATCTTTTGACTGAAATCAGCGCAATCAGAAGCAGGTCTGACTTAAACTTCAGAGGGAATGTGAGAGATGTTATCTCCTTGTCAAGAAGTGCACCTCCTGGACCGCCACCGTTGTGTTCAATATGTCAGCATAAAACGCCTGTATTTGGGAAACCTCCTCGGTGGTTCAGCTATGCAGAATTGGAACTTGCAACTGGTGGCTTCTCACAAGCAAATTTCCTGGCTGAAGGCGGGTATGGGTCTGTTCACAGAGGTGTCCTACCTGATGGCCAAGCAATCGCTGTCAAGCAGCACAAACTTGCTAGCTCCCAAGGGGATGTCGAGTTTTGCTCAGAGGTGGAGGTTCTGAGTTGTGCTCAGCACCGGAACGTTGTAATGCTCATTGGCTTTTGTGTTGAAGATAAGAGGCGTTTACTAGTTTACGAGTACATTTGCAATGGTTCACTGGATTCACATCTGTATGGTAAGTGTAGTCCCATTCCAAACACTCAACTACATGACAATTAACAATTACTATCTCTTCAATGGTATCACCTGGATTTCTTAAGCTATATTCCTTTCTCAATAATTTTCTGCACTGCTCTTAGGTCGTAACAACGAAACTTTAGAGTGGGCTGCCAGGCAAAAGATTGCAGTTGGAGCTGCACGGGGGCTGCGATACCTCCATGAAGAATGCAGGGTTGGCTGCATAATACACCGTGATATGAGGCCAAACAATATCCTTGTCACACATGATTACGAACCACTGGTATGATCAACATCTCACTATGAAAATATATTGAAGTCATTGCCATTTGCATTGCTCTGAACTTAACTTTTGCAACTAGACAGTTAGTTCAGAGTGAATCTTAATAGAGTAGTACTAGTCAAAATTAGGCTGTGTCTGAAATACTGTGGATTAAGCATCTTGTATCTTACTTTCATTTTTGGAATACAATTTTGTCAGTTGATCATACTTAATCATGTAATCGTTGTAATTTGTCTTATTCCCGTTGGCATTATAAGCCTTTGACTAATTTTGTGACAGGTTGGAGACTTTGGCTTGGCTAGATGGCAACCTGATGGAGACATGGGTGTTGAAACAAGAGTCATTGGGACATTTGGGTAACTAATCCAGCTATAAACTTTGCTATAATTGGTCAAGGTGACGAGTTGTTCTACTGAACTTTGTTTTGATGTGCAGTTATCTGGCACCTGAATATGCACAGAGTGGGCAAATAACAGAGAAAGCTGATGTCTATTCATTTGGGGTTGTATTAGTCGAACTTGTCACTGGACGAAAAGCTGTTGACATTAACAGACCGAAGGGCCAGCAATTCCTAACTGAATGGGTGAGTTCAGCAGTATATGCACATTCTATATTAACTGATTCCCATTTTCCTGGTTAATATAATTCTGAGACCCCATTGTAGTAGTATGCTATACTATAGCTAATTAGTTACTGAAGAATATTTTAGCAATCAACTATCTTGACACTGACTACTATTTTCCTACTTGTTCATTAGCTATTAATGTAAACTGAAACCAGAATATATCTATTTTCCTATTGTTGAACAATTGATGCTGTCTTATGATGCTGAACGCATTTGTATTATACATGTGTAACAGGCTCGGCCTTTGTTGGAAGATTATGCAGTTGACGATCTCATTGACCCACGCTTAGGACGAAACTTGTCAGAAAATGAGGTCTACTGCATGCTGCACGCAGCAAACCTGTGCATCAGGCGTGACCCTCATTCACGGCCACGCATGTCCCATGTCAGTTGTCTCTCCACAATCTACTTGAGTAGTTTTTGTTTGTGTTTTTCCAGAATCTTCAGTACTAGCGTGAAGTAGTTTCTGTATGCCTAACCTTTGGGTATTTTGTTTTTTTCACAATCTCTGAAGGTTCTCCGCATACTAGAGGGCGACATAGTTGTGGATGCCGGCGGCGTTTCTACTCCGAGCAGTGATGCAGGTAGCAGGAGTTGGCGTCTGATAAACGATCGACACGGTAGCCCTGCTAAACATGATTCACAACGTTTCGATGATGGAAAGGACCCTTACGAGACGACGAGAAGTACCTGGGATAGGAACAGGCAGAACTTGTCTCACAGATACTAGCTAGGTAGGATCCTTTTTTGTGTAGTTCATCGTTTCTGTATGTATCCCACATACATACCCTCCTCATCTTCTTCCCTTTTACTGAGAAATTGGTGTATCAATCTCGTTGCTTGACTATTAGTGGATCGACTGATGCTTGCAAAGTTGCAATGATGAACTCAACTGGACATGAACAGTTGTCAATGTCAAGATTAATTTACTTGTTGTCGGACTCAAGTACGAGTCGTGGATAAAAATCAATACGTACTTTACGTATTAGGATCACAATCCAACATGGTAATTAAGATGACAGACAGAGTTCGGATCCCCATATTATTCATCAGATGTAGAGTACGTACAAGCTAGAGACTATATATATTCTCCACCATATATAGATATATAGATGGAAATAAGGAATTGTGAAACTTAATTAGGATCGACCATGGACGACGAGGCGGCGTCTCCTGAATCCCATCTGAAAAATCTGAACGACGACGTGGTGACGGAGATCCTGCTCCGGCTCCCGTCCGTCTCCGTGCTCCGTTGCGGCGCCGTGTGCAAGGCATGGCGCGCCATCACCAGCAATCCCGTCTTCCTCACTGCGCACTCCCACCGCCGTCCTACAGAGATGATCATGCAACGCTACCTCGATGCTGGTAGCATGATAGACACCATGATCCCATCACTCATCATCAGTGACGACGACGATGCGGATGAGCACCGCCGGTGTCTCGATCCTAGGTGGTACTGGTACGCATCATCATCATCATCAAACAAGTCATCGTCAGAGGGCTACCGGTTGATCGCTTGCTGTGACGGGCTGTTGCTGTTTGAGAGATGTCAGTATATATTTCCACATTATCTAGTGTGCAACCCGGTGACCCGGTAGTGGATTGCTGTGCCGGCACCATGGAGCGCCACCAGGATGACGCTGCCCTGCGCCTTGTACCTCCACAAGCCATCTGGCCAGCACCGCATCCTCTTCCTCACCAACGATCAGTTCGATGATAGAGGATCGTCGGCGTCGCACTATGTTCGCTCTCTGGAAGATGCTGAAACCTGGCGACTGGGATCGTCGGCGAAGGCCATCCAAATTCTGGACCCTGTGTTCATAGGCGACGACCTCGATGACTATCGAGGCAGGTTTACTCTCTGGCTGCAGCATCCCGAGGCCAAGGACACCAACAAGATCCTGGCCTTCGACACCGTGTTAGAGACGTTCCGGCGAATGTCTCGGCCGCCGCTGTTGACCACCATGGACGGCAACCAGCAGCAGCTCTTCATCTTCTTGTCCCTGCTGGAAGTGGACGGGATGGTGGCCATGATGGCCAATCTCCGTGGAATCATGGACCTCTGGGTGCTGCAGGACTACGATGACGACCAGACCTGGACGCGACGCCTCCGGGTCCAACTGCCCTTGACGCTCATGGATGCACGCTAGGCGATGAACGCTGGCGATGTGCAAGGCCACATTCTTCTAGGAGACTACCATAACAGTTCTCTGGGCTTCTACCACCTCACACGAAACAGGGTGTCCAAGCAAATCCCTCTTACTGCTTGGGTTACGCATGGCTTCAGGGATAGCCTTCAACGCCATGCCTTCTTTGATGTCCTTCCAAATTGAACCAAACACTCGTTAGTTTATTTAATTTTATTTCTCTCTGATATATATGCATGTATGGTGAAAGTTGTCTAGGGGAAGGTGAATAGTCAATTTAAAAATTTGACCTGAAATCAAACTTGATTGCAGATTAAATAGAGAACGATGGAACTTCTGTCGTTCTTTGACGGAACTTCATGGTGACGGAAGTTCTGCCTCACGACAGAAGTTCCTCGTCTATGATGTGGATAACACAATGAACTACGGAATTTAAGGGATTGGAGATACAATACTTGATAAAAGCGAAGCTAGCACAAGTTATAGCACAAGTCCTATAATAAGTAACTAGCAACACAAAGCACAAGATAATCAAGCATAATATATATAAAGAACAAGCACAAGCACAAAAGGAAAAGCGGGAAAGTAAAGAGAGAGACACAAGAATTTTTATCGAGGTTCGGTAACTACACAACATAGTCCCTACTTCCTCGTCGAGGAGCTACGCAAAGTAGTCGGGTCTCTCTCAACCCTTTTCACCGCCAAGCAATCATAAAGACCGTGCTCGGATTTCTTTCTCCACTTGATTCTTATCCTCCGGAGGCGAATCACACCTTTACAAACTTTCTCAAATCTCACCACAAGATTGGGAGCTCTAGGGCGACGCTTAGCCGTCTAGAAATCTTCAATTCCAAGAGTAATAAATGCCTAACGGATGCTTACTTTATAACAATGCTCAAGTGCTCAATTTCTCTCACAAAGAAATTCTCTCTCAATCCAACTCTCATAAAGAGATGAATCCTCACAAAAAGGAGTTAGGGAGAGTGCTAGAAGGCTTTGAGAATGATATTTTCGTAAGTGAAGTCAGCAGCCTTTAAAGGAGGGGAGAGATGAGCTATTTATAAAGGAATCTCAAAAAACTAGCCGTTGGAGTGCATTTCAGTGACTGACAGAACTTCCGTGAAAATCCACGGAACTTCCGTCATTTCAAAAAGAGCCGTTGCACGGGTTAGGATTCTACTAAAAATAGGACATGACGGAACTTCCGTCATAAGCATGACGGAACTTTCGTGACTCTCGGGATGAGAGACTAAAGATTCAACCGATAGAACTTCCGACGGAACTTCTGACGGAACTTCCGTCGCTCTCGGGTTTACGACAGAGTGAAACTCTGGAACGATGGAACTTCCGATGAAACTTCTGACGGAACTTTCATCGCTCTCGGGTTGGCATGTCTAGCGACGGAACTTCTCACAGAACTTCTGATGGAACTTCCTTCGTTCCTGGGTTGGCTGTTTTTGGGTTATTTTATGGCTGTTTTGCTTTATCTCACTTGAGATTTTGTTAAGCATTGAAACTTTGCAAGTACCTATGTGACATCCCTCTTGATAGAGCGGCATGCCTAAACTCAAGATTAAAAATAAAAGAAACTTTCTTCAACTTGAGATAGCATAATTAATACTTGCCACTTTTCTTCATTTGGCTTCAAAAAGGAATTGCCATATGTATTCTTCTTCTAAGCGCCATTACCTAGAGCTTGTGACTTGGAGTATTTGAATCTTTACGATCAACTTCCATTTGTACTCACAAGTCATTTAAGATCTTCAATCATATGATACTCCGAAGTATATGACTCTTGTTGCTTGGTTCATTGAGATTTAGCTTCGCCTGCCCTTCACCACTACTCCGGTCCCTTGGACTAAGCATTGCTTGTCCTTCTCCTTTGTATGTTTCATCTTAATCCGGTCGTGCATAATTCTTCACCATTAAACTAACTCAACTCACATATAACTTGTATTGTTATTAAGCCTTTGTTTGAAGATCTTCTTTATGTTGCTTGATCAAGTTACTTGTAGTCATTCATTCATCTTGTAATCAATATTACACTTGATTTCTCTCACTCTTGTTCATGCATAGACCTAATTATTTATGAAATCTCATTGTATTGATGATCAAGCTGCTCATGAGTGTCTCTTTATCATGTCATCATTTTATCCTTTATCATACTTTGATTGTGGACAAACCTTATCGTGTGAGACCAAATTAACTCATGAACTTTCATGTCTTATAACTAGAATCAGTATACAATCTTAATTATATTTATTTTAGCCATAGAGTGTACATCCAAGATTGTAACCCCTACTTATACACTTAGAAAGAATCATTAGTCCTTTAATCATGTTATCATTCAATACACCAAAACCCATTAGGAGACTAGATGCACTTTTACATGGCCAGTTGCCTGCACTTCCTCCTCTTCAATAATACTCTTCTTGACTATTGAATATATTATATTATGTGCAACCCAACATAGAAAGAACGAATTGAAACCCTATTTAGTTTATTATAAATGATTTAATGGAGTTGCATATAAGTTAATATTTGAAATATTTATCATTTCTGAAAAGTGTCTAAATATATTGAGGGTTGAATCATAAAAATGAAAATGGTGAATCATGAAAATGAAAATAAAAAATACATAAAGGTCTGATCTATAAAATGACCATGTCTTTCTCCTTAATCACTAGTCCTTTCTCTCTCAAAAAAAAAATCTAGCCATAGCTTGACCATGGTGTCGTCTCTTGTCGCTCTCCCCTCTCCTTGCCCCTCTCTCTTCTATGACATGCTTCCCCAATCCCACCACCATGACAGGTCGGCTCCTTCTAGAGGGCTTCCATGATCAGCGACCAAACAGCCAGCCCTCCACCTTATCTCAGACTCCAAATCCATGCTCGTGACCAAGAAGCCAACGCTCGAACGGGAAGAGCAAGGCTGTTGATGTCGTCTTCCACACACGGTTGACATAACCGGGGTTAACCGGCCGGTTAACCCGGTTAACCGGTCCGGGCTGGTTATCTCAGCCGGCCGGTTAACCCTTGGTTTTAATTTGAAAAATTTTAAATTTGTTTTAGATAAAACCGATGAAACCGATCGATTAACAAAGATAACCGGTCGGTTAACCGGTAAAACCAATAAAAATTGATATATTTAAATTTAAAAATATATATTTAAAAATATATCAATAAAATCAATCTAACCAACTGATTAAACGAACAACGACCGTGCGTCAACCTAAACGGATTTTATCTGGCTAACCGGCCGGTTACATTGGTTATCCGGTTAATCTGTGAACCGAACTCAGCCGGCTATACCGGTCCGGATAGTCAACCTTGCTTCCACACCAAGCTTCTTGCTTTATTTCATCCTCCACACAATGAACCGGCTGACGGCTATTGAATATTGGACTAGATATAGTCATTCGATCCAGCATAAAGAATGTAGGTGCGCAAGACCAGATTCTTTTAAGAGCGTTATCGTTGTGCCCATTGGGTTTTATTAAATGATTTATTAATGGAGTTACTTATGTGTTAACAATTACATACAAGTTAATATTTGAAATATTTTTCTGAAAAGTATCTAAATATATGGCTTGAGGGTTGAATTGTAAGAATAAATATGATGAATCATGAAAACAAAAATAAAAAATACATAAAGGACTTATCTATAAAACGATCATGTCTTTCTCCTTTACATTGGTTCTCTCTCTCTCTCTCCTCGTAGTTTGACCATGGTGTCGTCTCTTATCGCTCTCCCCTCCCCTTGCCCCTCTCTCTTCTGCGACATGCTTCCTCAACCCCATCACCATCCTGCACCCTCCATGATAGGTCGCATCGAAGGAGTGGCTCTTTCTAGAGGGCTTCCATGATCGGCGACCAAGCATCCAGCCCACCACCTTATCTCGGACTCCAAATCCATGCTCTTGACCAAGAAGCCAATGCTCGAACGGGAAGGGCAAGGCTGTTGATGTCGTCTTCCACACCAAGCTTCCTGCTTTATTTCATCCTCCACATAATGAATCGGCTGACGACTATTGAATATTGGACTAGATATAGTCATACCATCCAACATGAAGAATGTCGGTGTGCAAGACCACATTCTTTTAAGAGCTTGTGCCCATTGGGTTTTATTAAATGATTTAATGGAGTTACTTATATGTTAACAATTACATATATGTTAATATTTAAAATATTTATCTGAATAGTGTCTAAATATTATAAAAGAAATTGGAGGATTGAATCATAAGAATGAAAATGATGAACCATCAAAACGAAAATAAAAAATACGGAAATGTTTTTCATCTATAAAAGGATCATGTCTTTATTCTCAACTAACCACTAGTCACGTGTCAGCAGGGCTTGACGGATTGGTCAAGCCAAGCCGCCCGCAGAGCCGAGGCCGTGCGCTCCTCAGCCCAGGTTGGGCCTCGTCATGGAGCCTGAGACCACTTTTGGGCCTCGTCAATGGCCTAATGGACTTCAATGCATTCGTCGGCCTGCAAAAGGAAAAAAAAAAACAAACTATGCCCAAGACAGCGAAGCATCATCAGTCAGAATCGTCAACTAATCCCAGCTCAAAAAGAAAAAAAAACAACTAATCCCCACTCATTCATGCAGACATGCAGTACGTTGTTTGAAGATAGTATATCTTAATAGCGTTGGTGGAACATGCAACGAAGGGGAAAAAGGGAACAAGGCCCAATTATCAGCCCAGGCCACTATGAATACTGGAAAGTACGGCCCAATTCTCAGCCCAGGCCACGCAACGAAAATTTAAGCGGGAAACTAGAGTGACGGGATCACAGGAGCAAGCTCCAAAAGTTTTACATTTTCCTGTGAAAATTTACAGTGAAGACACCAAATTAAACCGACTCGGGTAAACTTGCCTGGGCCCACCGGTAACAACCACCCCTTTCCCTTGCTGCTCGGCTGCTGGCTGGCTGGCTGGCGTCTCTACAAATACGGTTACAGCCTGCTGCCTTCTCCACTTGCTTTTGGCTTCCGCCTCCGCCTCCCACCTCTACCGCGCGATCGCGTCCTCTTCCGTAGGCTAGCTAGGCAATGGAGGTGCTAGGAGAGCGTAGCGCGATGCGGCGCTTTGCCCCCGCCACAAGCTCCTGGCCGTCGCGAGACGATGGCGACGGGGATCGCAGCAGCGTCGGTGCTTCCCGCGTCGAGATCCTCAGGCTCTGGAGAAGCAAGGAAGAGCCGAGGCATCAGCGTCGCAACGATTCCCGGCGAGGCGGACTTCCGCCTGGTCGCCTGGGTCGTCTCCGTCAACCACGTACCCGCTCGGCCTCCTCGCCACCGGCCTCGACGACGGAGTCGTCCGCATCTGGGACCCTTCTCAGTTATCCTGGTCAGTAGACTCATCCCCTCCTACTCTCTTCTTCTGTGTGCCTTAGATTATATTGAATGCGGATGCGATGCATGGTTGTTGCGCGTGTTCCATGCTGACCGTTTCGATTCTTAATGTGTTCTGTCGTTTCCATTCTGATGAATGTTTTGTGCCTATATATGTGAATCTTCGGATATCACACTACTAGATTTGTCCCAACCTTGGTTTGAGAAACCGTGAATATGATTGCTGTTGATGACATGACAACGTACCCTTGCGTTTGATTGCATAATGCAGATTGTGCTTCATGTTCGTTCGGATTCAGTCATGACTCACAAGTGCGCGTCTCATCAGGCTGTGTTCTGATTACGCAAATGTTGTGATATGCTATGCACTGAATGTTGTGATATGCTATGCACCTAAATCGACAGGAACGTACTTAGAAATGTGATTGCGAATGAGATGGCAAGCCCTTGCGTATGTATGGTTGGTTACAGATGTAAAATGTTTCAGGTTCTGATTTAGGCCGTTTCATCAGACTGTGTTCTGACAGTTTTTTCATACGCGAATGTTGTGATATTCTATTCACCTATATCGATACGAACGTAGTTATAAATGTGATTGCAAATGAGATGGCAAGAGTATTTTCAGAACAATTACTTATTGGTTGATTGTTTAGCTGTTGATCTGAATGTCGTGTGTGTAAAGTTTAGCTGTTGATCTTTTAGCATTTCCTGTTGGAAGGGAAGAACATGGGTGCACTCTGCACTGTCCTTCTTTCGAGGTTCCTTTTGAAGTTTATCTCATTGCAATCTATTACATTCTTTTGTTTGTTAAGATTCCGTACCTTTTTTCAGCTATCCTGAAGTGACCTCAGAGGAAGAGGAAACCAATGCTGACATGTCATACACCCTTGGTGTATTCACTGGACTTGTTCACAAAGATCCTTCCATGTTGTCTTAGTATGGTTCTCTCCCACACCTTTTTACTATTGAACAAATACACGGTCTGTTCTTAATTGATTCTCTGTATGCAGCTTATCTTGCCCAGGAATAACCACAAGTGAACCTGATTACCCTAAAGCGAACCTCGACAAACAAATGTAAAATTCTTTTACTGTGCCCCTATCAACTTTGTCAAGCCATATTTGTTTAGTTTTGAGGGTTTTTGGCCTGTTATGACAGGGAGGGTCATGCACTGAGAATGGCAGAGAGAATTGAAAAACTTCACACGGAACCTATTGCTACTGAAGGTTGGGATATAGTGCAGAAAGAGGAAGGCAACAGCATTAAAGAAGGTGACTGGGAAGATTTAAGCAGTGAACTAGCAGAACAAGAGTGGGTCTGGGAAGAAATAAACAACGAAGAGTCCAACTATATGCATCTGACTGGCTGCCTGCTTAAAGTGGAAGATCTCAAGGGACCTGTGAGTTCCTCATTCTCTCTTTTCTTCAAATCTGGCCGGTTCGTGCATTCTGCTTTTTAATATTACTAATGCCTCTTTCTTGCAGGTCCGAGGCCTTGCATTTAATCACCATAAAGTAAATCTGTTAGCAGCAGCTGCCTGTGGTGATATACTGAAAATCTATGACATTGATGCAGAATTCAGCAGTTCATATAAGGTGAGTGACTAAATCAACATCTAAAACAACATGATCCAGTCAAGTAAACACATCTGAATTATTTTATTCTAGGTTTCATTGCCCGATAATACCCAAACTACATTCTTGGATTGGAACCCTGGTTATCCTTGTCTTTTTGCATCCAGCAATACTGATGGTGCTGCAAGTAATAACATCGGCTCCCCCCCCTCGCTTTAACTGTCTTGTTTATGTTTGCTTACTGACTCTATGCTGTTGTCTGTCATAATAAAGCTATATTCAATATTGGAGAAAAGAAGCCAGTTGTGTCCAGGTCTGTGTCTTCTTTGCCATTAGCAATTCTGAGCAATTAATCATCACTTCTTGATGTTATATTTGATTATAAACAGTGTGACGTATGGATCAAACAAATACTCCGAGGTCCACTGGAATCCTGATAATGCATTTTCCCTAGCACTTTCTTCAGATGCTGAACCAGTCAAGGTAATCAATTGCCTGCTTGTATTCTTGCCCCTCGCCCTGATTCCAAATCTGTGTAGATCACCTTTCACCCCTACTTTTTTTTTTCTGAAATGCCGAGCTTGGCTTTGATATTAATTTGTAATTCAGAGCTAGATGTGGATATATGCATAGTTTTACTTTCTGCCACTTCAACCATGGTTGTGGTACACTGCCAGCCAGCCAGCCATGGTTCGAGATACTGAACATCACAATTCTTTGTACATGCGTAGATGCGTTTTCTTTCCTCTGTAATCTAAGAATTCTATATGGGTTTGTAACTAAATGTTTCTTGTATTTGTTAGATTTATGATTTCAGACACCCAAGGCAGCCAACTCACACCTTTGGTTCTGAGAAAGGTATAACAACCAGTTCGTTTCCTTTTCCATTGGATTAAGTATATGTGAACCTGCTCTACTGTTTTGTGACCTTGAAAACACTGCCATTTGAGCAGGTATTCGATCACTTGCGTGGTCCTGCTCATACCACAGTTCGATTCTCACAACTGATATGGATGGCGGCTTGGCTCTGTGGAAGCTGAATGGAAATGTATTGATTCTATCACATTGCAAAATTGGCATTGCTCATCATAATTTACAGTGTATTAACCCCTCATCAATTTGTTAGTCTGTAGATCACTATCCTTTGCTTGTGACTGGCAAGATGGAGGAGGCACTTTGGTGTCAGGCTGAAGATGTCATAATTGCTTGCTCCTCTAGTGCCATAAACCTATGGAAGCTTGAACCACCGTGGTGAGGGTGCTGCAAACAAAAGCTTGAACCATCTGTATCTTGGAAAAGTTGAGTGAACAAAAGCTTGAACCATTTGTATCTTGCAAAAAGTTGCATGTCTATGGCTAGTACTTCAGATACTGTAAACTTTGTTGAACACCAGACATCAATCAAATCACGACACTGTTATAATTTGTACCTGATATTGTTAAATTTAGTTGTGTGCTTTGCTTCATCAGTTCGCTATCATTAGTTAAGTAGCTTGCTTTCTCATTTCTTTTGCACATCGTTTTGCCGTGATGCAAAGTGCTAATGCTTTTGCCTGTGCTAGCGGCTCCATCGCACTGCTGTTGTTAACGTGTAATAGAGCGTACTTAGTAGCTCGGTAACCAGAAGCCAGCTGTTCCTAACTGGATGGGTTGCTTGTGATCATTTCCTGGATTTATCAAGAAGAGTCTTCGAAGATAAGACTATAGGTTGAGAGATCAGGTTGGTGCGACACCAACATAACTCGAGCTAATCCTGACCACAGTATATATAGGCCTAAGTGTAATGCCAGTAGACAGCTTGCAAAAGAATATTTTACATGAGATTTACGTGAAGAAACTGCAGGGTTCCAAGAAACAGATTGCAGATGACCTTTGAATTAAAAACCAGATTTCCTAGCAAAATTCTTGAAGAACACAGGCATAAGTACCTCAGAAGCGTTTAACACGTCTAAAGAAAACAAAAGACAGAAGCAGCTAGCTACATCTGATAACACAACACAACACTTCATGCATCTCCGATATACAAGGGATACAAAACACGACCATAAACAGTTGGGAGAGACCCAACAGCACCTTGCGTGAACCCAGGAGGAAACTCATTTCCCACCCAGTGAAGGGAACTGAGATGGGTCTTCGATCACTGGAGCAGCAGCTGCGCCATGACCTCCACTGTTGTCGCCACCATGGAGTTCCCCACATTCGCCATGTCACCTCCCACGACCGTGGCCTCGGCCACCATAGTACCTCTCACCTTCAGCCGGCTTCAAGAACTCATTGATGCTCAGGGACTTCAGAGAGGAGGGAATAAGGAAACAGGAAGCAAACTTTGAGAAATAAAACAACTCAAGCTGTCAAATTGAAGCACAACAAGGTGAAAAGAAATCAGGTACTCCTTTGCACGCTCATCCCTTTCAGCATTCTCTTTCTTTTTCAGGTCTTTGTAGGAGCCATAGAATAATGTCCAAGCATTGGGTGAAAATCAATGTAAATTGACCAACTGCATAGGAAAGAACAGCATGTGAACAACATACCAACTTGATAAAAAATTCTTCAGCATCGTTTTTAAGTGACAGTAATTGCATGGACCACAACTCCTCATCAATTTCAACTTTTCTCTCTTCAGACTTAAGGGCAAGTAAAGCTTTGCATTTCTCCTCCAATACTTTCTCATATTCCTCCAAAGTCATCTCCTGTAAAATGTCGGCAAATCAAGTTTCATTAACTGGTGATTGCGTTTTATGCAAATGACATCCTTTTGCAACCCAATTCAACATGCAGGCAAGAGATAGATAGTGCTACTGTAACTGAATGCATTAACGGGATCAGCCATGTTAAAAGGAAAATACAGATGAACCTCTAGAAGGGATGAGATATAATTCTAGCCTTCTGGGTATGAGTCTGCATTCCATTTTTCATAAATTAGGTGAAGATCCTCAATCAGAACTTAAAAACATAAAAAATAAAGATATGGTACAAACGGTAGCCACAGTTAGTAGCTGGCAGAAGTACCTTACACAAACTCACATACTCAACATGAAGTTTTGCATAATTGGAAAGTTGACAGCATATAAAAAATACAGTAAAATAATATAAATTTTACAGAGGCCTGCTATATTTTGGAGAATGGAGCAATGTTAATGCATGAAATGCTATATTTTGGAGAATGGAGCAATGTTAATGCATGAAATGCCCATAAGAGCATTAAAAAACAGAAAACAATATAGCTATGAAAAAAAATATAAATCCCATTTTCACACAGTGATAACATCAATTGCTGAAAAGCCTTCCACTATAAATGACAAGACTGTCCAGTGGGCTTGACTTGAATGTGAATGGAAAAGAAAATGCAAATGCATCTACTGATCCACTTCAAAAAATAATTTAGTGATCCATGCAAATCTTCTCAGGGCTTAAGAATAGTATAGCATCAATAATGATGAAAAAATGTCACCATGTCCAGGAATCAGCTCTAGCACAATATTTACTGATATGCGGACTACCACACTACACTGATACAGTATGAAGTGGTTAATTGTTGGCACACTGGCATCGTCATATCATAGTAAATCGGAATTATACCTTACCTTTAGGTTCCTGTTCTCCCTCTTCATTTTCTGCACCCTCCTTGCCCTTCTAAACCTCAGACTTTGGAGTATCTTCAGGCTTCTTCTCATCCTCCACCATGGCAGTAGTGATCTCCTCAGTATGAACAGCATCCTCAGTGTCCCTAGTTAGTGACATAAACTCACAAAATTCTGTAATGCTATGAATCCATCATAATCACCAGATAGAAAACTAAAGACTCAATGAACCATCTTAACTGTGCAAGGCCTTCATCAGTCACAGTTCCCCAGTTTCCGCGGCCGGTGCCGCTGTGGCGCTCATATCCCCGGCGTGGACGTCCAGACTCTTCCCCATCCTGCCCATCAAAATATTCGCCACGACTGCCTCCTCCACGGTAAGGCTGGCGTGAGCCACGGCCCCTCTCTGCTTGCCTCCCTTCGCCGTTATCGCCATGGGGCACCCAACCACTTCAAAATCCACCACCATATCCCCCTTCAACGCCAGTGGCATCAGCGTCGCCATAATCTGGCCGTGGAGAAAACCTGCCTCCACGCCCAGGTCCATCTCGCGGTGGAGCACCATAGTTTCTTGCCTCCCTCACTGTAATCACGGAGGAGCAGCGACATTCACAATTGATTCAGACTAAGATGCGAAACTGCATAAATGAAATTCCACATAAAAATCGAATATCTGAATAGACAAGGTGGCCATGGATCCCAGAAGTCGATTATTCCTAGTAAACATGGACCAGGAATTCGACAGATATCACTATGAACTCACCAGCTTGCGTGGGCGGCGGAGGCTTGGTGGGCAGCTTGGCAGGAGCGGGCGCGGCCGCCGCCGGCTTAGGCAATGCGGTTACCGATGAGCTGGGATGGGTCATTGTTATCAACGTCGCCAAGGAGATCGAACTGGTTCCTCGACGTCATTTCCGCACGCCCCGGGCCGATATCCCCAAGTCCCAGAAACGAACCTAGCACGCGATGACTACCCGCGACAAGATCACCATGAATGGGTGGGTGCGGGAGTTCTGTATGTAGGGGGCTTGGTCAGAGATCGCTAAACCCTAGCCGAAAAATTGTCTGGCTTGGCTAAGGAGCTTGGCTCTGGTCTGGTCTGGTCGGAGAGGGGAGTGAGGGCGGCGCGGACGAGACGAATCGCCTTTCCGCTTTCAGACAGACCACACGAGTTTATTGGTTTATCATTTCCGCTTCCAAGTGATGAAAACGGATTCAAGATTGGAGACAGATACGACCCCAGTCTTGCACGAGTATTTTCGTCACTAATTTTTTTTTTCAAAAAGAAAAAAGGTGTAAGTGTAACACCGAGGAGCCGCGTACAGGCCTGAGCTCAAACTCGCCCCTTGACGATGGCCTTTTGAAGTTTGTGAGCTTAATGGAGCCCATTAAGTGTCGTAGCTTCTTTTTTGTCTGCAGTGTACTAGTGTCAAAGGTAAGAATTAGATGTTGTTTTGATTTGTCTCAAGAAAAAAAAAACTAGATGTTGTTTTGATGTATTTTGGGCCGGGGGGATGGTTATTATCGGATTGTGCAAAGCTGTATGCGAATCATGTGCTAGCTGAGATCAGAATCATCCCAGAGTTAGTGGATCAAAGATTAATTAGCACTTTAATGGGTAAGTAGTGACCAATTAGGTAGCTGTCCGAAATCTTCAGGCTTGCCTGTTGAAGCAAAGCGGCAGCAGAGACCTAAACAAAAACACTGCCGCAATTGTTTCACCTCTTTTGGTCTTTTTGCTATAAACAAGTACGTAGTAATCAAGAACAGTGAATCGGGTCATGTACGTAATGCATGTCCCCATCACGACTTGACTCACAAATCTTTTGCTTTACTAGCGGATCAAAGATCCATAGAGCGAAGGCAGTGCAGATTAATAATGCTGAGATTGATTCAACTAGTAGCTGGGATTAGTGCAATGACGCTACGGTCACCACAAACTATATATATATATATACGTCCATGAAAATGACGGATCCAATCATTGTCATCCTGCTCGTCGTAGTAGTAGCAGCAGCATAATATATATTTGCAGCGGCTGTCAATCCAATCCTCCTGCAGATTGTTGAGATGAGAAAATGAGATAGCCTTCCATTTTTATACAAGAGCAAGACTAAGAAAGAGTACAAGACAAACACAAATGCATAGTAACGATGAGTAGGAGGAGGAGCTGCTCTCACTGTGGCGGCTACGGCCACACCTCGATGACAGCATGCCGCGTCGCCGCCGCCGGGCTGAGGCTCTTCGGGGTGCAGCTCCATGCGAGCTCGCCGGCGTTGCAGAGCTCTTCTCCTCCTCGTCCCTATTATGCGGTGCCAGTGGTGGTGTCCATGGATGAGGGCAGCAGCCTCTCCGACGACGGCGGCCGTGGGGAAAAAGGGACGACGCTCATTGGTGAGAGGAAGAAGAAGGGAGTTCCTTGGAGCGAGGAGGAACACAGGCTGTTCTTGGCGGGGCTGGAGAAGCTCGGCAGGGGCGATTGGCGAGGCATCTCCAGGGGATTCGTCACCACCAGGACCCCCACCCAGGTCGCCAGCCACGCGCAGAAGTTCTTCCTCAGGCACACCGCCGGCTCCGGGAAGAAGAACACCATCAAGCGCCGATCCAGCCTCTTCGACATGGTACATATATAGTATCTTTCTAGTCTTTCAGTTATCTGAATCTTTGCAGAACCTGGTCTGAATTTCTGGCTGTCAGCAGATAAATAGTACTAGTATGTTTCCATCTGGGTGCAGGAATCTGTAGCTGCAGTTAGTATATCTGAATCCCCTGGTCTGAATTTCTGATATGTTTCGATGAACGGTGCAGGAATCTGTTACTAGTATCTCCGAGGACCCTTCTGTCTGCAACTGCAAGGGCACCTCTGCGTTTCGGTCTCCATGGATGGACACGACTGCCATTGACAGCAGGATGATGCAGCAGCAGCCTTCGTCAGAGCCAATTGCTCACGGATATCACCACCACTGTTCCCTGCTCAACCTGGAGCTCGCCATGTCCCTGTCGACACCATCCATCGGAACCTAATAAAGCTGTGTATTTTGTCAGCAATCCCGTCAGGGTTAAATATGGCAAGTGTGGTGGAGCTAAAGCTCATCTTGTATTCTTGTCTTATCCAGCAACTCATGCAAATCAAAATGCTACTAGTGCCGCTCCATGGAGCAGAGAAAGCTATTCTAATCTGAACATTTCTGTGTCGTGTGACTCTGCATATCCTCTGCCGCCTTTTCGACAACAAAGATTAAGATAGTGCGCTACTGCTTGGCTGGTTGCTGTGCTTTTCCTTTTCAGAGCAAACCTGCTGGCGTGTTTTCCTTTTCAGAGCAAACCACAGACAACAAAGGTTTTGTGACGTGTCTGTTGCTCCGACAAGTGGTTCTGGCGTCGATTGCAATTGCCAAACAAACAATCAGTAGATTCCGTCGATGCACGTCTGTGGTTCAGATTCACACTCGTTAAATTCACTCCTGTCGTGTGCCCCCGCAATTGCAAAGATGAAAACATGCATGCCCTGTGTTCTTTTCTTCCAAAACGCTAGGGATGAATGACTGTATCTGATGTCCATCTAGCAATCACTGAAGATAACGCTTTTCGTCGCCAGTCTTTGCACATTGCCATCATAGCATAACATCACCAGCCCTTGAACAATAGCAACTCGCATGTCATCTACTTGATGAAACAGAACATACAAGTCTCGTTATCTAAAATGGTACTAGTACGTATGCAATTCATTGTTACTGTATTTAGGAACAAAATGGGTGTGTGTAGATATGTGCCACGTCAGCGCCGGATAGGATGACAGGTCACGTGACACGGGGAAGGAATGTTGATCCTGTCATGGATAAGGATCATTATTGAGGCATTTTCTTGTCCATGCAATCTCGGGCAGGTATTATCACTGTTGTAGTATCATAACACAGAAGACACGATCTCCGGAGCTGCAAAAAAGCCTTTTGAGCGATACTGATGTGCGAGCTACCCTGTCTTTTGGTCTTTACTTTCTTTTGGTGAATAGGGGCCAGTGCCGATACATGCCGGATTGCCAAAATGAGCTTATTTATTTAATCAATCAATCAATCAACGCTACCTCTTGACTAGTGACGCTTCCACAGCCACATGATACCGACGGCCACACGGCAGGTGACGCATTGCCACATCGGAATGGGGTTGTTCAATGCCCAAACTGATTGTAAGACTTACGCAAGAAAAAGTAAACTGCCATTTTTTTTTTTTGACACCAAGTAAACTGCTAATTGAAAGACAGGGCACCAAGCCAACGGACGGGAGGCAAGAAAGAACAGATGATAAAAAAAAGTGGCGTCGCCCGGACTCGAACCGGAGACCTTCAGTGTGTTAGACTGACGTGATAACCAACTACACCACGACACCATTTGGTGAAAAATTTATAAGAATATGAATATTTATACGCATGTGTAGTAACTGAATTTCGTAAAAGAACTGCACGAGTTTATAAATGGTGCAGTGCTTCTCTCCGGGATAAAAGTCGTCTAGTATTGTGAAGCAGTGTCATTTAATATATATATACAGCTTCTATATGATGTTACTATCAAATTCTCACAAATCTTCAGGAAGCTATACATGCCAATTGCCACCCTTTTGTTTTTGCACAGGGTAGCCCGAAAACCTTTCAAAACCGATAGAAGTCGTCGAGTTCACGACGCACGTCCTCGTTCCTGAGCTTCGCCATGGCCGACTTCTCGATCTTCCTGATCCACTCCTTGGACACACTGTAGATTCCACCAATCTGCTCCAGCGACCTGCATTTGCCGTCTTCCAGGCCGTGCCGCAGCTTCAGCACACGGCCTTCTCGATCCGGCAGCCTATCCAAAACCTGCAGCAGCCTCTCACGCAGTTGGCTCCGGAAGATGGCCTCATCTGGTGCCTCCAGAGATTTGTCCGGAATTACATCCTGTATGTAGTTTTTGTCAGACTATGTATGTTCAGTATAGCCGGCAGTGTAGTATATATATGAACAAAATTGGGTTGGATGGAGATTAGTAGTAGTTATTGATCGGAAAATTAAGAAGGAATGAGATTATACTGCGAAATTTGCGTTCTGTCCGAGTCCAATCTCTGTATAGAGGGAAACAACTCTCCGCGAGCATTTGCGCGCCAGCCTGACATTGGCCACTGACACGTCAACCATGGTGGCGATCTCCGAATCTGAAGGGTTCCTCCCTGCGCTGTGCCGGATCGCACGCCGTGCCTCCTTCACCTTACGGATGATGCTTTCCATTCTTGCCTGTACCGATTCAGTTCATCCTCAGCAAACATTTTGATTTCACATGCATGAAAAACTAAAACACTAAAGGTCAAGTGATGTGTACATACAGGCAGCAGGGTCACTCCTGAATTTTCAACCAGGAGAGCCAGCATCCCTTTCCGGATCCAGTACTTGATATACGTGGAGAACTTGCACCCCTTTTGGCTATCGAACTTCTCGGCGCCATCAAGGACGCCCATTTTCCCAGCCTGCATATTCAGTATCATTGAAATAAGATATTGTACATCTTTTAGTCATACAAGAATAATGCTTCAGTAATACAGATGAGATGCCATGTTGGAACCTGAAGTAGATCATCGAAAGCTGTTCCCATTCCTGTGTATGATCGTGCAATGTACTTGACTAGCCATTCTGTGGTCACTAGCAATCTCTCTCGGCAGCAGTAACCTGCCTGCAGCCTGCTCTTCAGCATTGCTTCATCAACTCCAGCTGCCTCTGCCCACTTTTGGTAGCTAACCTCCTGCCCCTCCTTTACCATATTCTCTCTGATTTTCTGAAGGTTTGCACAATCCTGCTCATGAAACAGTGAAAGGAACTCGCTTGAAAAAAAATGTCATGGTTTGGTTAGGTGGAATGACTTCAGAAAATGAGTAGTGGTAGGAAAAAAAAAAGATTATGAGAGTACCTTGATAGTCACTAACAATGCCGACTGTTCTCGCACAATGCTCCGTCTTTGGCCTGGGTAATTCTTCCAATCAGATATAAATTGACTACTGGTAGACTTCCGCGATTTTCTTGGTTTTCGTTTAGACAATTTCACTGAGACCCCGGATGCTTTTTCTGTTGCCCTCATTCTTTTCAGTTTCCTCTCTTGACTCTTGCCACTTCGAACAATTACTCCAGTTTCATCCGCCTGGGTCGGACTAGTCTCTGCATCAAACTCTAAAATCTTATCGAGTAGTGCAGAGTCTGATTCGTGTGAGGTCTGTGTAAGGGTGTCCAGGGTTGCCATGGACATCGACTCATTGAACCATTCAAGAGCTCCAAGCTGTTCGATATGTACAAGGATATCTCTTTCCAGCGTTACAAATTCCTTATCGACCAGGCTAGTCTCCAACTCGTCAAGGTTTTGAATTAACAAGCTGTACTGCAAATTGCTGTTGGTGTAACCTATATCCACCCAATAAGACATCTCTTTGTTTAGCCTGTCGAGCTGCTTAGTTCTGTCGAGAGCATCGTCCAGGGCTCTTCTCTCTGCACTAACCTGAAATTTGCACTGTAAGTATTTCCATCAGGGGAAAAAAAGCCAGAACAATGTGGTGTATTGACGATGAGGACCTTAGTTTTGGTCAAGCTATTTGACTTGTTCTCTGTGATTTGAAGCAAGCCGGACGAAGAAGCTGGAGTTCTCATCAGAGTGTTTCCGCTATGGTATGTGTGACGCTTGAGCAAGATATGCAACGCAAGTACTGCAAAGGACTCGGAAGCAACTGACCTTCCACTTACTGCAACGAATAGCACAAAAAATGATCCAGTTAACCAACCAATGGCCTCTCTGTACTGTATGTCAGTTAATCATGGTCGTGATATGTTTTGGTATTGATCATATAGACAAACTAGCTGTTGAATAAAGTTCAGACTGAAAGTGCAAAATAGGAAAATATCTAAAATTCAAAGATGAACATGCAAAAAAAAAAAACATGTCAGAAGTAATTAGTAGCAGAAAATCATCTCAGGACTCACGTGGATTGTGTGACTGCTTCGGAGGCTGGGCTTGCATCATCCACGACGAGGAAGACGACGAGGGGGAGGAGCAGCGAGAGGCGCAGGGCCTGCCGTGCATCATTTGCAGACTCATACAGCTCCTGTCTTTGCAGAAGCAATGGATGGGAGATGGAAGCCGGCTGGAGCGGGAAGGAGAGCCCGGGCGGGATGGATAGAGAAGAGAATTGGGGCCGAACTGCCACCAGTAAAGCGCTCTATCTAGTTCTTGGCCGGACTTGGCCCCGTTCTTGGCTGGACTAGCTCCCGTCCTTGGCTGGATTTGGCCCCGTGTTCTATCCCCGTTCTTGGTTGGACATGGCCACGCACAAACACCTTGGGCTGAAAACGAGTTGGGATCTTTTCCCTTCTCCTTGGATATTATTTCGCTGTGAACGATCAATTTCTATAATAATAGAAAACTTGGAAAAGCGTTCAACCAGGTTGCTGTGGTGTAGTGGTTATCACGTCAGTCTTACACACTGAAGGTCTCCAGTTCGATCCTGGGCAGCAACACAATTTTTTTTTGCTCTGGCGATTTAGACACATGGAATCGGCACTTCGTATAGAAATAAATGTCATCCAAACACAAATCCCAGCGAGTTTTTAGAGGGATATTTGGGCTGTTTTAAATCCCAGCCTCGACTCTTTCTCTACGGAGGGTCATTACTGGCAGCACGACGTAACGGATTCAATTTCTATAGACTCAATAGTAGCAGTGCGAAGAACCACATGCACATCATCATAAGGAGTTAACATCACGCAAAACATTGTGCAATCAAAAGATACAAGTGCACGGCTAACCAGCATTCATGCATATTGCCTTTCATAAAGAAAAACACCAAGCTTATGCTAACCACCTAGTCAGGCTGGAATTACTCATGATTCATAATCAACATTGTTCAGAGTTTACAGGCATACAACACCGTTCATGTTATGATAAGCATCGCCCAGAATCGAGGTATTAGCACATTGTACAAGCCGCTAACTGCAAGGGCTATAGCGGCATTACAGAAGAAAGCAATAGCATGCTCTGTTTTGTGAAACAGTCTGAAACAGCCGGGACACGGGGACAGATCAATATTTTGCAGCTGGTGTAACCTTTCCCCACATATCTACCTGAACCACCATCTTTGGATTGCAGAAATGGGCGTCTGAAGGAATGGAGCGTAGCGGTGGATGTATGGATTTACAATCCTGCCAATTTTTGCCCAGGCGCTCTGGTGATAGCTAGATGTCACAGGAGCATTGTACATCAGCTTCAACACCTGCTCAACATACAGCTACCCCGATAAGCAATGCAGAATTTTTTTTTTTTTTTGTAGTGACTGATGACTGTTAATATAAGCTAAGTTGCTAGAGGCTGAACAATAATACAACAGAAAGTTCATTGCTAACAACTAATAACTCTGATGTAGCTTTTAGCTGAAACGATAACAATTGTTTACTAACAAAAAAAAAACACATAGAAAAACTGGGATTCTAGCATTGAAATGGTACAGTAAACAAGGTAAATCAGTAGCCATGCCCCAGCTGCTTGAGTTGTGGACATAGGCTAGGAATTAGAATAAGAGTGTCCATATTCTTTGGCTGTGAAGTGAACAAAACAAATAACAAGCAATAAAAGAGGAGGCCAATCATGACTACCTGCCAGTACATGAATGTCTGAATTATGCCACGGCGCCATCTGCAAGAATCAAGGTGCAAAGGTACAGTTCATGAGATCGACTTCTGAGACAAACACAAAAACTTTCAGAATTGTATAAAAATCTGAATCAACATACGAGAATAGCGATATAATCAGAAGAAAACCCAGAGCAATTTCAGCATTTGAACTAAGGAGGCTCAGCGTAGTGTTATTTGTCTCTACCCAAAGGCAAGGTTCTTCCAAGTATTTCCTGAGAATTAACAACAGGGCAGTGACAAAGATTGTGCCAGATGATACAGAGAATAACAGATGGACTTTACAGACAATGGTACAATACCTGTAAAACGTGGAACGAGCGAAATTACGCCTTAGGAATCTAGCAACATGATCAAGTGCCCAGCAGAATACAGGCAATGCAGCAACTGTTACAAAGTGAAAGTTAGAATAGGTAACCATATCCGAAAGCAGCAAAATGAGGGGATCAGAAATTCAGAATCACAAATTTGCAAAGGAAAAACTGCGACTTACTCTTTAGGTGCAGCTGAGACGTGAAGAGCATAAGAGAGAACATCAAGTGGATAAAATCCTTTGTTCCAAGTACAGATTGCAACCAACTCTGAATCGCAGGCATGTTCCATGCTCGTGGTTTCTTTATGCAGAAAATAATATAAGATGAAACACTCCATCATGCAAAAAAAGAATGTGAGGCGTAAACATGAACTACTCATCATATAGATGGAGAAGGTACTTACACCATAAATGTTGTATAGTGAATACGCAGAGGAGAATATTGTTCCCAGCAGTGAAAGTTTGCAAGCTCTGTCAGCAAGGTGCTTTGGTAAAATTGGAAGCATTCCCAGGCCAGCAACTACGAGTACCTATAAAATATAATAGATCGAGTTTGTCACGCACATGTAAACTAGCACAAGCAAGGATGGCTGCTCACCAGTTTGGAAGCAAGTTACTGAGAGGTAAAACAGAGTCCACATGGATGCACAGAATTACAGGAGCAAACGGCAGGTATTTAAGCATACATAACTGGGCATCATCATAAACTAGAAGGACAAGGATTAGTGTATTCCTTACCCAGGCATTAATGGAGAAATGAATAGTCCGTGCATCAAACTGTAAGGGAGTTGCAGCCCTGTCCGTTTGTGTTGGTGGCGGCTGCGGTGTGGATGTCCTGGAAGTAGATCCTACATATGAACATTTCATCTGTCAGATAGGTGCGACTGAACAAAATGATGGACAGCATGTATTGTTCTTTACCTGAATTACGAGCCCTAACATTGTCACTGGATGGCGATGAAGACGACGACCTTACATCTGGCCTGCTGGGCTGTGTGGAGCCCGTTGATGACATGGGTTCAACCACCAGGTCACGATCCTATCAAATCCAAGAGAGGAAGTCAAAAGAAGATTTTAACATCCTCTTGATCTCAACTGACATCTTGAACACATACAAGTACAAGTAAACATGCTTCATTCCATGTTATGGAAATCACAAACTTTCAGAAGCTATACAGGGATGGGTACAGGTATCGAGAAGCTAGCTAAGCAGAAGACAGATGCAGTGACAGGACGAAGAATGAACTACTGAATGCATAATAAGCTAGCTAAACAGAAGGAAGATGCAGCAACGGGAGTAATGAACTTGTATCATGGCACTTCCTGGATCACTAGTGACTAAATGTATACGGTGTCGAAACTAAAGCAAGCAATACATCGAGCAGGTGGTGGGGGGTCAAACACAGTCTAGTCTACAGGAAGTAGGTCACAGGCAGGGTGGCATCGCAAGCGAAGCAAAAATCACTCGAGCTCAACCTCGCCAAGTGTAAGCAACACGGCTTCGCTTCCATACTTAGAGAGAGAGAGAGAGAGAGAGAGAGAGCGAGAAAAGGGAAAAGCGCGTCAGATCCTAAGCGGATAATTCGAGCAACATCATGAGCAGGGGAACTGGGGAAGCCAGGCGGAACCTAAATTATGGGTGGACTTGTACAGGATGGCGTCGGCAGCTTTCGTAATCGGTACTCACGATGTATCTCTGGTAGAACTTGCGCTTGAAGTGGTCGACGACGTCGGGGCGGGAGGCGAGGTTCGGCGGCACGAGGATGTTGGACCAGTAGTCCGCCCAGCGCGCGTCGCCGTCGTAGTCGTACGCCGCGGCCGCCGCGCGCTTCCGCTCCTGCTCCGCATCGGACATCCTCGCCGGCGCCGGGCAAGGAGGAGAGTTGAGTTGGGGATTTTATTTTATTTTTCTTTTTCGCTGGGGCGATGGCGACAACGATGCCGATGCGACCGGTCGCTCGCCTTGGGTTGGGGACTTTTTTTTTTTTTTTTTTTTTTTTTTTGAGATAACCTTGGGTTGGGGACTTGGGTTGGGGGACGACGAGACGAAGCGAGACTCCGCCGTCGGTCGCTCTTCCCCTTGTGGGCCGTGCTGAATGGTCTTATGGGCCACGTAGAGTTGGGCCTGGTGTGGGGAGGTTAGGAATGGGCCGAACAGGATAGAGTTGGATCGACGAGTTAGAAGACGGACCACAAGCAGGAATGGGAATGCGTGCGCGTCCCCATTTCTCTCCTGCGGGTGCGGTGCGGGGAAGCAAAACGAAACCAGCCGCCGCCGGTTTCCTCTCCCGTCGCCTCGCATCCGCTCCCTCCCAGAACTGCGACTGCGATGCAATCCGCCCCAACTTGTCCTTCCATAAATCTTCGCGCGGACGCAAGATTTGGCATCGCCACACCACTCTTCCCCACCTCGCCCAACAACTGGAATTTCGTCGAACGACTGACGCGCTCCATCTTTCTTTCCCCTCCTCCAAGAACTCGACCGAGATGACCATCGCTTCTTCCTTGGGCACTGTGATCGGCGGCGGCCCTCGCTCCTCCATGCCGCCTGGACGCGGCGGGGCCATGGATGCCCGGAATCAAGAAAATTCCGAGTGCGTGGATGCTCAAGATTCAGAGGCGCCCATGGTAAACCTAGCGCCTCCTCCTCCTCCTCCTCCTCGGATTCAAGAACCGGTGAAGCTCAAGCGTTGACGCGCCTACAGCGGAAAAGTAATCTGGTTGTCCAAGAAGCTACGCCCGGCCGCCGTTGCAGAGTCTGGCCTTTGACGACAGGTCAACTGTATTGCTGCGCCGTCGTCCCCAATCGTCCGGGAACAGGATGGCAACAAGGGAGTGGATCGCAAGGAAGAAGAAAAGGTCCGGTCTTTCGAATTCGCCGCCACTGCCTACAGTCTGGATGCCTTGCCGCCTCAGAATGTTCAGAAACCTCTGAGGCGTGATCACTATCAGGATATCGACGAGGAGTGCTGGCTGATCAAGAGGAGTTGCCACTCGGCCATGGTGGCAGCTTATTGCAGTGGTACAAATGGTGCTGTTTGTCCGGTGAACTCGGCAGCGCCCTCCTCAATCCCATCCCCGAGAATCCAGGACAAAAACGCCGTGACTGTTCGACGGCGTGGGCGCATGAACACCAAACCATCTGACTGCAAGACGTACGCGAGCTTGACCTCCGGCCTGCGATACTTGGGCGTGACCGATGATGTGACACCAGTTCTTGCCAAGATTCTCACTCGCACCGATTCCAGCTTAAGCCAGGCACGTCTGCAAATCTCACCTCTAGAGTTCAGGCAATCGCCGCTGCTGACCATGCTCACACCGGACGAGTATGCAAGCGTTCATACGGAGTCCGGGCTGCCAATGGAGGCCCTTGATCGCCATGGATGGTCCTACGACATGAGGCTCGGGTTTGTCAGGCTCAGCTCCGGTATCACATACCGCCTCAAGAAAGGGTGGACAAGGTTCTTGGCACGGAGTGGCGTGCGCGAGGGTGATCTTGTTCAGGTTGGGGCGTTCCGTGTTCATGGAAGGCTCATGCTGACGCTCTTGAATTACGCATTGGATGGCTCCGTCGTCCCCGAGGAGATGGAGGCAGCGGACGGCTTGTTAATGCTGTCAGATTTCAAGTCAGAGCAACCATGAAGGAATATTTTGGCTGGTATACTTTCTGTACTTCTCTGCTTAGCTTGGACTTCTTGGTGCTTTGTAAACTGATGAATCGACTGGTCTGGCTGCTAACTTGACGATATAAGAACTGCATGCTGATTCTTAGCTGTGATTATTTGCTGCTTATGAACTGAATTGATTCTTTGTCCTGGAGAGTGGACACAGAAGAAAAAAAAAACATTCTATCTGTTCCTCTCGAGGAACGAGGAAACAAAATTTCCTAATGATTCCGAATACAGAATAGTTCCTATATTGGTTATTTTAACCTCCATTTCTTCTACACGATGCAATTCATGATCTGCCTGATTTATTTGGTTCATTGCTACTGTTGATGCTCGTACCATTATTCAGTGATGCTTTCGGTAATGATATATACTTCCAGTCCAGGCACATCATCGCTGTTGTCGATCAAAGTGAGTCTCTGCCAGATCATTTTCAATTCCTTTCTTGCATGAACTGCAATGCTGGAGGCCTGGAGGGCAACACTTTTGTGAAAAGTCGAAAAAGGGCCGGTCGCCGCGCGAGCCAAAAATTCAGAATTTAGGCTTAATTGGGCCAAGATGTTTGGGCCTGAACCTGTTAAAGAGGCCTTATCACGGCCCATCAGGAGAGATTTTCTTGTGTTGAATAGTTTCGAAAGCAAAAATTGGATGGAAACCGAGTCATCAGAAAGTTATCTCTATAATATATTAATTGAGGTGCGGTCGTCCATAAAGTTAGAGATTGAATTCAAATCGGTTTTGTACCTTTTATATCAAATACCGAATTAAAAAAACCATAACTCCTACGTCCGGAGCTCAAATAAGACAAACTCGAACTCTATCTCGTAGCTCTCAAAACGTTCTACAACTTTGTTATTCAATATAAGTCCGGATCCCGCCGTTTTGGTTTTCAAATATGTGATACAAAAATATTTATTCTAATTCAGACTCCTCTACACAGGTCCGGGCACATATCTCCTAGCTCCGTAGTCCAAATAATATGATCCATATATGTTTCAAAAAGACCTCGATGAGATCTACAACTTTTATGTTTTAACTTTTTCCATTAGAGCAAGTCTTTAATTTCAAAATTGCGTTGCAATGCAGTGCTATTTCTGTACTCCGTGAATTAATTTTTCCTTCCTGATAAAGTTTCTAGAATATGATAAAAAATGATGATAAAATTATTATTTTTAACATATAAAATGATATACTAAAAAGCACTAACGGTAATACAAATGTAATATTTCATTAAAAAAATATCAATAATATTGTATATATATAATAAATTTTTTTTATCAAAGTATATATATAATAATTATATTGTATAAATAATTTATATTTAAATTATAAAGAATATTTTGTTTTTTAAATACTACGGACACTTTGCTAGTAAAAATAGAGTTTGATTTCGTGACTAGCATCAAGATGGTTGTTATGCATCCTCATGTTGGGTCTCGAACGCATTTGCATTCTTCTTTTTTGACTTGAGTAGGTCGATCAGCTCGTGCACTACACCACTGACGCCGCCGTTGTGATGGTCTTCTTGAGTAGGTTCGATCCCCTGCTGCTTTTGCGGAAATTTTTTTAGAACCGAGCCGTGGCTCGCGTGATGGTCTGCGCGGGATTTTACAGTCACGCTCGCCTGTGTCCAGCATCGTCTAGTATGGATGTCTCATTGAAAAAAAATCTCCTTATCCTCTCCACACCAAAGCATAGGTAAAAATATGTGTCATAACTCACACGGTCAACTGAGTCCCTGTGTATGGTTAGGGAGGGGGTTTGGGGATTTTCGCAGTTTGCGCGAGAAGGCTCTTCTCCTTAATTAAATGCTGTTGGGGTGGCTTCTTTCTCGGTAGGTCGAGTTTTTTTTTACGTCTCCATGGCCTTGTGATATGAGGATTAATTTAGATGACGAGGAAGAAAGATGGTATGCATAGTGTGGACAAAAGAAGGAACCTCAAGCAATCTCTCTGAAACTGACAATTGCATGCCATGTAGTACCTAGTAATTATCTTTATATAAGAGCAAATGTAATTTCTTCAATAGAATTTCGTATTTTTTTATTTATGTTTTATTAGGTTTAATAAAAAAAATTTACACAAAGAAACTCCCGTTTTCCAAGCACACCACCTTCCTGTGATTTTCGTATAGAAATTAAGCACCAAGTATATATGGAACAAAACTGGTAGTCACAAATAAGGCACAGCTCTGCCCCCGCCATTTTTGACAGGCGGTCCATTCAACACAGCCAATAACCCCGACCGCAGACGAAGTCCGTCACAAAAGTGGCCTTGTGGGTGCTCTCTTTTCTGAGGGAATTGTTTTTAAGGAGCCCATGCAAAAATCAGAAACAAATAGGATTTCATTCAAAACAGATCAACCGGTATTTTCTTTTCTTTTTCTCAGTCAATAAAGTTTCAATACGTTTAGTAAGAAAATTCTACAGAAAGAAACTTCCCATGAATTCGATATATAATGGAAAAAAACAATACGTATATGAAACAAAATTGTCCCAGTCCCAGTCAACCCTGTCACAAGGCAACACGCCCGTCGTCACTCAGCTGTCTTGTCACACGCCATTTCTGACACGCGGTCCACTCAACGCAGTTAATAATCTCCTGTAGTACTCCTACATGGGTTCCGTGAGTGAAAGGTTAAATCTTCCGAAAAAGGGTTGGAGATGATCAGCACTTTGGGGTGACCCTGCCTTTCGTCGTAAGCTGTTTCTAATCTCTGACACTGATGGATCGTGTTGACGTCGACGAGTCTTCGGCGGCAAGAAGCACGATTCAGCCAACACGGACGGTGGAAACGAACGCGCAGACCTGGTGACGATGTCGGGGTAGAAGAAGCTTCCTTGTTGCCAGGGGGAATCTTGCAGCGCACACCACTCTGCAAAAGACAACTTCAATTTCAGAGGAAGCTTGGATGCCAAGGAAATAGAGCAAATGCTGCTAATACTTTTCTATTGCCACTTTATTCGGTAGCTGTGGCATTACAGTGTGTAGTATGTGTGAACGGTGACTCAGTTAGACACCAAGTGTATTATTCAAAGGTGTATTCACTATAGATAGGATCATCAAGTGGCAAAAAGCTCCTGTGAAGTTCCAGTTACATTTCAACAAAAATCTGGGTGTGTGTGCAATCTGACGTGATTTCGCCTCTGACTGGGAGTTGAAAAAAAGCGTGCTAAACTACTCTATTCAGAGCTCTTCCTTTACGAAGTCATCAACCACTTGATTCCAACCTCACGCATATAAATATCACCAAGCTCTCGACCTCAATTCAACACTACTCACCAAACTCCTTTCCCCTCCCCTGCCTTACCCTACCATCTCCTGCCACCCTCTCGTTCCTCAGCCTCATCTTCTCAGTGCCACTGTTCTGTAACAAGAACAAAGAGCAATAGAAGTTTTCATAAACAAAAGGATTGCAAGAGGAGCAAGAAATTCCTTACCATGGCGTCCTACGACAAGGCTATCGAGTCCTACAAGAAGACCATCACCACAGCTGCATCTGTTGCAGCATCTCTGATGTTGGTGCGCGGTGTGGTGAATGAGCTCGTGCCATATGAGGTTCGTGACCTCCTCTTCTCTGGCCTTGGATATCTGCGGTCGAACATGTCATCACACCACACAATCATCATCGAGAAGAAGAATGATGGGTTAACCAATAACCACATCTACGACTCGGTGAAGACCTACCTTGCGACACGCATCAACACCAATTTGCAGCAGCGCCTACGAGTCAGCATCATGGATGAAGATGACAAGATAATGATCAGCATGGCGGATGGTGATGATATGACTGACATGTATGAGGGCACGGAGTTCAAATGGTGCCTCATCTGCCAGGACAACTCAAGTGACTCCAGCAACAATGGCTATGGCGGTCAGCAGGAGGTCTCCTATGAGGTCAGCTTCCACAAGAAGCACAAGGAGACAGCCCTCAAATCATACCTCCCATTCATTCTAGCAACAGCCAAGGCCATAAAAGACCAGGAAAAAACTCTCAGGATATTCATGAATGAATACTCAGACACATGGTCCCCAATTGACCTCCACCACCCATCTACATTTGACACACTTGCCATGGACCAGAAGCTGAAACAATCCATCATTGATGACCTTAACAGGTTCATCAAGAGAAAGGATTACTATAAGAGGATTGGAAAGGCATGGAAACGGGGGTACCTGTTGTATGGTCCACCTGGGACTGGCAAGTCCAGCCTGATCGCGGCCATGGCCAACCATCTCAGATTTGATATATATGATCTCGAGCTAACTGAGGTCAGCTCCAACTCAGACCTCAGGAGGCTTCTTGTAGGCATGAGCAACCGATCCATTCTTGTGATTGAAGATATTGACTGCACCATTGATCTGAAACAAAGGGAGGAAAGTGAAGGAGGTGACAAGTCAAATTCTACTGAAGGAAACAAGGGAGAAGATAAGGTGAGTAACTTTGAAGTTAGAGCACATCATTATGATATGATCCTTATTATTTCACCTATGGGGCTATGCTGATGAGAATCTGGATGTTCTGAACAGGTGACACTATCTGGACTGCTTAACTTTGTTGATGGACTGTGGTCAACCACTGGGGAGGAGAGGATCATAATCTTCACGACCAATTACAAGGAGCGGCTCGACCCAGCACTGCTGCGTCCTGGCAGGATGGATATGCACATCCACATGGGGTATTGCACCGCAGAGTCGTTTCAAATCCTTGCCAACAACTACCATTCCATCGACTACCATGTCACATATCCAGAGATCGAGGAACTAATCAAGGAGATTATGGTGACACCGGCAGAGGTTGCTGAAGTTTTGATGAGGAACGATGACACTGATGTTGCACTCCATGAACTTGTCGATCTCCTGAAGTCAAAAATGAAGAGTGCCGATGTGACCAAGACTGAAGACAAGGATGCAAATAACCAGTTGGATGAGAAGCAAGATGCCAAAGATAACAGCAAATAATGAGAGCACAAGCAATATCGCTCAAACAAAAAGGAGAAGACCAAAAAGCATAGGCTTATTAATCTAGATAGGTCCCGCCGATAACATGTGACTATGTGAGTATTACTAATGTTCTGTGTGGAAACAATGAAATGCACTCGTATTTAACATAGCGCATAAGCAGAATTTTGTAAATTGTGTGTCAACAGCAAGTATACTGGTACTTAACATTGTCCAGATGAAGGGTTTGTAAGTACCGTCTCAACAGCATGAATATACATTCTCAAAAAAAAAAGCATGAATATACAATACGAATATCAGTATGGTTGTCTTATATCAAACCATACGTAAACCATTACGAACTGAGCACAAGAAGGATACTTTTTATTTCCAACTGCCTGTCCAATTATCTCAAGATTAAGAGAACAAACAAATAGCAGCCATAGAACTAAAGTGGCAGGTGCATTTACCAAACTCTTGGACAAGCCACAGCACAAAAGTTTATGAAACTAGTGTCTGCATGTGCACTTCCTTTTGGTACACAAAATTAAGCAATCGTGTTTCAACTGTCCTGAACAGCAGTGACCGCAGTTTTCGGTTCCTGACAGAAGGGTACAGTAAGCTGACGAGCTGAGGTCTAGTTGGGCGGAAGAGAAGCAGGGTGCAAGAGCGGGGTGAAGGCACAGGCGTACAACAGCTGTACAGAGTACAGACTGAGGACGAAGCAGCTACAGAGCACGGTTGCTAGGTGACACATGGGCTTTTTTAGAGGCCCATGGGCCTTTCCTGGGTGTTGGTTCCAGTGTCAAACCGTGTGTGTTCGATTTGGATTCTTAATTTGTGGGATCGCTGCCCTAATCGCACCCGTGACTATGCTACAAACTTGCAGGGCCAGATCGTTCTGTCCGTATATACCGTATATATCCAATTATTAAGTTGAGCTTCTTCTTCTCTTGCACGGTAAGAAAAACTAAACCAGACGAGACAAGGCATGTTTTAAATTTTTACCATCGACGCTGCCCTAGCTTCAACCTAGCAGCCGCCTCCAAAGCAGAGCAAGGCAAAGGCCCGTGCTATATATGACCATCACATAGTAATACTACAGCAATATACAGAGAGAAAGAGAGAGGGACGACTAAAGAAGGCGGCCATGTCGTCGTCGAGCGGGGGCTACGAGAAGTACATCACGATAGCTGCGTCCGTGGCGGCGACGGCCATGATGGTAAGCAGCGTGGTGCACGAGCTGGGCCCCTACGACCTGCGAGACATGCTATGGGCGGGCGCGCGCTACCTGCGCTCCCGCGTCTCGTCTCGCCACACCGTCGTCATCGACGAGACGGAGGGCCTCGCCGCCAACCAGATCTACGACGCCGCGCGCACCTACCTCGCCGCCCGCATCAGCACCGACATGCCTCGCCTCCGCGTCAGCCGCGTCGACGAGGCCCAGGGCATCATGGTCGGCATGGAGCAGGGCGAGGCCATGGTTGATGTCCACGACGGCGTCGAGTACACCTGGACCCTCGTCTGCCGCGACAACACGCCCAGTGCTGCCGCCAGGGTCGCCGGCGGCGCTCATCATCAGGGCATCAGGGGCCGCCTCGAGCTCAAGTGCTTCGAGGTCAGCTTCCACAAGAGACACAAGGACAAGGCGCTCAAGTCGTACCTCCCGTTCGTAGTGTCAACAGCCAAGGCCATGAAGGACCAGCACAGGAACCTCAAGATGCACATGATTGAGTACGACGCCTGGACCGCCGTCGACCTCCGCCATCCATCCACTTTTGACACGCTCGCCATGGACAAAAAGCTGAAACAGTCCGTCATGGATGACCTTGAGAGGTTCGTCAAGAGGAAGGACTACTACAGGAGGATCGGCAGGGCATGGAAGCGGGGATACCTGCTGTATGGACCACCTGGAACCGGCAAGTCCAGCCTCGTCGCCGCAATGGCCAATTACCTCAAGTTTGACATATACGACCTTGAGCTCACTGAGGTCAAGAGCAACTCGGACCTCCGGCGGCTTCTTGTCGGGATGAGCAACCGCTCCATCCTTGTTGTTGAAGACATTGACTGCAGCATCGATCTGCAACAACGGGATGAAGGTGACAAGCGTGCCAGGTCCACTTCTGCAGGAGAAGAAAGTGACGACAAGGTCAGAATCTTAACCAATCAACCTGAATTGAATGATTCTGTTGGTCGATTTGAAAGCTTTTCTTACTAATGCTGATTCTGACTACTCCAATTTAATTTGCTCAACAGGTGACACTATCTGGGTTCCTCAACTTTGTAGATGGCTTGTGGTCAACAAGCGGGGAGGAGAGGATCATCGTCTTCACCACCAATTACAGAGAGCGGCTTGACCCAGCACTACTGCGGCCTGGCAGGATGGACATGCACATCCACATGGGGTACTGCACCCCAGAGTCGTTCAGAATTCTGGCTCGAAACTACCACTCACTTGAAAACCACGCTATGTATCGTCAAATTGAATGCTTGATACAGAAGGTCATGGTTTCACCTGCGGAGGTCGCTGAGGTTCTAATGAGAAACGAGAACAGCGATGTTGTACTCCAGGATCTCCTTGAGTTCCTCTATGCAAAGAGGAAAGAAGCTGCAGATAGAAAGGATACAAAATGAGAAATAGTCAAAGCAAAAGAGGATTACAGAAACAAATTTTGTCCCATGTAACAAGAAAATATAGCCATGAGGATTATTGTTAGTTTGAATATGAACTGTAGGAGAGCGTTTTTTGTTGGTGCGATAAGATTCTTGTTACTGCTGCTATACTTGACAGTTCATTTTTTTTATTGTTGCCACTACTGCAATGAAGATTTATTAGTATGCTGTTTCCATGAAATTCAGTGCTGGCACACCAAGCTAGTATCATTTTGTACATAACAAATACTTTTGTGTCTGGTTTGTCATCACAGCAAAGATGCTCAAGAAACAAAATTCTAATCTATTTCAGTAATTGCAAGGCAGCCATGCTAATATAACTGCCCTCTGTGAACTTGGCACCTATACAGACAGTTTTCAAAAAAAAAAAAAGAGGATTAAGTGTGCAGAACTTCATTCATATTATTGGTCAAAGTTGATATTACTAGCTGTAGGCATCCAATGGTAGCACTATAATTAAATTGGGACCAAATTCACGGTAATGAATTTTCCAGTAATAAACGTACTTCATCACATAAAGAAGTTTACAATTTCATAAGCTTTGTACGATACCAGTAAAGAAATAGGTCCTTTCGCCACATGCATTGTATGTAATATAAAAGTAAAGAAGCTGATATCTACTATGAACAGTATCCCTGCACAGAATACAGGGGAAAGGTGATGTTGCATAAGAGTTTAGGCTGGTTCAGTGATATTGCAGACAGGATGTTGTTACAGAAGTAGTTGACATAAGCTATAGATGCTAAAATCGTCCGAGAAGTGGAAACATTTTGTTGACTGAGTACTGGAGGGAGCAATCTGCAAATGCTTATTGAATAGAGTAAATGCAAGCTACAACAGTGCAGATGCAGAATCGCATCAGCTTGCTACTGTAGTAGGATCCATCGTTGCATCACATGATTCTACGACAGGGAATAAATCAACCACTGGCTTATGACACCAACTGACGAATAAGAATGGATCTTATCTATGAAGACAGTAGCTCAATTCTTCGTCCCCAAATCCCTCACTACCACCGCCATGAACTAAGCAAGTAATGCAAATCACCATAGCAAAGCTACACGATCAGAAAGACTGGGAAAGGAGAGGCCTGATCCCATCCGCCACCACCTGAATTTGACGAATCTGATTGAGGCGGGGATTACCTTGCTACTGGCGGATGGCGGCGCAACAAAGCCGGGAAGAGAGAGCGAGGGCCACCAGCACTACAAGACAGTGTTCTCCCGAAGGTGGCGGAGAGCAGGGCGCTGCCGAAGAGGAGAGCGCGTCCGTCGCCGGCGAACCGCCGGACGCCGGCAAGAGACCCCCGGTGTCGTTCACTTTCACTCTGGTCTGGGGGACTAAGATGGGCTTTCGTGGGCTTTGACGGCTATACCAGTATTCTGTTCGGCCTATATAGAGCCCATTACAATAAGACTTGGTCCCATCCATCCGAGTTCATGAGGAGAGGTCTCGACTCTCGTCGCCCCGCCTTCCTGTTCCTTCCCTCCCTCGGCGCGTGTCGTCGACTCGTAGGCACACACCGCCGCTCCCTCAAGGCTGCTGCTAGGGCGCCGCCGCTCGCCTCCGTCGTGTCGGTCCGTCCCCGACGTCTCCGGCATCACCTCTCATCCGGTACGTTTGCCTTCTTTATCCTCTCTTATTAATCTCGCGCGTTTGATTCCTCTCGTGCCCGCGCGCGCCAAGGCCGAGGGATATTCTGCGCGCGCGGATTGTTCGTCAGATCACCAGTGGAACCGGCAGGGTACTGGGGTTTACCGTGTGATTCATGGGGTTTTACCTGTCCTTAGGGCTCGAATCCCCGGGAATTTCAATAGGGGAAGCTGTAAGGTCCTTGTACTAACCAGATCATACCCTTTTTTTTTTTTACCAACATGTTCTTGCACCACAGGTGCTTGCGTATTTGCTACAACGGTAGATTGTTTGTGGGTGATCCAGAAAAATGGCGCCTTTGGAAGAGCCCGGGGACAACAGCGATCGGCTGAAAAGGGCACTGGAGACGCACAGCATAGAGACCGTGCGCTTCCTCGTCCTTGCCAAAGAGGAACTCGGCGACTCTGCATATAACGATCTCGTCAAGACCATACTGGAGATTGTGAAACAAAGGTCTGCACGTACATCATGTTGTAGCTCCCTCTGAATCTGAATCATCTTTCTGTAGTAGTAATTCCATTACGTTTCAAATATTTTTCTCTTCTGTGTGACTTATTGCAGTGCAAATCCTGATGGTGGAATCACGATCGAAAAATGCCAAGAGATTCTGTCACAGGTTTTTGTTGGAAAGACTCGCCTTCTCAACAGTTTCCATCACTTTCTCCAAAAGCGCGATCCTTTCCACGACGACTTGCCACTGGATCCAGTTTCTTTCCTTGTGAAAATAAAGGTGATGCCGAGAAAGCTACATGGTTGTCAAGGAAATCCATTGTGCAGATTATATGGACCTTCCTGTTTTTAACGTGATGTTTACTTTTTGTCTGCAGGCATCCCCACATATATCCGATGAAGATTATAATGATTTACTAACCACTCTGTGCCTGTTTAGGATTAAAAGGTCCATGGCCGTTGAAGATGTTTATGACAAGGTTCTTATTCTTCAGAAATTTTCAACAATAATTTTGGAAGGATAGTGAACTTACAATATTTTATGTTTTATAGGCAAAGAAAGTAATGCGTCGGTGTCCTGAATTTCTAGAAATCTTTCAAAAATTTCTGCCTCCTCGCCTTAGAGGACCTCTACCGATTGAGCAACCTTGTGGAAGTCCAAAGCCTTGTCCAATGGGCAAGGTAATGTAGCACATTTCTCATTGTTTGCCATATGGTTCAGACCACATGTAGCTCATACTGTAGGACCTCTTATAGTGTTCTCTTTTTTTTTCACATTATATAATGTACATTGTTGTTCGCAGAGCAGTATTTGTATGCCATAAATATGGTATGATTCCTTTGTTTATGACTTATGAGCTTGGATGGCATCACCATTTTATTAAAAAAAAAAAATCTGTGCAGGCAGTTTTAAGCTTTACTCCAGATGCTAGTTATAACTTGGATGGCATCCAGATGAAAGCTACCAACATGAGTTATAATGTGGCTAAACTGGAGCATCCCCGCGATCAAAACCATGATGAAATTGGGTATCCTCTCAGGATGAAACACAGTCAACAGATCCCTGACTCCACTAGAATCTCTACAAATGAAGGCATGCCAGTTCTCCCTCTTTTTTTTTCACGCTGGAAATGAAACATGCCTTTTAATATGCTCCAGTGTTGATTTGTGTCTTAATTCTTAACAACCTCTCCAAAGGGGGGTATCTAGTTTGGTATATTATGCTATTCTAAGAGCAACCATTTCCCAAAAGTGTGTATGCCCTTAATGTGTCGTATAATATGACTGGAACTAAGATTCTAACTGATATATTGTTGGAATCTTTCTGTTTCTGTAGCTTTAACCTGAATAAACTCTTTGCATTGAAGTTTTGTTACTCACTTCTAACAGGTAATGGAGAATCACTTCTTGCGGAAGAGTATGAGGGTGACAAGATTGATCCCTTACCAGACTGGAGTCCCTCAAGAGAAAATGAATTACCCCCAAAAGTAGATCTCAGTATCTGTAAACCACGCATTTTTAGCTATTGCCAACTACCGGAGGATGTAAATTCTTACAGACTCATGCTCTTTCCGCGTAAAATCATTAACAACCATTTCTTACAAAATCGTTCTCAATGACAGTGTTTAACTCTTCAATCGAGTTACCGGACTGAACTGGGGCGATCTATTTTTAATGACACGTTGGTTTCAGTTGCCTCTGGGACTGAAGATTGCTTTAAGTTCAGAACCAAAAATCAATATGAAGAAAACATTATCAAGTGTGAAGATGACATGTAAGTTCCTTTGTTGATTTGCTTGGTTTGTATTTAGCCCTTCAGCTACCTTTGACTTTATCTTGTTCACTGGATCATGAATGATCAGGTAGAAATGTTTATGTCCCTCTCGATAATTGTGTATCTCTTTTTTAGGTTTGAGAGTGACATAATGTTGCAGCGCTTTAGAGCAACTGCTGACTTTATTGGAAATCTCCAAAACCGCGTTGACAATGATATGAAAATTCAAGAACATCTAACTCGTAAGAATCGTATCTATGCAGCATATGTGAAGCCAACATTTTCTTCACTGGACTAAATGGTTTTTTTTTCTTCTTACTTCTGTAAAGCTTTACATAGGAGGTGCATTGAACAGTTGTATGATGATTACGGCCTTGACTTGTATGATGTTCTGTCGGATACTCCGAATGTCAGTGCTACTCTTGCTGTTCTGCACTCTCGTTTAAATCAGAAGATAGAAGTTTTGTCAAGGGCACGATCATCTTTGCATAAATCGTGCTCAATTATTATTTCCAATAATTACTACAGATCGCTTGATTATAGCAGCACCTCCTTCAAACAATCGGATGCAAAAGGGATGACACCAAAAGGTAGTTTTGATCTGTCCAATGAAATACTTGCAATTAGTATTAAGTACTGCTGAAGCAGGGTTACATTTACTCATCAAGGTTTTGCGTCTTTTTTTAATGTTTGCTATTCTCATATGTTATCACTTGCAGCTTTGCTTTCTGAGGCCAAAGAAATCAATATGGAAAGATCAATGACTGGAGTTAAAAATCTTTCTTCTTGCAACAGCCAATATCATTTGGTTTCAGATGATGCTCATCAGTCTATTGATCTTCACATCCACAAGGACATAGAGAATATTGTTTCTCATGCATCGTATAAAAAAATTTCTTCCGAACATAAGCCAGTGATGATCTGGATGAGATTAGTGCAAGCATTTGTTTCTGCTAACTGTCAGCTGCCAGAGTTGAATTGTACCATAGCTCCCGAAGAAGCTTGTGAACGTTGTGGTCTCAGCAAAAAATTCCTCAGGAGCATCCTCAATGCTTTGCTTGCAAACAATTTTCCCTTATCTTCAAAGGTATATACATGACATAATATAGTTTTACATGACACTTAAGTATCATTATTAGGTCAATATAACATGTTCTGTTACTTTTTCATTTCAGACCGGTGAATGTCTTGGACATACCTCTAATAACTCTAATTCTATACACTATGGTAGTAAGGTGGAGATTGAGGACGGTGAGTTCGTGCCTTGTATAGAAAACATCCAGATGGACACCATGCTTGGACCTGTGAACGGAGGAGCAGGTTATGATGTTGCTGCCTCCAGTGGAGATGGGTCAAGTTTTCAGCACCTGGAATCTAGTATTCGTGACAATGATGATAAAGCTGAAGTGCAGCATGAATCAATAGAAGGACCTGATGTTGAAATGGGCAGTTTAGCATATTCCAAAACAGTAACGGAGCTGTGTGATTTAAAAGGCGCTAAAACTTGTTGTTCTATGGTTGTACTCTGCAGGCTTCACCAGGTATTGCGGCTTTCTATATTATTACATGGACTATCTTTTTATTTAGTTTTCAAGTTAAATGACATGTTGATGTACAGTCTCTGCAGTTCTATGTCCATAGTAATCCCTTAGTATATGATGAAGGAATGTGGGTTGCACTATAAACAATCTGCAGCATATTAGCCAGCCTTTATATCTAAAAAAAACTTACAATTTATTTTTTTCTCCATGTATGACAGATGTTGTATGAGAGGCTACTAGTCGCAAAGGTTCTTTCGAGAGAAGCAAGTGCTAAAGCTCCATCGAGGGGTTTAAGGACCTGTGATTTATATGCAAAGTAACGTCTTGGATTTGTACCAATCTATCTGAGCACAATTGCTTGTGTCTCATAAAACGTTCTAAATTTGATTTCTTTTACTGTTGGTTGTGGCAGGTTTAAGGGGAAACTCTTCAAACTGCTTAATGGCTCTACTGACAATTCCAAGTTTGAGGAGTACTGCCTGAGAATCCTTGGGCCCAGATCCTATGTACTCTTTACTCTAGATAAGCTTATATGTCAAGTTATTAATCAGGTAATTCAAGTTAACTAGACTGCACATAAGAGATGCTTAGTAGTTGGTCTCGTGGTGTTTAGATAAGATGCTTGTTCACCTCTATAAGCTTCCACTAGCCTGATCCAGTTGATTTGTTCTTCCAGCTTCGAGGAGTTTGTGATGATGGCAACTTGCTTATTCAGCTTCATGACAAAATGAGAAGACCAAACCTATCCAAAGATTTACTAAACCATCAGAATGCAGGAAGTGTAAGTCTTTACAGCCTTCTGATACCATAAGTGCACTTACACTTATGATTTATTGTCTTGTCATGTGATGTTAAATTCCGCTTGCTAAACATAACGGAACATGGTTAGGCCTGAATTCATGTTTCTAATATGACCTTCCCCTATTCAGTCCTCAACTCATCCATTGAATGGGTCGGCGCAGCAAAATTCAGAGGGAGACGAAGGTAGCAAGCTTCATGAGGATACTGTTAAACCAACACAAAATCATTTTCATAGAAGGTTAGGCTGACTAGAAATCTCTGCTGTTTTCAGCTAGCCTGTTTTAAGTTTCTGATATACATTTTTTTTTTTGCATGCGCCACAGGAAAAAGCGCAAGTTGGAGAACAGTCCGGCAAGTTTATCTCAGCCTAGTGTAGATAATTCAGACTCATAGCTCAACAAAGAAATTCATAGTTGAATATAGGTGATGTAAATTTTAAAGTAATTCATGATGTATATACTTTGATAGTGTAGCATGCTCTACTCCTAGTGAAAATATCATCTTCATTGGTTGCAAGACAGCAAGAGGTCCACATAGAATTCTGATGGAAATCATACCGTACAACGATGCATTATTGTGCTATACGGCGGCAGGATTCTTCTGTGCTGATCTATGGGAGATTGATCTGAGATCCCTGTACATGGTCATACAATTTCCTGTATTGTTATCCCAAACGGATAATAAAGTGACTTGAGTTTGCAGTGACTCCGGGTTTCCTTGGTACGGAAGGGAAAAGGATTGCGTTTGCGTAGATTCATTTCTATTAGGGCCAATTTCATATACGCCATCACAAATTTCATTTATCCTAAATTTGTCATTACAAAATCACTTATCCCACATGTACCATTGTGTCATAAAATTAATTTTATTAGCGCCATCCACGTCATCATCAGAGTCAATTCTTTCTAAAGAATGACTAATATACCCTTGTCACTTAATCTCTACTCTTTAGTAATTTAAGTGAGGTTGTTATTGATATTGCTTTAGTTTGGTGTTGGTTTTATATATTGGATTAGTTCGATGCAAACTCCATTGAGTTCGATTTGTATATATATGTTGTGTCTTGTCCGATCAGCGTGTCAGTTTCCTTTCCAAATTTTAGCTTACCCTCGATATTTGGCTCTCCTTTGCTTTGTATCCAAACTTTGGAATGTCAAAGAAAATTTAGTTATGCCCCCGTAAAGTAAACAGACAAAATCAACCAACATGGACGTTCGTGTGGGCGAGGAAAACACACGCCCGCATCCTTTCCAGGTTGTCAAAAATTTCTGGTGGTAAGGTGGCAGCTGCCCAATGGTTACACAAGTTTCAAAAAAAATTATATTTAAATACTTCAAATCATTATATCTTCTAAACTAAATATCTGATTAAGGTTTCTTTTCACCGACATATTACTTACAATTAAATCTATAAAATGACATGTCATTTGATTATATTTAACATTTGGACCCCACAAATTAGATTAATAGCTTTATCAAACATTGGTATGGCTGCAATACAAACTCTTGTTCTTTGTTTGTTACTAACAATTTGGTAAGGTCATAATCCAAACATTCTTTTCTTACCATCTATTTGGTAACACCAAATTTTATTATGGTTCACGTTGGATTTAAATCAAACAAACCCTTATATACATATGTTGTAACGTTTGTAGCCAGTACTGAGTTTTCAAGAGAGAACATAACAATTATTTTTATATATAAATAATTTATTTTTTTTAAGCCCGTAACAATACATGAGCATTTTGCTAGTTAAGATTATTAAATTAAGTAAAGCAGGCCGCTGGTGCATGACAATGTGTGGCACGGAGCAACCGTCTGTACGGCACACGAGGAGCAGCAGCGGCACGGCGCTCAGGCGATATGATGTAAATATGGCCCGATCTTCCGAGAGGTAAGGGGATAAACTCGAATTTGGGGAACTCGGCGTCGATGATCCGGCTTGAATCAGACAAGATCCAACCCCGCAACCGTTACACCAAGCACAACTTGATTGTTCCTGCAAGCGAAATCGAGAACACAAGCAAGAGAGGATAAACACGCAATCTGAAATTGCAAATATGGATGAAGCGAATCACAAGAAAAGGTTCAAGCTCTAAACACGAAAGGACTAATCGCCACAGTGGTGTAGAACAAGAACAGGGGCCCTGGATTACTGTAAAAGGACTTGTCGCCACAGTTACAATAATTCGATCAAGTTTCTCTCTGGAAAACTGAACTAAACAAAACCCGAAACTAAAAGATGGCGGCTATTGAGTTTATATAGGAAACAAAGACGTCCTAGGGTTGGGGGCGACCAGGGGGGGCGCCCACAACATGGGCTTAAGGCCCGACACGATACATGGCCAAGTTGGCCCAAAATAGGTGGCACAACACCTTGTCATGGTCACGTATTATGACTCACGACCCTTCTGGAGCTAGGACCAGAACCAAAACGACGGCGTCGTCGTCCTCCTCCAACGCATCAAAGAACGCCTCGTTTGGACGTCGGATGTGAGAGATATCGTCAAAACCGTGAAGGGGTGTCGGCTGAATCCGAGACGAATGCGGCGACCGAATTGGTGACGACTTGTAACTTGAGGAAGGCCATGATATGCGCGTATCCAGCATGGTGATGTCCTCATCATCCTCCCCTTCTTGAATTGGAGTCGCCCTCGACTCCATCTCAGCATCAATCTCCTGCAAAAGATTAGTACTAGCAGACTGCAAAGTACAAGATACATGACCATCAATAAAAGATATATCATGACAAAGCATAATATAGCACGGTGCATCATGATTATCACAAAGATCAGTAACAGTAGATGTCATAGCAAGAAAAGCACCTCCCTTTAACTGAATAGCCTTATGTTTAACATCAGAAAGTTGTTTGTTATCATGTTTATTCTCAGTATTTTCAGCAAGCAGTTTAAAATGATTTCTAATATCAGCAGGCAATAACGAACGCAAAGTAATATTCATGTCCTTATGCACGAATGTATATGTATTTGTTCTATCATGATGGGCAGCATCCGTATCATATTCCCATGGACGGTCTAATAAAAGCGAACATGCTTGCATAGGTACAACATGAAAATCAGCAAAATCTTGATAAGAACCTACTGAAAAGTGTATGCGTGCTGATCGAGTTACCTGTGCCGTACCACTATTGTTGAACTATTTGATGTGGTAGGGCTAATGTAGTGCATGCGTGATCAAGCCAAGTTTGCTTACCAAATCAGAACTTACCAAGTTGTTACAGCTCCTAGTATCAATGATGGTGAGAACACGACGGTCCGTAACAATGAGGTACATGTAGAATAAATTGTTGCGTTGTTGTTCTTCCTCTTATCTCACCCGAGTGGTCAACACACGCTGTACAATGAGGCTAGGAAAGCCCGCGGTGGCAGCAATAGAATCAATGACGGTAGTCTCCTGCTCCTCCGTCGAATCTGCAACAAGGTTAGGCATACGAGCAAATTCATCTTCAACATCACTAGAACTTTCATACCTATCAGCGGTAGCAATGAAAGCACGACGACTAGGGCAATCCTTCATAACATGTCCCATGCCCTTGCAGCGGTGGCAAATAATGGTGGTGGAGGAGCCACTCCTAGTACCGGATATAGTAACCTTCTTCTGGTGTTGGTGCTGCACACTAGACGATTACGCTGCAGAAGTAGACGCAAGTGGAAAAGTTATTGCAGGTGTCTTAGCAACATGACTCTTCAAGTTCTCTACTCCAGTGCGTTGCTAGAGATATTGCTCAGTGTTGGACCTGCAAGATTATTGTGGAAGGCAATCCCGTACTTCTCGTTCAGCCTTAAGAGCAATATGATACAATTAGCTGAACCTATTCCACTCTTTATAGTCAACAATATTCTGGATATCACGGTTCAAACCACCAAAAATCTAGCACTAGTTTCAAGATCATCTTCATGTATATCACAACGTGCTAAACTAATAAGCAATTCCTGATAATATTCCTTTATTGTTTTACTACCTTGTGTTAAAGATTGTAATTTCAAACGTAAATCACGTTGGTAATAAGGAGGAACAAAACGAGATTTCATGCGTTGTTTCAAAACAGACCAAGTGGCAGGTATAGCAGCATTAGTATTACAAAGATCATTCCACCAAAACAGAGCAAAACCTGTAAACTCACTAGTAGCAAGTCTAACTCTATGCTTAGCAGGAACTAAATGAGAATTAAATTTCTGTTCAACAGTAAGTTCCCAATCTAGGTATGCTTCAGGGTCAGCACTACCGGCAAAATATGGTATGTTAAATTTGGGCTTAACAAAAGTATCAGTATTATCACGATTGTTATTACCTCCTATACCGTGTCGATTACGGTGAAGACGGTCTGCATCACGGTCAAAATCATCATCAGCAGCAGCTCGTTGAGGCGGAGGTCGTCGTTCCACATCCTCAATGCAGTGGACAACAGTATTGATGTGACCCATCAACTCGGTAAACTTCGTTTCCATGAATGTACGCTGGTCCGTAAGAAGCTTCGTGAGCTCGGCCTTGGAGACGCAATCATTGAAGTCTGTAGTGGACTCCAACTCTCCAGGTGTCCCTTTCTCTTTCTCTGACATGGTTAAAAGCAAAAGACAAGACTAAACAAAAAGATTAGCCCTATCAACTAGCAGGCAACAGAGGGTGTAGAAAGTGGAAAACAATATCAGAGGCAATGTATCACAATCTTGCAAGTGTTCTTACCAAAGTCAAACAGGTCGACATAATCTGTAGTTAAGCTTGGGTGTAACAGTTGCAAGAAAGAAACCTGTGCTACAATATGTATACCTTGGAAGGCTAATATGTATGTCACTGGAACACAATTCAATAACAGATAGTAGCACTGAATAAATGTCCAAAGCAGTGTACTAATTGCTGGTAAAAGAATCGTGTTCAAAAACAGTTGTGACAGCAAGAACAATGGCAAAGAACAATGGAAAAGGTAGCAAGGAACAAAACAGACTTCACAGACTTAGAATTTTCAGGGCGGGGGGGGGGGGGGGGTGCAAATCAAAATCTTGATTTTTTTTGTATGATTTTTCCACTATTTTTCTGTGATAGAGGAACACAAAGGAAGGAACCACAAGAAGTTTCAACTCAAACAGAGGAAAAACAAAGGGTAGGCAAAATCTCAAAGTTTCATCGAAAGCGCTATTTTTGACTTGATAATTTTTTTTCTATTTTTTCCGATTTTTTTTTAAATTTTTTGACGAGGGCACAGAGGGCAAAGCCCAGTGTGGGTCACCTCAACTTTGAGTCAAGAATCTGCTGTAAAAATTGCAGTCCAATCAGAGCAACGAGCGAAAAGTTATGCATGTTTTACCGAATGTATGTCAAGATAGGGTTTGAGGGGTGAGGTGGGGGGGAACCGAATCGGGTAGGGTTTTTTTGTTGGCAACAGATTGTGGGTGTGGTGGGTGTGTGACACGATGGTGAATCCAATGGAAAACACGATGGTGATGGTGGTGTGCAGCGGAGATCAAAACACAAACCGAATCAAAACACAAATTCAAACCAGCAACTGAACTCGACTAGTACACAAACTCAACACTACGGACTCTGAAATTAAATTATGCAAAGGCTAAACAGTGTCTGGGATGGTGGGAAATTTTTTTTTGTAGGCTTTTTCGTGGACAAAAGGTGATGAACACAAACGAATCTAAAGGGAAGAATACGATAATACCTCACGGGAAACCTGGAAGTCTGATACCACTTGATGTGGATATGGCCCGACCTTCCGAGAGGTAAGGGGATAAACTCGAATTTGGGAACTCGGCGTCGACGACCTGGCTTGAATCAGACAAGATCCAACCCCGCAACCGTTACACCACGCAATCTGAAATTAGAAATATGGATGAAGCGAATCATAAGAAAAGGTTCAAGCTCTGAACACAAAAGGACTAATCGCCACAGTGGCGTAGAACAAGAACAGGGGCCCTGGATTACTGTAAAAGGACTTGTCGCCACAGTTACAATAATTCGATCAAGTTTCTCTCTGGAAAACTGAACTAAATAAAATCCAAAACTAAAAGACGACGGCTACTGAGTTTATATAGAAAACAAAGACGTCCTAGGGTTGGGGGCGACCAGGGGGGGCGCCCACAACATGGGCTTAAGGCCCGACACGATACATGGTTAAGTTGGCCCAAAATAGGTGGCACAGCACCTTGTCATGGTCACATATTATGACTCACGACCCTTCTGGAGCTAGGACCAGAACCAAAACGACGGCGTCGTCGTCCTCCTTCCAACGTATCAAAGAACGCCTCGTTTGGACGTCGAATGTGGGAGATATCATCAAAACCGTGAAGGGGTGTCGGCTGAATCCGAGACGAACGCGACGACCGAATTGGTGATGACTTGTAACTTGGGGAAGGCCATGATATGCGCGTATCCAGCATGGTGATGTCCTCATGACGATGTGATGCATGCGGCGGGTGGCTCCGTGGGACGACGCGGCACACGGCCCGGCAGCGCAACGCATGTGGCAGGCAGCTGCGCGGGGCCAACGCAGCGCTTGTGGTGAGCGAGACGGCGCAGTGCAGCGCAGCCGCAACACTTGCGGTAGGCGGCTGCGCGGGGACTTGCAGGCCCGCCGCGCAACGCAACACAGGGAACCTCAATGCGGTGGCCATGGGCTAAGCTCGTCGGTATGGCTAGCGAACGTGGGCAAGGCTGGAGGAGGAAGAAAGTTAGGGGTATTTTAGTATTTTTTATGTTAGATGGCATATTTGAAAAAGAAAATTGTAATTTAATGGCATGAGCGGGAATAGCCATTTTACGTTGGCATATTTGAAAGTATTCTGCAATGGCATAGAACGGATTATCTCTTTCAATTATTAGAATGGAACAATGAAGAGCCAATATAATGTATAAATTCATGGGGGCTCATCCGAGGTGTCTTGCAAAAGAAGCACAGATTTTGAAATCTAGTCACTGGCCAGAAGAGGAAAATAAAATTTATTTATCGTTCTAGCAGTAAAATTAGAGCAAGAGGAAAATCCTCAATTCACTAGCTTGATGCCCGCACAAGAAAACAAAAGCCACTTCTGTACCTGCCGCTTGCTTAAACCCCGAGAGAATGTCAACAACCTCAAAACCCATCCTCCTCCTTCACGTTGGCCGCTGCGCCGACCTCACCCCTGTCCTTCCATTCCTCTTGTGCACGGAGCTTCGGTAGAGCGGGCCTCCAGAACGGTGCGGGTGATCAAGTTTTGGAGGAGCGCTTGACGGCGTGACTGCTCGCTTCTTCCCAATGCGCCCCTAATCTGCAACCCAGGAGCTGTTCAAGGGACTATACTGCTACCTCGTCCTGCATCGATTTTGAACGACCACTTCAAGCAACTACCATGACAACTGATACAAATGAAGTCGTGGGTGCCTTCAGGCATTGATCCCTCTGCAGGGTATACCTTCATCTTTCCATGTGCTTACTAGTTTTGTTGTGTTCTTGACTAGTAATCTAGTTTTTGTCAGAACTATTATCACTCATATGTCGCTAAATATATGATTAATATGGATTAAATTTAATGAAAATGCCTAATTTTCTAACAAGTAGTTGGCCTCTCGGGCCCCACCAAAGCACTATACAAAATTACACTTGTATAGTTCAGGAGCATTTCAAAAAAAGAAAATATATATTTAATAATATAAGGTACAATTCATATTCTAGAAGGCGTATATCTCTAAATAAAAATCTCTTGATTGATTGTCACTAGCCAAAATTTGTTTAGCAACGTTAGTTGCCACTATAAAAGAAAACTATTTCTCTTGTATAAAGTCATATCTAGATTCTAGCACATAATTCATTTCTCTTACATGTTATTGATGCCTTAATAGTGCCTTTTGCATCACTCCCTGCTTATAGAAATGAATAGCCAAACCGTGTAGCTTGTCTAACACTCTAACCCTTTACTTATTTTCAGAAATTTATATATCCACTTGATTGTTAAACTAGTCACATAGTTCTTATTCTAGACAAACTTGAATCCTAGTCATAGTCATGTAATATAATATTGAACTCACAATTCAAAACACTTAAAGTCATTATTATAGAGAATACTTGTTTATTGTAAGTTGCAAGTTAATCATAGATTTATACAATTATTAGATATAGTTACTAAAAGAGTGGAACAATGAAAAGCTGATATAATGTAGTTTCATTCAGTGGACCCGTTTATATAAATATTTATTTATTGTAAGTTGCAAGTTAATGATAGATTTATATAATTATTAGACCTAGTTACTAAAGAGTGGAACAATGAAAAGCTGATATAATGTGATTTCATTCAGTGGGACTGTTTATATCAATAAATAATCTATATATGTAATAAATTTATGGGGGTTTATCGTCTAAGGTGGCTTGTAAAAGAAGCAAAGATATTGAAATCTAGCCACAAGCCTGAAGAGGAAAATAAAATTTATTTATCATTCTGACAGCCAAATTAGAGAAGAGGAAAACCCCTAATTCGCTAGCTTGATGCGCGCAGAAACAAAAGTCACTCCTATGCCTGTGCTCGCTCAAACCCCAAGAGAACGCCAACAACCTCAAAACCCATCCTCCTTCACGCTGGCCGCTGTGTCGACCTCACCTCCGCGCTCCCATGGCTCAACCCAGGCTCACAGTCCTTATGAGCGAGCGGCGTTATGGTGCAGCTCATTATGAGGAACATGGCGTCGTTCTACGCCGTGTGTGCCAGTTCAACTTCAGGATCGACACCATCGATAAGCCCTCCATCTCCTCCTCGAGGACCATGGGTTTGATTTGGAACGCCGCCATTGATTGAGTGTGCTGATAGTCATGTTTGATGGATCGATTTCCAATATGGTGCAGATCTCGTTTTTCTTCTCAAAATCCTTGGTGATGGTGTCGGATTATCCGAGATCAGATGAATTTCCTCAACTTGTTTGCCTTTAAGCTCCCCAACTTCTTCGACCTCAAAGTAATAGCAGGCGAGCTAGGGGTGTTTGCAGGCCTGGAAGTTGTTGACACTGGCTTGGCTTGTTTATTTAGGTTATGGAACAACCATGGCTGTGATAATATCATGTCACGTTCTGGAAACCTTGCCTGGATGCATGCGCCCTTGACTTTTGGGGGTTTCACTCCGCCCTTCTATCATGGTAAGCCATCTTTGAGTAGAGAGAGGGGTGAGAGTAGTGGATGTCATGCAGCCTTTTCATCCTTTCCTTTTATCCTAGATTCTTATAATCTTATATATTAGGCGGTGTGAGGGACTCCCCTTCCCAATGCACCGACAATCATGCTATGGAGACGTCATCCTCATGGATGTCCGGTGTCACAACATGGAGACGTCATCCTCATGCATTCAGTGAAGTTTATGGATGCGAGCTCGGGAAGGCGAGGGGATGTGTGGAAGAAGGAATGGGAGACGAGGCTATCACTAAAGACGAGGAATGTGGGCGTGAAGTGGCAGCATTGTATTTCCTTGCGCACTTTGTTGTGTGTGAGGTCGTAGGACCTGAGCAGCGCACAAGTATGGTGTCCAACAAGGATGGTGCCGTCGCCCCCGTCGCCAGCAGGGATTACCTTGCTCACCAATATTGTGGTACCGGCAAAGGATGTGGGCGGCGACGGCATCTAAATTCAAAGGCGCTAGGTCCATGTCTCCGCCGCGTAGTCGTGTAAAACCCATATGTCAAGACGGGACACGCACGGCGGGATGGTAGCGACGCACAGCTCCCTATCCAGCTCAAACAAGATGGCAACTTCCTGCCCATGCGAGGGAGTTGCCATGAGCCGGAATGCTTCCGAGACCGTGTGGAACGTCAACATCTTGCCCATGCGAGGGGCCATGGGGTGCAGAGAGCACCAAATGAGGACCCCACGGTGCGACACAGGCACCTGATACCCTATTCTCAACAAGGGCCGGTCCGCAGGAGCGCGCTGCCGCAATAATTGTCGAGGCCGGCCGCCGCCAGCCGTGAGGATGTAGTAGTAGTTTGCAGCTGCTCCCATGCCGTAATAATTTGCAATATCTGATTCTTCTTCTTCTTCTCCGACAAGGACGATACCACGACACAGGAGGCGGTACTGGCCGGACGGGCCATGGCGGTAGAAGCCGCAGGGGAAGGCGGTGAAGCATGGTTGGGGAGCGAGCACCGGCATGTTGGTCCACTGCCTCGTTGCCGGGTTGCACACGATGTACAGCCCTGGACGCTGCTGCAGTACGATGAGGCCGTCTAGCGAGTAGAGCACCTTGCGCCAGGTCGCCGTGCCGTTGCCGTGTCACAGGGTCGGGTCGCACAGGAACCGAGGTGTTATTATTTTTTGCTTCTCCTTCTCATCATCATCATCATCATCATCATCATCATCATCATCATCATCATCATCATCATACAGAGACACAGGAATGGCGCTCGCTGTCATCGAGTCCGGGAGTACGATCATCTCGCGCGGCAGATGCGTCAGCGTGCAAAGTTAAGAAGGAGGGATCGGTGGTGATACGGAGCCAGTTCTTGCAGACGGCGCGGCAACGAAGCACCGACTTGGACGGAAGCCGGACCAGGATCTCCACCACAATGTCGTCGCACAACACCTGCAACGTCTCCATCGATCTCTTCTGTACGTATATATCTCTATCTACTAGTAGCTTATTGTCACGTACGTGATTTGACCTACGTACTGCTGCTTCCTGGCGATACATCTCACACCCGGGGAGAGGGGCTCCTATATATATATACTAGCAAAGTGTCCGTGCGTTGCTACGGATTTAAAAAAACGAAACACTCTTTATAATTTAAATATAAATTATTTATATAATATAATTATTAGATATATATAATATTACTGACATTTTTTACATGAAAGGTTATATTTGTATTACCGTTAGTGTTTCTTAGTATATCATTTTATATGTCAAAAGTAACAATTTTATCACCATTTTTTACCATATTCTAGAAGTTTTATCTGGAAGGAAAAATCAATTCATGGAGTCTAGAAATGGTACTGCATTGTAACACGATTTTGAAATTGAATACTTGCTCTAATAGAAAAAGTTAAAATATTAAAGTTATAGATCTCGTTGAAACCTTTTTGAAACATATATGGATCATATTATTTGGACTACGGAGCTAGAAGATATGAGCCCCGCACAGAGACCTGCGTAGAGGAGTCCAAATCAAAACAAATATTTTTGCATCGCATATTTAGAAATCAAAACTGCGGGATCTAGACTTCTATTGAATACCAAAGTTGTAGAACTTTTTGAGAGCTACGAAACAGAGTTTGAGTTTGGCTTATTTGAGCTCCGAACATGGGAGTTATGATTTTTAAAATTTGGTAATTGATATAGAAGGTACAAAAATGATTTGGATTCAATCTCTAACTTTGTGGATACGAAGTGGACGACCATACCTTAATTAATAGATTATAGAGAAGTACGATGATGGAGATCCAGGACAAGTAGTGATCCGATTCAGAGCAAGTAACTCGATCCGAACAAAATTCCAACTTCACTTGCAAGTCCAATCAAATCCCAGACTTCAACTCGCCCCCGGACGCGATCAAGTTCCTTCTCTTGCACCTCCCCTCTCCATCGTCGGCGACACCGTGCACAATTAACTCTCCTATACTGGCCCTGTTTGGATCCATGGGTTAGAGTTAATTTAGGTTAGTTTGAGCACAACTAACCCTAAATTCTCCAAACAGATAGGGTTAGTTTGGGTTAGTTGCATCTAACCCACCTCAAAAAAATAGCCCATCCAAGAGGTGCTAATTGGAGCTAGTTTAAGTAGGATCCACTAAAAAGTTATTTTTTCCTCTATCCTCAAAGGAGAGAAATGATTACATCTGCAACTTTATTACCAATCTAACTCTTGCATCCAAACACCTCAAAAATTAGAGTTAGTTCAAAGTTAGTCATGAGTTAGAAACTAACTCTAACCTCTAGCACAGTTGGAGTTTCCAAACAGGCCCACTATAGTATATCCTATGCTCTGAAATAAGAATCGTGATTTCGGACAAATCACAAAAGTAACCCAAAGTCCCAAATCAATGTTCACATTGCCCACTCTGTTCGTTTTGTTCCAAAACTTCAAATTTCTCGAATCCTCAACTTATATAGAAAGCTATTTTTTTTTTTTGAGATATGCCGCCGCATCAGCATTCAGCACAACGTTGTTATTAATTTCAGAAAGATGATGATCACCTAGGACTAGGACACACACATGAATGATTGGAAGGAACACAGGTAGCAGGAGCTCGTAACAGCATCGACCGCACGATCTTTTTTATTATTCGTGAAACAAGGAGTTCATGCGATCCCTATGCTATGCACCCAAAATCCATCGCTACAGCACATGCCAATCGCGTTGCCTCGGATTCATTCATTCCTTATTTACACCTGCTACCTGCATAGATAGATTGCTGCGACCATCAGTGCAGAGGTTATTAGCAAAGCCAAGATACTATATATATGAGGGGAAAATGTGGATAAGCATCGTCGCCATACAGTGGACGGATAATGCCAGCAGCTCCGTCATTAACGAATGGCTCTGCGCCATTCAAGCATCCACGCCTATTATTTTCTCTCTCTCACCCAGGCTCACCTGCAACTAATAACGTTGTCTTTCTTTTTTGAGTAAACACACCTCCTATCAACAAGTGCCTGGCATTGGAAACATGCCATGCCAGCTAAAACAAGGCTGAAATAAGCATTCTTTTTCTATTTTCTGACCATGCATACCTTGGATCGTCGAGGCTGAAAGGTCGGTACGTAGCTATAAAGGCAGCAGCCATGGCGCCAGCCGTAACCGTACTCTGCCTCTCCTCCGTTCCAACTCTTTTCCATACAGTAGCTAGCAAGGGAAGGAAGGAAGAGGCAGAGGCCCCTACTAAGCTAGCTCCCAATCAACAACTACTGTTACAAGTTTCTTGAATACGTATATATATAGGCCTACACACAACAATCATCAAGGTAAGTAGTATAATTAAGGTTGTTGTTGTTGTTCCTCTGTCACGCGCGCGGTAGTAGCCATTCCCATTCCCATTAATTCCTGTCTACAAATAAACACTCCTCCGATCCGATCCTCGCAAGAAAAGAAGCCTGCTGCCGACCATGGTTAACCCCGACGAACTCCGCAATATCGTCGCCATCATCGGTACCTGCTGCGTTCTTCTTCAATTTCTCCTTAATTAATTATTAGCTTGTTCGTCGTCTATATATGTTGATGAAGCATATAATAACTAGATGATGATGCATATATAACTAGAAGATGATGAAGAAAAGGGATGAATGATGTGCAGGCAACTTCATCTCTTTCGGTTTATTCCTCGCCCCGCTGCCGACGTTCATACAGATCGTGAAGAAGCGTGACGTTGAGCAATATGTGCCTGATCCGTACCTCGCGACATTTCTGAACTGTGCACTGTGGGTGTTCTACGGTCTCCCCGTGGTCCACCTGAACAGCATCCTGGTGGCCACCATCAACGGCACTGGCCTCCTCATCGAGGTCGCCTACCTCTCCATCTACTTCGCCTACGCCCCCAAACCCAAGCGCTCCAAGATGCTCGCCGTCCTCGCCGTGGAGCTCGTCTTCATCGCCGCGGTGGTCGCCGGCGTCATCCTCGGCGCCACCACCCACGAGAAGAGGTCGCTCATCGTCGGCAGCCTCTGCGTCTTCTTCGGCACGCTCATGTACGCCGCGCCGCTCACCATCATGAAGCAGGTCATGGCCACAAAGAGCGTGGAGTACATGCCCTTTACGCTCTCCCTCGTCAGCTTCCTCAACGGAATCTGCTGGACAACATATGCGCTCATCAGATTCGACATATTCATCACCGTATGTGCATACTGTTGGTGATGCATTATTCTCTCTTTAATTTGTTTCTTTCGTCGTCTTTAATATATCCCTCTGATCCGGTAAAAAATTAAACAAAATTTAGATCCCCAACGGCATGGGTACGCTGCTTGGCTTGGCGCAGCTCATCCTCTACTTCTGCTACTACGGGTCCACGCCCAACAAGAGCGTCGAGCTGCCGGTCACCAACACCAAGGACGAGACCGCCAGCATGTAAATGCATCTGAACCGTCATCGATCACCTGTTGTGTAATGCTGCATGTCCAGAATTGAGTGCAAAAAGCCGTAGCACCATCTGTACTAACAATGCAATGAGTCACTCTCGCTCATCAGCACGTAGCACCAAATTTTAAAGTCATTGCAGTCTCCTGATGGCCTTTTTTTGCCGGCCGATTATGTCTAGTCTCTATATGCAACAAAAATTGTGACTTCTGTATGTAGCCTCATATATTTTGCTTGCGTTTGTGGATGGTCCAATTAATCATGCGTGGCACTGTGGCAGCAGAGATGATCATTTTTCTGGACCGATTCAGAGGCCGGCCGGGCCAGTTTTCTGTTCAACGTAGTAACTGGCAAGGAGGCCCAACCGAGAAATGTTTCATGATTATTGGACATTCAGACCAGTCCTCATCACTCATCAGTCCTCACAGTGCGGCGTTCACCGCGCTAAGATCCAACCAACTTAGTCTAAAAAAAAAAGATCCAACCAACTTTTACAGGCATCATCAACATTAAGATAAGGAAATAATGACTAACGATAAGTCCGCAAAATCTCTTTATGATTTGTTCGAATAAATTACAACGCGGCTCCACATTTTGAACCGCAAGAAGAATGAAATTGCATTCGTGCACGGAACGGTGGCCTATAGCTACACAAGAGATCTCTCTCTATCTCTGAACCAGTACAACAGTAGTAAACAAATTCGCAGAAATTAATATCTTAATGCAGATCGAGGAGGCTGGATCTGTTTCATCATCAATCAATCTTGAGAATGGTCGTTAACTACTGTAATTCAGACATCGTACGTCATTCGATCTCCAGCTGGTAGCTGATGGCCTCGGAGAGAGCGATGCTGTCGGAGGAGCGGCATGACAGGGACAGCGAGGACGCGGATCGCGGCGTGGGCGGCCTCGCCAGCCGGCGGCCGAAGCTGTCGTAATGGATGGCGCCGGCGAAGTCCAGCGGCTGGCACCGCTCCCCCATCAGGATCCTCCGGCTCCAAAGGGCCACCCCATGATCCTCGCCCCGTGGAATTGCAACAACAACAGAATGAGGATTCTTCTTCTTCTTCTTCTTCTTCTTGTCCAATAAGGCGGAGCGGTGCTGCCGGAGGAGCAAGAGGCGGCGGGTGGCTTGTGAGACGCGGCGGGTGCAGGCGGCCACCAGGCCGGACACTCTGCTCAGGAGGTGGTGGTCACCGGGCATTTTTGTTGCTGAGGTGCCTGATGAATGATGAGCAATGGCACTAGTAGTCCTTCCAGAGCCTGGGTTTAAGAACCGGTCATGGGTGGTTCTGGCCTTGCCACTGCCCTCGCCAGCTTATCGATCGGAGGTTTGACTCCGCATGCAAAGCCTTTTCTCTCTCTCTCTCTCTCTCTCTCTCTCTCTCTCTTTCCCCAAGTTTTTCATTTCATTTTCTTTATATACAGTGTAATTGGGCCAGCCAGTCATGGGAGGGCACTTGAGAATTCAAATGCTTTGTGGGCCAAAATTTCACATTTGAGACGGTGGGTTGTGCATGTTCTGTTGTTACAAATAAAGGCACAAGTTTCTAGATTTGCGAGGGGTGTTATATTGCATAGACACGTCGTTATAATTATTCTTATAATAAAAGTGTGATGATGAGTTTATATTATATAAATTCAAACTAGTGTCATAATTATTATTACAACATGTACGATGATGAGCTTATGTTACGTAGATGTCACCACGTTACAATTATTACTTGACGTATGCAATGACATCATATTGCTATGAGCGTATGCAAGCGGCCTATAAAAGGACACGCCCTCCTCTCTTCACATCGCCATATTTGCCCTTCACCTCTCACTCCTCCCCCTCTATCCGTTTCCGCACTCTTTGCATAGACTTTCATCCGCCACCACCGCTACCAAATACCACTGTTGCTACTTTCATTTCTTCTTTCTAAATTTATATATTCATATCATGAATAACGATGATTCCACCGAGCATTCATATCCTCTGACTAGAGCACACATCTACTTTTAAAATTAAAGTCTGTTCTAGCAGAGGATCTGAATGCACGGTAGGATCATCATTCTCATCCTCATCTTTGATGTGGTATTTCTTTTATCCGCTATGATCCACCGTCTACCAGAACACTATTGCTTCTACTTCTTCTTGTCGCCGGTGCCATCAACCTCGACGAGATATTGGTGAGCCATAGTTTTTTTTTTTTTGAAGGTAACACTTAGCTTCTTCCTAAAAATCAAAGTGTCATCTAGCTATCATCATCCACGTCATGGATGACGATGAGCCTACCGTGCACTGCTAGAGGATCGAAATTAATCTCAAGATTAAGGCGTGTCCTCTAGTGATCCACATCATGGATGATGAGGATGAGGATGAGGATGATCCGGCCAACTGTTCGTCCATATCATCTGTACCAGTAGAGCACAAGCATTTCTCCCCAAATTAAAAGCCCCAAAACCAGTCCCCCAGATCCCGCCGCGCCGGGCCACTTCCCGACGGCAACGCCAGCCCGGCATCCCGTGGTGCCGTACAAGTGTCACTGCTGCTGGCATTCTGTTACAGATGGATGAGTCCAATGCAAGTCCAGGCGCAGTAAGTGACGTGACGTCTCCGCTCCTCGGCGTCCGTTGCAAGCTACTAGTAAGTACTAGCAACAAGACGAGACCCTGCATCGATCTTCTCCCCCTCCTTCCGATCCAATCGAGGCTATAAAAGCGGCGGCCGGGACCCCAGTTCATCATCATCTAGTATCTCATTATTAGGAGGCCATGGCGGGCTTGAACTTCTACTCCGCCTTGGGCGTTTCTCGGAACGCATCCGCCGAGGAGATCTGCGCTGCCTTCCTCAAGCTGGCCGCGGTGACTATATCTATAGTTTTCTCCATTCCAACACCTACGATTTTGATGCCTATATATAATCATGTGCATGCATATATATGGTCTCTCTCTCTCTCTCCCGCAGAACTGGCAGCCCGACGAGCTCGGTGACATGGAAGCGGCCATTGCCTGGTTCCAGCAGATCCAGGAAGCATACAAGGGTATTTACTGCTTGGAAAATAAATTCTTCTGAGAGAATGAATCGTTCAATTCTGTGTTGTTTATTTACGTTTGTGCATGTTGTGATGACAGCGCTGGCGGATCCATTGACAAGGGAACTCTACGACGCCGGGGTGTACGATCCTACGGCGGTGGACAACAGGGACCCCAAGGTGAGGCAAATAGATCCATCGATCGTGTTTAATTTGTTGTGATGATCTTATATGTCTGCTATTATTGTGTGTTCATCAGCATTATATTTCTGTTTCAGTTGATGATGAACGCTGACGCTCTCAAACAGGTGGTGGTCAGGATGGAGAAAAAGGAAGAGGTACTAAAACGGGATGATGTCCTCGATTGAGGCTCTCCATGAACTTAAATCAACCGCTCTAAATATACAACTGTACAAAATTGATAATACGAAAAGAAACTGAGATCGATCGAGTAACAACCTGATGATGACAAGGGAGACGAAATTAATAAACCTGCAACAGCGCTTAGATACACACACACAAAAAAAAAACATGCTGATTTATTAACGTCCTGGACACACTAAATTAATTTAAACTCTGGACGCGTCACTGGTAACATATATAACAACCTAACATGAATACGTCATCACAGGGGCCCTGGGGCGTGATCTTTGACAAAGAGTTCAGCTTGCCCCAGAACAACAAGGACGGGAGCTCCTCCTCCTCCTCATCTCCAATGGTGCGCGTCGACGTCACCTTCAGCAACGGCAGCGAGTCATCAACATCAACCACGGTGACCAGTGCACGCGGTACTGCTGGCTCCCGGGCAGGGGCACCGGCAGGCCGCCCTCCTCGTCGTCGCTTGTGCCCGTCACCCATCTTGAACGCTAAGCTCAAATTTCCACAGCCATAGCGCCATCGGCCGGCCGGTCGGGTTGTGCAAATTAAGCATGCATGCATGGGCCAGATCAATAATTAATCATCGTAGCCGCCACACCCACCAGAGTTATTTAAATAATTCATGTAATAATATGTGTGTGCATGTTGTTGGCTTGCTACAAATTAGGAGTTGTACTTGATTACTCTCTGTACTAATTAAGGAGAGAGGTAATAATAATAATAATAATAAAGAGCCCTGTTGTCTTTCGTACTAGTAACCATCCGTCAGAGTCATATGCATATCGTGATCTTTTTTCGTCATTTGTCGCGTGTTTTAATTTGTTGCCATTCGTCCATGATCGACGTCCATGGATTGTTGTCTGCCTTAAATGCTCGATCAGGCATGAAGGAACAAGCCCCAAAAGCGACCGTCTCTCCAACAACAAAATGCAAAGGGGGAGAGCGTAGCATCACATTCCTGAAATTATGTTACTAACTGAAACATCTTAAGAAAAAAAACTGACGAAAGGAAATAATCTCAAAGAAAAAAAACTGACAAAAAGGAAAGAGGGAATTTGAATGCAAGCAAATCAGTAAACATATAGCGGCTTTGCCAAATTTATGTAGCTATGGGCTATGCAATTGAAGAACTGACAGTTCCATATGATTTAAAACCTTCTCCTTTGCATGCACACAGATAATTGCAGATACTACTTAGTCTGTAACCATAGTTACGTATATTCCATTGGTGTAAAAGGTACACAAAAAAAATTAGAGATTAGCTTAAACATCAATCCGTTTGTTTTCATGAACAATGAATATAAATAACCTCAATCCAAATTTTGTACATCTGTGAGAATTACACAATATAACCATCTAATATACCTCTTACTGTCTATGGACATTTACTGAGTGGAACATAACCCTTGGTAATAAGACATGATATCACCGTTGATTCCATCAAGGAAAGCAACGATCGATGACTCTAGCTAAACAACACTTTACCAGGGTATGTTTACATAGTGAGCTGTGGGTGAGGATTCTCATGTCAAATACAGTGGTGCACAGCAACCAAACCATTAAAGGGGGACCATAAATTTCATCTATGACACTACAAAAAGTTAGTTTTTTTTTCTCCCAACCTGGAATTGATATCTTGACCACTACATGAATTTCTCAGGATACCAACATAACCTCATAACTGACCAGGTTAGGCAACATATACGGGAGTCATAAACAGGTGAGAATCTGGTTCCTTTCCAAAGTCATATATATGGAATCTAGGATGAACAACACCCTGACTTCTTCACAGCAGAGACATCATCCTTGCCGCCAACGTTGATTGTTTGTCCTCTTGGTGGAGCAGCAGGGTCATCACCAATGTCGAGGGCCTTCTTGCTGACCACACGGTAGATTTGAGTTAGAACCTCTGTGAAGGCATTCTCGACGTTCATGGACTCCAAAGCTGAGGTCTCCATAAAGAAAGTGTTTTCCCTCTCGGCAAAGCCCTTGGCATCCTCCACGGATACAGCCCTAAGGTGTCGCAGATCAGCTTTGTTGCCGACAAGCATGATGACAATGTTTGCATCCGTGTGATCACGGAGCTCCTTCAGCCACCTCTCTACATTCTCAAAGGTCACATGGCGAGTGACATCATACACAACAAGTGCACCAACAGCCCCTCGATAATATGCACTTGTAATTGCCCGGTACCTATAGTAGATGCAAAAGAAAATTGAGATGTATATACTCAGCACTTAAACAATGAATTTTTTTGTAGAAAATGTTGTGATATATAGTGAAATTAGTAAAAAAGCAATATATGGCTGAGAGCTGTTCAAATAATTATTGATTTTATAGGAGACACAACACGCCTCATTGCGACAACTATTTTCTATAGCAAATGGGAAACATAAGTAAAACACATGCCACCATTTAATATTAAGCACTGTAAAATTAACATTGTAGATCAAGCAACATAAAACAAAGAACATAAGGGGCGTGATTGGATGATTGTATTTGCTCCGGCCAGGTTGACATGATGCAAGTTATTGCTGATTGGTTGCATGCACGGAGTGCTAGGCCTGGCTCGTCGCATGCAAAACGGGTGCCTGAGAATAAAATTTTCTTGTTTTTTGTGGGAGTGAACTGTATTTCTCGCTTAATGATTAATGAAGAAATATATGTTGCATGTGGAAAAAAAGAGTATAGTATTGATCCTGCACATATATATTGATAGAGAATCATTCTATGATTGGTAGAGAGAAAATAGTCGGCATTAATAATCACAATCAACAGTCTTGAGGGTGAACGACAAATACAAGAACAATGAAAAAAAATTTCACCTCTCCTGGCCGGCGGTGTCCCAGATCTGTGCCTTGACGACCTTGTCATCGACGCGGATGCTCCTCGTAGCGAACTCGACCCCAATGGTGGATTTGGACTCGAGGCTGAACTCGTTTCGCGTGAAGCGTGAGAGCAGGTTGGACTTACCGACGCCCGAGTCCCCAATGAGCACCACCTTGAAGAGGTAGTCGTAGTCGTCCTCCGCCCTGTATGCCATGGCCGCCACCCCTTTTTCTTCCCCTTCCTTCTTCTCGAGGCCAGTGGGCAGGAAGAGGACGGGAAGGAAGTGGGGCCTGCAGCGCTTCTCAGGTCGGTGCTCTCACGGCTGGAGGAGGAAGGAGAGGAGGAGAGGCGGAGGCCAAAGACGCAGGGCGCGCATAAGAGGGAGCCACAGGAGGCGGAAAATAGCAAGCCTCGTTGGCTGCCTTGTTGAGCTGGGTTTTTTTTTTGTCTCTAGTGGACATGCATAATGCCGCCGGTTAACCATCACGTGTCTTCATGTGTGTGAGATGATGGGTAACTATTATTAGCATATAAACTTAGGAATGAAATGTCTTCAAATAGAATCAAACATGAGAAAACTAAGTTGCATTCCAACAAAACTAAGTAGGTGTACAAATTAAAGCCATCCAACAAAAGTTCATAACAGTAAATGATAAAATAAAATGTGTTCAAACATATCAATCATTTGGTGACATGAAGTGAGAAGGAATTTAAGAAAAAATCTGATTTGTACAACATTTGTGCAAAACTTGGAATTTGTTTCTAAAATTAGTGTAAAACTGAATAAAAGCAACACTCTTTAATGTGATAATAAGTCTCAAATTTGCAAGATTCATAATTACTGGCACTGCATGTTCAGAGCTTGCATGACCATGAATAGTAAACAATTACTATCTCCAGATTTTTAATATTGATGTTCGGATATGAGCGTCAAAGCCAAAATGAAGTAGCGCATGATAATAAAAAAATAAATACGAAGGAAATATTTAGTAAGATATCATACAAATATTAATCTCATCAAAAGTCCAAAGTACATAACAAAAATTTGTCAGACATACCACTCTTCCTATGCACCCATGGGCGGCATGTTGCATCGTGTTATGTCATTTAGTGTCGGCTCTCTTGATCGACAGCCCGCCGAGGTTTGGGGCAGTCACAAATCCTAACTGGAACAAGTGGAACGAACGAGGAGAATGGCCATAGTCGTATTCCATCATCGTATTCATTGGCCAACACCATGAAAAATAAAATTTACTAATTGAGCCCAGCTTTGAGTGCACTATGGACTTAAATATACCTTTGAGTGCACTATGGACTTAAATATACCTACTCTGAGCCAGCTATAAATATGTAGATATACTATGCCTACTAACTGAGATCACTTTTCTAAAATTATTATGTGTACATGTGTCCATATACTCATCCACCCACAAGACAGAATCATGGATCTATTGAAAACCACATCGTTACAACACAACTATATTGCCCAACATAAACTCACAATACCACTCCAAACAAATTTTCTAAATTCAATTTCCGTATCCTCTAACCAACTAGAAAACATATATTGAAAGTTAACAGGATGATAAATAATAAATTAACAGAACATAATATGCCACATTAAATGCTCTAGAGGACACTTAAAGAAGAGTGTTGAATACTCTCACTTAGATAACAGAAATAGCATTTGATTCCCTGGTTCCAATTTTTTGTGGCCAAGTTATTTTTTTGTTAGAGTGACTCCTTTATAAAGGTACCGCAAAAACACTTTTACTTAAGTGGAATCTTTATTTTCCAAAAATTCATTGAGAAAGTAATTACAATTATAGTTTTTATATAAATTCAAAGATTTTGTAAGAAATAATCAAGCCACGAGACCATGTTATATGACAATGGATGACGACTCTCCCATTTATCCTTTATTACATGTTGGCATGTGGCAACCTTCTCTATGCTTTTATTCCAAGTATCTAGTCCTAGAAATTTTCTTAACATTATCTAAATGCTAGATATTTCTTGCTATGTCTAACTATCTAGGTTTTACACTCTTCTCTACTTTGACATGAAGAAATAGTTATTGAATATTTCATGTCAAATATCTTTTCTTTTGTAATCTTCAAATGACTCTAGTATATATTGATGTAATTTAGTAGTTTCTTTTGTAGTTTCTCTCATATAATTTTATGTTTGATATCATTTTTATGATAGGACAACTGTTATATCACCTTGTATGATAGTGAACTGTATAAATTATTTCCCAAAATTAAGCGTCAAACTAACTAAACCTTTAGAATAACTTCAGAAGTTGTATTTTTATAATAAACATATGTCAAAATACATTTTTGAAAATTTCTCAAAATATAATGGCAAGCTTTATTCTTTTAAGTATGAAATGTGTTGATCTATATTTTCTTTTAATACAGAATGTGAAAGAGTTCCTCATGGGCCAAAACTTGAATTTTATCTAGATAATTGGTAGACGAGTGTTAGATATGTACAAAGAAAGGGAAAAAGATAAAAAAAAGGAACAAAAAAATAGCCATTTGATAACTTTTGTTTGGAAAGATGCTCCACTTACTATTATCCTTGAATTTTTAGTTGATATTTAACTTTCTTCAAACATATTAGCATAATTTCTATTATGATTTGATTATTATATAGGTTTGCAATTCTTCATATGGTTAAACTAGATCAAGAAAAATATATACTATGATTGGTAAATAAAAAAGATTTCCATTGAAAAACATCGTGCCTAGAAGTTTTACTAAAATTTTGAAAAGTTTAAGGGATCTAATTTGACAGGGATGAAAATATAATTTCTAAGTTTGTATTATGAAGTGTTAATAAATTTTATATTGCCACCAATGTGTTTTATGAAAATGTAACATATTTGGTAGATTGCTATTATGGAAATCTATAACAAACAAATATTTGATTTGCTTTCTAAGGATGATAAGTTCTTTAAAAAGAATGATATATATCAAACATGACCGTGGTACTACAACTTTGAAGGGACTGAATTATGTAATTCATATATTTTATTAAGTTATTATAGTTGTGCTAGTTTATACACAAATTTAAGTACTCTCAAGCCAATATCGTGCTTGTATAATCATCATAGCAAGATAAAATAATTAAGTCGACATGGTTTTCATTATCACAAGCAAATTGAATATTATTGGCGATGTTAATAGCCATGGATGCTCATGAGTACATGTGAGATGAGTCTCCCATTTATACTTAGAGATGTTCACGTGGTAATCTTCTGTATGTTTGTATTCAAGAATATATGGTTCTAGAAATTTCGCTGACCTTATCCAAATGCTAGATATTTCTTGCTATGCCTAAATATCTTAGTTATACATTCTTCTCTCTACTTTGCCAGGAATAAATAGTTCTAAAATTTTCCATGCCAAATATATTTTTCTTATCATTTTTAAATAACTATAGAATATTCTAAGCATGCATTGATATAATTTAACAGTTTGTTTTGTAGTTCATCTCTCATTCAATTATTTTTTTTGTAAAATTTGTTAGACAAAGATGAAGATGAATGTCAATTGTAGCTATTAACAATGCGAACATATATACAAAATGAGACTATAGGGCTGTTTACACTAACGCGTGTTTGCTTCACGCGTTGATTCCACATGACTTTGATTTCTCTTTGTATGTAAAATATCCTATGCTAGCTCGAAATGCTTAAATGTTGTAATGGATGAGTGTGAGTTGGTCTTGATTGCTCATGACTAGTGGAGGATAATAATGTCATCATGGTCTATTCGTGACCGGTGATTGGTTTTCCTTTTTCTTGTGATGCATGAGACTTGAATTATGTAATTCATATATTAAATAAAATTAAAGTGATTACATATTACACAAATTCAAGGGCTATCACTAGTTTACGGGATCGCAGCGCAGCTTCCACATGGAGAAGAAGAAAACGGGAACAAATAACACTGGCACACTGACTGAGAATATGAGATGATACAGAGGCAATGAGGCAACAACATTTGTCAGGGAGTGGCGCCCCTGGAGGACGTGTTGGTGCGGCTAGCGATCTCCTCGACCATCCTGACGACGTCGGCGGCGTCGGGTCGCGCGTCGGGCGCGGTGGCGACGCACGCCATGGCCACCTGCAGCAGCGCCACCATCTCCTCCTCCGCCGCCGCCATCCCCAGCAGCTCGCCGTCCACTCCTCCCGCACCACCGACTGCACCCACCGCGGCAGGTCCACCTCGCCGGACGACGGGGACTTGCCCGTCAGCATCTCCAGGAACAGCACCCCGACCGAGTACACGTCCGACTTGAACGTCGGCCGCCGCGCGTCCACGAGCTCCGGCGCGCGGTACCCAATAATAATGCCGGCGGCGCTAGTAATGGGCCGCGCCGCCGGAGTTGCAGATGATGTGAAGAGCTGGTTCAGGCCGTAGTCGGAGAGCGCCGCCGCGTCGGGGTCTGGCCGGAGGAGGAGGTTGGAGGACTTGATGTTGCCGTGCGCGAGGTTGTGGGCGGTGTGCAAATGCGCCACGCCGCGAGCGGCGCACAGCGCGGCGCGCATCCGGGCTCCCCAGTCCATCGCCGTCCGGCCGGTGCCACGGCCACCTGTGTTGCATTGTGTACCCAATACGTAATTTTCATGCATCAAACAAATTCAGAGTTTTTTTTTCTTCGCAATGATTCAGCCGAATGCTTGATTTGTTTATAGCAGTAATAACACAACTGAAGAATGATAAGAACATTTGAATAACTTGAGCCGGTCATTGTCCATGGAATCATTGATGACGCAGAACAAAAAATTTGGTGATGCACGAACAGTACCCTATACTCTGCTGATGGGTGATGCATAATGGTCAAGGGGAACCAAGTAGGTGCAGTTGGTAGAGCCAAGACACAACAAAATGCACCGGCCGGCAGCACTGAAGCCCTCCCTGGTGCAACAGCTCTGGTTATCGACACCAACTTAACTAGTACGTCCAAAGCAAGCGTTGTGGGTCAACAAATACACTGGATGATTGGGGGCCCATCAATACTACATGTACTCCGACAGCACACCTGACGTTAACGAGATATCGGAACTTTGACTTGTTGCCATATGCTTAATTTTCTCAAGAGTTTTCCCAGGACACAGTTTCAAAAAAAGAAAAAAGGAGTATTCCAGAGAGGCTCACATGGCAGTAGCAGCACAGCAAGTAAGCATATACGGATCACTTGGGAGAGTGATGAACAACCACCGATTTCATTTTGCAAGGCGGTGATCAGTGCGTGGTTAGAATTCTGAACTAAAGAAACCAAGCCATGGACAGCGAGGCCACAAGAATTAATTCATTCTTCCATGGTGTTGTTTAAGTATACAAGAGACCTGACAGAGAAGGCATCAGACGCGACGAAACCATGGACAAGAATTCAGAGCTTGGGGACGATAAGCGATGGCTATGGGACCGTAAATTCAGATATCAGTCCCTTTCACATGATTGAACCTAAGCCATCAGGAATCTAAACTCTGAAAAAACGCTAGATTATATATATATATATATATATATATATATATATTACAACCTAAGCCGTCAACGGTAGATGGGAAAACCTGGACTAGTAGCCCATCGCAAGTTCAGTGAATGATGACGGGAAAAAAGGCCCCATCAGTAGGAGTTGAAAGCAACTAGTAATAACGCGATGAGATAATCAAGTGCAAAATCATATACTGTAGTAATATCTGATAGGAGTAATTGACCCAGACTTTACACCACTCAACATCAATCCATTTTGGACCGAGGACAATGCCGAGTACACGCTGTTGTGCATCAGCTGTTTAATTGGACCGACGATGGTTAATGGTGACTCGTACTAGAGCACGACAGTAGTAGTACAGTTTGTTAGAGGAACATAAGGACAGTACGTGAAACATTGTGCAGAAAAATACTGTACCGCAAGGACAGCAAACGACACAAGGGGAGGGATTTTGGTTGCTGCCAGTTTGCCGTACGTACGTGCAGTGCTTGCGGCAGGTGCTGTCTGAAAGCACCAAACCCATCTGGACAATGCAAAACAGGGTACAGAGAGTTGGCAATGATTCCCTTGCTCGGGACGTGTTGGCATCGTGGCCGACCTCATTTCTGCTCTCCCAAGCAAGCACTTGTTGTGGGTAGGAGGAAAAATTTTGGAAAACAAAATGATCCGGCTGCTAGGCAGAACGAATCCAGCAGTCAGGTCACACGCCTCGGCTGTCAAATCGGTGTGTGTCATTCCCTTTCTCTGTCTTTTTTTTTTTCACTTTTCATCCCCCTTGTCACACTCATACAGTAAGCACTGAGTTGTTTTTTCTTCAGAAACTGATTGCATCTGAGTTGTTTTTCTTCAGAAACTGATTGCATCTACCGTGCATCGCAAACACTGCCTTAACCGAATGAAATAACTACTTATTAATTCCAGGAGAACTGAGGGGAGTTCGGAGGGGAGCCCGGAAACCCCAGAGGTAAGTTTAAAAAGAAAATTATTTCCGAGATCGGGTCTCGTCTCCAGCTGAAATAAGTGTGAAAAACTCGCTCGAATTTCTCACAATGCCACCCGAATTGGGGGATTTTACTTCACAAATTTAACAGAACGCGGCAATGGCAATTGGCAAGCGGTAACCGCCGGAATTTGAACAAGCAAAATTGGAGTAGTAAAGAAAGACGATGACTGACCGTGGAGTCTGGCGGATAGGCTTCCGGCGGGCAGGTAATCACCTACGAGCTGCTTCTCGTCCTTGGAGTAGTAGTACCCTCTCATCGGCGCCAGGTTGCGGTGCTCGACGGCGGCGGCCGCCTCGACGCAGGCGGCGAACTCCCTCCGCGCCGCCGCCACGTCGCGGAGGCGCTTGACGACGACGGTGGTCCCGTCCTCCAATGTGGCCTTGTAGGACGTGCCGAGGCTGCCCTTCCCCAGCACCTCCGCCGACGCGCGCAGCAGGTCCTCCAGGTCGAAGCTCTGCTGCTTCTTGTTGCCGCCGACGAAGACGAGCTTGGTAATAAGCCCCGCCGCCGTGGCCGCCGCGGCGCTGATCTCCTTGGACGAGGAGGTGAACTCGCCGCCCGTGCCCATCTCCCCCGACGATGGCGTCACGCCTCCCCTACTGGTGGTTGTGGTCGCCCCCTTGCTGCCATCCTGTTCACCCTTGCGTCCTCGCCGGTGGTGGTGGACCAAGCAGAGGACGAGGAACACCAGCGCGAGCAGCGCCGCGCCGGCCGCGGCCACCGCAATGGCCACCACCGCCGCGGCGGAAAGCTTCTTCCTTTTGTTAGACTCATCATCAGGTGATCCAGGAGGAGGAGGAAAGGGAGGAGAAGAGGGCGGGAAGAATGGGTGGCAGGGGCGGTCGACGAGCGGCGCGCCGCAGAGGTGGAGGTTGCCGGCGAAGGATTCCGGCGGGAACCGCGCGAGAGACGCCGGGATGGAGCCGTTGAGGTCGTTATCGGAGACGTTGAAGACGTCGAGGCGGTGGATGGTGATGCTCGGGAGGCTGCCGGAGAAGCTGTTGCCGTCGAGCATCAGCGACTTGAGCTTCATCAAATTGTTGAGCGCGAAGGGGACCGGGCCGGAGAGGTTGTTGTGGGACAGTGCGAGGTGCTCGAGCGATGACGAAAGCCCGGCGATGTCGGCGGGGAGCGCGCCGGTGAGGAGGTTCCCCTGGAGGAAGAGCGACCGGAGCCGCGGGAGGGAGAAGAGGTCGTCGGGGATGGAGCCGGAGAGCCGGTTGGACCGCAGCGAGATGACCTGGAGACTCTTCAGCCGGCCGAGCGTGCCCGAGGGGAGCCGGCCGATGAGGCCGATGCCGGGGAGCCGGAGCTCGACGACGGTGGAGTTATTGGTGGCTTTGTCGCACGTCACGCCCGTCCAGGAGCACGCCGACGAGGACGCGTTCCAACCCAGCGCGCGCTCGTGCGGCGTCCCGGAGATGAACGCCTGCAGCGCCGAACGCTCGCTCGCCGGCGGCTCAGCGCCGGCCATCAGCAGCACTGTCGTCAGTAGCAGCAGCACCGTCGTCGTCGTCGCCACGAGCTTATTTCGGGCCATTTTTTTGACGCGACACGCTACAGCTAGAGCTTCGATGGACGAGCAGGACCGAGCATTGCAGAGTCTCGTTTTCTCTGGCTTTTCCGGTGTCTTATTCTTATGCGCGCGCTTCGGCTGCCGGGCGCGGCAGGTCTCTCTGTTCGGCTACTGCTCCTACTGGCCCTGCCTGCCTCCTGTGGGCGTGTGGGCTTGTCTCCATGCGGTACAATTTTGGCTACTCCCTCCCTCTTATAAAGAGTGTCGTTTTTGATTTTTTAATATTATGTTTGACTGTTTATTTTATTTAGTTTTTTTATAAATATTATTTATTTTTTTTATAATTAATTTTATTAATAAATATATTTATTTTAATATTTATATAAATTTTTTCAATAAGACAGAAAGTCAAAAATAATATTTTAAAGTCAAAAACATACTCTTCATATAACGAAGGTAGTACATGTTTATCAGTGTGTGGAGCCTGACTGCCCTGCTCAGTAGTCACTGCCAGATCCGATGGTTATTGTCTTGCAGCGCAGAGGAATGTGATGTGAATGCACCCGCCGGGTCGCTGCCGGGTCACCGGATACAGCCAAGGGGGACTGGTCGTCGGCAGAAACTGACACATGCTCTAGCCACTCCAGTCAGACAGTATCCCCAGACCGCCTGCTACGGATCGATTACTCAATCTGCTCATAGCCTAAAGATGTACTATGCTGGTAGAGATTACGCAAGCCAAGCAGCATCGTGCTAGCCAAACTAGTGTATCATCCAGCCAAACAAAAAATAAAGAGAGCAGGGATTCGATTCAAAGCATTGCCTTGCATTGGATTCGAGCCGTGGTTCGGAAGCAATGGATCCATGATATGATCATGATGGGCGCAAAGGACTTCGTTTCCTTTGCAACAAATGGACGTGTCGCGCCGCCCTCTTGGCAACAACTTTGGTTGCCTTGCCTGCACAAGGTAGGAGTACAGCTGACGAGACGCCGTTTAAAAGAAGGTTAGCGTCCGTTGTACTAGTAAATTCTTTAATTACCAACTAGAGTACTTCCTTTACCTTCTTCTCTAATTTAAAGAATAAAGAAAGAAAAAGTTCGCAATCGCACACGGTCCAGTTATTTAATCGAGCCGGCTCTTATCATGATGGCCGCTCCGCTCCATTTGCCAATCATGCCAATCGATTATAAAACCAGACCAGAACTGAACTGTTGAGGAGCCAAGCTCACAAGCCCTTGGCTTCATCAATACTACTGTTGATCAGAGAGGAATGTGACACTAAAACTCATTCACCCATCACCATCAAGGTCGCGCTCCTGATGACTTACGTATCGTTCACTTGGTTCAGTCGCAAGCTACTGGCCAGGCCGCAGACCTCAACTGATTTTGATCTGCGTCCTTGTTGTCACTCCCCTCCCTGTCCTCACAATTATTGATCACACAGGTCAGAAAGAGTCTTAGATAACGTGGAACCAAGACTAATAACAGCAGCACAGTTCCAACATTTTGCAGCGTCAGATGCCATACTGCAAAACCACGATAGTTTTACATCACGAGGACCTGTCTCTAGTTACACAATGCAACACGATGACAAGAGCCACGCATGGCAACACTGTCAGCTCAAGTCACTAAGTTACTGTGTCAGCACAGCTGGGCGTCACGCTATCACTATTCGCAGCAAGCTCATGCTGCTTTTGCCGTTTCTCTCACCAGCGCATACTTGGCAAGGAGGCCCGAAAGCTGAAGGAATGACCCAACACCATCACAGATTCTCATGTGTGCAAATCCTGTTTCCTGCACAGATAAGCAAAACATGTCTATCGTAAGAAACACGCACAAAAAAATCAGACTGCACCTCAGGTATTAAAGTTAGTACAAGGATGTAATACAGAGAGAGCAGTCAAGTTACCTTCAACATCTCCAGCTTCAGATACTCAGCCATGTCGTAGTTCTTGACAACTCGGAACAGCGTAGTGATTATGTCAGTTGGGGAGTATCCCAAATCGTAAAGTTGTTTCATGCCTGAGCAGGCTTCATCAAACTTCCCATCAAGAACATTCTTCACCATATTTTTGACGTGCAAGGGGTGTGGTTGATCACATACCTGGAAACAGTGTAGAATTTCAGTGTTAGTATCAACTCAACAAATGAGATTGCACATGGTATAGCAAACAGGGGAACACTTGTGTATGTCTAAACCTTGAACACATTCTCTTGATTAACAAAGCGGAAACCACTATGTGTAGCTTGCAGATTGTTCAAAGCTTGTCTCATGTCACCATCAGCAGTAAAGATGATAGCTTCAAGCCCCTCTGGTACATAAGGAACCTAGGTTCCAAAAAAAAAATGCAATTAAACTTATAGCATGAGTTGCTTGGCTGTGACCAGTATAACATCAAGGCCATTAAAACAAAGTTTGAACCTCGATGTCAAATGAGATTGAACAAGATAGAAATACAAACTATTTTTAACTGTTTAGCCTGAAGGTGAACAATGAAAGTTATACTCCTTAACAGAATACAAAGTCTATTAATCCAGCTATCCAATGTTGGAGCTATTGAAAAAGTGAATGGTTTCAGGATGAGTGAAAGGATTATGTAGCTCTTGACTTGGCCAACGACAACACCCAAATGTGCATTCAGCAAATCTGAGCCTATTAACTCACAGTTTCGCGTGTCCACACACTACATGCAGTTGTTACAGTATGCTCATTGTTAAAAGTCTCGGAAAACATTAACCCGCTAACAAGCATTCTGAAATCTGAACAAAAAAAGAAAAGGACTGCTTATTTTGATACATTTGATGTCACACTAGTATATTTGCAAAAAGATCTTTCAAATCTTGCATGCAAAGCAAGCTAGTGGATATGGCAAGATTTAAATTAAAGCAGCTAATATCATTTCTTCTTGCTAATTAGTTCAAAAATGACAGAATTTGTAGATAACCAATGTTCATGTATTCACAAGTACTATAGTAGAAAAGTAGCCAAAACTCAAAAATTTGCTATTGAACAAGAAGAAAAAGGAAAGGGATGTTTCTACATTACCCATTCAGTGGACAAGTCACGGTGATACTGGAATCCAAATCCACAAACTATAGCTATGCCGGTGTAAAATGTTTCTACATTAGACGGCTCAAACTGTGATGAGTAAACAGCTTAGCCTAGTTTTTTTTACATGTCATTTAGCTTTTAGTGAGTAATTCCTTCAGATAAATGCACATCAGAGCACTTTTATCAAAATTAACTGTACTTCTTCCCCTCTTCTCTACTCCTACATGTCTCTTCTTCTAATAAACAAGACTATCAGGTACCAGATCATATATAAGCTTCACTAGTACACAAATGACCATGTATCTTGGTAAGAAAAGATATACAATTTTATAACTGTTTGTATGGCAACCCAGACCCAATGATAAGAATTAAAATGCCATCAAGGTAAAGAAAGGAAACAGGACATGTGTAAGAGAAATCAGTTGTTACAGTACACTCATAGTTCAAAGTTTCGAAAAATAATTCCCACAAATAAGCATTGAAATATGTGGGTAATGAAATTGGGGAGGGCAGGAGAGAGGGACTTCTTATTTTGATACATCTAATGCTACCCAGTATATTTATGAAAAGGTATTTCTAATCTTGCAAGAAAAGCAAGCTAGCGTATTTGGCTGAGACTTACAATCAAGCAGCAAACAACATTTCTTCTAGCTAATCATTTCAAAATGATAGAATGTGTAGATCAGCACTGAGACAAGCGAATATGGTAGAGCAGTAGTCAAACCCACCAATTCGATACTGCATAAGAACAAAAGGAAAATGTCTACTTGTCTAGCTAGATGCAATATCCATTTGGTGGGACATATGCATTACTTATTGGTGATACTGGAATTTAAATCTTCAAATTATGGCTATGTCTGTGTAAAACATCTTTCTACATTAGTCTGCTCAACCCATGATGAGTGTATAGCTTAGCTCAGTTTTGTTTTTACCCTCATGTTGTTTTTAGTCTTTTGTGAGTAATTCCCTTAGATAAATATGCACCAACCTGCACCTCTTCCCCTCTTCTCTGTTCCTACATGCCTCTTCTACTATGACAAGACTATTAGGTGCCAGCTCACGTTTTATATGTTTCATTGCTACACGTATGATCAGGTAGCTTGATAAGAAATGATACAGACCAAACGGTAAGAATTAAAATGCCATCAAGGTTAAGAAAAGAGAAATGATAAGGAACTTCTTTCAGGTGAAAGTGAAACATTTAGATACAATTTCACCTTGACATTACATTGAGGAAAGACAACTTGGTATTATATATATCCCCAACTCTATCAAGTGTATAGGTATTAATCTGTTGTCTAGCTCTAGCAAACACAACCCAGGCAAGAGTATAAACAGGTAAGTCAACAATTATGTGAGTTACTACCTCCTGTCTCTTTTACGTATTGGTCAAGACACCGAGAAGCCTAAAGTAAACAAGTATGACTTACATTTTCTGATTGTGCGGCATGGAAAATGTCTAAAAGATGTATACATAGAACCATATTAGATGATACATCGATTAATAGCATTTTCATTTGCTACATCTACATATTATTTATAGATTAGTGGTCTGTCAAAGTTTCAAAAAGTTTGACAACACACATCTTGCAACAAAATCTATTTTACTGTGGATGTAGTAGATCCCATTACCTTCTCAGCTGCCACCACAATCATAAGGCGACCAAGGATCTCCTCATCAGAGAGCCTAGAGAACCTGACAATAGCACATCGGCTCTGAATGGGTTCAATTATTTTAGATGAGGTATTGCACGCAAGTGCGAATCTTGTGGTGTTGGAATAGATCTCCATAGTTCTCCTCAGTGCTTGCTGTGCTCCTGATGTCATGCTGCATATGTATAAAAAATGTGAGATTCAAAGAAACACTCTATTATCCAAGCATAGCTTTATATATATCCCAAAAACTGGCTGACTGTTTTGCTGAAACATGACAATGGTTACTGAACAACAATTCTTAACTTCAATTCAAATTTTTTGCTGCTTGTCACTTCTCAAGCTTTGTATACTACTAGTAATATCCTTGCTTTAGTCGAAACAACAATCAATGGTAAACTAACAGCAACGGTACCATTCCCTTTGTTTATGTAATATAAACTCTACAACGGTTTCACAACACTGATTGAGGGGACGGCTTTACCTGTCAGCCTCATCCAAGATGACGATCTTATGCCTCCCCGGCTGCAGCGTGACCTTCTTCTGTGCAAACATCTTGATCTTGTTCCGCACCACATCCAGACCCCTGCAAAAGCACGGACCAATAATCACGCACAACAACCTGCAGAGCCCCAAAATTGGGGCTATAAAATCACGTGCGGTGGCAGCAACCTGTCGTCGGAGGCGTTGAGCTCGAGCACAGCCTCGCGGTAGCTGGGTCCGAGAAGCTCGTGGGCCAGCGCGAGGATGCTCGTCGTCTTCCCAGTCCCCGGGGGTCCCTAAGCAAGCGAAAGGAGAAAAGCTAGGGTGAGCAGTGCCACGCGCGCATGGAGGTAGGTGTTGGAATAAGGGAAATGCTTACGGAGAGGATGAGGTTGGGCATGTTGCCGTCGCGGGCGATGACCTGCAGGCGGGCAACGGCGTCGGCGTTACCCACGACGTCCGCGACGCGGCTGGGGCGGTACTTCTCCACCCATGGGATATCGTAGGTGTCGGCGGGGGCAGCAGAGGAGGAGGCAGCCATGGCGCTTGCAAGCAGAGGGCAGAAGCGGTGAAAGGGATGGGGTTCGAGGTGAGGACGGCGGATCTGGTAACGGCGGCGCACCAGGGGTGGGGGATGGCGGGCGGGGGAGGAGGAGAATGCGGGCAGCGCCGGTGGTGAGCGGCGCGGGTACGAAAGAAAGTGGGCCGAGGAACAGGCCCAACGAGTCTTTGACCGGCCCATCAAGGCCCACCTGCGTCCTCTCCCCGTTCTCTCTCCCATAGCCTTTCTTCTACTCCACTCTACTCCGTTCTACGCCTCTACCACCAACGAAGCGAGCGAAGCGCACCACGCGCGCCACCTTCAAGGCAGCCACCGGAATTCTTCTCTCGTGGGCGGCCCACTCCTCCTCGTCGTCCTCTCCGCCGCCTCCGCGGCATGGCTTCAACTGGAGGAGGTCCGTCCGGACCGGCTGGTAAGCCCTAGGTCGCGTGATCCGTACGAATTTGTCCTGCGGGAGCAACCAAATCCAAACCCTTTCGTTTGAATCCACTGCTTATTTAATCCACTCATCGGTCCACCGCGGTTAATTGCGATGATTCGATTCTTCAGCTCCCTCCTTATGATTGATCCCATTGGGATTGAGGTTCCGTGCTTTAATTTGATCCCGTATTCCAGTACCACGATATTACCAATGGCGCGGGTGCGCCCACTCTCACTCTTGTTCAGTTACACGCGTTAGGGTTTATGTGTAAGTGACCAGTTGCAGGAGCACTACTAATTTTGCCAAAATTTTGGGGGTTCAAGTTCAACTGGACCACGATCCTCACTGTCAGAGATGATCTATGCTTCATCCGTACGTATCGTTGGCCACTGAGTTGAATTTTGGGTACCATTGTGCAGGCCGTGGCGTTTGCTTGATGAGCACTTCGTGGAGGGACAAGCAACCGCCGAACCTCATCAACCTCATTACTACATTCCTCGCTGGAAATTCATACCGCCTCAGCTTCTGTTCATTGTCTCCGGTAAGTATCCCAACCCTCACTTACTTTCTGCTGTCTATGTGGATTGTTGATGCGACCTGATGAAAAATGGGTTCCAGGACTTTATCTTCAACAATGGAGGGCTGTCAGTTGCGTTTCTCTTTGAGACTTGTTGGGATACTGAAAAGGAAGCTGATGTCTTCAGCAGGTTACCGTGTGTTATGTTAGCTATGCACGTCAATGGTTGTGATGGTGGCTCTTCAATCTTGGATTCCTTTTGCAGGGTGAATACACTGAAGAGGCAGTTCAAGCACTTTTATGTTGTTGTTACGGTTCCCACAAGCGAGCAAAATGAAGCATTTAATCACGCGTATTTCAAGTATGTACCGGTTACAATACTTAATGCAAAGACTTTTATAGTTCAAAAAAACTGTGTTCATGTATCTGGTTTCTATTCAAGGTATGGCATGGAGGTTGGCTGTCCCACTTTTGTGCCTGTTCATGATCCAGAGATAGGATTTGAGAAGGTTGTGAAGATAGCTCATGCTCGTGGTGGTAAATCTCTAACATTGTTAACCATGTTATACTGACTTTTGTTCAAGTTCTGAACTGCAAGCTGACAGTGTCTGTTTTATTCAGTATGCAAGCAGCAAAACATTATCTCAGCAATGAAGAATGAGGTAATTGCAGATGTTCGCAGATAATGGCAAGCTGTTTGTAGGTATAAATAATGCTAAATGGTTTTTCTTACTTTCTCTGTAGAGAGAGCAAGCTGTTCAGTGCTTGGATGCATTTGTACGAGTGCTCACCTCTATTCCTGGCATTGACAGTCACGATGCAAACGCGGTATGTGCTAGACATATCTTTTATGTTTTGTCTATAAACTGGTAATCTTTTGGTTACTTCGATACAGATTTCAGATTGTCAATTTGTATTGCTTTGCAAGTTATGTATCTAGGGACAAGACTCACACGCTATGCATTGTCTCAGAAATAAGTATTATTATTTCCCTTTTCATCTGCTCTCATTTTTCTGAAAATTGTAAAGTATATTCCACGGTACTTTAGTCTGTACCTAGTTTACAACATATCTTTGCTTACGTATGTTTTAGAACTTTGCAAGTTTGCATACAGAATAGTCTATTGATGGACCTGTACAATAATAAGAATTGAGCACGTGGTATGTCATTGAAATTGAGTTCTGTTTCGTTTCCTGATGGCTCTGTTGTGCTGTTTTTGTTATTATTGTTAAAATTCACACTGAACACCAGCTGCCTGTTCTCTATTTAACTTTTATATGCTTTGTGTATGATGCTGTGCTGATAGTTTTGTTACTCCTTACTTTTTAAGCTTGCCCAAGCTATTGGCTCTATCGAAGCAATTTCGAAAGCATCCAAGGAATTTATCCTAGAAAATACTGACCTTTCCAGAGACAAGGCAGAGAGAATTGTCAGGTTCTTCAGGGATCCACAGTACTACTTAAGCCCTAAAATTAACTGATGCTTACAGGTACTCTTCTCCCCCCCTTCACATATATCTACAATTGCATCTTTTCCATATAACCTATTGTAATGTTTTCTTCTTCTTCTTCCATATTCCATCACGTGGATGTTTTGTTTGTGAGATGATCTTTTCATAACGATAACGTGTAGCATCTGTCTTGTGATTCTTGTGCCATTTCACGTTTTGTGTTGTCATGTCTGATTACTGTGCTGTGACAAAAAACTGCCCTCTGATGTGATTCGTGATGCCGCATATTTTGCCTTAGGAATGCAAATTCAAAGATGAGGGTGTATTTACATGATTTGTTTTCATGAATTTTGTCTTTGCTTTCCCTAGTTGATTACGGTTGACACTAGGACAGGATGTGCGGCTCAAAATTGAATTGCAAATCCTGTCGCTACGTCAAGTTTAACCAACCGAGGGAGTGACAAGTTTGAACAGTTTTTTTTTTCAGCATGTCAAATTGTATATCATGTGACCCCTATGTTTTTCTTGTATTCAGCAATTATTTGTCCTATAGATAGAACTATTAGTAGCTTGATTTGTATGATCCTGACAACGTGTCCTGATTTGGCAGGCAAAGTCCGTTGTTCGTGAGTCTGTGCTCTGAAGGCTGGAGTGAACTAGTCCAGGATTCTTGCAGATGCCAATAATGCACTCGCCTTTTTTTTTTCCTGAGCTGTATACTTCATGGCGCGTACTTCGCATTGTAGTATTGTACCCCCGTAGCAGTTGTGCATGTTTCCGCTGTACTAGCAAACTGCGATACAAAAGACCTGCATGAAGAATCTGCCAAGTTGATGACAGATAGGAACAAGAGCATCCTCTTGTTCTGAAGCTTTTGCTGTTTTAGACTAGATGAACCTACGGCCTACCTGAACTTGCTGAACTTATTACGGATTATATATATAGTAATGTTTCCGTTTTGAATTTCATGGCAACGTGGGAGTATTTTGATTGGGATCCGTCCTCTCTTTTTTTTTGGGTTCGAGCGGATTCGTCGAATTCCGTATTTGGTGCCTTGTTATAATAACAGCCTGAAGGTAGCAGCAGGTAGAGCAAGATGCCGCCGCCGCCGGAGGCTGATGATTCCTCGGGCAAGGTTCGGGTGGTGGAGGTCTGGGCGCACAACCAGGAGGCCGAGCAGGCTTGCATCGGCGCCGAGGACGCGGCGTACGTTGGCGACCGCCGGCCGGGACGCGTTCGCACGCTTCCTCGCGCTGCTAAGGGAACACAAGGACGAGGTGCTGCTGGACTACAACGCCTTCCTCTCTGGCCTCGGCGCTGCGGATACCATCGACCTCCTGTCCGTCAAGAAGGCCATGGCGAAGTACGACGACAGCATGAGGCGCATGAAAGAGCTGTTCGTTCAATTGTGTCCTGGTCAGGATCCGGAACTCCTGGACTCACACGATATATGTGCGTATCAGACTACACACCCTGTTCCAATTGTCAAATACTCTTGCCGCAGCATGACGCAAGCTAACTGACATTAGCAGGGCTCCGGAAAGCCAAAACAAGAAATCCCGGGTTCACCTCCCCTGCATTGAAATCTGAAACCAAATCCCGGCTAACAGTGCAACCAGGACTACTCCAAAGACAAGCATCAGCATTAGCCAAACCATCTTCAACATTTCAGTATTGCAAAACTCCAATAGAAGGGAAAACTCATTAACTGGATGATCGACTGAGCAAAAGACCAAATGCTGCTAACAACCAACCCTTTTTACTTCTAGAAACAGTGACAGTGCCACTAACAACAACTCCATGTACTTAATAACAAAACAACATTACCACCAAGACTACAGCCAAATCCCGGCTTCCCCCATGCATGCTGTGCAACCAGGACTACTCCAAAGAGCAGTATTATATGGCCTCCAAAGACAAACAACAGCATAAGCCACACCGTCTACACAACGACATTCAGTATTGCAAAACTCCAAGAGAATGGAAAACTCATTAACTGGATGATCCACTGGGCCAAAGCTGAAATGCTGCTGACAACCAACCCATGTACTTGTAACTACGAAAACTGTGTTACTGACAACAAATCCATCTACTTACTAGAAACAATGTTACTGGCAAGATGAAGGCACCAATTACAGTGAGTACTCCTAATGCACGAGTCAATTGCGCTGACCTACTGTCTGCAACCAGGACTACTCCAAAGAATGATGAATGATGAATGTACAGGAAGAACCACTACAAAGCTTCCTACTGTCTGCATCTACTGTACGTATGTGCCAAGCAAGTGACACAGAGACATCCTGAGGCCTGAGCAATGAACTTCAACTCATAGTGTATCATGGCCTAGGCACTTCCTGCAGCAGGAGGACATGATCCTCCCCCCTGGTAGCCATTGCAATCAGCTTGAAATTATCCTTAGCTACCAAAACCTTGAAGCACCTCATCAGCAGAACAGGTCTTGCTGCAGGGCCCGGCAGCAGCAGTTGCTTTCGTGTCCACGGTCACATTCGAGAAATTCCTTATAGCATGTATATGTTCAACATGTATTATCTACACCATTCATATTATGTTAAAATTCGTGCTATATATACTATATGCCAAAGATCACATGATGAAGTACACATAAGGACAAAATTTCATCAATCTCAATATAAAACATGTGGTGTAGATAGTGCATGCTTAACATATACATGTCAAAATTTCGCTTTGGTCACATTCAGCAAACTAGCTCCCCGTAGGCCTGCAAGTGAAGTGCGGCAGATACTTGCAAGCCTCTCGCGGGCAGCGGCAGACACCGCATCGCCCAGCATGCCTCTGTCTCTCCCCCGTAGGCCTACAAGTGAAGTGCAACGCCCAGACTTGGAGCAACCTCGTGGTGGCGCCAAGCAGGACCACGGCGCAGAGCTCCCCGTGCCAGCTCGACCAGGGCCGCCTGCTTATTACTGCACGACGGCGGCCGTGCCACGAGCCGGAACGCCTCGGAGGCCGTGTCGTACGCCAGCATCTTGCCGGTTTCGCCGGCTTCCGGGTGGAAAAGGAGCCAGTACAGGGTCCCGCGATGAGCTACCGGGGACTGGTACACCCTGTCGCCGACGGGCCGGATCGCAGGAGCGCGCTTCTGCGTCGTCAGGAGGCGTCGAGGCCAGAAGGCGCCGGCCGACAGGACGTAGTAGTAGTCCGCTTCTTCTTCTCCGACAACAACACCATGGCAGAGGAGGCGGTACTCGCCGGAGGAGCTGTGGTGGTAGAAGCCGCAGGGGAAGGCTCTGGTGGAGACTGCCTGCATCGACGGCAGGTAGGTCCACTGCCTCGTGGTTGGGTTGCAGATGATGTACAAGCCTTGACGCTCCTGCAGTAGGAGCAGGCCGTGGAGAGAAGCCAGCAACGTGCACTCGCCCATGTCGCAAAGGTAGCCACGCCGTCCCATGTCGTCCGGTGGCCGCGGGGTCAGAGACAGAGGAACGCTGCGCAGCGTCGTCCGATATCGGGTGATCACGATCATCTCGCGCGGCCGATGCGCGGCGTGCGCAGTTAAGAAAGAGGGGTCGCTGGTGACGCGGTGCCATCTCTTGCAGACGGCGCGGCAACGGAGCACCGATTTCGACGGGAGCCGCACGAAAATCTCCACCAGAGCGTCGTCGCACACCTGCATCTCCATCTCTATCGCTTGTGATTTGTCCTGGGCAGATACGCATTCTATTCAGCCTGCTGGCGATCTCACACGCGGGGGCTCCTATATATGCCATGGACAGGACAAGAGTGATCCGATTCAGAGCAGGTACTTTAATCCGAACAAAATTCCAACTTGACTTGGATGTCCAATCGAATTCCAGGCGCTCGCTTCAACTCGCAAGAGCAGTTGTTTTCACGTTTCTCTTCTCCCCGGGCGCGATGAAGTTCCTTCTCTTGCCTGCGCCTCCCTCTCTATCGTCGCCGACACCGTGCAGGATGTGGGACACCAGAGTCCAATCTCATGTTCGGCCGTTCGGGAGCGTAGCGACAGCATTTGCGACGGCGACGGCTTGGCCTTGGTGAGCGACTGAGCGAGAAGCAGGATGGCCAACAGGGATCACCGATACTATAGCGACCATCGCAACACCACCTGATGATGCCGCAACGCCCTCTCCGCTGCTCCTCGTGTCTTGGACGGGCATGCTCTCAAGCCAGGAACGTGGCCCAGCCAAGCTGTAATGAAAGGGCAGGTGCAACCAATTGAAAATCACAATTCTTTCAAGGGCCATTTGTCTACAAGACATTGGGTTCGTGTATTTTTTTTTTGTCCGTAGGACAGTGAGTTCGTGTTTTTTTTTCCACAAGACACCATCTAGTGTCCTATAAACAAAAAAATAAGAAGTGTTCTACAATCAAAATTTTTAACAGTCAACTTTCCCTTATTTCAACTATGGTGCATTCAATGAACAAGTGCGGCGAGGTCTCGAGCTTGCTACGCCACATCTCAGAGAAAGCCCTTCGACTGTTTCTAGGTGATTCACCGTCTAGGTGCCCACTTGTTTTGGAGACCGTCCTCTAAATAAAAAATATTAACCTTATAACCAAGACACTTTTAGAGGCGGATGCTAAGATCTCAGAGGATCACAACCATCTCTAAGAATGGAGCTATTTCTAGAGGAAAACAATGGCCAACCACTCGACCCACACCAAAGCACTATCAAAACTACACTTGCACAGTTCAGGGACGTTTTAAAAAAGAAAATATATATTATAATATAAAGTATAATTCATATTCTAGAATAATGATGTCTCTAAATAAAAATCTCTTAATTAATCGTCACTTGCCAACATTTGTTTAGCAACGTTCGTTGCCATATAAATAAACTATTTTTCTTGTATAAAATCATATCTAGATTCTAGTGCATAATTCATTTCTCTTACACATTATTGATGTCTTAATAGTTGCTTTTTTCCCTAATAGATGATGCTCTCTGCTTATAGAAATGAAGAGTCAACTCACTTAGCTTGTCTTACCCTTTACTTATTTTCAAAATTTTGTGTAACAAAAAATATCATATAAAGAGTATAGCGTGTTTATGCTCCAATCGTCACAAATAAGAATGAAATCATATGTCCACTTGTTAAACAAATCACATATTTCTTATTCTAGACAAACTTGAATCCAAGTCATGTAATATAGAATTGAATTCACAATTCAAAACACTTAAAATTGTTATTATATAAATACTTGTTTATTGTAAGTTACAAGTTAATGATAGATTTATACAGTTACAAATATTTTGGCATCTTTGTATGTAGTGAGTAGATCCATGTAATATTGATAAAACAAAACATTATATTTTTTTTTACTATCATTAATTGACGAGAACCTCAAGCCACCTTTGCTCAAGAAGATATCGGGAGTTCTTTATGGAGTTTGTGATATCCGTAGCTGGATGGTTCTTCGCTAAGTGCTTCATTATAGTCATTTTCTCTGAATATGTAGATGATGTATCTTGTTGTGTACTATATGATGTGTAGTGTCGTTTCTCCAGATGCTTCGCTGTTGTATGTTGCTATGTAATTACTGATTAATATCTGATGTGTAGTGTCGTTCTCTGGATATCTGTATGTTGTATCTTGTAATGTAGTACATGTTTGGTCACAATTATGTTGCTACGTGATTACCAATTATAGTTAACAAATTACGAAAGCTCCCCCACCATTGGTTCATCTGAGTAATTAGTACTCAAGAGGCATGGTACATTTATCTGAGTAATCAAAGACATGGTTCATTTTATCCATTTTTTGGATCTCTCTTTTTAAACTCAATATATCACTTGTGCCCAGAGTATAATCTGAAACTACATACTGTTTTGTTTATTATGATTTGAATTTCCTATATAGTACTATAATCAAATTAGTTGTGTTCGAACCAATTACCAAATTCCAAATTAATTTGAGCTAAACAATTGTGAATTGCTCATGCATTGATGTGAACAGGACCATGCAACAATGAGCGAAAATGAAGCGTGGCAAATTGTCATGTCTTATTTCTAGTATTTATTTGTGGCATTAACAAAACATGTGTAAAAGTTAATTATAAAATAACATATAAAAAATTTCAAAATATAGAGAACTTTTGTCAACTATTCTCTTGCTCATGATAGTAAATGGAAATCCAAATTGTGAAAAATAAAAGTTATTGGGCTGCCTTTGCACAAGTCGTGAAAGTACTTCCGGGGTGCTGTACACGTGTTACCTGTAGTGCGATTGCAGTAACAAACTGCATTTCAGTTTTCAGTTCAACCACTAGTACTGTGGTCTTCTTTTTCCTGTTGGTGCAACGAAGAATTTGTGGACCTCAGTTTTCGACTGAATTTCCTTCCTCTCTCTGCTATACCGTGTGTGTGGCGTGGGCAACTGGTGCAGGAGCAAATGGCTCACTGCCGAGTGGGCCCCGCAGCGCCGATCGAGAGATCCCGAGAAATATCAGGCGGCTTATGGCGCCCTTCCGCGTGGCAGGCGCCTCATCCACGCATCTCATCACCTCTCGTCTGCTTCCTCAGTCCTCCCCTGCACGGCTTGGCTCCACGCATCGGGCTTCCTCTCCGTCCGATCGCACGGAAGACCCCCGGCTCGTGGCCGCCGTTACTCGTTCGTATTCACCGCCACATATTATATCGTGGCCGCGGCTGGACCTGGACGGAGGAGAGATTCCGTCGACGCATTGCATTGCTCTGCATCTGCTTGGCTTCCTTCCACAAGACACGACACGACCCCGTTGAGCTGAACGTCTCTGCGCCACAAGAAGAAGAAGAAGAAGAAGAAGAAGAAGAAGAAGAAGCAGCAGCAGCAGAAGCTTCTCATGACGTCCACCGTGACGACGCCCAGCCGGCCGCTCGCCGCCGGTTGCCGCCGCACGGCGACGGCGGGGACGCGGCGGTCCGGCCCCATCGTGGTGTCGCTCAAAGGGCCGCGGCGACGGACCACCACCAGCTGCGCCGCGCTCGCGTCGCCGGAGAAGCAGAGGACGGCCACCAAGCAGCTCCCCCTGCCTCCGAAGCAGAAGCAGCAGCAGCAGCAGCATCAGGCGGAGGAGGTAGAGGAGAGGACGGACTACAACGAGGTGGCGGCCGCGCTGGAGAGCATCTACAAGCTCAGCCCCGCCGTCGTTGATGACGACGAGAACGAGACAGAGAAGAAGAAGAGGAAGAGGAAGGGCAAAATTGTGAGTGGTTGCCTGGTTGCTTCTTCATCAGTTGAATTCATTAATTCCCCCGTTTCATCAATTCTAATAATAAATTACTAATTGATCACTACTGTGCGCAGGGACAGGGAAGGAGCAGTAGCGTGATCGTGAGGAGCCGTCGGCGGCGGCGCGGGAGGAGGATGGACCTGGGAAAGAGGGTGGAGATGATGATGGCGGGGAGCAACAAGGACTGCGAGGACAAGCCGGCGGTGGAGGAGCGGGAGTTCGAGGAGATGCTGCTCAGGGAGCACGCCGTGTCCACCGACATGGGCAGCCTCGACTGGAAGCGCATGAAGATCCCGCCCGTCCTCAGCTCCGCCCAGAGCGCCAGACTCTTCAAGACCATGCAGCCAATGAAGGTAACAATTTTTTTGTTTCTTGTCATCGTTCTTCAGTTGTTGGTTTGATTGAATTCAGTTCCAACCATTCTTCAGGCGATCTTTGAAGTGCAAGAGAACTTGCGGGCGGAGCTGCAGAGGGAGCCGACCGACGCCGAGCTGGCGGAGGCCAACAACATGACCGTGCAGCAGCTGCGGCGCCGTCTCGACGTCGGCAGAGCAGCCAGGAACAAGCTCATCAAGGTACCTGCGTTTTTCTTAGATTGATGATGCAAAAATTACTGAAATTACTAAAGAAAAAAAAAACAATATGCATGGCAGCACAACCTGCGTCTGGTTCTGTACGCCCTCAACAAGTACTACCCTGACATGGCGAGCGACGAGCGGTTCGACGAGCTGTGCCAGGCCGGCGCCAACGGCCTGATCACGGCCATCGACCGGTTCGAGCCCAAGCGCGGGTTCCGCATCTCCACCTACGCGCTCTTCTGGATCAGGCACTCCATCGTGCGCGCCATGACGCTCTCCAACTTCACGAGGTTCCCCTTCGCCATGGAGTCGGAGCGCCAGGAGATCGCCAAGGCGAGGGAGGACCTGGCGTTCGAGCTCGGAAGGCCGCCCACCGACGACGAGGTCATCGGCAGGGTCGGGATCTCGCCGGCGAGGTACCGCGACGTGATCAGGATGACCAGGCCCACTTACTCGCTGCACTCGAGGAACCGGGTCACGCAGGAGGAGCTCATCAACGAGGTCACCGACGAGGACGCCATCGTCGGCGCAGATGCAGGAAAGCACAACACGCTGCTTCGACTCGCAATCGATGACCTCGTAAGTACCCTACGTACTGTTCCTACTACTAGTAATTTCTCATCGAATCACGACTCTAGTTAATCAACACGCTCTGCTGCTGACGATTGATGCAGCTCGACTCTCTGAAACCCAAGGAGAGCTTGGTGATCCGGCAGCGTTTCGGCCTTGACGGCAGAGGGAAGCGCACGCTCAGCGAGATCGCAGGAAACCTCAACATCTCCAGGGAGATGGTCCGCAAGTACGAGCTCAAGGCGCTCATGAAGCTCAAGCACCCCACGCGAGTGGACTACCTACGCAGATACATGTGACTTTGTGAGTGAGATCTATCATCACACACCATGTGCATGCTTGTAATGTAGCACAAACAACTAGTAACACAATCCAGGTAGAGTTGCTACTCTGCTGTATATACGTGTGCCATATACCTCCTCCTCCACTATGCACTCTGCAGTCTGCAGACAGATTATTGATTCCACAAGTACAGAGTCCATTCTTCACTGCACTACACAGAATTTTACAGTACAACATGTCATGCTATAGAAGAACATGTACATATACAGGGATGGTACGGTGTGTGCGTCTCTCCATATATATGGAGTTTATTTACAGACCTCTCATGTAATTCTTAACCTCCAGGGGATCCAACACGGTACAGTATTGATCTCTTTGCAGCTTTACAGAAAATCAATTGCATTGAAGAGAGAAATGTATGTAAGCAAGATTAATGTCCTGATTTGTCTGGGTGACGTTGAATTCCAACAGTGATAACTGAATCAACTTGAAGTATATGTAATTACGTGGCTTCTTTTCGCCAAAAGAAAAAGGGAGTTGTTAATTTTCAGCTGAGGTAACTTTCAGTCACCTCTTTAAGCCATTAAATCTAGATTTAATAATTTATAATTATTATACCAAATAATTTTATAAAAGAAAAATTAAAATTTTAAAAAACGAATTGTTGATTAAAAGCTTTTAGTGAAAGCTAGAAACATGAAAGAAAAACATCGATTGTTAATAATGAAATACTGGTAAACCCGATTGCTGGACATTTGGTGATGAGTGAAATGAAATCTGCGCACTGAATGAGTGAACATCCGGACAAGTCATGCGGTGCGCGCAGGACAAAAGTACGATGACAACACCGGCGTGCCAGATGTAAACGGATGATGTCAAGTTTGTCGACCATCCGGTGTCACAAAATGCCAAGGTCGCAAGTCCCGACTGCGGGCGCCATGCACGGCGACACGTATGAGTGCTCCCATCCATCGCCACACCAACCTCCGCGCAAACTGAAGCAATAATAAACTCCCTCATCTGCTTCCATCCCACGCGACTCGACTGAATCAGGTGTAGGTTTCTTCCCTCTTTCAGCGTTCCACAGACCACACCACCAAATTAATCACTGATCTTGATCGATTCCCGGGGCAAGAATCCGGCCATGGTGAAGCTTGCCACTGCCAGGGAGGCGCGGCTGTACGGCCCGGCGCTGGCCGTGCGTCGCTGGGAGTACATGAACGCGGGGGTGTACGTGTTCGCGACGCTGCTTCTGGCGTCGAGCCTGGCGGCGCTGTTCGATGTCGGCGGCGCGGCGAGGGCGGGGCTCGCGGCGGCGGGCGTGGCGCTGGCGGTGGCCGCGGCCGTGAACGCGCACGACCTGTGGGCGCACCTCGCCGGCGTTGACTGGCGCATCGGGCTGGCGCGATACGACCTCCAGCTGGGGCTCGTGGAGCTCCTCGTCCCGGCGATGCACGCCGTGGGATGCGTCCTCGCCGTCGTCGCCATGGCCATCCTGATCTCGCAGGCATGCATGTCACCACCACTGATAATTTATTATTTGTCTCTGGATTCGCAAGCCAAAGGGCGTTGATTTGATTGATTCCCCTTGTGTTTGGTTAATTATTACTGTATTGCAAATTGGAGCAGGGCGAGGAGGGATACAGCTACGGGAAGGAGAGGCACGCGGCGAACCTGGTGGTCGCGGCGGCGCTGCTGTGGATGGTGGGGTCGGTGCTGAACGCGTGCCAGGTGTACGAGCGCGCCGACGGGCGGGCCCAGCTGCTACAGGCCACCGTGCAGGTGCCGCTGCTCCTGGGAAGCCTCTTCTTCCTCCTCGCCGCCGTCGCCAACCGCGGCCGCACCCGATCGCCGCTCCTCGTGAGCCGGAGCTGGGTGTGGCTGAGCTTGCTGGGGAGCGTGCTGTGGCTGGTGGGCGCGCTCTTCAACGTGCTCAAGGTGTTCATGATGCACCAGAGCGACGCGCTGCGCCTCGAGAAGCTCCGCGGCGGCGCGCAGGAGCGGCTCTCCCGGGACCGAGAGGGACGCGTGCCGCTCAACTGGGAAGAGGCCGCAAGGAGGACCGAGCTGCGCTGATGGATCCCCTTCCCCTTCCCCTCTCCTCCTCCCTTCTCCCTGCTTTCATTTCTTCGTGCTGTACAACTGACAGGTCGTGTGCTCGTGCAGTGCTGTAAAAAAAAAAAAAAAAAAACCGAAAACAGCTGGGAGAAAATGAACGACGAGCGGAATAAATTGTTTGGGCTCGTTTTAACATGCAAATTTCTTGCGCTCGTTTTATGGACCTGTGTAATTTGGCCCATCAAGCCTCAAGAAAGACTGACTGACTGACTGGTCCGGGCCGGGCTGCCTTAGTTAATTTCTCCTCCTAGTAGGTAGATAAAGGAATATCTCACGTCATCATTGGATTATCCATCCGCAACAACAATTCCCAAATCCTTTCGGCTTCCCCGCCCGTTGCTCTCGTCTCGTCCCCCTTCCTCTCTCCAATGGCGCAAGCCATCTCCGTCTCGCTCCCCACGCCGCCCGCCCACCACCACCGCCACCGCCACCGCCACCAGAAGCAGCAATCCAAGCCCCCGCCACCGCACCACGCCCGCGGCACGCCGCCTCACCTCCTCACCCTCTCCGCATCGCTGCGGGGCGTGGATTCCTTCCGCGACGGCCGCCTCCTGGTCTCCCTCCTGCGCCAGTGCGCGGACCTCCTCCACCACGACGAAGAGGATGAGGAGGCCTTCGAAACAGTCGGCGTCGCGCGTCGCCTCGCGCCGCAGCTCCACTCGCTAGTCGTGCGGGCGGGCCGGTCGCGGGACCCGCACGTGGCGTGCGCGCTGGTGGACGTCCTGGCGCGCCTGGGCCGGGACGCATCGAGCCGGCGGCTGCTGCAGGAGGCGGACGAGGCAAGCAAGGACGCCGTGCTGTGGAACAAGCACGTCGCCATGCTCGCGGAGGCGGAGGAGTGGGGCCAGACGCTCGCCGTGTTCAGGGAGATGCAGGCGCGCGGGGTGCCCGCCGACGGGTACACCTGCGCGCGGGTGCTCCACGCCTGCGGCCGCGCGGGGGCGCTGCGCGAGGGGAAATCCGTCCACGCGCACGCGCTCAAGGCCGGGGCCGCCCACGCCCACGCGCTCGTCCCGGGGTTCCTCGCCGGCATGTACGCCGAGAACGCCGAGGTCGCCGCCGCCAGGATCGTGCTCGAGGCCATGGCGCCCGACAGCGTCGTTCCCTGGAACGCCGTCCTCGCGTGCTGCGCGCGGCTCGGCCTCGTGGACGACGCGTTGGAGATCGCAGACCGCATGGCCAGGTCGGGCCCGGAACCCAACATGGCGACATGGAACACCGTGCTCTCCGGCTGCTCGCGGAACGGCCGCGACGTGGACTCCTTCGCCGTTATCCGTGACATGCTGGAGCGAGGCCTGCGGCCGGACGCGTCCACCGTCTCCAGCCTTCTCAAGTCCGTGGCCAACTCGGGCCTGCTCGCCCATGGAATGGAGGTCCATTCCTTCTTCCTCAGGCACAACGTCGACCAGGACGTGTACACGGGGACGGCGTTCGTTGACATGTACGCCAAGTGCGGCCGCCTCGATTACGCACACAAGGTGTTCGACGCGCTGCAGCAGAGGAACCTCACCACATGGAATTCGCTCGTTGCAGGGTACGCGAACGCTGCTCAGTTCGAGGCAGCGCTGGACCTCGTGGAGTCCATGAAGAGGAACAGGATCGATCCGGATATCTCCACTTGGAACGGGCTCATCACCGGTTACTCAATGAACGGGCAGAGTTCGCAGGCGGTGCTGCTGCTCCGGCAGATCAAGGCACTCGGCGTCACGCCCAATGTGGTCTCTTGGACATCACTCATCTCTGGGAGCTGCCATAACGGGGACTATGAAGATTCTTTCTATTTCTTTGGTGAGATGCTGAAAGACGGTGTGCAGCCCAGCTCGGTTACCATGTCCGTTATGCTGCGGGCCTGTGCAGGCCTCGCGTTGCTCAAGAAGGGCAAGGAGCTGCACTGTTTCACGCTCCGAAGGGCCTACGATGATGACATGGTGGTTACAACAGCCCTCATTGACATGTACTCAAAGGCAGGAAGCTTAGCGAGTGCCAAAAGCATATTCGAAGGGATTCAAAAGAACAATTTGGTGTCTTGCAATGCCATGCTGACGGGACTAGCAGTCCACAGCCAAGGCCGTGAGGCAATAGACCTGTTCCATGACATGTGCAGTTCAGGATTGAAGCCAGACAGTATAACCTTCACAGCGCTGCTAACTGCCTGCAGATCACAGGAGCTGATTACTCAAGGATGGGAGTATTTCGACAGCATGAAAAGTAAGTATGGCGTGACACCGACAGTCGAGAACTATGCCTGCATGGTTGACCTGTTGGCAAGGTGCGGTTATCTGGATGAGGCAAAGGATTTCATCAGGAGGGCACCGGTAAAGGCTGCGAGCTTATGGGGAGCCCTTCTAACAGGCTGCTCGATACATGGAAATCTTCCTCTCGCAGAGGTGGCTGCGAGGAAATTGTTCAAACTAGAGCCGTACAATTCAGCCAACTACTTGCAGATGGTGAGCTTGTACGAACGCGAGCAGATGTATGACGAAGCTGAGAGTCTGAAGTATGCAATGAAAGCAAGAGAAGTAGATACTAGACCTGGGTGGAGCTGGATTCAGATTGAACAAAGTATACATGTGTTTGAAGTGGACGGGAAGCCACACCCAGATACTGCAGAGATATATGAAGAACTGCTTCGTTTGGTTTTTCAGATCAGAAAAGCAGGATATGTGCCAGACACCAGCTGCATAGTTTATAATGTTCCAGAAGAAGAGAAGGAGAAATTGCTGCTCAGCCATACTGAGAAGCTCGCCATAACTTACGGGCTGATCCATTCAGATGCAAGCAGAGTACCCATCAGGGTGATCAAGAACACCAGGATGTGCAATGACTGCCATGAGGTGGCCAAGCATGTTTCTGCTCTGTGTGACCGGCAAATTGTTCTTCGAGATGCCGATAGATTTCACCATTTTGTGGATGGGAAATGCTCTTGCAATGACTGCTGGTGAACATTCAATAACATATCATATAGAGAGGTTAGATTATCCGCTGAGAATGGCACTTTTAGGAATAAAAATCTTCAACCAGGTTAGGCCTGACAGCTCAACACAGAACAGCTTTCCATGAAACAAAAGGGAATGTCCAACTGGTGGAACAACAAGGTACTGCTGAATTATCATATAATGGCAATAATTATTTGATTTACATTTCCTAGTTAGTTTGCAAGCATTTTTTTTCCCGCATGGAAAAAGGGGAATGCTAACATTATTGCGATTTCTCAGGAGGAATTCTATGCCTCAAACAGAACAAAAGAGCAACAACTTTCACTTGGGAGCCAGCTGAGAACTAACCACTACAAAAGCCTGTCCCAGATGTACTAGTCAGCTCTGTACATGGTGACGGTTGCACATCAAGTGCACCACCACTGACAGCTCGACATTTCCATGGACCAATCGATGCAGTGCCATGGAGTTTCACATTCGAGAGACAAATGTGACTGAAAACTGAGTTCCTGATGCCCCTTATCAGCCCAGCTTGCCGGATGTTCTGTCCCCAGACATTCTTTATCATCACGCTGTCGACAACTGGAAGCACATTTGGGTTGTAGGATGCATCAGGGTGGCCCCCAACATCCCCAGAAATCCTCAAACCATATCGAGCTCCATCCAACGTCACTTCAGAGACGGTGATGTTTTGGATGAATCCTCCCCTTCCCGAGTTGGTCTTGATGTGGATCCCAACCCCCATGTTGAACAGATTCAAGTGCTCCACTTGGACGTTTTCTACACCACCAGATGTCTCACTTCCAATTGCGAAGCCAGCAAATGGGCCTGATCCTGTTATCCTTCGAATGGTGATGCCGGAGCTTGGACGCCCAAAAGAAATGCCATACTCATCCCAGCCGCTCTTGATGGAGATCAAGTCATCTCCTGTGGAAATGTAGGAGTCCTCAATGCAGACATTACTGCTTGAATCTGAAGTTGAAGTCACAGTGTAACTTTAGAATCAGGCATGTACACGATTTTTGCATGATTTAAACAGACTCAGACAAGGACCGGAACATCAATTACCTAGGTCGATCCCATCGGTGTTCGGAGAGTCATGTGGTGCCAAAACAGTCACGTTTGTTATTACTATGTTGCTGCAGATACAGGAAGTAGCGAACATTTAGAGAGAGTGCGGTTTGTGATCCATAGCAGTCTGACAGAGGGGTAACAAAATGCAAACATAAGACTCCACATCAGTGCCACTAAATGAAATGTAGATGATTTGTGTTGTCATTCCAATCAGTGTGATGAGTTTTATGTTAGTCCTGAGACTACATTGGTATCTTTTTTTTCGAGAATGAGACTACAATGCTAATTGTTAATCTGCAAACTGAAGGTGGGGCAAACAGACAGTAAACTGGATGAATGTTAACATAACTGGACTGTGAGGTGTAGCTCACCTGCAGTAAACTGGATGAATGTTCCAAAATGGCGAATCTTGAAAGACGAGATTGGAGATGGTCCCGTCAGTGGAGGACATAAGCTCCAGCAGGTGCGGTCTGGTGAAAGGCAGCGTGCGCTTCTTCCACATATCCCACCAGACGCTGCCTTGGCCATCAATGGTGCCGTTCTCACCTGCACAATGACATAGGGAAGCTCAGGTCTAAAAACACTGAGCTTTGGTTCTGCTCTTGTTGAGCTGCACAAGAGCTGAGTGGTGGGTTACTGGAGCAGGGACCTGTGATGAAGACATCCTGGAGGCCATTGCCTTGGATGAAGCTCATGTATCTTCCTCCGGGTAGCTCGCGCCCTCTCCCGTAGGACGGCAACGGGTGGATCAGCGGCCAGTTGGACGTGTCCTGCTCCACGAAGCTTGTTCAGTCCAAGCAAGGTGACAAAAGCCATGAATTGAAGAGACCTGGAGTCGAGAAGCGGAAGGCCTACTACCTGGGTGGCCCGGATGACGGCGCCGCGCGCGAGGAAGAGGGTCATGTGGGACGTGAGGTTGAAGGGCCCCGTGAGCCACACCCCCGGCGGCACGTACAGCAGCGTGCCTCCACGCGCGCCGCGGCGGCGCTCGATCCGCGCCACGGCGCGCGCGAACGCCGCGGTGTTGAGTGTCCGCCCGTCCCCGCGGCCGCCGGCGCTCGTCAGGGACACCCAAGCGCCGCGCCGCGGCGGGGCCGGCGCCACGCCTGAGCACGTGTCCTGCGCCGCGGCCGCCGAGAGCCCCGAGAGCAGCAACGCCGCACCGAGAACGCACAGCGGCATGGTTGGATTCGCGCGCGGCAGTGGTTGGGCGCAGTAAAGCGAGGTGATGAGCAGGAAAGGGGAGAGAAGGAAAAAAAAACACTGCTGCTCCTTGCCTTGTCAGTGCGCGAAATCGCCGCGCGCTGATGAATGCTTGGAGCGTTGTTGGTGCTGTTATGTTTTGATGGCGAGTTAGAGCGCCATGGATTTGGCCCTTCAGTTCTGTTGCTGGGTCGCGTGGCAGGCGCGTCAGGAAGACGAGACCGTTACTACTGCTGTCTCCAATCTGTCATCTGTATGTGAACTGGCGTAAGCACCGTTAGCCCAGTACAAATACAGTGTGCACTAATAACTGGTCTTAAACTCACAACAAGGGCTGTACCAAAACGATTCATCAGGTAATATTGTTTCCGGAGCACTAGCTAAATCATTCACTGATTAGCAAAATGTATGTGCTACCATCCCGCTCTAATGTTTTGCTTCATGTTGAAGCATTACTGAAACCAAACCTGTCGTGCGAGGGAAGTACGTACGCGCCGCTACAAGCGCAGCCATAATAAACTTGTGCTCCGGAAAAAAAAAAAAACCCCACCGCCACAAATCAAAGTTTAACGGCCGGGATTGATTTTCAGAACAATTGGACGATTGTAATGACAAATTTACACCATTCTATTTATTATTTCAGAACAGATTCTTCCTGGCCCGCAACGCCACTGCTCCATTTTCTCAACTTTTCCAAGACCTAGCACTAGCAGAAGAGCAGAACCATGATCTTATCTCGCCAGGCTGTGTTTTACCAGCAGCTCCGTGAAAGTTGAAGGAGGTAGGACCATGCACATTTCTGTGCCTGTCGATCCGTTGCCCATGAATGTAGGTAAACCATTTGCACGTATTACACCAATGCTGCAGGATCAGGGCCAGATCTCGCTACAGGCTTGAACAAAGCCCTCTGTTGGCGCACATGCCTCAATGCCGTTGGCAGCAGTGTACTATCTTCGTCCTTCGTGGTGCATATGGACGCTTTTGTTAACCCTTCTGGTAGAAATAAGTATTAGGGTAATGTTACAGCTACTGCAAGCTGGCAGCATACTGTTTCCTGACAAATGCCCAACTCCACGAGCTGAAATTACTCAGCACCAGAGTGAAGACTTGTTAATCCGTAGAAGAGAACGCTCCATATCTCCTCATGTTAAAGATCTTATATTAAACCAACGGAGGCAGGTTGCACCGAATGAGATGCCTGCAAAACCTCTCACAACCTCATCACCGAGACTCTTCAATAAAGCCACCCCTCCACCTGATCGTCCCACAAAAGTAACTTACAATCATCCAGACCAGAAAACTATTAACTAGAAATATACAGCAACAGCAGAATGCAGCAATATACGATGAACCGATGATGAACCTATATAAATAACACAACTTGTGAACCAACGGAGGCACCAAAATTAGGGACATGTAGACAAGCAACGAACATGAACCAACTCTTTAGTATCAGCCACGCCGCTATAAGGGACCATGGAGCCAGAAAAAATCCGGCTTACGGTAGGGACTGAGGGCAACATGTATAACCAACAAAAAATGGAATCAACTCTTATTGCCCGAAGACGGAGAATCACTGCCCATCTTGTCATGCTGGAATTTCACGACGATGCAAGTGATGTTATCACCGCTCCCACGAGCGAAAGCAGTCTCTGTCAGCTTCCGGGCTGCTGCTTCAGGTTCCTCCTCCATCCTCACAAGTGAAACTGCATCCTGCATGACGAAGATGACATTGTCAACCATCAACATGCGCATGCATTCTGCTGTTGCTCCATTAGCAAGAGGGCCACTGAGGACATCAGACATCAATGCCAGCACTTGAAACTAAAACATGAGGTATAGAACTGTAACTGTAGAAACTAACTAATTATGACAATCCTGTAATACGTGAAATGATCGATAATATCAAATGAAAAAATCTCCAAAAAGTAATGAGATAATATGCTAGAAATTCCATTTACATACAAGCTGGCCATTGTCACCTGAATGCAGTGTAATCTTGAATCAGGACACGAAACCTACCATGCAGCAGGTTTATGCAACTAGCAGCCAGTGGATAATTGGTAGTGCATTAGATATCGTATAATGCTCAAGTTTTAGGTAAATTATTTGTTAGATTTGTTATTTTCCGTGCTTCTACCACTTTTGTTATGGTGTTTCTACCACTTTTGTTATGTGAACCTGGGCAAATCGATGGTAAATGTGGTTGCTTATCAGAACATAACGTACTATTTCCAACTATTTATTCACAACATTCAAATGCAAGAACCACAAATACATCTAAGTTCAAAAGGCCCAACAGAATCTTTGAATTAATTCAGTAGACAAACACAAACGAGGAAAGAAACCCTGAGGGATTTCAGCTCCTCTGAAGTTTAAACACTGGTGTCAATTGCAAACTAACCTCATTTGGAACCACGTCCCACAGCCCATCACTAGCTATAATCAGAAACTCCATTTCATCATTTATTTCTTGTTCCTGACAAAAGAAAACAAATTATATGTTCAGGTGAACAGATTGGGTCTTCCATCACATAAATCACAATTAAGCCATGAAACATCAATCTTATATATTGCTCAATTTCGCTCAGAAAGAAACATTGTATGTATGAAGTGCAAGTACCTGAATCTCAGGATCTGCAATAACAAATTGTTTCAGCAGACGGTTGCCAAATGCCCGAGACATTGCCAGAACACCACCTACCCTCCAAGTTCCTGCAGAAGTTCATTTGTCATTGTGAGCAACAAGATCATAAGCTTATATTGAAACCTGAATCATGAACTTTAATCAAGGGCATTTGATATATGATGCATGCAGAACGTACCAGCCCACATGACAATTCCACCAGCACTTTCAATTCGTTTTCTTTCATCACTTCTGTTTGGCTTGTGATCTTCAGAGAGTGCGATAGCTGAGGAAAACGTATTAAAGCAAATACTTTACATAACAGTTGGACAAGCAGATATATATGTTGATTATGTACATAAGCTCAAACAAGCAGAATTAGTACTGGTTTCCTTCAATCGAAAGGCGAAAAAAAGGTGCCTATTATATCAGTACAAACTCTACCCATCATCAGGTGAATCCAATAAATGCGTCTTGTGCAGGATGATAACTTTGTACATGTCCAAGTAACTCATCTAGGAAGCTAATATTGATTCAATTTTCCCAAGAAAGAATGATGGCCAGAAACAATGTGTTCTAAACATGATGGTATTCACTGCATTTTGTTATTGGGACCAATTTGAGTTGATATTTATCTTACATCGTAGCATCTCGTGTAATTCAATTTTAAAAAATATACCAAAGGTGATATACTGACTACTGAGCAACATGTTACTCACAAATTGGTCAACATTCTACACCATAATCTACTTGAGAAATTATAGAAGCATTAGCTTTTGATCAAAACAGAAATAGTCAGAAATGATACTGACAAGCAGTGATCCATGTCTTATACTATTTATTAAAACTGAGCATGCTGCAATCCATACATAATGTAAACCTAAGTTACACATAATTTCTCCAAAAGAACACCTTTGCCTGCCTTTGATATTACAGCCCGTGAGTCTCCAACATTTGCCACGTAAAGATGGTTACCCATCAACACTGCCGACGATGCGGTTGAGCCATCATCTCTATGAGAAGTTCTTTCAGAATCCAAGAATTCTGAGTCTGTCTTTTTATATGTTTCAACTGCAAGATACCGTTAATCAGATGGTTGGATACTTAAATACAAAGACAATTGAACAGGCTATATGCGATACCATACTTATTGCTAATTTTGTATTTGTCATAAACTCCGGATGTTTCATGAGGTTCTCAAACAAGTGCTCCTTCAAATACTCAGCAGCACGTGAACCGCCATGACCTGTGAGAATATAAAAGGTATATAGATGGATGCACAGGGTGACAAAAGTAAGTCTACAAGAACAAATCTCCAACCATCAAAAATTCCGAAGAGACTTATTTGCTTATCATCAATTTTAGATGATTTGATATCATAGAAGTCTTCCATGCTTGCCCTTTTTCCTCTAAAACTTGAATATCCACAACTCAGACTTCCATCAGGACTGCAAATAAGTCAAAACACACACAAGACTTATTGTTAAAATTGCAACTGATGAGAGAACATCTTCATATGTTCTAAGGTGAAACTACAGATTGGTTCTGACATAGGCAAATGCATATCCAACAATTACTGCAGATGCCTAGATATTGGAGAAAGAGAAGGAAACTATAAATATGAGGAACAACAATTTAATCAGAAATCCCTGTGGATCTAGTTGCCATAGGGAACAAAATTCTATGGGCCACTTGAATCTGCTCAAAATTGAACTGCACACAATCTTAATGTCAAATATGACCAACTGGAGGAAGTAACTAATAAGGGCTTTGAGAAGAGTAATTTTCAAAACAATAAAATAAGATCTTGTTTCTAGTTTTGATTGTTAACATGTATATAACATAAGGTATTCATAAACATATCATATTTTCACTTAATGATTCAGAAATTAGTTGAGCACATTGTACCATGTCATGATTGCATAGAATGAGGTCAGGCAAGCTCATGGATAGTGTATCAGCATCTCATGAATGATGAATCCAACAAAAATAAAACTACTGTAGCATGACTTCTGTTTTGTCAAGAAACCAATTCATATTTCTGTATCATGAAAATGCGGTTGACAAAGATATTTTTTGATCAAATTGTGATTTGAACTTGGAATGTATTTTTATCATTCTCATAAGTAATATTGTGACATCAAATTCATGATGCGATAGGCTGCAGGCATAACATCAGTATGAAAGCTCTGAAAAAAAATTCTCTTGTCACCAATGGCATTGCTATCAAGAGTAATACATGAAGTCCAGCAAGCTACCACCAGCTAATTGAATTATGTACCTATGTTATGCATCTTCCCAGAATTTTGTCTGAGTGTTACACTGTTGCTTATCCAAGAGTGGCATATGTGTGTACCATGCAATAGAATAACTGCAAACTACAGCCAATTTTTTGTCCCATGGTTTTTTAAAATCCCAAATGGTTTATAAAAGATTGAGATGCTTGTCCACTGGAAGTAGGAATGATGCTAAATAGGGAGGCTATTATGATACTTCCATTTATAATGGCCACAGTGGATCCGTTTTCTAGGGATGCTTGATGTCTTAATTATGGGACAAAAGAAACTTAGGTATACCACTTTTCAGAGTGCATACTACAATTAAAGCTACTTTCTCTTCTGCATGCGACAATATAAATTATCTTTTCGCCGTCATGGTGAATTTCAATAGTGTAACAACTAAAGAAATTGAAACTGAACAGGAATAAGCAGCAAGCTACCAAACTAAATGTCTTGAATGTAGCGTAAGCTCTAGGAAAACTGCATATAGCATGACCCCACAATTACTTTCTCAAACATATAAAGTGTCGTCATCTACAAATGTCGTATACTCGAGCATACCAAACTGTACACTACGTGTCCAATCTAGATTAAGCTATGAGAGCAACCAACCGCCCGAGGCGTAAGCTGCGACGTAGAGCATTGGGCAGCAAGTGTTACCTCTTCCATCCTCCACTCATGTAGCCCACCTCATCCATCCTCTCCATCTCCTTCTGCCTTTCCTTCTCCTTCTCCTGCTTCTCCTTCTCCTCCCTCTCCTTATCCTCATGCTTCTCAACTGGCGGCTCTGAGGCTGGCACAGAAGCTGCAGGTGTGTCCTCTTGCTTCCTCTCCCCTTGTGCCACCACCAACGATGATACTTCTTCCTCCTCCTCCTCGTCTGGAGACCCCGTGTCCCCTAGAATCGCTGCCTCAGGCGACAGCTCCATTTCGCCCCCCTCCACCTCCATCTCTTCCACCACTGGTGCCAGAGCCGATGACACCTCGACATAAGCACACGGCATCTCCCTCTCAGCGGACGTGGTTTCCTCCTCTTCCACCTCGCTGGTTTCCTCCTCCTCCCCCTCCACGGCAATAGTGGACGGCACCCCTCCAGGCCCCACCATCATCTTCCCTCCGGCACGGTACCGGTGGTGCTTCAAGGGGTGCCGCACGCCGAGGCGCTTGTCGTGCGCCGGTCTCGCTGTCACCACCGGAGCCGACGATTCCTCCGATACCGCCGCCGATGGTGTTGGGTTCGCGGAGCTCTCCTGGTCCTTCACGGCGCCATCGTAAACCATCTAAATCGTCGCAGACCCAAACCCTGGCACCATCGAAAAACTGAGCTTAGATGCAGACCTGTTTCAAATTCAAATCCGAAACCGAATACGAGGGCCTCTCGAGCAATGGGGACAGAGCTCACCTGCGGGATCCGATCGGCGAGGGGCGGGTGCGGAGGCGAACGGATCGGGGGAAGCGGTGTGGATCTAGAAGGTTGCGGATTGGAGTGCGAGGGTAGGGGAGGAGGAGGTGGATGGAAGGGGTAGGGCGGTGGGTATGAGCTGGAGTGATCGGAGTGTGAGATCAGATGAACAACGGAGAAGAGAGGAGCACCACCCTCGCCTTACCGTGCTTTTCTTTTTTCCCTAAATATATAATAAAATAAATAAATCGTCTTACAGTATTTATTAATAATTTTGCCGTTTTATTTCTTCTTATTATGTGCGACGCGTACGTGGTTCGAGAGACGTGAACACCTGGGATTTAGGCAACCCACGACGTGTTAGTATGTATACAATGACACTTTGGACCTACCAAAACTGGGATCACATGTAAGTCAGCGTTTCTAGGTGAGAAAGTATCAGTGCACCATGGCTGGGCCGTCGACGGGCTGCGCTTGCTTGGTTGGGCTGAGATTTCAAGGCTGGGCTGCACTTTCAGGTGTTTCACCCATCTCAGCTTCACAGTTTGAAAGACGACCACGTCAATTGAACACATTTACCGACTTTTCAAGTTTGAACACAGCTATACCCATGAGTTCTCTCATTTGTTTTCTATAAACTTCACAAATCATGCTGTACAAATTTATCCTTTCGAAAAGATGTTGTACAGTAGCTTAGATATGTTATACTGTGGATCAGTGGATGAGCATCAACAGAGACTCATGGCAAAGATGAAAAATCTCCTTCTAGCTTGTTAACGCGGGCACTTTTTGAATTGTTGATATTGCTGGACGAGCACAGCTACGCTTTCCATCGGGAGAAGCGGAAAGATTGTCCGGCCAGGCGCCGCGCGCTAAATAGATAACGTCTTCAGTCTAGTTCAGGCTCCCACTTCCCTCCTCCCATGGCGACCTCCACCGCCTGCGCTCTCCTCCCCTCTCCAGTCCCTCGTCCCTTCCTCCGCCTTCCGGCTCGTCGTGCCGTCTTTGGGGTCCGGCCTCTCTCCCAGCCTCCAGGTGCCGGCCGGCCGCGCCTCCAAGCTCCGCCACCGCCACCTCCGCTGGTGGAGGAAGTCGCTGAGGAACAGGATGCCACCCCTCCGCTCAGGCTGCTTGAGCCGCCGCAGGAGGATGACCCTTTTCCGTCCGAGGTCGACCTATCGCTTGCGGACTCATGAAATTTTGTTCGTCCAAGTTTCCAAGTGCTGCATTTTTGCTGCTGAATGCTGAATGTTTTATTTCATTACGCAGATGGAGCCGGCGGACCCTGATTTCTACCGGATAGGATACGCCCGGATGATGAGGGCGTATGGGATTGAGTTCCTGGAAGGGCCGGACGGGATGGGCGTATACGCTTCCCGGGACGTGGAGCCACTCCGCAGAGCTAGAGTGAGGCATTTCGCTCCCTGTCAAACATTTTTAACCAACTGGAGATCAACATTACTCACTTGATTGCAATTGCACACGCTTCACCACATTGGATGTGGTCTTTGTGATTGGATTGCACACGCTCTTGTTATTTTAGTTACTGTATGTTGCACTAAATGCTTGGTGACTTTTAGAACGTTTCCACATTGTTGCATGCCTTGCCAACATGGTATACCCGTAGTGATATATCTGCTGAACAATGGAAACCAATTCTTTATCTTAATGCAGCAGTATCATGGTTTATTACAAAAATTATGATATATTTTTAATTACTCAAAGTCAAATGTATGCTAATTCTGCTTCATCTGTCAGGTTATTATGGAGATCCCGTTGGAGCTGATGCTGACTATAACACAAAAGAAACCTTGGATGTTCTTCCCCGACATTATCCCGCTAGGCCATCCTATATTCGACATTATTGAGTCAACAGATCCTGAGGTAGATGGATGCAGTGTTACTTTGCAAAGAGAAACCTAACTGTTAACTTTGTCACTGATTCATTTTAGATGTTTAGTTAATTAAACAGCCTCTTCATATGAATCAGTTAAGGGAACTTTTTTGGTACACAGTATACTCTGGAACAAATCTTTAGCACTCTAATATGGCATGTTGAGGTTGCAATTATATAGGTTTGGTTTCAGCATTTGAATATATGGATATATTATTTTTTCTTTCAGAACTAGAGATTGTGTAATTGGTGTGACAGATCAATCTGATTGAAGTCGTAATACCCTAACTCATATGTTATTGGGAAAAAAAATTGTTACTGTCATTTACTTGAGCCCAGTTTTCTTCCTTCATTTAGTGTCAAAACTTCTAAGGCGATGTAGGCTGCAAGTTAATGTTATTTGCATTTCTATTGCAGACAGACTGGGATCTACGATTAGCCTGCCTTCTTCTCTATGCATTTGATGTAGAAGAGAACTTTTGGCAACTGTATAGTGATTTTTTGCCAAGTTCTGATGAATGTACCAGTTTACTTCTTGCCCCGAAGGTATTCAGATGCTAAATAAAATTATACTTCTGCTTTTCTTTTCTTTACGGATGGAAGCTTCTTGTAGTTGATTCTGAAGTTTGAATTTACATGCCTGACTTGCTAGGAGGATTTAATGGAACTAGAAGACCAAGATCTTGCCTCACAAATGTTAGAACACCAGCATCGGGCAATTGACTTTTGGCAAAAGCATTGGGTACAGTGCTGTATTGCTTTAGCTTTTTTCCTTGCTCGGGCTCCTCTAACACTAGCTTCATGGGTAATATCCAGGACAAAGCAATTCCTCTAAAGCTAAAGCGTCTTGCCCCAGACCATGAAAGATTTCTCTGGGCATTGAGTATTGTTCAGTCTCGTTCTGTCAACATGAAAATGAGAATGGGAGCCTTCATTCAAGATGCAAATGTGCTAGCTCCTTATGCTGGTATTTTTTAAAAATCCCCTCTATATGGTATTTCAACCTTTATTAGGTGCTAACAGCAACAATATGCTAGTGCATGGACCTAATAAACAAGAATCACAGGAACATAGTTAAACCCTGTACTTTTGTTGTTCCGTTTCGCTACTTTGTTTTCACGCCAGTTCTTTGCTTCTTTTTTCCTTATGGCCAGGAGTTACTATTATTCACCGTGGACTGAAATTGTATTCTTCTGACTGTTAGCACATGTTTTATTTTTCTGATTAAATGGCAAACCAAAATCATGACTTGTTTTTTCTCCCTAGATATGCTGAACCACTCACCTGATGCTAATTGCTTCCTGCACTGGCGTTTCAAAGATAGAATGCTTGAAGTTATGATTAAGGCTGGACGTGCTGTCAAGAAAGGAGACGAGGTACTGTTTCTAATGCAGACTAAGCAAATGATTACCTGGTTGATGCCAGAGTATAAATTAGTGAAGTCAATTTCCTGTTTGATGGATTTATCAAAATTGTACAACTGGCACATGCACCTTGTTGTAGATATAATAGTTTTCATAAGTCACGAATAACTAATCTGATTAAAAGGAGAGTGAAATAATGCTGGAAGAACAGTCACTGTATTTGTGAATGAACCGCAAGTGGATCAAGCAACGGTTCTTTTAAAAATATTTGTGCTTGCTAATTGCTATTAGATCATTCAGTTATCTCATGTCTCAGATTGGATTAAACTTGTGAGTTTGCTTACCATGTAGCATGTTATTAGAAATTTTCTTCAGCCGACCTTGATTTATTTATCTCATTCAAAATAAAAGAATACTATTCTCATAACAGCTCTTCTGTCCATCTTTGTACCATGTACAGATGACACTAGATTATATGAGTGGGGTGAACAGCAAGTTTATGGAAAGATATGGCTTCTCATCACCAACTGTATGCCCATACTTTCTCACTTAAATCTCGTTTTCTTTAATTATAAATGTTGAATTATTACAATGCATACTTGGAACATTCTAGAATATTTGGGAGATCACAAGAGAAGAGAGAAGATATTTGCCATGGAAGAGTCTAGAACTTTTTTCATGGCAAATTATAGAAGGGTGTAGAACCTAGATATTTGTGTATGGTAAGAAATATCTAGATATTAGATAGGGATGAGAATATTCTAGAGCTAGGATATTTAGGATAGAAGAGTGTGGAATGTTGTCATGTGGCAACATCCTAGTGACCATGTACAAGTATAAATAGGGGTGCCTCCCCACCCCTAAGGTGTCATGACTTAATATGTGTCATATGAGTCCTAGGTAGTATGGCAAGGTTGCCATGGTGTGCTAGTGTGTAGGTGTCATGGTGAGTCATAGGTAGCCACCTACCAAAAGTGTGTATGTGTATCTAGTGTGTATTGTGAATAAAGGTTGAGCTCTTTTGCAGAGAGTTGGTCTCCTAAGTTAGCAGAGTATAGTGAAGGTCTCCTCGTTGTAGAGTGAAGTATTAGGTTTGGGTCCACAGAAGAAGTGATATCACACTAGTTTGGTACCACTTCTCGGAAGTTGGTGTTAGCCTAGAGACACCGATTTCCCAACAATAAATATGTATAAAAGTTGCAATGCCATTTTGTACAACTTTTGATGTGCCATTTTTTGAACTACTGACATCTTACATGGCCTACATGTGCAAAACAAATTCCATAGAATCCTTGGGAGCTCATAAATTTTTCGAGCGATGCAAAGATTCACATGGATTCCTTCTTATCAGTCTTCAACATAGCTGGTTTGCATGACGAGCTGTATCACGATTGTAGGAACTCTATGTATTCTTTCTTCATTCCTGTATTTGTTTAATCCATAATAGCTTTGATTTGAACCATTCTGTTTGTGTTTGTTTTCAGCTGCATTGCCCTCGGTAGCCGCTGATTTTGTGGACGGTGCAGTGGTAGCAGCAGCAAGAGCGTTGCCAACATGGTCAGATGGTGATGTTCCTGCAATACCGAGCGTGGAAAGAAAATCTGCTCAGGTGCTGCAAGAGGAATGCCGGCAAATGTTGGGTTCATTCTCAACCACTATACTACAGGATCAGGAGATTTTAGGTAAAGTATTTCATGCATGGTTACACGACCTTTGTGCCTTTGTCTTTCCGAGGAAAACTTTCAGCTGAAACTGATGTTTAATATATGTTCCAGATTCTGATGTGCATATCAGCAAAACACGGGAAATTGCAATCAAGTATGTGTGAAGTACCTATTTTTTTTTCATATGATACTCTTACACGAATGATTCATTGCATCACCATTTATTTCCATCAAGTCACCTTAAGAGTACCTTTTCTGGATGCACAGGTACCGGCTACACCGAAAGCTTCTCCTCCAGAAAATCATAGACTCACTGGACATCTACCAGGACAGGATTTTGTTTTAGTTTTATAGCTAGGCGCCACCACTGCTTACTGAACTGAACTAGACGTATCAGTTCTAGAGGTAGTAGATCTCCTTATAAATATTGGATGTGGAGGTTCTTGAAGGCCATTGGCAAACCCCGTTTGTAGGTGATTTTGAATGGCTTAAGCAGTTTCTGTAGGTTAACAGTAGAGGATCGCATCAAGGCAATGTTGAATGAAGCACAGAGATGTGACCGTTTGTATAAAATATAAATGAAGCAAAATCTTTCCATTTCCTTAAAAGGGTGCAATGAACCTCAATTGCTGTGCAGCTTTTTTTTTTCTTAGAAGGTTTCAATGAAAGGATTCAGGCGATTCATTCTCCCAGCATTTAGGTTAATCATGAACCGTGGAACGGTGGAAGCATCAAGCGTCCGACTGCGCATGCAGCTTGTTCGTCTTCACGCCGCACAAAACCCTGCTGCCGCGAAGCCTCTAGTGCTTTTTTTTTCAGTCATCTGAAAAGCTCTTGCACAAGACACAATCACACAACAGATCCAGTGCTTAAACACACAACAGGTTTCAGGGCTGTACTCCAGTGCTTAAACGCACAACAATGTAGCATTGTCATTGGTCATCGTCAATCAATCGCTGCCAAAGGAGCCAGCATCTAGATGGCAAGCAGGAAGGTTGAACTATTCATATTAAGGCACGAATGAGCACTGGCTGCCAGTAAAAATAACTCGATAGGTAGAAACGTTGATATAATATATCCAAAAAACGAGGGGTGGAGTTTAGGCAAAGGAAAATGTGGCTACGACACAGGACAGTATCCATCCATTCCAAAAAAACTCTAAACCATACCGACCCAAAAGAGGAGGCACAACACACCACTGTCTGCAAATCCAAAACCTGTACAAGTACCTTAGGTAAAATTTGTCTAGAAACTGAACTAGCTATAGGTCAAGTAAATGAATGGGGAAACCCTTTCTAACACCATGCCGAAAAGGCAAAAACACAGGAGAAAGCAAATCAGCCTGACGTCCTCCGAGAAATGAAGAAAACACATAATCCTAACATTCTACATAGACCCTAGCAAGGTTTTGGCAAAACACTAGTCACTGGACCGGAGACCCATCTTGTGGTCCGTGTAGCAAGGTAACTCCATGAATACTACAAGATGTTTGGCACTTGAGCTGAGAGCTTTTCCTGCAATTCTCTGATCTTGGAGCAGAGCTCCACCTTCTGCTCCTTATAGCTCTGAAGCAGGAAGTCCTTCCCTTCAATAACTTCTTTCAACTCACCAACCTCACTCTTTAGCATCTCTAACCTCTCTGCCTCCCCTTTCTTCTTTTCTGTACCATTACAATGTAACTCAGGGTCATCAACACTGCTGTCTGAATAACCATTAACATGCCCATTGGTGCTATTTGATTGCCACTGTGCAGCTTGAAAAGGCTTGTCATGTAAGAGAGCTTCTGCAACACAATGATCTGCAATGATCTTCCTCAGATGCTGAATCTCTCTCTCAGATTCAAACAGATCTCGGTTCGTGGCATCCAGTTGAGACTGCAAATTGGTGTTCTGTGTCACCTGGATGGAGAGAGAGTTTTTAAGATCAGCAATTTGTGCTTGCATCTCCATGATCATCTCATCACGTCTCTTGAGTTGCTGCCTCAGCTTCTGTATGACCTCTCTCTTGCTATAAATGTCCGATCCAGATTCTGAGATTGAGGGCGAGCCTGGGCAGTTTGAGTACTGAAACGTTTTACCAGGATCTTCAAGTCGGTCAGGTGATGTTGACCACATGACACCATGTTCTTTGCTTGATTCTGGAGGTATTTTCACGACAAGGTTCGAGGGTTCAGTTGATTTGACCATGGGACTTGGTGATTGCTTGATTCCCACTCCATCATCTGCATGCCATACACATGATGACCAGGAATAAATCACTTTTCGCATATTTTGTCACCAGGAAAATACGCAGTTACTAAGGTGCAGGGTGTTCTATAATGCAGAAATACATGTCATAATTTTCAGAATCATAACTCAGTCACATGAAAATTTTGGGCATTTAGTACCAGCTGACAAATTTCAGCCACACGGTTCTATGGTATGTTGGGCATAGGCAACAGAACATGGTACTCCCTCCAGTCACTTGTCTAATTTGAGACTACAATTAGTGAACTAATTTAATTCACCAACCCTTTGGTTAACAGCCAAGCAAAATTTCCCTACAAGTCTTTCTTGAGTTTGTTAGAGGGACGTGAAACTACAGGAAAGTTTTCTTCATCTTTATGGACACATAAGTTCATTTCTATGTAGGGGTATTGGCATTGTTTTGGACTTTCGGTTGCCATTTTTATAGCTTCTAAAGCTACCCAAGTTTTCAAGCTTTGTACTATTGAGAAGTAAAATCCATGAATTGGATTTGGAAAGGCTACAAAAGAAAATCAAATACTAAGGTATGGAGTACCTGACACACCACAGCAGCATCTGGTTTGGTCAGTAAACCTGTAGAGATCGGAATACAGTTCACATACTCCATGTCTTCTTTTGGCTGCAAGTTTGTATATTTAAAAGTCAGCAGGAAGCATTTAGAGATTAAGTAAATGTGAAGAAAGTTAACCATGCACGGTAAGGCTAGACCTTTTGAGGTAGTATTTTGCTGCTTGGTAACAAACAGTTGCTTCAGTTTGCACCCAAGTCTGACTGAAAGCGTGCTAAGCAAAACTCCACCTGCAACAAGAACCCAGTTTGCTCCTCCTTCTTGGGCATGATTGGCTTTTCCTACCTTCTGTACGCTCCCTCTATTCTTAGGATTCATACTAGGAACCACCAAATGCTTCAACCAATGTACAGCTTTTTGGCCTAGTAGTAGATATAGATATGGATAACAATGCGGTAAGATATACAGTTGCCAGTTTAGGAGGAAAAAAAAAGAAATAATTCACCTAAACAAGTCTGACGAGACAAATAATGATTTATGCATATAAGGCCTTGGATTATACACAACGAAAAACATATGACCTGAACGAACAGGCTGATATAGCTAGATGTGACATCTGAATTTAAAGGAGACAAAGATTAAATGCTAAAAAAATAGACGCCGCCGTCAAGCTGTTGATGCACTTAATATCACAACTAGATAAGAACATGCGGATGGATCTGTGTAGTGCAAAAGTGATGATCTCACCTGTCAGTCACCCTCCGCACGCCGGAAAAGTCGCCGGACCCACCAGCGCGGCTAGCAGGTCCCCATGCCCCGCCTCCGGCTGTCTCTCGCCCCGCCAGGCCTCCACGAAGCCCGCACGCCGCCTCGACGACCGCACGCGCCGGCGTGGACCGCCTTGGCTACTGGTCGTGCCGCCGCCTGGCGTGAGCCGTGCGCGGTGAGCGGAGCGGAGTGAGCGAGGAGAGTCGGATTCTGGGCTCACGTGAAGATTTGAGCTCGCGTAGTGTGAGGGAAGTGGGCTGGAAAGTTTTGTTGTGGACGAGGTGAGCTGGGCCGAAAGAGGACTAATTCGAGTGTCGAGTCGTCTCCAGCTTCCTTCCTTTTTCCCGCAGAAGGTTATCATCCAAATGACCACAATTGCCTAATTTTTTTTCCAAATGACCACAATTCTTTCCCTCCAAAAAAGAATCCAAGTGACCACAATTCTCCATTCAGATCAGTGAAATCACCACCACAGGAAAGTCTAGGAACTAATGTCAGTCTGTTTAGTCTGCTCACAAATACACCTTCAAAAAGGTTCCAATGCATGGTGCCAGCACCAAATAGATCAGCATAATACGGCAAATACACTCTTTAGTACGACATTGAATATAAAAAGTGAAAGTGCAAGGTTGAAGGAAAGAAAATCCCTGTCTAATGTGAACATGTGCTCTTCGCCTCTTCTATGGTAGCAGCAAGCTTCATAGCGCTCAGCAGCTCAAGTCAGGTGTTTGAGCTGGAAGCCTGTCATTCCAATATAACTGGAGCTCTTGCAGCCGGGCTTAGGGAACCTCAAGCTTTTCCACCAAGTCCACGTCTCCTCGCCATTCTGCTGTCCTTTTCCTCCGTGTTGGATTCTGCTGTCCTCCTTTCCTTGTACGTGAACTTATCACAGTTTCAAGCTCCTTTTTCCGACCATGCCACTGAAATCATGATGCACAACAATAAGTTCAGTTAGTGTCAGGCCTGCCAAAAACAAATGGGAAGGAAACAATATAATGGCTTATTTTGATAAGAAGAAAGGTGCAAGAACGTAACACGTATCACAGTATGCCTTTCAAAGGGAAATAATTTCCCGTAAAAAAAAGGGAAATGAGAAAATTTCTGGCCAGAAGCTAACATTATTCTCTCAATACCATAACTGAATGAAACAAACTCTTCCCTCTTTTGTTCTTAACTCATGTAATCCCGCCCTGGTATGTCAGGAGCCTCCATGTTTGTCTGTACTTCTAACAAACTCTTTAATTGATGATCAAATACATTGAGTACATAGGGATCATCTCCTCCCAAATTGCTCCAAAAAAAAAAAAAAACGGAATGGAACAGGCTTCCCCATCAATTTATATTAGCCAAAAAAAAAAAAGTAAGACTTGGCAGTAAGAGAAGGTTTAATCAGAACTAGGGAACATATTTGGAACAATGTATTGTCTAAAAAGATGACCTAACAAAATTCTTGTGGATGTAAAAAAAGAAAAAGAAAATCAGACATCCTTAAAATATAAAGAAAATTGGAGTACTCAAAGGTTAAACTCATAAAGAACGATACAGCAAAACTAAAGAGTACAAACACGATATAGTATCATGCAAATATCTGCAAGTTTAGGCTGAGTCAAGTGTCATGTAACATATAACTTTAAACTATGGCCATTACCTTGGTTAGTCTCTCCTTGAGCTTTGGTCTTGTAGATACTACCACCCGTGTTAGCTGAGCATCTGATTTGTGTGGCAGCAACTTCCCAGGTTTTGTCTTCTTTGTCCCTCTAGGCTTTATTTTCTTTGTCTCTGCTTGCAGCTTCCTGGCTACTGTTTTTGCCACAACCTTTTTAAGCTTTTTTATTATCCACTCCCTTTCTTTGTTCCACAGAAACATAGATATCATCTTCAACTTTATCCTATCATAGCTATCCCAATCCAGCTTATCTTGGCTGTGATCACCTTCTTTTGCTGCTTCAGCTATACTATTTGACCAAAGTTGCAGAACCTTTTGTTTTGACTTGACAGAAACTATTCGACTCTCCCAGATCTTCCTTAATGCAGTACTTATTTTTTCCTTACTCTCTTGTCTGGAATAAATATCAAACACAATTTGTTTCAGATATGCACAACTATATTTATACATTATTTACTGATTCTACATTAAAAAAAACATGCACCCACCTATGCAATTGGCGATGCCCTAGCATTTTCTTTCTAACCTGAGATTAGAAAAGTAATATGGGAGAAGTTGACCCAGTTATTAATGGTTCATAGCTGAAGTAGCTCTTGGGTGGATGCAAGGGCAGCAAAGGAAGTTTTCTTACATGACATCACCTTGGGATTCCTCAGAGCTTCAGCAGTTCGTTGCCTGATGAGTTTCTTATGTTCTACAAGAGAATGACATAATCCTCATTTAAAGAAAATGGCACACAACTGCGTTGAACTGTAAAATTACTGCCGAAAAAGTGTAGGTGATACCTTCGCTCCATTTCCTGCCTTTTGTCCAGGGAACCTTCCCCTTGTTTGCAGCACCAATCTTCCGCCTTCTCTCAATTTCCTTCTCTGACAAACCAGCAAAGTAAGCATCATCTACTGGATTTTTTGGCTGATGACATTGATGATCTTGTGCTTGCTTCATCAAATCAATCTGTAAACTTGAAAATGATGCTGGGCAAGAAGAATGATGGGACTGTTGTTCATCCATTTCATAGGCCAATTCTTCACAAGTAAGCTCTTTCAGTGATGACTGGGATAAAATGAACTCTCGGCATCGAACTAATTGACTTGACTCTCGAAATCTTTTCTGCAGCAAAGTTGGCTCCAACATTACACAGCAATTGTAACATGAGAATGCTATTCTTGATGGACGGATAGCACCGTAGTCGATATTCATCAAAAGGCATGCCCTGTCCACAATTTGAGTCAGGAACATAACGTATTATCATAAAAGAATGCTAATGTAGTATCTGCCATATTTTTTTTTTCCATGGGTTCAGATGTCTAGAATTTTGTCCAGAAATATGTCCAAATTAAATGTACAGTTCAGTTGAAGAGCCTCTCGTTGTATGAAGTTCAGTAATGTCAAGATGGTTGTCACTATAGTTTTATGAATCAACAACAAGACTCCCTCGTTCGGTCCATCACCGCGCACTGTGTCGCTGACGCTGCCCATCAGCCACAGCTCTCGCTGTCGCAGGTCCAGACCTCCCTACGGATCCTAAACCTAAGTGCATTCCCCGAATGGCATCCATGGCATTCGGTAGATAGAGTCTACATCATTGTACAAAGTCTCATAACAACTAACGGGCCATTTTCAGTCAAAAAAAAAAAAAACTAACGACTCCATGCGTCATTGGATGAAGCGGCAGGGACACCGAAGTAGATTTTCCCTTTTTTTTTTATTCGACCTATTTGGGCATACATTTTGCCAGCCAATAAATCTAACGAACATCGGGATATAGAACAAGAAGAAGAAAGACAAGAGTATACCTGGCAGAGCGGACGGTTATCGCCATTGTTTCGCAGGTTGGCACCGTCGCCCTCGCCAAGGAGGAAGATGAGGGGACAAGCAGCCGTCGGCGGGCGGTGGGTGGATGACCTTATCTCCGTCTCCGTCCGGTTAGAGTTAGACATGTTAGGCCTGCTGACGGCCCATGTGCCAGCCACGGCCCACGGGATCCAGTCCAGTGAGAGATGATGGTGGCCTGCTATTGCGGCCTTCAATCGTTCCCCTTCCGCCTATTTGAGTCCCCTCCACCCCCATCCCATTCCATCGCTCCCATTCCACCTTGGCTGGCTTAAACCCTAGCCGACTCTCCGCCGCCGCGTCTGCTCCGCCGTCGACGCCTCTCATCCTCGACCGATGGAGTTCTGGGGTAATCTCTCTCACCGTCCCTTCCTCCCTCTTCCTGTAGTCCCTTCCCTGGCATGCACATACGATCTGACGCGGTCCAGTAGCGATTAGACCATTCTTTTTTCAATTCCGTTCCTCTAAGAGCATCCCCAGCGAGGATCTCTTGCGCCCGTCGCGAGACTCGGGAGAGAGGATATGATAGGAGAGGAGAGGAGAGGAGAGGAGAGGAGAGGAGAGGGGAGGGCGCCGGTTGAGGCGACGAGCAGAGGAGCTCGGGCGCCTTTCCCGCCCAAGCTCGAGTTGGCGCCGCCGCCTGCCCCCGGCGCCGGCGCCCCGCCTGCGCCCGAGCCCGCCGCCCTTTGCTCCCAGCGCTGTCCTCGCTCGACGGTGCTATCCCATGCACTGCAGTTTTGCTAAACAAGTATGGCAATATGTTAACGCTTGGAATCAAAGATTAGTATATAGTGATCCTGACACAAGCAAGAGCCTGAAGGATTGGTGGAACGAAATAATGGCATTATATGATGTGAAGGAGAAAAAGCAAATTGCAGGTGTAGTGATTTACGCAGCCTGGAATATATGGAAGGAGTGCAACCGGAGGGCATTCTAGTATCAAATGATGCAACCGCAGCAACTCTTTTGCCGAATCAGAGAAGAGATGAAAATGAGAGAGCTGGCATATGGCAAGCAGCAGGAATAACAGCATGAAGAGTAGCTTTAGCTACTTGATAGTTGATGATCACGGATGATCTTATCCTTTCATATAATACTAAGTATTTTGTGCCAAAACCTTGACTAATCTTTTTCTTCTTAAATGAAAGAGCAGTGCTCCTGCTCAATTGTTTGTTAAAAAAAAACTATGATTTGCTTTGCGTTTTTCACAGTTACTCTTGGATTGGTGTCTACTATATATGATATATTGGAGTCTCTAATTGATGGACTGGGCCTTGTGCAGGTTTAGAGGTCAAGCCTGGAGGGTCTGTGAAGTGTGCACCTGGAGATGACTACATTGTACACCTTTCTCAGGTTCACACTTGTCAATCTACCTCATTAGCCAGAAATCCCTGCTTGTTAGTTTCTTTTTGCCTCATTTCATATGCTACTTGATTTCTACAGGCTGCTCTTGGCGAATCAAAGAAAGCAGGTGATAATGCAATCATGTATGTCAAAGTTGGTGATCAGAAGCTAGCCATTGGAACCCTCTCAGCTGACAAGTACCCTCAAATCCAATTCGATTTGGTCTTTGAGAAAGAGTTTGAATTGTCACACACCTCAAAAGCTGCCAGTGTGTTCTTTTCTGGTTACAAGGTTCTCCAGCCAGCTGAGGGAGATGAATATCCTTAATAGTTTTGATTTTCTCATGATGTTTGTTATGCTATCTTGGTTCTTTTGTGTTGTGTTGAGTATATGTTTCCTTGACCTGCCCTTTTCCCTTGACACAATGGATCTTGATTCTGAAGAAGAAGAAGAAGAAGGTAATGCATATTAACTCATAGCTCTAGTAGGATTTATGTTTCTGAACTGGTATAAGGATTTTAATGATCTATGTGATTTCAGATGAAGAGGAGGAAGAGATGCGCATCCCAATACTCAAGGAAAATGGTAGTTATTTATTAGCTCTGCTGGATAATCTGTACCCTGTTGTAAGTATCATTCTCTCCTTGCTGAGATAGTTTGTCTGAATGACATCTACTCGTTTCTCAAGGCAAAGCTCAAGGAAAGGAGGAGCAGAAAGGTGGGAAGTCAGGCGCTGCAAAAGCAAATGCTGTTGTTGAGAAGACAAAGAACACTGATGATAGTGATGAGGATGAGACAGATGATTCTGATGAGGATGGTTTATCTCCTGACGAGGAGGGTGATGATGATGTGAGTTGAAGGATGGTAAAATGGTTTTTGTTTGCATGTAGATCAAAGGGAAATGGTTTTTGTTTGCATGTAGATTAAAGGGAAACTGCCCCTTATTGATGACTTGTGTATTGACCCAGGATTCAAGTGACGAGGATGATTCTAGTGAAGATGATGAGGATAGTGATGAGGATGATAAAGAAGAAACTCCTAAGAAGGTATGTGGTTGTATAATTTACCCTGTTCACTTCATTTCAATGCATTCTCATCAAGGAATACAATGTTGTGCAGTCAGACAAAGGCAAGAAGAGAGTGGCTGAAAATGCTTTGAAAACACCTGCTTCCGATAAGAAAGCCAAGGTTGCCACACCATCAGGCCAGAAGACAGGTGTGTAGTTGTTGCTTCTCCTATAACAATAGGAATTCTGTAGGCATGTGTGGTCATATGAACATTTGTACTTTCACATTTTGTTGTGTAAGGTGGCAAGAAGAACACCCATGTGGCAACTCCACACCCAGCAAAGCAGGCAAGTAAGACCCCAGCAAACAATGACAAGTCAAAGTCCCCAAAATCTGGAGGGTCGATCTCATGCAATTCCTGCAGCAAGTAAGTTGATGCAAAATTTTCCTCCTGTAGTGATAGTATGTGGAAACCTAACATGATGTTACTATTGGTTTTCTTTAGGAAATTCAACAGTGAAATGGCTCTGCAAGCTCACGCGAAGGCAAAGAAGCACTGAGGACCTGTCGGCTAGGATGCTTTTTTTCTAGTCTTGATCTTGAAAAGAGAAGGAATTTGTGCCTGTAGCAGGCTTTTTATCTAGAGTTAGTGGTGGTTATGCGATGTCATATGACTGAATGGATCTCGACAAAACAAGTGTGGTTTGGTTAAGTGATTGGGTCACTTTCTATATTGTTTTTCTTGTTCGTGATTTTATTGGCCTAATTGTCTGAAGTCCGTATGGTGATCCGATGGGGGCTCCAGCTGTGCTCACAGCGGTGAAAATGTTGTGCCTGGCAGAGTGAGTCCTGGCCTAGTAACGTAACGGGGCCTGGAGAACAGGTCAGTTTGTGCCATTGTGGTTTCGTTGTGGAAAGTGCAATGTTGATCCGTGCGGCACTGAATTGTTTTTCTGGATGCCATTTCGTTTTTGCGCAGTGCTAATATGCAACTTGGGTGCGTCTTAGTTGGAGGATGTCTTGATGGGTTCTAGAGGAGTTTGTTTGGAGTTTGATTAGTTAAAATTAACCGTTGTGATATCTCAACGTTGTTCATGGAACTGGAAGAAAAGCAGAGTGAGGTTATAAAGGTGATTCGTCTACCGTGAGTTCCTAGAAACAGATGTCCTTGTCTGAAAATGTTGTGGTATTTGGTTTTAGATTAGTGGGTTTTTTTAAAAAATGTTACGTGGTAGATTATTGGTTTTGCATGGTGTGATCCATCAGTCTATTACTCCCTCCATCTCAGAATCTCAATCGAATTAGACTATGCACAATGACCCACAAAACAATCAAAGCGAGAGTAGTGAGCTATTTCTCGTGCACGCAACCAATGCTAAGCCTGCATGCAGCAAGTACTCGTGCGCCTTAGCATGCAGCAACCAGTAGTGTTGTGCCTCTTTCCGTATGGCACCAGAAACCGAACAACTCACCTCGCATGCCATTTAATTTCCCCTCAGGCGAGGAAGATTTTAGAAAAACGAGAATTTTGTTAGAGGAGGGAGATAAAGAGATGGAGGGAGTAGCACTTATCGACCCTTCGCCACCGATGTCAGCTTAATCAGAATGGATGTTTCAGTCTGTCAAAATAAAAATAAAGAATGGATGTTTCAGCGTTTCAAAAAAAAAAAAGATGTTTCAGTGGGGACAAAAAACAGCAGGAAGAAAAATATATATATATGCACCAGCCGGGAATCGAACCCGGGTCTGTACCGTGGCAGGGTACTATTCTACCACTAGACCACTGGTGCTATCGATGTCTATCGCAAGCAATCGTGATAGAAAATCGTGGTTCGTAATAATATGCGGCTACTTCTCCCATGAGCCCATGCCCCCCCCCCCCCCCTCCACTGCGCGCGATCGCGTTCTGGCTGACCTCTCGCGCGACCAGCGCGGCGGCGGGCAGTTACCTCTCGACGCCGGCCAAACCTCCCTCTCCCGGTCCGGCGAGTCGCTCTCCATTTACTCCCCAGTTTGTCTCCTCCTCCTCTTCCAGTTTTGGCAAACCGCCGGCGGCCTGACCTTTTTTTTGCCTCGGTTTTTGCTCGCAGACCCTTGGAGCTGCCTGCGGGCGCCCTATCTGTCCACTCCGACCACCGCGCACGGAATCAATAGAAGTCTTCCTCGTCTCACCAGACTCTACTTCTCTGCGGCTTCAAGTGTACGAACACGCCCCCCTCTCTTCTCCCCTCTCTTACGTAGTTACGTCCAGGATTTCTTAATTAGTTCGTTGATGGGTGTTTGGGCTCACATTTCTGCCAAATTTCGATTAGGTTACGCTTCTCCAGATTTGTTCTGTGTAAACTGTATGAGGTTAGTTTTGATCGCTTAATCTCTATCTGCGACGTGGATAAAACCGAACCTCCAGTAGTTTTTTGCTTCGCTGATGCATGTTTGAGCTCACATTTCCGACAATTTTGGTTAGGTTACCCTTCTCCTGATTTATCTTGTGAAGAATCATACGCGGTTATTGTTTGATTGTATAACCCCTGCCTGCAAATTGGATGAAACTAATCCTCTCATTATGGAAATATCTTCTTTGTTTCGTCAATAAATGCTTTCCTTGAAGAATGATGGATGCATATCTCAATTTTTATTTCTGTACCTTTTCAATTGGCTTACATTTTTTCCAACTCATTTGTTGTACGACCTAGTACATGATTAGGAATACTTTTTTACCTTGTCGCAAAAAAAAAGAAAAGGGATAATGTTTACCATCTCTATACACACTTGCATGTATTGCAGTGCTTAAGCATGTCCGAGTCAAACGAAGAGCGGCCGTCCTGCAGTTGCAGACAGAGCAAATGCGTCCAACGGTATGCACGAGGCGACATTGTTGGTCTTGTCTTATGTTTTTTTTTCCTGTTCGTCGTCTAATTTTTATTTGTTTATTTGTACTTTATTTGCAGCTATTGCTCGTGTTTCAGAGCATTCTACTATTGTTCAGAGAACTGCCAGTGCATTGGCTGCAGGAACACTGAACGCCGCGAGGCCTATGTTGAGGAACGTGTTCAAATGATCCTGAAGAAAAATCCTAATGCTTTCGATCCCAAGGTTGCTATTGTTCAGGAGGTGGCGCAAAGTCCTGCTGTTGAGGAGGCAAAGCAAGTGTTTGTGCAGAGCTATAGTGCAGCGGCAGTATTGGTAAACTAATGTGTCTTCATTCTTGGGACAGACGCATTAACTAATTGCTGATTGGCTTGGGTATTCATCATTCCACTTTTCATTAATTCCCATTTCCAGGGCGATAAGGAACTGAGTGATGTCAAGGGGTGCAGCTGCCAGGCGATCAAGTGCAGTGACATGAATTGTGAATGCTTCAAGGTGTGGTGTACATATATATATGCATGGTGTTTCTTATTAACACTTATCCTATTTATTTATGTGATTTTCTTAAATCCTTGCATAATGGTACCACTGAGCTTAAATTGTTGGTTTTTGTCTTGAAGTTCATGGTTGGGTGTTCTGAAATATGCAAGTGTGAAGAGTGTGCTAACAGTTTTGGTATCAAAGGGAGTGAGTAAACCAAACCATACTCTGTGTTTTATGTACTCGTAACTATTTTATTTTAATCATAAGCTTATCTCAGTCAAATCTTTATCTAACCTCTTAATACAAAATAGGTGGTTGTGGCATAACCAGTGAAGCAATTAAGGTGGAAATCAAGATGGAAGAGGGCACACAATCTGAGCAAGCTTTGAGTTCTTATCCAAACAAACGCCCAAGAATAACAGGTGATCTTAGCATCAAATCTGAGCAGCATGATACTGGTGGCATAACCAATGAAGCAATTAATATGGAAAATCCCACACAATCTGAGGATGCTTCGAGTTCTGATTCAAACAAGCACCTGTGAACCTGGTAATTTCATTTCTGTCACTCATAACTTGCATGTTTAAAAAAAATCGTAAATGCAGTACATGTTATTTTATTTCCTAATGTGTTCAAGAGAAACCCTGACAATCTTCCCCTTTTGTGTACTTACAGCAGCCTTCAGAGAATGATACTTCTCCTGTTCTCCACCATGAGGAAGATTGTCACTTTCTGCCCATATTCAGGTGTAAAGACAGCCAGGTTTCAGTATTCTGTTTCTGTATGTTGCGAAAACTGAACGCTGAGAACTTCTTTCTCCATGTACCCTTCGGACCACAACGTCCACTACGTTGAGGTTGCCTCCTTGGCTTTAGTGGACTTAGCATTTGATCAAACCAATCTACCACAGGACGTATTGACATGGATTCAGACAGTTTTCAGTTAATCACTATGGGTTACTATCCGCACTACCTGCATACTTCTCGTTCTAGCATATGGAATCAGAACTGTGGCCTTATCAAAGTTTATGTTTCTGAATCTCTGATGTGCTTAGAAACTTTTGGTGATATTTAAACAAGTTCTGCAGTGGTGAGAGCTCAAATAGTAGAAATGTGTTGACGTGTATCAGAAGCCTCAATGGCATTATTATCCACACAATTAGACAAGCACTACATTACATACAGTCACTCTGTTTTGCCCATATGGCACAACACCAATAAACTAGAATAATGGCAACAAAAAGGCACCTCTGAAGAGAGTACCGAAGAGCAAGAAATCATGAGGTGCAAGATGCCAAACCAACCTTCCTCTATATAGTTGAATACTCGTTTTTATGCTATCACCAAAACACACAAATTCTTCTTTTAGCGAGATCGGTCCAGACTGAGCCTTGCACTCAGCCATTTACAGACATCATCCATTTCTTCAGGGATGGTATAGTGGCCCAACCTGCATCATCAGAAAATCCTTTAATTGTCTTAAAAGCTAGTATGGCAAAGAATGAAATTCTCATCTATAATTTATGCATGCATCTGTACCCATTGTAGGACTTGAAATAAAGATATGGGAATCCTGAGGATCTCAGAATCTCAGCTGATCTTTCACCATCCCTGTAAGTGACAACGTCATCCACTGCAAAAACACATAGGAATTAGAACAACTTATAATCTAATAAGTAATCGTACATACTGAATTATTGGAGCACTTTCACCAAAAGAATTTCACCTCTTCCATGGCTAAGAAGGATGGGCAAGGATGCAGCTCTTCTTGCAGCGATATGTGAGCTCTCTGTCTTTCCTCTCAGGGTCCTAAAAGGAAATCAAGAATGGGCAAGGACACAGGAATAGATGAATAACTATAGCAAGTTTTTTTTTTTAACTGTGAAGAAGATGTAGAAGCCAGACCTTGAGCAAGGAAGCCATCCACTTAAACCGATGACTGCACTGATTGTAATTGGGTAGGGGATACCGTTTGTGAATTTGCCATGAGCATAACATGCAGCTGAGTGGAGGGCGACAGCGGCACCCATGCTGAAACCGCCAATACCAAGCTTTACTGCAGTCACATGTTGTGGAACATCAATGAAATGAATGATAAGGATTACCGTGTATGATGCACGTGTCGTTTCATCTAGCTCTATGTATAATCAGGAGCACTATGCATGCTTAGCTACTACTTAGTACTTATCAAATGATAAAAATAGTATTTGACTTAGCACTTAGCATGGATTTGGATGATATGATCTTGAAAATACTACCATCAGATGGCTCGGATGACAACAGATTTGCAATGTGTGCAGCTGAAGCATCCAGTCCTTCAATGTCGTCACGGCCATCTACAGACGTATCCTCGACATCAAACCCTGTTTCAGTTCCAGAAACTGGTGGTTAGGGTTCTTCTTCCAAAGCTTAGTTCAGAGAAATGGTAGTACTGCCACGTTGCAAACTTCATCTTGTGAAGCATAGTTATGTTACAGCCTTTCTTTTGTTGTTGTTAAATTATATTGAGGACACTCACAAGCAGTGCAGGGGAATCCACCAAAAGCTGCGACAGGTCGGGTTGCTGCAGTGGGGCATATCCACTTGATCTACACAACATGAGTTTCACGGTGAATGAACTTGATTGTAGTAAAAAACAACTATTATTATTATATAAGCCGAACCTACTGAACAAGATAAGCTACATTGTTTTAAATATGATTACGAAAATGTTGAGACTATTGATTGTGTGGTAGTTGGGGGAATAAGACGAGATGTATCTAAATCTGTTGATGTGTGCTTCAAGTACAAAGTATTGATGCTTACATTTGGCAGGGGAAGGGAATCCAGGAGCTGGGACCAGCTGAAAAATGCAGAATGATTGAAAGAAGAAAATGAAAACATATTAGTTAACTGTATCAGGAAAAGCATCACTGCAGCAACTGGTAAAGATATTCCGTTCCAGGTCATCTTAAATTTTGTAGATTGCAACACATTATACAAACAGCACGTGCTCTCTGAAAGTACATGTAACATAAAGATGTGCTGAGTGGAGAATAGAACATCTGAAACTAAAGATTGACACAACAACACCGAAATACAATTATTCAGCATCAAACAAAAAATCTCATAGCAAGTTGAGCAGGCAACCTTCATTTCTCACCATATCTGAAGTGAGTAAACAATTAGGTAATTAATAGTCACTTGTAAGTAGACCACATGCTGATGTTTTGCTTTGCAGTGTCAGAAAATTATGTAGGTGGGTAATCACATCTGAAGCTGAACTGGATAAGTGACAAATGCTTAGCACTCAACTAACAGTAATCTTCCGGCATAGTATCAGTTGATTTTCTCTCAAAGCTCATTGTACTGGTAGTGATGGCAAGATATTTTTGTAGGCGTTCCCGAATTGGTGCAGGAGGAAAGTCAATTTTTATTTTTAATATCTTTCTTTTTTTGCTCAGACAAGATACTGCAGTATAGTCGTTTGCCATAAACTATAGTGTTCTTTACATGGTTTATGCAGACAGGGGATTGGAAAAGAGGAATCTTGCCTGACTAAACTTACAGTTATCCGTTGACTATATGTCATTGCACCACCTTTTATATCATTAGCTTACACCAATGAGTATTTGACATTCATATCCACTCTTAATGGAAAGCGAAATAGCATTATTTATGTCCGTGGTGAAGAATTTTGTTAGGTGTGCAATTAGGGTTACAAAATTAGCAAAACAATACTAGGATATATATGCATGCATGCACGGACAGATAGAAAGGAGGCCACTTGAATCACTTCTAGCAAAAGGATGCAAGTGAATAAAGTGTTTGCGTCGACACTGCAACGAGCTACTTCTTTCTTCTTTGCTTCACTGACAATAGTGTAGTTTCTTGCATTTGTATCCAAGACAATTACACAAGAGCAGCATATCCAAAGATTTTAAAAAGTAGCAGTTAGCCTAGCTAGCAGTAAGTACCTTGCACCACTGTCACCTAGGCCATGGAGCCACACAATGGTGGCTAAGTGCCGTCCCTTTGGCCTCACCACATATGTCCTCCCATAATCAACTCTCCTACCGCCTCGTCCACCTGAATGATCGATCATCCATGCCGAGCAATATGTTGGAATGGTTAGTGGATTAGAGCATTAGGATGATGGAGAACTAGAACGGACAAACATACCAGAAGCGCTGCTGCCATAATAGCTCATCGTGTTTTTTCTTCTACGGTTCTGCAAAAAAAAAAAAAAAAGCACTGTGTACGAAATAGCTAGCGATGCTTCTGAGCTTGGTTACTCCTCGTAAGCTCTGAAGGTTTGGAAGTGTATGAATTGCACATCCCAGTTGGCCTGTATTTATAGTGAAGCCTGGAGAGCAGAATATAAATTGAACAATTCCTTGAATCTGCATCTCATGACAGTGCGGTTTTTCGCCCTGTGCTTTCTGCAAGCTGTCATAGAGGAGAATCTGAGTTCTGGACAGCTTATGGCAAGAGAAGATAAAAAGGTTAAAGGCTTTTGCTCTAGAGTAACGAATCTTGCGCATAGTTGCAGCCTTGCACGTAGAGAGGCACATACTGAGGGTGGCGGACTGGCGGTGGCACACTGGCACTTGGTCATTTCATGAAAATGCCTGTGCGTGCATTGGGCACACAGGTTAGCAAGATGCATCTTTGGCAGTGCAGAAGGAACCTAATATTATAACCGTTTTCCTCTTCGTCCTTTCGCATCCACCAACATTTATCGGCTCCATGGAGTATTAATGCTCAGTGCTTTTTGCCCTCAAATTGGCGCGCTCCGTATGTGACAAACTTGAAACAATTTTGCAAGGAATAAGCATAAGTCAACCTTTTCTTTAGTCATGAAGCTTAGCTTTTCACATCAAAGCTAGCAGTTTCCATTATGATATTGCAAAAGTTCTTGCTGAAAGCATTAATCACCCACAGACACGCACAAAATCATTCTAATAGCATAATTTCACGCAGAAAATACAACAGATAATTTTATACTGCAACTTGAATATAGCAGAAAGTATGATTTTATATCGCAAAATATATCTATCATGTTTGGACACCGAATCAGCATGGATATGGGAACCAAATGGGACAAATGCAAGTCCACTTGCAGCGATTACGTGGCTGCACTCATCAAGAAGGTACATGTACAAATAGAAAAACACCTAGATAAGAAGTTAACCTGAAGTACTACTGTTGTGACACTAACTGTATAATTAACTGTATAATCATTCTCTTGAAGTTACAAGTGGTACTGCTGTGACATTAACTGTAGAATTACTCTCTGAAAGTCAATTTAGGTTTCATATATGAAAGTAGTTTTCATGTCATCTATTTCTTAATCTCTCTCTCTCTCTCTCTCTCTCTCTCTCACACACACACACACACACACACACACACACACACACCATATCACAAAAGTTTTTAGAATGGACAGGCTCTCAGCCTTAATACCATTAATCTCCAAACCTGGTTCTTGTTTACATTTTTTTTTGACGCGAATTCTTGTTTACATTTATTGGTATGTAAAGAAATGTTACTCAATGAGGAGTTTTACTATCCAAAATATTGACCATTAGTTTTGAAAAACTATTGGCCAATAGTTTGATCCAATGGTTTAGATTCGATAATTTAAACACATAACTATAGACCAATAGTTTATCCGTTTGAGGATAATATTGGAAAAAATAATTATTGGCTGATAGTTTTTCATGAATAAAAATATTTCTAGATTTACCATCAATTTGAGGATAATATTTCTAGATTTTTTATAATTATTTTATATTATCATGAATAAAAATAAATATGAATATGAATAATAATTGATGTTTTTTTTCAAGGTCAACTGACGTTCCAATAATTTGATAGGGTTAGATTTCTATTGTAAAATAAACATTAAACCATTTATAATGGTACAATTATGAAATTACCCTCAAATTATTGGCCAATAGTTTTTCAAAGCTAATGACCAATATTTTGGATAGTAAAACTCCTCTACTCAATAAGATATTAACAACTTTTCTGTTTCCATAATTGACTTCTACTCTAGGTTTGCTTTGCAGATATGCCTTATCGCTCTTGAAATGGAGAGCAATTGATGCTTTCTCAATGATGAAAATATGATATGATTTAAAAACATTACTTAAATGAAACCTAGCATCTAAGAATTTTTCGTAACTTTTTTCCTCATACAAAATGTAGTTTTATTGATGATGAAAAAAAGATTTGAATCTGTTTTTGGTGTGCCAGTCCCAGCCCCCACTACATACAGTACGAATCATATTCTATTCCCCTTTTCATTTTCTAATGATTGGGATGGGCAATACGGGGAGCAGCTCAAGCCAAAATATGTGAGCTAAGTGTCATTTTTGTCCCTATCTTAGCATTAGGGGCTTGGCTTACATCGACCTAGATGAAGCTATTTCATGAGACAGGGCCATCAGCCATCTGATCTAGCTTTTCTGACACTAGAAATTATAGGCATCATTGTGTTATACTCTAGTACGCAAAGCCTGAATATTCCTCCCTATGCATATTGTTCCTGTCCGTATTGCACATGTTCTTATGAAAAGTGATTTTAGCTATAAAGTAAAAAAGGGTACTAATAAAGGAGCATACAAAAAATATCAGATTTGTCGTTACTCAAAACTTAAAAGCATATGGTTAGCGAAGATATAAAAATGGAACATGTATTTCCTTGATATATTTTCTACTTCATGCTTAATTATATTGTGTATCAGCAATGCTTAGCAATATTATGTAGAATACTTTTGTTTTTTTGCAGGCAAGTTCCTGATTACAGATGCAGTTAGGTGCAGTTTCCATATCCAGATACCACTAAGGCCAGATTTCACTGAATAAATTTAAAAGGTAAGCATACTCACTGTAAGAAGTCCACATCAACGCTTAACAGAAGTCAACTTTTAAATGCAAGAGCGAATGTTGCGACATGAAAGATTGCAGCCACCATTATCTCAGGAATTATGCCTTTGGAAACAAATGCGGCATTATTCATGCTCCTTATTGCATCGCTCGATCTCTCTAGAAATTCTGAAGTAACATTCCCTTCCCTGCTTTCTCTTACTGATGTTTATTCATTTATATTTATTTTGCTCATTTTTTCCTAAATGTGCTTATTAATGTCCAGGTTGTTCTTCCATTCTGCTTTCGTTTTAAGACTTGGGAAAGTTATTGGAAAAGATGAGAGATTAAAAAAAATGAAAAGTAACAATACCGTCAGTATAGTGCAGAATTTATCCTTTGATCAACCTTGGACAATCCAAAACAAAGGAATACTGTTAAACGGGGATTCGAAATTATGAGATGGAATATCATAATCCGTGGGTGATAGTAGGAACATGTTGAAAATTACAGCATGCTTATGGGCCTGTGGAATCACGCACTTAAATAACCTTTGAGTCAACTATAATCTGACCCTACCATCCTGTACTCTTTTGGTGTCAAACTTTGTCAGAGCTCCCTAAATTCTGACAATTTTAAATGCTTACCACGGTGATGCTTTTCTCTGCAGAAAAGAGAAAACTATGGAAGCCTGATCCAATCTGGTAGTAACTTTAACCTAAACGCCAAGTGAGAGTAATAATGTAGTAGTAGCTTTTATGGGGCTACCAAAAATTGGCATTAGAAACAGTGCTTGTGCTACTTGGTGCACTGCCTCAGCAGAAGAGAGAATAGAATAGAATAGAATATTTATCGTTGGGCAATTACACATCCAATTCTGTCCTGTTCACAGGAACTATATGTAGTGCATATATCCATGAGGATGACAAGTTCAGCATCCAAATAAAAGGGGAACTCATTACATTTCCAACTTGAGCCTCTAAATCCAGCTATCTCAAACAAGTATGTGATAACTGTAACCAGTTACTGTTGGAACGGAACATTATGCTAGAGTGCCATCCAAGCTAAAAAGGAATGCATCCCGGTTCACATCACTCAATCAGTAAAGATGCGCGATGCAAAGATGCAGAAGGAATGTCATGTGTTCGAGAGACACTGCTGTCCAGGCATGAAATTCCAGCTATCCGCTGTGTTACTCTGAAAGTCTGAATCCAGAGCACATGCAAAAAAAAAAAAAAAAAAAAAAAAAGATGTAAAGGGTAGAAGAATCAAGATATTATCTCTTTGATGTGGTCTACACACCGTAGAGTTACTAGAGCGTGAAATGTCAACGCGTAGATGTCAAGTTCAAGAAGTGTTCCAACTTCCAACGGGGGAGCATCATATCGAACAGATGATATTTAGCAACAGATCATATTTACCCCTGAATAAGAATCTGGTAAGCTTCACACGGAGAGAGATCAAGTGTTGTGCTTTGGTTGTGCGTCACTGTCACAAAGGCTGCGGATTTCGAATGATCGATTCGTCATGATATTGTTCATTCTCCTTTTGATTTGAGCCTTTTAACATGACGGGACATTTTCTTTCGAGGCTAGAACAGACACACTCACTCCCCAAAGCAGCTAATGCATGTGCTACTTTGTTACAATCCCTTTGCTTATGCATAAACTTATAACTAGAAAAATGTCTCAGACTTTGGTTAACCCGATCCCGTCACATTTCCTTTTTTTATCAAACACCCTTCAATTTTCAACTAGTCGCAGCATCTGCTTATCGCATGGAGTGAAAGAAAGAACTCACATGGAAGAGAATTGTTGATGTGAACCAAATGCCCTTGTATTACTTTGGTCGTGTTCTATAACCTTCCTCAAGGGTGCGATTGGTTGCTGTATCTCCCGAGCTTGGCTCGTACTAGGTAACCTGGCCACCGTAGGCCAGGCCCGTCTCATGCAATGCTACTCTGATAAGTTGCAAGCATTATTTGAGCCAGTTCCAGTAAAACAGATGATTGGTTGCTTGTATGTTAGACCATCACTAGTGTTTTTCTTCTGCATCCAAGACTCGCTCCGCCCGCATGAGCCAGGCCCGCTGGAAACGAAAACAAAGTTTGTATCTGACGAGCCAGGCTGCGGGATAACTTTTGCATCGGCTGAGCCAGGTCCAAGTTCTGCTACAGCCAACCAATCAAGCAAAAATTGCATCTGGCTAGTCAGGTTGGACATTAACCAGGCAACCAATCGCACCCCAAATGGTTTTCTGGGTGCTCGTCACAGCCTACGCCCTAAAGCTTGTGGCTGAATTTTTTTTTCCTGTCAAATTGTATCTTTGTAGGGAAAATTTCCTTGTGTCCATCAGATTTTTTTATTCCTTATAGGCCATAAAAATTTTTGAACTTTTCTAGTGTTCATTGAATTAAAAAATATTTTTGTCTTATTGATCATCCTAGTGTTAAAGTTGGGAAGAAAAAAAAACACTTTTACTCCTAAAACCATTTTGTGCTAACGTTTCTTACTAATCATATAGTCTAGTTAATATAATTTGTTAATATGAACAAAACATGAGTATGTAGTTTAGATTGTTTTTTTGGCAGAAACAATATTTTTACTAATGTTAAAAATACACATTGTTACTGTAAAGAATTTCATAAATACATAATCATGATGTCCATATTTATAAATTAGATAGTAACTGATATTTTTTCTAAGATGTTGCCAAGGGCAAAAATGACTTTTCTTCTCCAACTTTAATATTTTTTTTTGCGAAAGAGCAATTTTGATACTATGATGGCCAATAAGAAAAAAAAAGTTTAACTCGATGGCCACTAGGAAAGTTAAAAAAAATTATAATGATCAATAAAAAATGTAAATTTTTTTATGACCACTAAGAAATTTTCTGCATCTTTGTATTATGGCACTGCTTAGCGTAGCTCAAGCAGACCAGGCATTACAAAGGATACAATCCAATTAGCGCTGGACCATCCAAAAAGAAGAAAAGAAAGAAGGATTGCTCGCGTTCTACTAAACAGCCTAATACTGAGCTTTGGCTCGAATCCACAGAGCGGCTTCCTCCTTGATTCTGTGAACCACTTAAGGTGTCGGTTTTGTCTTGTTGTTAAACACGTGGTTGTTCCTCTCTGGCCTTCCATATTTACCAAGATAATAGGAGGAATAAAGTGTCAACAACTCCTTTCCATGGCGATGTTTTGCTTAAACCTGCTTGTATTGTATTTGCAGCCATATATAGCTCGATGGCTTAACTTGGTCCAACAACGACGAACCGCTGCGGCAAGCAGACCCAGTTCAGAACTACCCACCACACTGCTTGGTTACCGTCCAATAAGCCTTAAAAAAAAGCAACTTACGTGATTACATCTCCGAGTGAAGTGAGTTCAGAAGCAACATTTGGTGCTCACACACACAAGCCATTAGTAGCAGTAGCAACAGAATAACTGAAGATTTTGACAGATTTTGGCTGCACGCTCATCACTACAGTACATGAAGTGGTCAACGACAGAAATGGCTTCACGTACGTGTAGTTGAAGTAGCAGGCTTGAAAGTTTAAGAAAACGATTATGTTTGCTTTGTTACAGGGTATACATACAACCTGTCCATGTGGTCTTGATTAATGGGTATGATGAGCTTGATGGTGCCGCACTCTGCCATTTCCTAAACCAGCGCGAGGAAGTAGTAGATCATGTAACGAGTGGAAGAATGAAGCTGGATTTTGAACTGTAAGGCTCCGTTTTGGGAACATAAATAAATCGATAAACCGTGGAGGAAAAAATTGAGGCTTTCTTGGGACCACACAGCTCCTCATGGGCCGTCCGCACCCTCCCGGGCCGCCTTAGCACGAAAATTAAAGCGCGCGCTACACTTGTACATATAGGAAGTCCCAACATGAGCACGTGTCGTGGGCCTACGTCAATCTGCAAGAAACTCAGCAGCATAACACGAGGAAAGGAAATAAACCAGGCCTCCTCTCGAAAAGACATTTTATGTGGCCCAGTAAGGCCCCTATGGCCCAACACGGCCGGTCAAGTCTCCTTCTCCGTCGCCGCCACGCCACAGCTCCAGCTCCACCCAAACAACCTTGAGACCTCAGCGCGGGCAGGCAGGGAGCGGGAGGGGGAAAAGCAGCACGGCTCGGCTCGGCTCGACGGCTCGTCTGCACCGGAGGATGGAGGCATGGGAAGGGCGGAGCGGAGGAACCACGCACGCGGTCGAGGGCCTCCTTGGTGGCGGCGGAGCACGAGGCGGGCGCGGCGGAGCGACGGGAGGTGGGTGTGCGGCGGTCGGATCACGTCCGCCGATCGCCAGCCTGGATTGGCGGCGGTTACATTTTCGGATGGCCGGCCGGCCCCTCTCCCCCGCATAAAACCTCCGCGCTCATCTCGGAATCGTCTTCAACCAGAACAAGCAGCAAATCCCCTCCAGCTCCCTGCTCCCGTGAAGACAACCCACCCATCAAATGGAGGCTGTCGGAGACGGCGGGAACCCGTTCGCGCTCATGTCGGCGGAGGACGTCGTCGTCCGCTCCGTCTCCGTGTGGAAGGGGAATTGCGCCGCCGAGTTCGAGGCCATCCTCGACCGCGTCCGCCGCAGGCCTGCGCGCATCTACGTCTCCGCCGTGCGGCAGAAGCGCGCTCCTGCGATCCGGCCCGTCGGCGACAGGGTGTACCAGTCCCCGGTAGCTCATCGCGGGACCCTGTACTGGCTCCTTTTCCACCCGGAAGCCGGCGAAACCGGCAAGATGCTGGCGTACGACACGGCCTCCGAGGCGTTCCGGCTCGTGGCACGGCCGCCGTCGTGCAGTAATAAGCAGGCGGCCCTGGTCGAGCTGGCACGGGGAGCTCTGCGCCGTGGTCCTGCTTGGCGCCACCACGAGGTTGCTCCAAGTCTGGGCGTTGCACTTCACTTGTAGGCCTACGGGGGAGAGACAGAGGCATGCTGGGCGATGCGGTGTCTGCCGCTGCCCGCGAGAGGCTTGCAAGTATCCGTCAGCATGGCCATCCCTGCTGCTGCTGGGGAAGACGACGACGGCGACGGCGCCATCATCCTTGTTGGCCACCCCCCTTTCTGTCACGTGGTCAGCTTGTGCGATCTCAGAGAGAAGAGGATGCGCAAGCAAATGCACTTCCTTTCAACTCCCACCATGCTGGTGTTCACGGAGAGCCTCGTCTCGCATGCCTTCTTCCCGCCTGCCCTGGACCAACAGGGCACCTCATTTTCTCCGATTAGGTTCTCCTAGTCTATCTTGCACATCGACGCGGGGCCCACCCCACCATTGAGCCATTTGTTCATGTAGGAAGAGGGAAGAAATTACGTTGATAACACGGAGGTCCGCAAATTTGTTGCTGCTGCTTCAACTGAAGACGGAATCACAGATTCTTACTGCAGCTGCCGTACAGGCAACACGTGTAGAGCACACAGATGTGTGGCACACCTTGGTGCAAAGGCCGCCAAATAATTATTATTTTTATAGGGAACTAGGTACAATTGTACATATATTTTATATTTCTTGTGATTTTTTATAGATTAATTTTTAATATTTTAGAGCTAATATAATATATCAGTTTAGCATGATATCTCTATAGCTAATTAAAATATCTCATTATTACAAGTTTGCCTGCAATATCTAATAATATCTAATCATAGATATTTGTTAATATTTTATGACAATTCAAGACAAATATATTGTCTCTTGCTAATTAATTTATGCAAGTTTAAGACTATTATAACTACAAAGGCCAATATATCCACGTTGAAGCGACTTCTACCGCAGACAACACCCTTCTTCCTCCCTTGCGCCACCGGCCAGGGCCAGCTCCACCCGAAGCACAATACTCAAATATTATGCTAAATGCAAGATCATGATGACTAAAGTGTAAAATAAATTCTTTTCACTTATTACTTATGGCATTATATTTTATTGCAATTACATTAATATGTTCAAAATAATGGTTCAAGTAACTCTAAAAGGAGTACCAAATTGTTATCTAAATCATTTCTTAAATTATACAACTATACTTTGTCTTTAGTTTTCAAATATTGCTCACACAGCACCTTGCCATTTGCAACGTAACATACACAAAAGAAAATAGTGTAATTCCTTATCGGATGAAGTTGAAAAGCTTGAAGAGGAGAACATAAAAGAAGATTTGAGGAGGTGAGTTATATATGTTTTCTAAATTGTTGAGTGTAGCTGCTAATTATTGTACGGTTCTAGCCTGCTAATTGTATGATCTTACCTTCTCACTAACAAGGTAGAGAAGTAAAGGGTTGGGAAAATATTATGTTGTTCATATGTAGTTATTATGGTTTATATATTGATTTTTTCATAGATATTGTTCATATTGCAAGCATCAGATATTATTGGCTATATAGGCACATACGAATTTTTCAGAAAAGATTATATTAAGAATAATGAAAAATCGTTGCTCTCATATATGTGTGTTGTGTTGAGTGCCAGTCAAATATAATGTGATCAATCAATCCACGACGGTGTCGCTGAAGAGCTTGAATTTGTTAGCGTCGAGTACGAGCTTCCGCACGGACGCGACGGCGCCGATGATCCCGACGCCGGTGAAGACAACCATGATGGCGACGTTGGCCTGGTACACGAGCGACCGCCTGGGCGGCGCCAGCGCGATGTTGTACATGACGACGGGGAGCACGAAGTCGAGCGGGATAAAGCCGACGGCGCCCACCACGCCAACGATGTCGCCGAAGAAGGGGAGCATCGCCGCCACGAACGCGCACGCCGCCACGTACGCCGTCCGCAGCGCCACCCGCGGGACAAGGTTCCGCTTCGAGAACCGCCCGTGCGCCGCGTCAGCCGAGTTCTTCTCCATGATCTCGTACGCCACCTGCGAGTACACCTGCATTGATCCATTCATGGGGGAAAAAAATTCAGAACGGAGAATTCAGTTCAAAGTCAAGCAACGTGAACAACAAACAGGCTAGATAGAGAGTTTAATTACCAGAGCAATGGCGAGGAGCTGGAGGAGGACCAGAACGACCACGAGGCCGAGCAGCCATTGCGGGGCGAAAGAGGGGCCCGAGTCCGGCATCAGGCTCTGCAGGACGTTGGACTGCACCTGGTTGCCGAAAGTCCAGTAGCCGGTGATGGCCGGGAGGTAGAACGTGAAGAACACCACCGCGTAGCAGAGGACCAGTGCCTTCATCATCTTCCCGGCAGCCGGCGGCGCCAGCGTGGCCTGCAGCCATGTTCCAGGTTTCAGACCAGATTGTCTGAATTTTTCAGTATCTAAACTCTAACACGCACCTGGATTTCAGGCAGAATGCCGTTGCCGAAAACCGTGGCGAGGATGGAGATGGAGAGGAAGGCATTGAAGGTCTTCTCGGACTTGGACGAGCTCAACGAGTAATCCTTCACTGGAGCATTGCTGGACATGCCTGTGGAATGTGGCACACGGATATTAGTCTGTTGCAAGTTTTACAACCAAAAAATTCAGACTTCCAAGAATGTACCTGCACGAATGCACGCAGCTGAGACAAGGATTGTGTAGGCGAAGCTGAGGATGAGCGAGCCGAGGTTGATGTGCCGCAGCGAGTGGAACGACGGCAACTGCGACAGGAAGGACAGCACCACCGCCACGATGATGATGAAGTGGTACAGCTTCATGGGGCCGTCCGGGAACAGGCTGGAGTACATGATCTGCATTCCGTATTAGAGTCAGAATCATACTGAAACAAATGAGATGCCGCATCTGAAAACAGAGATTTTGGCCCGTGGTCCAGTGAAACAAAACTGAATGTATTTTTCGGAATAGTTGAGCCAAACCGATCAGGTCGTTTTCCATGAAAGAAGGAAACATTTTTGGAATTTCACAACAGAGCACAGTTGAGAATCTTTCAAACTGTTAACCGTTCCACATAATATCAGGCGCATGAATGGAGAGCTCAAAGTCAAACAACGTCAGTAGTCAGTACGTCACGAATAAAAATCCGGATTCATATGGGCATCTCCTAGCTGTAGCAGTATGGTTGAAGCAGCCTCAAGTCAACTTGCCTTACGCAATCATTAAGGGACAGAAACAAACTATAATATGTTTATCATTATTCTTGCTAGATACCATCCAGCTAGTATCTCAGAGAAACATGACAATAAGGACTCTGAAACTCGAGAAACATGAAGTACCTGTAGGCAGTTGCCGGCGATCAATATGCTTCCGGTGGTAACGCCGGCGTTGATGGCAGTTTGCACGGTAACGACCAGGTAGAAGACCCACCCAGATCCTATAGAAAAAAAGGAAGAGATCATCTAGTAGAATTAATCACGCAGTTAATGCAGTGGCGGGGTATGTAATTACTAGTAATTGCCCACAATAAAATAAATAAACAGGATCAAGCTGCGTGCAAAGGACGATGAGAAGCCGCGAGGGCGATGAGACGACGCGTACCGAGGACGTCGGCGGCGAGCTCGCGGAATCGGATGTGGCGGCGGCCCTGGGCCTCGCAGTGGTCGAGCACCCTGGAGACGAGGAATTAGGCGTAGAAGGTGACGCCGGCGATGGCCGTGAGCATGGCCAGGCCGAGGCCCCACCCCATCCCGCGGAGCGCGTACGGCAGCGTCAGCACCGTGGGCCCCACGATCGCCGTCGTCAGGTGGAACCCGGCGTGCCACCACGCCCCTTTTGACTCGAGCACGAAGGCAGCGCCGGCGTCGGCCGCCGGCTTGCTGGCGTGGCGGTGCGCCTCGACGTCCGTGACCGCCGCCGCCGTGGACGGCGTCGAGGCGTGCCCCGTCACGGGCGAGAGCAGGAACGGCGTGCCGCCAGCGGCCATGGCAATAATATAAGGTGTCCTGTCGACTTTTTTTTTAGTCGGCGGCGTCGTTGCAACAACTTGCCGTGGCGTCCCCAGAGCTTGAGACCATGGATGGGTCCAAGTCCAACAAGGAAGACTCTGTGAGGGAGAAGATCGAGGAAACAGGATATCAAAGAGTTCACGTCTGCAGCTAGGATAATGGGGAGACGAGGGAGGCCAAGCTCTAAGCCCTTTGACTTTTTGAAGCCAGAGCATATGGTGCTGTTTTCCAACTATTCTATAACGGGACATCGTCAGTCCAAAATTTATTAATGCCAAAAATATGGAAGGTTTTTATATGAGACTTTTGGCATATTGTTTTCTCTTCTTCTCAGAAGCGGTTCACTGCTGACCAAGCGCTATTATTTTCTACTGAAACTCCTGAGAGAGACCCTGCTTATGCTTCCCCAAGCTGGGCATGAATCCTGCAACTGACGTCATATGCTTGTGCATAAGCCGGTGGCGGCGTCAACATATTGGGCTGGGCGGCTGTCCTCTGTGGTAAGCAATGCAAGAGCGTCAAGACAAGCGAGAAGATGCACGGCACGGCACTGGTTATGTCTCAGAAAATCCTACGCAGCAAATGCGACCTGGCTATCAGGGAATGTTTTTTTTTTTAGAGTTTTAGGCTCCCCCAACTCGGGAAGCCCCGCCTTAATGCATTGCAAACGGCAAAAATCTGTTACAGCATCCGGTTAAGTACGACACACCCCACTGGTACACTCTGGCGGTTCGCAGACCGCCGATATACACATTGGGTGTGTTCTTTTCCACATCTCTGATTTTTAGACCTGTCATATCAAATATTATAATACTAATTAGAAGTATTAAATATAGATTACTAACAAAACTCAGTCCATAACCCTCCCTCTAAATGACAAGACAAATCTATTAAAACTAATTAGGTTATGATTAGATAATGTAATGCTACAGTAAACATCTTTTAATAATGATTTAATTAAGCTTAATGAATTTGTCACGTTGATACACATTTAACTCTGTAATTAGTTTTATATTTAATATATATTTAATAATTATATATAGTATTTTAATAATTAATATGAACTCACTAAAATTTAGACCCAAAGAAACAAACACACCCGTTCTTGTCACAGCAGGTCTTCAGCGTGTTCATCTTCGAGCTTGCCCACCTCAGTTTGCTTGGAGGTTGAAGCTCCGACCATAGCACCCGATTCTTTCCGGTCTCCGCCCTCTCTCCTTCATACATAGCAACATAGACTCCAACTCTGATAGGTTCTTCAGCGGGCACAGAACTTTCCAGTGAGAGATCATCCCAGTGGCCATCTGCCACACTTGCTTCAAATCCTTCCATTCTAAATTCTGAAAACAAAGATTATTCTTAAGTTTCCAAATAGCCCTCATAACAGTAGCAGTAATCATATTCCTAATCAGAAATTTCTTATTGCACAGCCAGCACGAAGCAATATCAAAAAAGCTATTTCCTATCTTCCAATCAGTAATTTCTTCTAACTCTATCCAGATTTGTTTCGCAACAACACATTCAAACAACAAGTGGTTAGTGCTTTCAGCTTCATTACAAAACAAACAATTGTTAGCTGGAAGAGTAATTCTTTTCCCTACATTATCTCTAGTAAGAAGCTTGTTTTTAGAAACCAACCAGAGAAAAAAATATACCCTTGGAGGCACATGCAATTTCCTAATAGCTGGTTCATACACAGGGAGAATTCCTCGAAAATTGATGATTCTATAAAGGGATTGGGAGGAGTACATTCCTGTTGAGTTAAATTGCCAGATCAAGCTGTCTGGTTCAGCAGAGAACACTATAGTGATGGCTAGCTGAACTACTTCACACCAAAGGTGATACAATCTCAAGTCTACAGTCCTTCTAAAGGTACATTTCAAATTAACCCCATCCCACAAATCAAACACTGTCCAGGTCTTCTCATTAATCAAACTATAAATTTCCCAGTATTGTATGGCTAAGCTTGGAGTCCCTAGCCATACATCCTCCCAAAATTTGACTTGTTTGCCATCTCCTAATTTCCATCTATAACCCATCTTAGCAATATTTGCTGCCCATTTCACACCCTTCCAGAAATTAGAAGAAAACCTATCTGTACCACTGAGGATATTAGGTTTCTGAGTGTTATACTTGAAATCTATAACTTTCCTATTAGGGAATATCAGAATTCCACGAATAGTTAACCGCACAGAACTTCAAATTTGGATAGATAAATATAGGGCAGCACAACTTGTACAATTGTTTAATCTGTTGTTACAGGTGTTAGAACTAATTAACACTTAATTAACAAGATCAACTAGTCAATCTAGATCACATCTAGTAACAACTAATGTGGAATATGGATTCAGTTCTGTTACCGGCGCTGGTGGAGGAGTCTATTGGCGTTGGTGCAGAGGTGGCACACTCGGTGACGAGGGCGTCATCGGGGATGTAGCGTAGGCGCTCTTTGAGGGTCTTCTTGCGAGTGCGAAGACCTTCGGGGCGGTAGCGGCGATGCCCTTGAGCTGGACGTCGGTCTTCCGTGACTTCCAGTACCCTCAACGATCGGTTGGATAGACTAAAATTGGATGATCTCGCCCTAGGGCGATGCCTCCTTTATGTAGCACTGTAGTCATGGGGTCGGATCCGTCTCTATCTCTAACTTGCCTCCTGATCAAGGTACAAAAACGGAAACAAAATTTATTGGTCAGATCCAAAATCCACAGGAGATAAACTTCCTATTTTCGGATCTGTTGTTGACTTGCCGGTCAACAGAAAACTAAACCAACATTCTCCCCCTGATCAAAAGGTCAACAATTTAAACTTATTCTTAACTTAAGCTCTTCCTCAGAAAATCAGTAAGTACCAGACCAATGCGTCATCAGCAGCACCACGGCATACTGGGACAACATTACCTATAGTCTTACTGAGAAACTTTGTCAGAACTCTTACTCTTATTTGGGGAAATTAAAATGGCCATAAAATTAGGACTGATCAAAAGGTATTTACCAGGCCCATGTCTAGGACATGTTTCTGAAATAGAATTGGTGCTAAACCTTTTGTGAGCGGATCCGCTATATTATTCTTAGTACTTATATGCTTAATCTTTAGCGTATTGTTCTGATTTCTTTCTTTCACGATACGATATTTAAGATCAATGTGCTTAAAAGCACCACTTAATTTATCGTTTGCGCAAAAGAAAACTATGGATTGATTATCGTAGTATATTGTGATAGGTCTCGAGATACTATCAACAACTCTTAATCCCGGAATAAAACTCTTAAGTCATACTACCTGTCCCATAGCATGATAACATGACACAAATTATGTTTGCATCGTAGATGCAACAGTTACACTCTGCTTGCAACTTCTCCATAAAATTGCTCCTCCTACTAACGTGAAAACATATCCAGAAGTTGACTTTCTTTCGTCTTCATCACCAGTAAAATCTGCATCAGTGTAGCACTCAATCTCAAGATTATCTAATCTCTTATATGTGAGCATATAATCCTTTGTGTCTTGGCAATATCTTAATGCCTTTTTAACATCTACCCAGTGAGCCCATCCTAGATTAGACTGATATCTACTAAGTACTCCGGTCGTAAATGCCAAGTCTAGACACGTACAGACTTGTGCATATATCAAGCTTCCAATAGCTGATACATAGGGAACGTTCTCCATTTTCTTTCTTTCTAAATCATTCTTAGGGCACTGACTTCCATTTAACTTATCGCCCTTTTGAATCGGAACAGGTGATGTGTTGCACTTATCTAACTTATCTTTTAAGCATTTTCTCAATATAAGCTTTCTGAGATAATCCTAATATTTTTTAGGCTCTATCTCGGTGTATCTCAATGCCAAGTACATACGAGGCTTCACCAAGATCTTTCATATCAAAATGTGATGACAAAAAATTCTTAGTCTCATACAACATGTTCTTATTATGCATGCTAACAGTATATCATCCACATATAGTACTAGAATTATCAATTTTTCACCCTTTTCCTTAATGTAGATGCATTTATCTGCATCATTCTCCCTAAATCCAAATCTCTTAATGACTTCATCGAATTTAAGGTTCCACTGTCTGGACGCTTGCTTAAGTTCATAAATGGATTTCCTTAATCTGCACCCCATATGTTCCTTACCCTTAATGGCAAAACCTTCCGGTTGGACCATATAAATGGTCTCATCCAAATTTCCATTAAGAAATGCAGTCTTAACATCCATCTGATGCAACTCCATATCAAAATAAGCTATAAGTGTCATGACTATTCTTAAAGAATCTTTAGTAGACACAGGAGAAAAAGTCTCATTGTAATCAACCCCCTCTCGTTGTGTAAACCCTTTAGCTACGAGTCTTGCTTTGAATCTTTCGACCTTCCCTTTGGAATCACGTTTAGTCTTGTAGACCCATTTACAGCCTACTATTTTGACTCCATTAGGAATTTCTACTAAATCCCAAACCTGATTAGAACTCATAGACTTAAGCTCTTCTTCCATGGCTTTAATCTATTTAGTGGAATTCTCACTTTCAACTGCCTCTCTAAAATTTGCAGGGTCATTTATTTTCCTGACATCATACTGATCCTCACTTAAATATGTCTCATAAATGTCAGGAATTGCCCGTCTCCTTTTCCGATGTGAACGTCTTAATGGTTCGTTCATAGCCGGTTCAGGATCAGGCTGAGGCTGTTCTTCTGGCGCAGGTTCCTCTTGAACTGGATCTTGTGCATCAATGTCTGGTGCATGATCCCCAGTAGGCGGTACCTGTACCTGAGCGGCTGTCACGGTGCTGCTAGGTTGAGGAATAATTGATGGTATAAACTGATATATCTCCGTAGGCTCTAGAAAATCCGGAGTTGGAAGATTAACCCGTAATTCTTCGAGACTTATATCCCTCTTAGCAGAATTTCCACTAGATCCTGAGTTCTCTAGAAACATAGCATGTCTTGTCTCAACAAATTTACTAGAGCGACCAGGACAGTAGAATCGGTATCCCTTTGACTTATCTGGGTATCCAATAAAATAATAGCTCACTATCTTAAAATCTAGTTTCTTATGTTATGGATCAAATAGCTTAGCCTCAGGGGGACAACCCCACACTTTTAAATAAATTAGTGACGGTTTCCTCCCATTTCATAGCTCAAATGGTGTCTTGGGAACTGACTTAGATGGAACCCGATTAAGAATATGGGCAGCCGTTTTTAATGTTTCCATCCATAACTCAATAGGCAAATTAGAATGACTAAGCATGCTACGCACCATATCTAATAACGTGCGATTGCGTCGCTCAGCAACTCTATTTTGCTATGCTTCTCCTGGCATGGAGTATTGCGCTCTTATATCATTTTCTTCTAAATACTTAGCAAACGGTCCCTTAATTAGACCATATGTTGCATATTTCCCATAATATTCTCCCTCACGATCTGATCTTACTATTTTAATGGAAGCGTTATATTGATTCTCAACTTCCAACATATAGATCTTAAATATTTCTAGCGCATCTGAACGCTTCTTAATAGGGTAAATATGTCCATAACGGGAATAATCATCGGTAAATGTTATAAAGGAATCATAGCCATCTACTGATGTTACTGAGAGCGGGTCACAGATATCTGTGTGTATTATTTCTAACACGCCTGTACTTCTAGTAGCTCCTTTCTTAATTATCTTAGCATATTTTCTCTTAATGCAGTCGATGCACTGCTCTGAATCGGAGAAGTCTAATTGATATAGTATTTCATCTTTAATGAGACGTTCTATTCTCCCCCTCGAAATATGACTGAGGTGACAATGCCACAATTTTGAAGAAGTCTCATCATCACGTTTACGCTTATGTGAAATACTAGCAACATTCATCACAGAATTATCAAGAGAGAGCATATAAAGCTTGCCTTGCTTAACTGTAAGACCGACATTTATTGAATTAAACTTGATAACACACTTGTTGTTGCCAAACTCATAAACATGTCCCGAATCATCTAAGGTTGATACAGAAATTAAATTTCTCTTTAAACTAGGAACATAAAGAACATTCTCTAAATTAAGCTGGAAGCCACCCGGCAACTCTAAGTGGAAGCTCCCAACGCCTTCAACTTGGACGACGTTCCCATCTGCCACTCTTAGGCTTCGCTCCCTCTTTCTTATAGTTCGGATCGAATGGAATGCCTGTAATGAATTAGAGATGTGCACAGTAGCACCTGAGTCAATCCACCAAGTATTAGGGGAAAAATCCGCTAAGAATAACTCATCAATAAAAGAAACAATATCAAACTTATCATTACCTTGCTCCTTTAACCACTCCTTAAAACCTGGACAAGCTTTTTGAAGGTGCTTGGGTGAGCCACAGAAAGAGCATGACTTACCATCCTTAGGCTGGTGGTTCTTGAAGTTGTTGTTATTCTTGGGATCAATCTTGTTCCTATTCTTCTTCTTCTTTCTTTGGCCTTGCTTGCTGCTGCTTGCCTCATGCTAATTCTTAGGAGTATTGTTGAGACTAAGGTTGCCAACCATGTTCACAATATTCTCCTTCATCTTCTCAGTTTTCAGCCTCTCCTCTTCTTCAACACAATAACTTATGAGATCAATGATAGACCATGTGTTTTTGTTGGTGTTGTAGCTGATTTTGAATGGAACATACTGAGGCGGGAGTGAGGTCATAATGAAATGAACAAAGAAATCATCAGAAATTTTTATCTTCATATCTTTAAACTTATTGGCCATGTCATACATATAAAGAATGTGCTCCCTTATGCCAGTCTGACCATTATACTGACAACCCACCAACTTCATGATGAGTGTACTAGCATAAGTCTTAGAGGAGCTTTTAAAGTTCTCCTCAATCGTGGCCAGCAGCTCCCTAGCAGTCAGATCAACTCCAGCTGCATTCTTAGTTAGGATGGCACCCTTAATACCAGAACTTATGGTCTGAAGAATAACCATGGTAGTCATCTGATCAGATCTCTTCCACTTCTCAAAAACAGGAGAAGGTGCAGCTCCATTAGTAGGGGCGGCAGGCTTATCCACCCTCAGTGCAACATCTAGATTATTCCATGCCAAGCATGTGATGACCTTACCCCTTCAGTCCGGATAGTTGGCTCTGTTAAGTGGCTCGATGTTGTTGAGGTACAATGAAATGCAAATTAGTGCATGAAAATAACCCTACAGTGGTCTGATTATAATCATACAAATAAATTTCAATTTGTATCACCGGTGGGGAAAACAAACGAAATTCATCTAAATACTCATGATTAAACAACGGTAGTCAAAAATAATCACAAATTTACTCTAAGTAAACTTCTCGGTGGTTCCATTTATTTAGAGGCATCTCATGGTGTATTGGTGGATTAATACTTAAAATTTAAATATAATAGCTTAAAACACCAACACTTAAATAATTAAGCTTAAAATAAAATTACTTAATTAAACAGAAAAAGTAATTAAGCAATTAACTAAAAGAAATACTTAAAACTTAATAAAATGAATTAGCAAATTCGGCAAAAAAAAAAAAACTTAAGCTAATTTGGCCCAGGGACCAGCGCAGCCGCACGGCCCAGCGCGCGCGCGCGCGGCGAGGCCCGGCAAGCGGCCCAAATGTAGAGTGTGGCCCAGCCGGGGTCGGCTCCGTGCGCGGCTCAGCGTAGCGGCTCGCAGCGGCGGCTGAGGCTCGGCGCGGCGGCTCAGCTCAGCGTACGCGGCTTGGCTCAGCAATTGGGCCGAGACAACCCACGAGCGGGCTGCCAATTCGGCCCATGCACGCGCGCACGCCTCCCTCCCCCCGCATTGATCTGAGCCGTCGAATCCGATCAACGGACGAGGGCGGAGCGGAGATGGGTTATAAGCCGCAAAAATTCGATCGAAACCCTAACTCTCTTATTTCCTCACTCTCTCTCCCACCGCTCTGCTCGCAGCGCGCTTAACGGCGGCCGGCGAGCCCCTTCGTGACGAGCTACGCGCCGCCGGCACCATGGCCGCGCCTCTCGCCGACGCGCGGTGCGACTAGGTCACGCGCGACATCATCGAGGGGTGCATCTGTGGTGCTCCTTTCGTCGGCCGAGGCACGCGCGGAGGCGAGCAAGACGACACGATGGCGGCGGCATCCCATCGACGACGTATGAGGGCGAAGGCGAATGCGGGCGTGCAGCAGGTGACGCCGCATGGCCGATCTGGTCTCGACGAGGGAGGGCGTGCAGATCTGATGCACGGCTCCTCGTCGGCGGCTGGAGCGGTGAGTCGGTGGCGACGCCGCCGCGCATGCCTGATCTTAATGCGTGGCGGGACGGCGGCTACCAAGAGGTAAGTTTCCTGATCCTTAGGGTTAGGGTTAGGTTTTTTAGATCTAGGGTTAGAGTTGCGTGTGTGTATTTGATTCAGTGTTTTCCGCAATCCCCTTCCCCTTTCTGATCTAATTATGACGTGGCCTAATCATTGCTTAACCAAAACCCTAGCCAGTTAATTCTAAACTAAAATATGAAAATTAGGCTTAGTTATGTTACTGATCTAATCAATCTAGACATGAGTACTATTTTGATGAATTAAAAATTAGCTAAAATATGACTAGATCGAACATAAACACTTCTAACAGAACTAGATCGAACTTAAATAAGCTAATATGAATCTGATCTAGCATTAATCGAACCTTTCTAACTTAAACTAGTGGATCTAATCGACTAGATTAAGGCTAACTGATACTAATTGTTAGAACTAATTAATACTTAATTAACAAGATCAACTAGTCAATCTAGATCACATCTAGTAACAACTAAAACTGATGCGGAATATGGATTTAGTTCTGTTACCGACGCTGGTGGAGGAGTCCGTTGGCGTCGGTGCAGAGGTGGCACACTCGGTGACAAGGGCGTCGTCGGGGATGTAGCGTAGGCGCTCCTTGAGAGTCTTCTTGCGAGGGTGAAGACCTTCAGGGCGGTAGTGGCGATGCCCTTGGACTGGACGTCGGTCTTCCATGACTTCCAGTGCCCTCAACGATCAGTTGGGTGGATTAAGATTGGATGATCTCGCCCTGGGGCGATGCCTCCTTTATATAGCACTGTAGTCATGGAGCCGGGTCCGTCTCTATCTCTAACTTACCTCCTGATCAAGCCACAAAAACGAAAACAAAATTTGTTGGTCAGATTCGAAATTCACAGGAGATAAACTTTCTATTTTTGGATCTGTTGTTGACTTACCGGTCAACAAAAAACTAAACCAACAACAGGTTGCAGTCTATGAAAGTATGTAAGCCACAATCCACAACTACAGATTTCCGATTCCAATTCCAAAGTCAGCCCAGAAATATCTCGTTATGCCTGGACCGAATGTCGTCAGAACACTATCAGTTTTTAATATATATACCACACACAAAAAACGTTTCGAATATGTAGGGGTGTTATGACCATAGGAATATGTGTAGCTAAAATTGTGACAAGCGCCTTGCCGGAACAGAAGAAGCAACAAATTACGCTGGAAAAATCCGTTTCGGATTGTACAATATCAGTCCTCGACAACTGCCTTATGATGCCTGAATCGGAGTCAACTTGGACTCGGACTTGGTTCTTCTTATCTTTTTTTACATATAAACGCACGTACGCCACTCGATCTGCCCGTAGCTGTACCAGTCACTCCCGGACTGAGATCGATCCATCTTTCAACTCCTTTTCTCACAGTAAATCTGCACATCTTTATATTAAGAAGGAGAAAAATGGTTGGAGACTGGTTACATCACGATTTCTTGCGGAAGAACCACCGATAGTTTCAAGTTACATATAGAGGTAAGCACAGAAATACTACCGAAAATGAAGGAAAAGAAAAATGAGAAGCCCTATTCTCCCGCTAGGATACAACCGAGGTGCTTTGCGCCGACAGCCACCCAGATCTTTGCCTCTTCTTGGATGCGCTCAACAATTCCTGTTGCCGTTGTCGTTGCGCTGCTGAACACCACATCGTTTCGTGTCTTCCAGAGGTGCTAGGAGGTGATCATGATCAGTGAATCAATTCCCTTCTTTTTGTCCTTCGATAGCCCTTCTCGCATCCTTTCCCAACGGTTGATGAGGCTTCCATTGCCCGTACTGAAACTTCGGAAAAGGCCACAATGACGCAAGATGTCTCACCAGACCTACTTTGCGACGGGGCAGCATACAAGTATATGCTCAATTATCTCTGGGTCTTGTTGGCAGAGGGAGCAAGTGTCATCATTCTGTAGCCCGTGCTTCTTCCTTCATGCTGTCGTCCAGGTGCGTTGGTGCAAGGTCAGATACATGAAGAGCTTTACCTTCGGTTGACGCCCAACACTTCCAAATTAGTTTAGCTCCAAGGCACGAGGTTGGACAAAAAAAAAAGGATGGGTCATGACATGAGCCATCAAGCAGTGTGATTGGATCGTCACGACACACAATTAATGACGCGACTGTCGTTGAGATGATGAAGACAACAACGCTAGGGGTCTCGAGGATGGAGAGGAAGACGAGAGCGGGTGTGCATGCTCTGCACAGACACAGGCAGTTCAATAAGTGCAGTTGAAATGAGCCTAGAGCCCAATGCATTTTTAGCCCAACAGACAATGGCCAACTGAACAAAAACTCCATTCTCCCAGCCCAAGAAAGCCTGTCTGCAATGAGCCATCCAAAAATTAAATTAGCTAGGATTTTCTACCTTGTTTCAGATCTGTTCACTGATAATAAATTCAGAGCATTACATATGGAAAATAAAAAATATGAATTAAACAGAAACCCGAAGGAGCCCAAAAAGAGAGAGAGAGAGAGAGAGAGAGAGAGAGAGGCTGTTCTGGGTTTTGAAATACAAATATTCCAGGAAGTTGCAAGCAATTGCTCTGGGATATTTGTATTTCAGAAAACCTTAAAAAAACCGTTGGAAAATCCTACTTAATCTGCATGGAGGACAAAGAACTTTTTGTAGGTGAATAGAGAAAGATGAGGGCAAAGAACTCTCTCCATAAGGGACCGGAGGCATTCACACTGTCATGATAAGTTTCCCCATCTTTCCCCTGCACTGAAACGCCAGAATCATTTTCTTTTGATAATTCTGACAGCATTCACATTATTTTTTAACTGAACCCAGGAGCCAATTTGCTAGATGAAGTGATCAGCAGCTTCCCATCAGCAACAACTATTATCACAATTATTCATAGCAGGCAGATCAAATTCTTCATGCAAGGTACTTGCATAAAATATGTAGATTATTCCATCTTTAACAGTAAGAAGAAGAGAGTACGACTTAGCAACTGACCACTGAACATACTGCCTAGTGCATACAAGATTCCCAACAGAGCTGTTTCCATCATGCAAAGTTGTTACTAAGCACATAACGAATTCCTCATTTCTGTTCTGCAGTCTGCACTGTTGAAGAACACTAAAAATGATGTGGTAAGCCCACAAGTTTCCAAATCGCAACAAATCCTGCTTAAGGTGAGCGAGGAAGGTAAGGCTCAGGTGCAGTAAACTGCATAGAACTTCGAGTTTAGATTCAGAAAGAAAAGGATCAGCACAAACCATACAGTTCTAAAAAAATGTCACAGATTGTACTATTGAAAGTATTTCGCATGATCCACAACTGGATTCCCAAGTCAGCTAACAAATAAAATCCAAACAAGATGCATACATGAAATCCATAGCCTACTGCAATAGGCATCCATGACAAGAGCAAGCCAGAATTGCAATGACACATTGAATGATAGGAATTGTAATTTAAAGTTGGAAGCTGCTGATGTCCCAACAAGTACCAGCTTCGCCCAATATAGCATACAAGTCAATCTTCAAAATTGATACAGAATTGGAATAAGAAATACAATATGCATTATTGTATATGGGATATGTCCAGCCATATTCTAAACTGGCAAAGCTTTTGATGCTAGGTATTGAAGGTTAGTTCCCCCAAAAGTGTTTTTCAGCGCCATGGAGCGTGCAAATACCTCATGGATAAAATATCAGATAAGGCAAGCCAAAAAGTCTCCAGACATTCACATTAGCCACCAAGTGCGAGGTGGTCTAAGCGTAAAATATTTACAAATGGCTTAGTATATAGCAGAATGCATAACTATACCAACAAACCCATGATGATTACATTTGCAAAAATGCTATTTACTGTGGCAAGTTGTACCAGCAATGCAAACAAAATAAAATGTACAAAAACAAAAATAATTCCCTCATACAAAGATATAGGAGGAGCTGGATCGCTGGAGCTGTTGCCATGAAGATATATCCGAAGGAGGAACATTTCATGCAAAAGACAAAATCTGTACGATGATACTGAATGAGCAGGGATTGTGATATCCAAAAATCATGTTATCTCAACTTCTGGGGTTCTACTGTCACTCTGCAGTAAAGGCTTCAAGATATCCCATTGTCACCAGTCAACAGATTAACAAACTTGGACTCCCATTGGTGGCTTTTAGGTGAAGAACATTAGCAAAGCAGATAAACAACATCATATTCAGAGATCTAACTTGTATCTTCAACGACATGCATGCCAAATCCACGTTTCATTTTCTCAATTCTGATAAAATGAAAATTGAAATTGATTAGCATCTAGAAGAGTGATGCATAACTGCAGACTCAGTTGAAATAAACCATGATCACACATTTCTGTTTTTTACTATAAGGTAAGTAAAATGAGGATGCACTGAAGCCTCAGTTTCCCACATGGCTAATACATTCGTACTATTTCTAGAAGTTGTGCTATTGAATAAATACAGGAAATCAGATATTGTTTGGGAATGATTTTTCTTAAAGCTATGTCAAAATGAACAAGAACTGTCCCAGTTTCAAAGAAAACAAGTTACATACATAGCTCACTCTTTTCTGAAGTGGTGCATATATTACTGTATACTCTGTAAAATAAAAAGGTAAAAAAAAAAAGTATGCACATAATGTAAAGCAGCTTACGTAGGAGCAAGCTTTCCAAGGCCACGTAGCTTTTTCCCAGTTGTGTCATCAATCACACTTCCTGATATCTCAACAGAATACGACTTTCCAGATAAACGCGGGAGCCCTCTCCCCACAAGCAAATCGAAATCTTTCTGGTGGAGTTCTCTGCCATTGACAAAAACACCAGTATTCCCACCGGCACAATCCTTGGGCATCCGATAATTGAATTCTTTTATAAACGGCTGCAAGAAAAGAATATCTTGTCATGCCAAGAAACAAATATTGTAGGAGAAATATCACAGGCAGAAGGTTTGACTTACAGGGATAATGCCGCTGCACTCGTTCCCAAAGACACCCCAAAATCCAGCACGGTAGTCATACCTAAATTGCATAAAGGATATGTTACCTTGCTTTTTAAAAAACAATGCATTGCAAAATAAAATTTCAGATAAATTAGCATCCATGTGCTTATAAGTATAACAAAACTTAATGTGTTTTCTGCCTAATCAATGTGCTTTGATGTTGTTTTGTTTGCACAAGGTGCTGAAGGAAGAACTACAAAGCCATCAGTGTGTGACTGAATGCAGCATAACCAAAGGATATACAATAACGCATAGTCTGAGTGGTTAGGAGGGTAAATGACTTACCAATATGAGCCAGGGCTAACAGGACCAGCTTTCTTCTCTGCCTTCCGGAGAGCACGTTCGGATATGGGATGACCATTGATTGAGACCTTGGCACTGTCTGCAGGCTGACTGAATAAGGAAAGGTCCTTGAGACCCTTTTTCAGGAAACCAGCCAAGAAGGAGGAATCTCCATTCTTAGCAGTTAATGACTGTATCTCATCTACCTCAGCGCCAGATGAAACACAAGAAATAGAATCCGTGCATTCATTGATGGATGACTCGTTCTTGGCTGATGCAATGGTCTTCCTCTTACTATCTGAGTGTGGCAATTTATCATCTTTGATGTTCTCTGGTTCACATCTCTTAGTTATACTCTTAACTTCAAGAGTATCATTATCAGCATTTTCTGCACATTTCTTGTTAACAACTTGAACTCTAAAGCTACTATTATGATCACAATTTTTTCTCATACCTTTGTCTTCAAGGCTGCTAGTAGTATTACTATCGATCTTATTTCTGTATTTGTTGCCATTGGCTGTATCTTGAGGACTGCCAGTTTTATCTTTTCGCTGATCTATTTGATTGTGGCATTCATCTTCAGGGCCACTTGTATGACTTTCTTTACTCTTCTGAATAGATTTCATATCAATCTTTCCATCTCTAAAATTGTCTTCACAATCAACTTTTCTATTTCTGTCATGTCCATTGTTCCTGGTTTGCTTGCTACGACTGTAATCTTTTTGTAGACTGGAAAAAGGATCAATCTGTTTGTCCTCTAAAATCAGCCCTTGTTGGTTGACTGTACAATGTACTGAAGCTGCTGCTTGGCTGTCTGCATCTCCTTGACATAATATGTCTTTTGGGTTATCTGAAAATCTAGACCTGCTAGCAGGCACTGATTTTAACTGGATGCTCCTGTTTGATCCACGCTGACTGTCTGTCCTACCAAAACTTGCAGTAGAAGATGGTGAAACACTGTCAGCAAAATCCTTCTTCTGACGGTGGCTGTCACGTCCTTGAAGCTTGTGGAAATTAAAATCATCATCATCCTGCTGTTGATACCACCCTAAATTTTTGGAATCCCGGTGATTTGAACTTGTGACACTTTTTGATACAGGCAAAGATGATGGGTTGATCAATGGGTGAACTTTCACTTGCTTAGGCTTGAAAGTAACAATCTCTGAACAGGAACCACACTGGACCTGATTCTTCTTCCTGCCTGCACATTTTCCCGAAGGTAGCTGCAGAAGCTGGCAACAAGAACTGCACACCACAAAAGGTGCAGCACCTTTCACAGGCCGACAAAAACTCCCCGCCTTCTTTCTGAAATACTCCGCCCTCCTCTTCGACATGGAACGGTGTGAGTACAGAGACGAAGACCTCCGATCCAACTCCGATGAAACTGATTGGGACCTGTCATAGTCATACCGGAAGGATCCCTGCTGCCCCGCAAAGTACTTGGCCATCAGAATATGCTCCTCCGGTGCCATCCCCCGCTGGCCCTGGAGACACTGAGAGCACTGACAAGAGCTGTGATGGCGACTCCCCTGCCCAAAGCCAGAGCTTTCCCACTGCCCCTCAGGGTATGGGTTTTGCCGGAAACGCCCGCTCGACTGCCTCGTGTACCTCTCGTCACGCCCAAGTCTGTGCACTTGGTCGTACGGAGTAAGCGGCATGCTAGTCCCGTGCCGTCCTGCGAACCGCGAGCGGATGTACTCCGGCTGACGGCCTGTCGGCGGCGGCTCGGCGTGGGAGGGCCGCAGCGAGATCGCACGGCGGCTCATGCGGTGGCGCTCCGGAGGCTGCGCCGTGAGCTCGCAGGAGCGGGTGATCTGGTCCCGCAACTCGTCGAGCTTCCGGAGCAGCTCCACGGGGTCCTGCTTGAGCGCGCCCCAATCCAGCGCGCCGCTGCTCCGCTCGCTGCATTGCCCGTATTCGGATTGCTCCGGGGCTCTAGCTCGCCTCCTGTACTTCATCTCTTTTGGCTGGGTGGCCATGGCGTCCCCGAAAGTGCGGGACTCCCCACTTCTCTGCAGGAGTGGAATCAGTTTGGTGAAAATCGCAGAGGCGACCGGGGGAGGAAGAAATCGACCTGGTGTATATAGTATGGTGTCCAGGGAGCGGAGGAGAAGAGATTAGATTATGGCTGTGGCGGCGGCAGTTACCTCAACGAGCGCTGCACTGCGGCGGCAGCGGCGGCGGTGTCGATGTCCGCACAGAAGCTACGGCGCGAGGATGCGGCAGCGCCTCCATTCCGCCGCTAGGGTTCCGCGCGGCGGCGGTGTTGTCTCGTGGGGTTCACCATTGGCGGGGCGAGAGCAGCGGCGCGGTGCTCGAGTGACACGGCGAGGAAGACGAGGAGGGAGCGAAGTGCAAAGAGAGATTATGTACTCGCTTTGAGGTCTGTGAATTTCTATATTCTCAGGGGCCCTCGAGCGATAGAGTTAGGCGGAACTGCGGGGTTCCGGTGGGGCCTTGTGACACCTGTATGTGTCGCTGACGTGCGGGTCCCAGGTGGAAGAGGGTGGACAGCTGGTGTGATCTGGATTGACTAAAAGCCCCCGGCCCCCTTTGCCGCTGCTACGGCGCAATTACGAGTGTGATTAAAAAACCGCACTGCGATCAACAATGGATGAACACAAGAACTAAACTAGCTTTCCTTGTTGCTACAAATATTCCCCCCTTTTGCATTGTTTATAGAATTTCCTCAAAAGCCACAATGTACTTTTGCGAGGCGTATAAAGACACCACACTACGCATTGTTTCTAGAAAGGAAAATTAACACAATGGATGCAAGCACATTTTTATCCCTTTATTTATCATTGTTTCTAGAAACCCAAGTGCATTATTTATAGAAAGGAAAAATTAACACGCAAAAGTAATTCGGACCGTGAACGAACTTCCGCTGGACTTACCTGGAAATCATTCAAGTCCAATCGCGCCACAAAAAAGGGGGAGCGCGGGAGAGCAAATAATTGGATGCGTGTGTGAGCGGCATGTGCTATGTCCCTATACCACGATGATCCTAGGCAATAGAAAAAATCACGTATCTACGGGCTGCCTGTCGTGATCGCCGCACTGAACAGTGGTTAGTGTGTAGAATAATCAACAACTGGCTCTCGTGGACCTCATTTCTTTAGCGTCGTATTCTTGCTTCAATCATACACAATCATCCTTGTCAACGACACTGCAGAGGAACATACCTAAACATGTGTTTTGTTTACGGAACGGAACTGACAGATTATTCCGACGTCTGCCGGGAAACAAGTCGTCGGCTTCAGTACAGGACGTTTTAGTGATCCTCGACCGATAGTTGGTAGTACTGGTAATTTGAAAAACCCTAAGATTAATTCGAAACGCTACGTCCAAGCATGAATGTGTACGTATGACTGCAGCGTATATATACTACGCGAATCTGAATGTACTTGCAAGATTTTTCGTCCACACTTGCCGCATGTGGTCTTTTTGCATTTTTTTTTTTATTTTGTGCGGCATCATGAGGGCCATCACGAAGAACAGCGACACTAGTGTTGTGTTGGTTCTCATGTGTCTGCAGGTGCAGCTCGCGAGAGCATGTCAAATTGTCATGTCATGCCAGGCGAGAAAAGGGGAACAGCGAAGCAACGAACCTAACAACTCGCGGAAAAGGCCACAGGGAAGCTGAAATCGTCAAATCGGCACCGCCACCTAAACCATATCATCCTTCAACTTCAACCCTGCAGGAAGACAGAGAGCCAGCCCGGAAAGAGACCCGCATGCATCTCACATGAGATTCTCCAGGCTCGCTTCCGTCCAATACTCCAAACATATTAGTCGCAGCACTCTGCGCTAGAGGACCCTGTTCGTCCAATCAATCAGCTGCGCACCGACGAGAAAACAGTCAACACGGATTTGCTAAACTAAACCGTATTGTATTGCAAGTAGAGAAATCGCATACTACTCAGGTGGCTTGGCAGGCTTATGTATGCCATGACGCTAGCTGCTTCAGTTCAGATAGATGGAGCTGAATGTCTGAATATCAAACCCCCAACTGATTCATGGTGAAGATAAACTTTTGTTTGTGTGACAAACCAGTACCTACTTGTCCCAACCGCTCGCAGCCTGGACGTTGGAACGATAACCTGTTTATATAAAGTTTAGAGGGTTTCGCGATTGCAATTTGTAAAACTTTTGGACAACGTTGTTGGTTGTTCAGAGATGGAAAATGCCGTACATACCTTATGCTGCTTTTAGATTGGCCTGCAAAAGTCTCACTTCAGCAGTTCACCTGGAGGGAGGACTTTGAGAGCTTTGTCCGCCCAATCGCTGTACCAAGCGCAAAAGGCGCGTCACACTCGATTCAACAAGGATGTGCTGCTAGGCTGTAACACCAAAGTGGCATTATGTCACAAGACTGAATGTCTGAACATTCTCAGACGATCCGTCGGTGGTTACAAAATATTACTAGTACTTAGACACAGATGCTCATGCTTTTCGTGCCAGTTCCATGCATCAGCCTAGTGGCACATAAAAAGATGGTAACCTATGTAGTTAGATTATAAAGAAGGTTTTGCATAGGATGTCCAGTGGAGAAGCAGGGTTGGTCTGTTCCTGTTGATCTTCCGTTTGAAATGCTGAGCAAACTGAACACCACAGAATAAAAGTAGACTTGCCGGTTGGTTGCCGCTGAACCAGATGAAACATGAGACATATTTAATTTTTTCTAAAAAAGATAAGCTTCAGGTATTGTGTCTTTTAGAGAGAGAGAGAGAGAGAGAGAGAGAGAGAGTCCTCGGATTCAGATGTTACTATTGTACTATGAGTCAGCAGTCGGGGGCGGACGGTAATAAACGGAATACCGACCGGGGGTGGCGGTCGCCTCGCTGTTTACCGTCAGCCACACACAGTGGTGCAAAACACTCATCGGATCTTCACTCTGTGCCCTTGCCTGCCGAGAGCATATATGGTGCCCAACGGGTCTTCACCATCAGCTGATCGTTGGACACCATGCTCAATCTCGGACTGCTTCATCTATCTTCATGAGTTGTGAAGCAAGTAAGAGAATGCGGTGGCCTCGGTCTGCAATATTCAACAGTGGCCACGAACAACAGTTCCGCTTGTTTTAAGCTAGTTCCCCCCTCCATCGATTAAGTTGCATGTAGTAGTCCAGGAGGCTAACTGTTCGTCTAAGCAGCAGCAACCAGGAGGTGATGATCAGACAAATTGGTATTTCTTTTTCTCTTCTATGTCATATGCCTTTTTTTTCTTAAAAAAAAAACTTGTATGTAATACAATGCTTCAAGGACTGGAAAGCTGAATCTGAAGATCCACGAGTGAAGAGTCGCCGCTGCTCTCCGCTGGACTCACTAGACTGGGGCGCGCGCTGTCCCGTCGTTCTGGGCTTGCATCTGGAAAGCCCAATAGCTTCCCAGCTGCAGCCTACGGGCCCCAGTCCAGTCATTGGGCCTCTGTTCGGCCCAGAGAAAGCGGGGATCCAACAGTCAGTCCAGCAGGCCGCGGGGTCGGACGGGAAACGGAATACCGACCGGCCCGAGGGTGGTCGGTAAATGAAACTCCGACCTCGGCTCTCTGCTGTTGATATTGCCTGTCTACTGTCTTCAGGCCGTGCTGCTGTGGCGCCGCCTCGCCGGGGACTCGGTTATTACTAGCCGCCGCTCTGCTCGCCGGCGGTGACCTCGCCCCTGGGCCATTTCGCCTCCCTGTTCTGTTTTGCTTTTGCATGCACCGCCGGTGGCGGTGGAAGAAGACACTAGCAGAACGTTCAGTTCTCATAGTGAAGAGGAGACCGTAATATATAGGTTCATCAGCTGGCACGTCGTATACGACGATGATACGCACGTATGTACAATGTACACACGTGACATCGTCTCACCGCCGTCGCCAAATAAAGCAAGCACACCATGCATTGTATCAGTTTCAAACCACAGTAGAATTATCACGGGTATGCATAAATGTCGACCCGTGTATGCATAAATGTCCGAAAAGAGAAAAAGGAAGATGAGCCATCCGTGATCCATGACGCGTCGTCGACGACCAAATAAGTTAATTATTAATCAGGAACAAGAGATCAAAACGTTCGTTCGCCTTCGCCACGCCAAGGGAAAAGAAACAAAGCTATATAGAGGAAAATAATTAGGAAATGAAAATAAAAAAGCAGAGGCGTGGAGCGCCGCGCATGTGAAGAACATAACTCACCGGCCGGATCGGAGGAGAGAGGCATTGGAGGTGGCGCGGCGGCACAATTCATCGTCCATCCCCATCGGCATCCCTTCTTTAGCTTGCTTCTCAATTAATGTGTGAGGCTCCTCCTCATCCAAGCTCAAAAACACAAACCCTTCTGCTACCTTGGCTTTCTTCCTTCCTGTGCCCTTCCTAGCTACTAGCTCCTTTAACCACTACTATATTTTCGCAACCCACAAAAACTTGGTGATCAATCGACGAGTGTTAGCAGCAGCTACCTGAGATTCGGTGGCGCGTGCATGCATGCACACGTACGGGGTGTGTGAGCCTGCATATGCATGTGCCCGCCGTGAGTTCATCAAAGCACGCAGCGTATTAGCTTAACATAACATCGACGCGTGTGACCGACCTCCTTGCTGATCATGGACAAAGCAGAGGTATGTATGATTTCGTCGTGTCTGAGAGCGCGCGGCGTTTTTTTTTTTTTTTTTTTTTGCCTGCTTGTTCCAGTATTGAAAATCATCAGTTCATTCCTTTTTTTTTAGAAAATGGAAGAATCTTATGTGCCTAATAACTAATAAGAGATGTGTTGTTGCATGTGTTTAATTGTTTGCGATGATGATCGATAATCATTCACAGCAGCAGCACGGTCACTTGGACAGCTTTGCGCCGTTGGAGGAGCATCATCAGCCCGCCGCCGCCGCCGGCGAGATGGTTGACTACATGCTGGGGGGCCACCACCACTCTGGTACTACTGACCTTGGTGGGCATCAGCATCAGAACAACCAGGAGGAGATGTCGTCCTTTGACAAGCTCAGCTTCTCCGACGTGTTGCAGTTCGCCGATTTCGGCCCCAAGCTCGCGCTCAACAACCAGCCGGCCGCCGCTTCTGAAGACGACGACGATGACAGCTACTTCTTCAGGTTCCAGTCTCTGCCGCTGCAAGCACCTCCTCCTCCACGTGTTGATGTGGATCACCATCGACAGCAGCAGCAGCAGAATCATGTGCTGGATCAGCAGGAGCAGGAGTGCAGCAAGACGACCATCATAGACGGCGGCATCTCCGAGAGCACCACGCTGGTGCAGCAGCAGCAGCCGGATCACAATAATAAGGGCCAGCAGCACCAGCAGGGTGACAAGAATAATAACAATAGTAAGCAGAGCGGTCGCCGGAAGCGGCCTCGGACGGTGAAGACGACCGAGGAGGTGGAGAGCCAGCGCATGACCCACATCGCCGTCGAGCGCAACCGCCGCCGACAGATGAACGAGTACCTCAGGGTCCTCAGGTCACTCATGCCAGGATCATACGTCCAGAGGGTAGGTACATATGCATGCTACTATATATACTACAAAATGTTTTTTTTTCTTGGGGTTCATCAGATCGAGAGCTTAATTTACTCTCCATGAATTATCATTATTTGGACGAATCCTGTTAAATGGTTCGTTCAATTTCAGTTGAAATGCTCACGCCTCAATGCAGGGAGATCAAGCATCCATCATTGGCGGCGCCATCGAGTTCATAAGGGAGCTAGAGCAGCTGATCCAGTGCCTGGAGTCGCAGAAGCGCCGCCGCCTATACGGCGGGTCCGGCGACACGCCGCGGCCGGTGGTGGACGCCGCCGGAGCAGCTGCCGCGCCGCCACCACCAGCATCCATTGTTCAGCAGCCGCCTCAGCCGTTCTTGCCTCCTCCGAGCCTCCCGTTCCCGACTGATGATGATGCGTCCGGCGGCGACAAGATGGTGGACCTCGACGGCGGGCTCAGGGAGGAGGTGGCCGAGAACAAGTCGTGCCTGGCTGACATCGAGGTGCGTGCGCTCGGAGCCGACGCCATGATCAAGATCCTGTCTCGCCGCCGGCCTGGCCAGCTCATCAAGACCATCGCCGCGCTAGAGGAGATGCAGATGAACATCCTCCACACCAACATAACCACCATCGAGCAGACCGTCCTCTACTCCTTCAACGTCAAGGTACTACAGTATCACTCACTACTACATGTGCACATTACCGTGTGTGTGTTCATGTGCAGATTAACTAACTAATCATAATGTGATAGATCGCTGGAGATGCAAGGTTCTCGGCCGAGGACATCGCCGGAGCCGTCCACCAGATCCTCAGCTTCATCGACATCAACTACACCATGTGATCTCACATATATGCAACAGTCTCGATCTGCTTCTTTAACAGCGGCATGTTTATTTTAAGATGCTATTAATTCCATACGTTGTGTAGTATCTGTTTAACTATATACTGTAATAAACTATATTTTGTTCGTTTCTATTGATGTAAACTGATTGGAGCGACTACATTAGCGCCATTATTATATTCAGGGAAAACATGTCCAACTGATTTGTGCTGCAATTTGTGAGCAAACTCAACACGATTCGGTATATCCTTACCTACTGTCATAAGTCTCCCGGCGGATCCCTTCACTTTTGTGGTTCCATGCATTTCTCTGTTTCAGTAATATGTCCTTTTCTTCTTCTTAATGCATTTCTGTCAGATGTACCAACAATGAGATGTTGGGATGATTCACACCCTTCACTTTTGTTTTGTTGGCGCTATCAGGGTGTGAATATCTCATTGCTGTCAAGTGTTGATTTTTTTTTAGATAATCTTGCTCTGGAGTGTTTATACAAAATTGCTAGGGCAACAACAGAACAACAGTAGCAATAGCATATCTTTTCTGATACCTCTTACTGCAACTGCATTTAGCAATTTACAAGGATCCTAGGCACCACCAACACTACAAAGAAAGCATTATCTCAACGACTAAAATGAAAGTTTGCTTTATGATGAGACTAGACGGAATAGGGAAGAAAAAGGAAATTAATTACATGGAATCAACTGCTAGCACCATTTGTTTTCCTTGTCAGCGACCATAGGCGGTACTGGAGTAAATAGCTGTGGTATTCCTATTCAATATCTCCAAGACCTTGAGGTTTGATGAGCTCACGAATCTAGGAGCCTTGAACTGACTCACGGCGCCACCGAGGCTCAGGAAGTGATCTAGGATCTCTTTGAAGGTTCCCTTTCTCAGAATACGTAGCTCAAGGGGGCCAATCGTCTTGATCTTCCTTGAACCCACGTACCCTGCATCAGCGAAGGCTAGGTCCAAGCAGTTTGCACAGCTGTTTAAAACATCGCCACTGGCATCAGAGCTCAGCTCCCAGAAGATGACATAGTGACCAGGATCAGTTGACTTCTCCACAAAGCTCGTGAAATCCACAATCTCGAGCTTTTCGCCTTCCAAGAGCTTAGCTGCCTCCTCAACAGCCAGCTGGAGGTCTTTTTCAGTGTTCTTGTCAATGTTGATGCTCAGGACTAGGCTTCTACGGCAGATGAAGCGGAGTTCAGGTGTTGAGTTGTGGAAGTCGGCTATCTTCACTATATCTCCTAACCTGTAGCGGTATAGACCTACAATGACGCAGACGAAAAGGAAATATCATTAGTACTCAGATATATATGATAATATTGCTTCAGCAATTTAATAAGAAATATTTTCTGTTGAAGTCATTGCCCCCAGGTTTACAATTTCCACATAGGTGTACCTGAAGTTACATGTGAGAGATAGGATAGGAGAACAGCTGAAATGATAAAAGGATCGAGACGTGTTTGGTGACTCACTGACTCTACTAACAAGAAGGGTTTGGCAACTTTGTCTACCTAATGAGTAGGCTACACGATTGGACCACAAACCCGAGCAATAATTACTACTCCATGTGCTTAATGCATAACCTAGATGTGTGCACCTCAACAGCGTGCCTTTAGGTTTTATGTTCAAAAAGTGCCCAAATGCCCAAGCTTTGCATGGGCACAACTATAACAAGCACATATTTTCATCTAAATTTATACATAACCGTTAGGCATCTCATATTCACATACCCTGTACTTCTCAAATATCATAAGTTAAAACATATTTGAATAAGATGCCAATGGCAGAGATATAAGATATGGTGGCAACCGAATGCCATCTTTTTCTATATGTAACCTAATATGAATCCAAGTGTCAGAATAGTTTGGTAACAGTGAAGAAGTGTACCTCCAAAGGTAGTTATTACAACTTCATAGATTTTGTCAACCTCAACTTCAGTCAGGCCAACTGGTTCTGACTCTATGTAATGAATGGAGGCATTGTTTTCTGACTCGTCACCATTTGGTTTCTCCAAAGGAATGAACTCGAAATAACCAGTATGTGGGAGAACAGCGTAAGTCACCTCTTCAGGTGGCTTTGTGGGGTCTATGTTAGCACCGACCCATCCTTCAGAGGCACCATAGTCAGCACTTATCAGTGGTAAGTGCCCAGAATAATGTCTTAATTTCTTTAGATACGGCTCCATAGATCCTGTCATAATGCCATAGACATATTTTGCGTTTGGCCAGAGTGCCGGGATAACACCATACCAATTGCTCAAACCCATACATTTCTTGTAGATTGACTCAGCAAGGTCAGGGTTGGGCTTCAGCATTTTGGAAACAGCTTCACGAATTGATGGCACTGTAATCTTTTCTGACAGAACACCATCTCTTATGTCAGCACATATATCTTCCCAAACCTCCTCGAAGGTTTGAAATGCATGAACTAAGCTGTGGGCAAAAGTTGAGAACACATGGTGGACCTCGTCCGAGCATATTAATCCACACAGCAAGTGACAATACAGAGACTGGTGGAAATCAGGGCCCAATATAACTTCATCAGGACTGCAACACTGAGACTGGATACCTTTCATTCCTTCCTTATAGCGTGGACTCCGGTATAAGTTTGTTGTTGCAGTTGTAGCAAGGATGCCACCTTTAGTTACCACTTGCTTGCTGCCATAAATAAATTGCAAGGCTTTTCCTTTGCCAATAGGATATTCACTGTTAAAAAAAATGTCTTAGACTTACAGGGTGTTTCAAGGAATCCACACAAACCAAACCAACAATTTAATCAGATAAGCATCATTTAGAAATCAGATAATCCTTTAAAGAATAATTTGTGTTCCATTTGGTCAGGTAAAATGTTAAGCATTCAGTAGCAGTATCACTAGAGGAAGTATAACATGTTGAAGTGCTGCTCACCGGTTCCTAAATGCATAAGAAGTCCGGAAGATTTGAAGTGTGGTCTCAAGCAATTCATCGTTAAATGGCAAAAACTTGGGCTTTCCCTGTGTCGTACCAGAACTGGATCCAAAGACAAAAGAAATCAGGTTACTAACATCTACCTTTATAGACCAATAAACACAATGACAGAACACAATTATCAAGCAGTGAGTACCTGAGGGAAAGGGAGGTAATGGGCTTCCCAGTGAGCACTGGAGATCTATCACCGTCAACAATCCTCTGAATATATGGCTCAAGATCACTGTGCACGCACAAAGGGATCAAGGATTTGTAGCTCTCTACATCAGTCCTCCCTCCGAGTCCAAAGTGCTTCAGGTATTCAGAAGCACCATTCAACTCGAGGATCTTTTTCAGCGTATCCCGCTGCACTCGTCCAGCATCACGTGTAAATGTCTCGAACTCATTGATAGTTTCTTCACAGCTACAGATCGGCATTTGCACTGGCAGAATCTTGGTGTTATCACCTGGTTTGTAAGAGGAAATGTAATTAAGAACATATTTAAATCAAACACTAGGAAGCTAAGGACAGGAAAATACATAGCAAAAGATTCTGCGATTTGTACCCCCCTAATTCAGCAAAATAAAAGTGATCAAGTCATCATGAAAATGGTGACAAATGATTGAACGATGCAGAACAGACCTGCCAACAGAAGAAGTAGCTAACATCTTCCAGTAAACTATTTAGCATCGCAAGTTCGGATGGCAAGAGGGGAGGGGCGTGAAGGAGAAAAGAAAAGTTACGTATACTGCACACCTACTAAAGCTAATGATCCTGACTAATAAGGCAACTTTACAACAGACCACCTGTAGAAACATTGACAGAAACATGTTACTCTGTTAGTTAGCCTTTACTTTCCGACACAACGTCCACTAATTCAATCTGTCAGAATCCCAAGAAAGCAAAGCATTATTAGTAAATTATTTTACTAGAGATTCAACTAACACTGGAATCGGGACATGAGACAAACCTCTAAAAGCTAGATACATGCTGCCAGGAACACTGGTAGCCTTGCGACGGGGATTCCTGATGCGAGTTTGACGATACAAGCGATAAAGCAGTTATTATATTAAAGAAGACAGACATAAACAAAACAACAACGGACATGAACAGCAACAACTTGCAAGCTTACGGCTAAACGTAACAGTGACTTGTCTTGGATTGGCGGAAATCGCCACAGCACCCCCGATCCAGCAGTTAACCAACCACCCTTTCGGTAACACAACCTACCACTGACCTCTCCATGAGGATCAGCCAGATAGATATGTTTGTTTAGTGAAATATTGGCCCAATCATACGGATGAGTTTTTTTTTTCTTTTCGAAAGAAATAAATGTCAGATTGAAGGTTGATTGGCTGGATTATTATTTAAGTAGGACCCCTAAGACTTGGACCCGAGGGAAAAGCAGCAGTTGCGAGTGAGCACGAAATACCCAGAAAGGCAAAGGCAGGGGAAGCCTTCCAGGGCTGGGCTGAACAGGGGGAATCCATCCACCATGGGAGGAGTGGGGAGTAATTGCGGGCACGGCTCAGTGTACCTAGTACGAGCTAAAAAAGGAAGCAAATGGACAAAGCGGACTGTGCAAACATTTCCGCACTAGGATAAAAATGTGTGCTTTTGCCGGCGCAGCGCAGGTGAGAACAATCCGTTGGGCAAGCTGCTTTGCAAACTGCATACTGACACACACACAAAAACTAGTATTTGGTGGGTGTTTAAAGTTGATCTGCGAATCAAGCGAAAGATGCAAGGAATATGTGCGCTGAATTATCCTGGCAAATCGTCTTTGCGAGCCATAGGCGAATCAGAGAGCGAGTCAACCTGGGACAGTAAGAAATACTAGAGCCCTTTTAATAGCTCGCTGACCAGAGATTCTTGGAGGATTTCTACCAGAGCAGGAATCAGAAACCAAGCGGCAGAGCATCTCTCTTATATCAGACACAGAAAAGAAGGGACTGATGACACAGGAGTTCCCCGATTTTTATTTTGACGAAACAAGCCGGGGTCAGTACTCCAGTAGTCCAAGAAACAAATTGGACGAATTGGAGCACTGGACCCAGAAAGAACGATTTGAATTCCAGGTTGGTCACCGCAATGAAAGGGTAGAGAACAGGAAAAATGAAAACGAAACTCTTGGAACAAACGAACCAACTACTTTGAAGCCAAGAAAAGAAGGTGAAGAAGGGCTCCTTACCGAGAAGAGAAGAAGTCAATTAATCCGAGGCCGGGTGGATCTGCACTCCAGCACCAGCAGAGGGGAGGGGAGCAACGATTCTGTTAGGCGAAGAGGAGGCCTTCGTGTGGCGGTTGCCCGAGGCCGGAGGAGGGTGTCAGTGCGAGGCGACGGAGAAGGCCGTTACCCGGGAAAAGAAGGGCGGAGGTCGGAGGAGAATGGAACGGTGCCGGACGGAGAAGAATCTCGGTGGCTTTCCTGGCTCATGGGATTGCGGAGAAGGCATGGGAGGGAGGAGCCGGAGGAAGAGGAAGGATTATAACAAGGATGAACCGAACCGGTGATGTCGGAGGCGGGATCGATGATTTCAAATATTAGGAGGGTTAAAGATGCAAAGTTTCAGAGAGAGAGAGAGAGACTGGGTGCGGGTTCGACCTGGATACTCCGAACCCGTTAAGTGTTGTCTCGTCATGATCCGCATCGTAGGCCTGGCCGCAGCTGTTGCTGTCGCCGATGTTTTGTTCCTCCTCCTTGCCTCACCTGGCTGACCGACTGGTGGGCCCAGACAGAACGCCCGTCGATGCAGCCAAAGCCTTGCACGACATGTTTCACGTCCTATACGGGCGTTTGTCATGCACATATGCTGCTGCCCATGGCGTTGTCGTCACCTGCACTTTCTTTCTTTTTTTCATACGGAGGACTCATTTTTTTTTTGTTTCACATATTGGGCTGTCAAATCAGATAACAATACACTCATGTGCCTAGGAATTTTAAGATTAATTAATAAAACAATCCAGAACATCAAAAGAAGCTAAAACGATATTTTTTTACTATATATAAGCTGCAACACCACATCCAAGATAAGCTAAAAGACACTTGATCTTGTCAATCTCAAAGAAAACGATTGTTCATAAAATCAGAGCTACATATAGTAGGTCCTTTGAGCATATCAGGGATGCTTTACTAAAGTTTTCCAGTTTTAGAAAGCGTATGGATGGTCCTACAACTCTAGCTATGTCAAAGACGCCAGGGATGATATTTCACTCTTATGTCCATGAAATGAAAACAGCAAAAACACAACCGTTACAAGATGAAAACACAGAGTAAATAAAGAATCCCACATACCACCACTTTGAGGAGAGGAGAGGGACAGCGCCATCAATTTGTTTGCAACGACGACAAGGGAGTCTTTCAAGCTTGTAACAAGATGAAGACAAAGGCTTGGCTACAAAACAGTGCACTTAGGAATCTGAGAGCTGTGTGTGGTACCTTGAGGTCTCGAGGATTGGGATGATCACAAAACTTCACTTCTCGTGACCCATTTATAGGCTGCATAACAGGGAGTTGCTGCGCCGGCCAAAGGGACGGACCACATCCTTTCTATCTGTATCTTTTTAAAAAAAACATATCTTAATAAATTTATGTTGCCATATCTATATTTGGTTCGTGGCAGACATGTGTACTCGATGTGTGTGATACATTGACAAGTGTACAAGAATGCACTGGTGATGATTTCTCTTGAAATCTGCATGAGCTATTGTTGGATTTTCTTTTCCTCCTTTGGAGGTAGCCATTAGGTGATCTTAGCATATCCCCATTGACCTGTTAAGATACGTATGATGAGTTGATGATGACACGTACTCTATTGTATCTGCTGCAAGTCAATGCGATTTTTTAAAAAAATATCTTAAATTCTTTGTGAAAAAATAGGAAGATATTGTTAACATATAAGCAGCATGAGTATACATATGCGACTTCTTTTACACGTGAGATAGATATCTACTTGATATGACATTAGATGCTTTTTTAGCTCCTTTAAGAACAATTTGGACAAGTACAGTAGCGTTATCTCATTTTCCGTCTCATAATCTAAAAATGACAGTAAACAATTTACTCAACTGGGTGGTCTTTTCAATTGTCTACATAGTAATTCCCTAATTTATAGATGATAAAGGAATATTTATGAGTTGTATGATACTGTAACTCACACAATAATATAAAAGTCATCTCATACTTCTAAATTTTAACATGTGAGATAGTTGCTTTGTGAAACAAACTATATATTTCTCTCACCTACCTTTCTCTCTTTCACATCACTAAAAATCATACATGTCACCCCATAAGACTGTCTATGAGACTATTTACATATAGCATTGTTCAATATAGATCTTTTTCTTTAAGAAGAAAATATCTTAAAGAACGAAATGGTGACTCTGGTATGGCTGCACAAGCTAAACATTGTTATACTTAATTTGTTTCCTTTTTAGAATATATATTAATTGGATATCATCGAATATGCATGAACGTATTCCACGTAACAAACATTTTCCCCTATGAGAATATAATATAAGATGATTTATTGAACTGTTGCACTCACAGATGCCTTATTTGTAAAAAGATATATGATGACTCTAGCATGAATGAGTGTTGCTTCTAATTAAAGATAGCCTTGTGATATTTTTTTATGAATATCGGTCATTTTGACCTATTTACAGATCTGTTATAAGTATATATATTCATGTGTGATAATATTCGGGTCTGTTTTTTTCTTCTTCTTATAACCAGCCATGTGTGCGTTGTTTCTTGTCACTTGTGGCTAGTATTATCGAAATGTGTTGTCTTCCACTCAAAGACGTGTGAGAATGCTATATATAGTTTGCCATCTATATATAGGTGTATACTTGAAATAGAAACATCGTTTCCCCCTTTTGTTCCTCATGATATTAAACTTTTCTCTTCCGAAATAGCAATGGTTTTTGTTGTTGTTCTTACTTGTTCTTTGGTATGGCGCCAACCCACTGCAAGTGTCAATACTTACCTGGTTGTGTCGCTTTCCCATCTTAGTTTTACATCGTGCGGAATGACGTGCAATGAGAAAGATAACATCCGCTCAGCTCGCACGCATCAATCAATCGCTATAAATACAAGACAATACTATTTATTTCATTGTCACAAAAAAAAATTGCACATATATTTTTGCATAACAGAGATGTCACACCCTGGAGAATTTCATTACCATACCAAAGAAATTACAGCATGCACGTTTTGCGTGAAAGCAAAAGCAACTAACTACGAGTATACTTTTTTTTTTAGATTAAACTACGAGTATACTGGTTCAAAGCTGCTACTAAAGCGGGGGAAAAAATAAATATGTTACTGCAGAAGCATAAACGGCTGGTAACAACAAAACACGTGTGCACGCAGAGTCCACTTGCGACACCGGCCTGCTCCAAATATGAGTACGTAGTAAACAGTGACAATATCTTTTCGTCAATACTACATGCATGTTGGGATTTCAACACCCGACCTATATACATCCAATCCATGGCAGGAAAACTTATTAGGTTCAGACTAAAGTTACGTGCTACCACTCGGCACCACACGTACGTACTCTACGTGAAGATCAGATGCTTCACTCACTGTATGTCCCTGCCGGAAAAAAAAAATGAAAATGAGAAGATTGTGCACGTGCTGGTGCAGCGTGCGTCTTGGTACCTGTCGTGTCTGTACAGCCGTCGTCGGCAGCAGGCCATCGCTGTTGGACGACATGGACCTGGGCCCACGCAGACACAACAGTGTGGTAACTGGAGTTCAGTGGAGCGAGGGCATGTACTTACGATGTAGGGTTTGGTTTGCATCATCCCTGCAGGTAAAGAAAATGAAGTCATGCCTAGAATAGCTTGTCAGGGATCAGCTTTGCGTGACCTTAACCAGCCCGACTCGACTAGTGTAGGATGATTTTACCAGATCTGAGCCCGTTGGTTGCGTGTCATGTCACCTCCGCTGTCATTTTTTGAAAACTTTACGGCCGCGGGCAGTAAACTTGTCACCATCAGCCTGCATTTGCATTGTCGATGGAGAGGCCGTTGTTAATGGCCGTGCACTAGCTGTTCAAAAGTGAATAGATCCTGTCGTTCATTTAAATAAAGAAAGAGAGGGCTTAGCTTTCATTCCACCATTAGAGGAGAGGAACACAGAAAGCACTCGCAGCGCCCATCAAATTCGTCCGCTTTTGGTGCGAGTCCGAATCACACTCCATGATCAACTGGTGATCGATCAGGTGATCCATGCACCGGCCATCCAGACAACAGCAGGCCCACTGATGGGTGGAGTCACTGACGACATGGACCCCTTTACCAACAACCACTTTACAGTTCCATTCCATACAATCTATAGTAGGATGAGGGCACTGATATTGTCTCATCTCTGCATCAGGAAAACTTCAGAAGTGTTGCTCATTTGTTTCTTCTTATATAATAAAAACATGCTCATTCTGAGTCTGAGAAAAAGGGAGGAAAAAAAAATACTGAACACCAGAGATTTCAGGTCTATAGTTGAGCCGCCAATCCGATCACCGTCGCATTCAGCCAGTCACACCGTGCACGTCCCCAAATTGGTTGGCCAGCTGCTGTGATGTACACGACCTAAAATTTCAGGCTTAATTTGCATGCATCCTGATCTGTGCACGTGTGTCGTCCAGCTTAGTGCGGCCTTGCGTGCTAATGGCTCGACACGGTTACCATTTTCTTTTCTCAAAAAAGGAATGCATCAGTTGCTTCTGGCACTGCAACATCTATAAACGCCGCCTGTCCCGCTCAACGCCTCCGTCCGTTAACTATAAGTTATTAGCGAGCGCGACGATAAGTCGTCCATTGCCTACGCAAGCACTCAAGATACGTCGTGCTGATGACAATAATAAAAAACGTTTCCTCTGCTCTAATCTAATCATACATGAGTTATGTGTGCTCCAAATGCAAATCGTATATTTTATTGCTGTGTCTTTTGGTGCCCTCAGATAATGCACTATGATGCAACAAGTAGTCAATTATTCAAACAAGCCCTTGTACTTTCCGTCGAAAACCTCCATCCGTGCTCGCAAGCAGAGCAAACAAAGAAATCCAACAAAGCAACAAAGTCATAGTCTGGTCAACAAAGGGACAGCTTCCTTATTATATATTGTTATAAGGGTTTATATATTATATGTGTCGGATAAAGCATCATTAGATTAGTTAACAATGATATGCGCGTCCGCCGTACTTGGCCAACAGATGAGACAAAAAAGAATAACATAAATTCAACCAATGAACCTTTTTTTTTTCACAAAAACATTGCAGGCACACTCATCTCTACGATTTCTTTTAGAAAACTAAGTTCATAAAATTTTAAGATCGACAAAGTCATATCATCGCATATGTTTGCCTATCTATGTCCAATTTGGCTTCCATAATTTATGAATTCTTAGGTTAGTCAAAGATTAATAAGTTTGAATCTTAACAGCATGGATGCCGTTTAAGATATGCGTAGCACCGTACGGCCGGTGTCCAACATACGAGAGAAAAAGATTACACAGAGTTAGCCAATAAAGATAGAGTTGGACAAAAAGAAAATCTGGCCACCTGTCTCATGCGCTCTTGTAACTAGAAAAAAAAACACTTCGGATTAAATCATTTATGACATCAATTGATTCTCTAGCAATGTCTATTAAAAGTGTTTGTTTTTTTGAACAACGAATGTCTATTATATAAGTTAACTGTACATGAATCACATGCGTACACTCTGAAGGCAAACAGCTTGGTGGGCGTGTTTAAACTAACATTAAGGAGACCTCAGCGAAACTTGCATTGACCAAACAGGGGTTTTAGTTGGATTCTACTTATAGGGGGGAAAGGATTTTTTTACTTGATGAGAAAAGTTTGACTTTCAACAAAGAAAACCATATATCAGCCATAAATACACACACAAACATACATACTGGGGTTTAATTGGAAAATGGTTAGGAATGAGAAACGGTGAAGACTGTCGCATTGTCTTTGCGACATTCGAGCTTTCGGCCATTACTAAGGCCCTTGCAGCAAGTACGGCAACTAGTTCTTAAAAAAAAAGAACGACAATTGTTTGCTGACAAAATATCAGCATCATCTTTCTTTGTCTCTGATACATAATCTCACCGATGATTATTCTGCTGGATGGTGCCCCCCCCCCCCCCCCCCCCCCCCCCTCTGGTCTTTTCCATGCTGTCCTCTTATCAAATTTGACTGTATATCCATTTTTTACTATTGATTTTTTTTAGGGGTCAACGGGGAAGGAGGACTCCCCACGTAATTTCCATTACGGAGTATATAATGGCCCGGCAACGATCCAAGCGATTACAGAGTTTCAAGTTTGAAAGATCAAATTACATGATTTTCGCGATTACAGAGTTTCAAGTTTGAAAGATCAAATTACATGATTTCCTGACTGTTGATTTCATTCTCCGTTATCTATCGATTCTAGCCGACCTCTCCAGTAGTTCTCCAGCACGTAGTTGCCGGAACCCTAGTTCTATGATAAAGACATAATGGAAAAGTGAAAAAGGTAACCAAGCATGTAACATGCAATCTACGTTTAGTGTAATGCTTCTTCTGGGTTGCCGTCAGTCATTACTTATCATATATCATTCTTTGTCACCCTAAGGATTGCACTCCATCTATCTTAAAATATAAGTACTTCAGGTTAAGAGAGAGAGTATCCAGATTCATAGTAACTTATATGAATCTCGATAGTTATATGTTCAGATTTATTAGAGATACTATAAAGCTAAATTAAGTTTAAAAATATTTATACGTTATGACAGAGGAAGTTACAAAGGCATGTATATGTCCTTGTTATATATCTTACAAGATGATCCTTCTCTTTTCAGAATCTTTTGGAAGGACAGAGAAAAACAGAGCAGCACAAATACAACACAACAATTCTATATTCTATAAGGTAAGATACACACAAGTGTTATAAGTACATTAAATGTTCAGATGGCTAAACCACACTTCGCCATATCGAAATTTTGGCATGCCGCGATTACTTTGGCAATTTTTGCTTGTTGCCAAACTTCTAGTGCCACAGTCATTCAATAGGCCCCTAGTTCATTTTTCATGCCAATATTTGGTTGCAGACTTGCAGCGACCATTTTACTTACCGAACTTATGGCGGTGCGGCCACACTTACGGAGTGGCAGAGTTTAGACATCATCCAGACACTTATTTCAACCAACTTCCTATCTATGTATTGTCGATAAACAGAAAATGTGAGTGTGACAATGAAATAGAAACATCAAACCCTTTAAAAGATTTTGCTGCATATATGCTTAATACAACACTCATTTCAACTAACTTATGGCTCGGAAGTAACAAACCTTCATGCTCAACTGAAAATTAAGGGGTCCAGCTCAGATCGGGTGTGATGATGATGCATGCTTATCTGCAAGTGCAAGTAAGAAAGAACTATCTACGCGGTCCTGCATGCGACTGCAAAAACTTCAAGAGATGGACATGGATAGCCGATCAATCCAGAAGTAAAGAAGGGCAGGGAAAGCCCAACCACAGGCATTACTTCAACAATAATTTTTTGACTTAAATAAAGGCAAACATTGATTTCACAATAATTGGAATGAAAAATGAAACCAATTGCTAGACACAGGCGTGGAGTCACTTGCGTTGCAATTTGCATGTTACTCCATTTTCACCTCGGACAAGATTTCAGCCAAATGCGCACCAACACAACGATGCCTTCGTGAAGGAGCTGACACCCACAGATGTCAGCATCGTTTTGACATGTGAAATAGTAAAAACAGATATTGAAAAAAAAAGATACGAAATGGTAGTAGATTCGTAACGAAGACATGTATGCATCAAAATTGATTTTGTAGCCTGCCTTAAAAAAGATGAATTTTAGTCTGCAGAAATGTGTATAGCTATTAGTAGTATAGTGGTCCTGAGGGCACAGTGGGCATTGTCGACACAACAGACCAATACATCGCGCCTATATTAAACCGGGCGCGTTTGTTGGGCATGAACAGCGAGAATCAAACATATATAGGCCGGAGCCTGGTCCTCACACGAATCACATGTTGAAATTGGTATGAATATCTGGACCAGGAAAGATTCCCATGCATCTTAAATCGACGCTTTTTGTGCATAAAGGACTGCTTTTGTGCGAAAATACAAGGACTGCTTTTGTGAGGGGGCAGTTTTAATTTGGTTAGGTTCAGATAGAGAGGTAAACATCACCATACACAAATGACTAATTGAGCATATCCAGATCTTCAGGTTAAGTGAGACGGCAGCACTGAAAAGCTAAGGTAGGACTATACTATACTTGCCGCTGTGACCGTGCATGGTCATATTTAACTCCTCTTGTAACAAGAAGAAAACAAGGAACGAAAAATACTACTCCAGCATAGTACGAGTTCAACACCGGCGAGTCAATCAACATGCTTTGCACACACTTTTGTTCATCAGATCAGTAAGAAGGTCTTCCACTGATCTGATGAACAAAATACTAGTATGCCATGCAATGTCCATGTCTGGCGCTCGCTGTCATCATGGTGTCTCGACATCGATGCATGCATGTAAGAAGGTCTTCCACTGAACCTAAGCCAAACGACGGACGTGAAGCCATGATGACTATTTTTGGAGCATTGGCGACAATTAAGCCTGAACTTGCTGACAAACAAAATACTAGTAGTACCAGGGACATGGAGACTGTGACAAAAGGGATTGGAAGCATGCAGAAACAGAAGCAGGCGGTGTGCATGCACGTGGTTGAAGCAAGCGCTGACAAATCCGATGATTGCTTATGCTTGGAAGTGAGGGCAACGGCGGTATGCGCACTGAAGCAGTCTCTGTTCCATGGTTGTCTCGTTGGTTTCTTCTTCCAGGTTCGTCTTGTTCCCATAATCCCATGGAAAGTCAAACAGTGCTTGGCCAGCGTCTTGGCAATTTCAGTAAACAGTCAACTTTTTGCAGCTGAAGAAGGAATGTTCCTCTGAAGGCAGCAAATTAAAAATCCACTCTGTTCTCCCCGTCACTCTCGATTGCTAAAGGAGGTTTTTTTTTTCTTTCTCTTTGAAACTATTGGCAAAGGAGTTGGGAACACGCCAAGACGGCAGGATTCAGGCGTTCCTCTTCTCTGAAGCTGAAACTGGAAGATGGCAAACGGTATTTAGATTGGGCCTTGGCTGCATTCTTCCGGGTGTCGTACGAAAGCCCAAACATTTCCATTGGGCTGTTGTCTTAGTAGTCCATTGTTTTGTCCAAGGAAGGAACGTGGAGGTTGCTATCATGTGGCCCATCGTCGTCAACCGTACGCCTTATCTTTAACAGCCCAAACGCAAGGCCGGACCCGTGCCACTTGCTTCTGCAGTGGGCCATCCTACGGCCTTTTTCTTTGCTTCCAGAAAGCGACGGGCCTCTTCCGAGCCGTGGTCTCCGAGCGCCACGCCGCCAGCCCACGACCTTCCCTTGGTCACCTTGCGTGGCACGCGAACCCGCTCCCGTCCACGCCCAGTAGGGTAATTATTCCAACGAACTGATATTCGTGATCCAGGAACGCGCCTCCATGATCTCAAAAAAAAAAAAAAAAAAAAAAAAAAAGAGGAACGCGCCTCCGTCGCTACCGGAGCAACGGCATCCATGTTTTTAGGAGCCGGGTGTGGTGTTTATCCACAAACGACGCTTTGCTGTGCGACTTTCGGTGCGGGTTGTACCAACGGCCGGTCCTGCTGGTCCAGAGATCGCTGTGATTCTTTGGCCCGTCCAGGCAACAAGGGCCAAATAAAAGTCCACATCTCTCCTCTCCGCCATCAGAGCGAGAAGTTTCTTCTTCGAGAGCGTACTTGCCATCCCTAAATTTGTTTTCATCATCAAGGAAGAAAACGAGTTTTTTTTTTTTGCGAGGTAGGAAGAAAACGAGATTGAGTGACGGATGAGTGAGTGGACTAGTACTAGTGTCGAGAACTCTACTAGTAATAGTTCCTTCGCATGTTTGAGTGCCACACAAATGAAGGCCATGATGCCCACCAACCATTTGTTCATTATTATTTTTTTTCTATAAGAAAAAACATCATACGGTAGTCATTTTCGTACCAAATTGGTACTACGCAATGTCCTCTTTTACACTGAAACAAATGGCAAAAGGATGTTGACAACTTTTATGCAAATTTAAAGCAACACTAATGTTTTTTTTTTATGAAAGTCAGGAACATATTACCCATGCTATTTTTGTTATTGTTCACACAGTCCCTCTAGTCAACACTCACGCTTCTTTTGTGTATATTTTTTCAAGCACTATTCAGCTATAATGTGTATACTACAACCATTCTGATATTTATTTCCAAGTCTAGAATACATTTTATGCACATGAAAGAAAAACATACTTAATATGCTTTTTTTTATTTTTATAGGGAACCAAAAAGCATCATCAAGGACGAAGAAGGCCCGGGAGGTTCGGTCCGCCATTGATAGAGCCAGCCCAGCTGGCCGGGAGCACGCCGTCCCGTTGGATCTAGGTTTCCGTTAACCACCTGCCTCGCTAAACACTTGCTCTGCCTTTTCCACTGACGTGTGGGACCACGTCGTCCATCACGATGATGATCCCTGCGGGGGGGATGAGCACGGACGGCGAGATCTCCCTCTTCGCCCATTACACAGACCCGAAATGCTCCGCCGCACTATTGCTACTTTCACCCACCTCTTCCATTTGCGGCCCCACTTCACCAGCATTCCTATCATGGCCCACGTGCATAGGATAGAGTCTCGCGTCCAGCTGCGTGCACCTAACAGTTTTCCTCGATAGTAAAGCGAGAGGGCTAATCACGTCCACCACCAGACGCCGAAACAAGTTAATACTCCCCTGCGCGCATCTGCCTGCCTGCCCCCTCCTCACCGCACCCGCACGCACGCCCCCATCTCCCACCGCGCCGCCGCCGCCGCCAAAACCCCAACCCGTCTCGGCGGCCACCACCACTCCTCCTCCTCCTCCGCTTCGGCGATCCGGGCGGGTGAGGGGTCCAGCGGCGCGCGCGGCGGGGGAGAGTGAGTGATGGCGTCGGAGGACGTGGTGGGCAAGACCAGGGGAGACACGGCAGTCACCACCATCGTCAACCTGGCGGAGGAGGCTAAGCGCGCGCGAGAGGATGTCAAGGGCCCCGGCCACCAGCTCCTCACCATCTGCAAGTCGCTCGTCGCCGGGGGCGTCGCTGGAGGAGTGTGAGTTCCACTTCCCCGCTCCGATCCTCTCCCTCGTCCCGCCTTTCCAATTTCGATTCATCTTCATGTGTCGTGCTCAGTGTGCGGGCTGCCTGAGTGGATTCGATTCGATTCGATTCTACCAGGTGCCCTCTGTTGTTAGATTGGGAGTTTGATTGATCCGTCTTGTCGTGGTGCTGCTCGAGGTTTAGGGAATTCAGGGTTTCCGTGCTGGTGGGCTCTCTGTTGCGCGCCTGATTGGCGCGGCTCCAGTAGGCACCGCGATCGTTTAGTGCCAGCGCAACGCGTGTGATCTGTGGTGGATTGGAAGGGGCTTAAGCCCTAGTACGCGCGACCCACTCAGATCTCGTTTAGTTGACTCCTCAGCTGGTTGGGATTTTAGAAAAAAAACCATGAGGGCAACACATTTCCCATCCGTGTCATGCCGCTTGTTCGGATTTTAACTTAGCCCTTATCCTATCGTGTGAATGGATTGGTCCGAACCATTTCCTATTTTCCTGGAGAACTATTGATTTATTACTGATCCGTTATTAATTGTTCAGTACATCAGATAGATTCAACTGCAGCAGATTCAGGTGCATATGAGTGCCAGATAGTTGCCATAACAGTGGACGAGCTACTAACATTGACTCAAGATTAATTCCACAACTTATCACTGCATGCATTTGCTAACATTTATTTGTTGTTGTTAAATTGATTGTAATATCTCAAAGTATCCAGCATGCATGGTTTATCCATTTTTAGTTAGGTTATCTTTTACAAAGAATGAGTTTAGCATGTACTCCCGACATATTAATGTGCCCTTTTGGTTTGGTCGGTAGCCGACAAGTCCACCCCAAAAGGTGTGATGCATCATGTTTTTATCTGTTGACATCGGAGTCCAATTACTTTCCATCTTGTGATCATATTTCAGTGTGCTCAGCATCTTTGATTTTTGTCGTTTTTTCCTTATCGTCATCTTCCAAATCTGAACCACTTTGCCTACCAGTGTTTACTTTATGTGATATATTTGGTTGCTAGAGGACTAAGGCGACTTGATATTGTCTTCCTTTGCTAAAACTGGGCAACTAGCTAAAAAATAATATTATTGTAGTCAACTGAAATCGGGCAACATATCTTATTTATTTAGGTCATTTTCTTAGAAAGAAAAAGCAGATCTTATTTAATTAGGTCATTTTCTTAGAAAGCATACTTGAAACACCCATGAAATTAGGAAAATCTTAAGGCAGATCGATACATAGATGAAAAATATTTGTCTGGGTTAATTATTGGTATCTATTTGTTCTGAATCAGTTTATTTTGATGTTTCACACAGGTCACGCACTGCTGTTGCTCCGCTTGAGCGATTGAAAATCTTGCTTCAGGTGAGTTTCGTGTGACCTATAGTTTCTGTTGTATCTAGTTACTTGTTAGTTTTGTGAATATTATGTAACAGAGTTAATTGATTTGCACAACCTGTTTTGCCTAACCCCTTACAGACCAGGATAGCATGGTTCAATCACTTTGTGGTGATTCACATATGAATCAAACAACTTTGGAGGATGGGTTCTTAGGGATTTGTACTACTGAGTTTTATGTGAGATAGTCTCATGTATAATGTAATAGCATTGTTGTTTGGGCCAGGTCAACATGATCTATTGCAAGCTAATACTATATGACACGAAAACATGATAGAAATTAGGCCACCACTGCATCAATGTACTTTGAATGCTCTATCAACTATAATTGCAAGATGTGTAGAGTGTAGAACTATGATGGTGATGTACATCAGTACATAGGCTACTCTGACTGTCAGTAACGAATTGTTGTGACATAATCTTAAGGACATTGCATTTCGGGTCTACCCTAGTCTAATTGTCTATGAAGTTACCTCTGTGCTGATGCACTTGTACAGATATGATGGGTATGTCTAAACTATGTGTATTTGACCTCTCACTTAATTTGCTCTGGTTATTCAGGTCCAAAATCCTCACAGCATCAAGTACAATGGTACAGTTCAAGGCCTACAGTATATATGGCGAACAGAAGGTCTCCGTGGTCTTTTCAAGGGCAATGGTACCAATTGTGCAAGGATTGTTCCCAATTCTGCCGTGAAGTTTTTTAGCTATGAGCAGGCGTCAAAGTATGTTCTTGTTATCAACTACTCTTTTTATTTACATTTTCCTGTTCTACTGCCACCTGCCTGCTCTTTTTGAAGACCTTTTTTTTCTGCCGCATGATCAGACTGTCTTGTCCTTAGATCGATTTGAAGCATGCTCTACTGCTCATATGTTTTTTATGTAAATTATAACAGTATTAACATGTTCCTTTTCTCTTCCTTCTTCTCACAGGGGAATTTTGTGGTTTTATCGCCAACAAACTGGGCAAGGTATGTCTTAATTAGCTTTAAGTTGAGATTTGTGATCATTTCTTGTGTCATGTGTACCCAGTGACTGTTCTACTGGCTTCACAGTTCTTTTTTAGAAAAATAAATGGAAGAGATTGCAGCTTGGTAGAAAATTGTTTACTGTATTTTGACAACATTGATAGATTCTGTTAGCTTAACGCTGACAGCATATTGCCATTTCAAAATCTCTCTTTGTTGTATAAATCTTTAGTTGGAATTTGTTGCAATGGTCTAGGTAGCTTTTTTTTTCCAAATCTGTGCATATTTTTGCTGTTTTGATCAGCTGCGGCTTCTTTTTCGAAAATCATACTACTTCAAATGTTTCTGAGAACAGTGGATTTAGGAAATCGGAGTAGCCCTAACCCAGAAGCCCAGAATTGGGGGGTGTTAGAATGTCTTGTATGCATGTAGAAAGGTCCATTTGTTATCCTGAGGTTGTAGCCTTCACCACATCTTTCATCTTTCGTTTTGTTGTCATGGCCAACTTGTTTTTCCTCACCTACTTTTTCCTGAAAGTGTTTCACTCTTTGTTAATCAACCTGTCAGTCAGTATGTCTCTTAAAGTAACAAATCTAACATGTTTTCCTGTATTGCATATTATTGGTGGAAAATAGGTAGAATATTAGGTTCTGTTTGTTTTGGAGATTACATGTGGCTCCAAAATTTATGTTCAAAGCTGATTAATACCATTCTCTATAATCTGACAATTTGTAAGCCGTCTTGTGCTTTGCAAAATAGTTGCTGACATGCATGGCCTAGGAGTTAAGTGATGGGATTTGATGTGCTGTGACATAAGACATTGATTAGCATTTCTGAAATCAACACTTTTGTGATGCACAGAGGATGCTCAGCTTACTCCGCTTTTACGCCTTGGAGCTGGAGCCTGTGCTGGTATCATAGCCATGTCTGCCACTTACCCGATGGATATGGTTAGGGGTAGGATTACTGTTCAGGTAACTTTATGATTGCCTAGCTCTGTCGACCTCTTTAGCTATCTTTAAGCTGCTATAAACTTATATTTTATTTCATTTGCTATTTGCTTGACTGTGAAATCACATCTGCAGACAGACAAGTCTCCCTACCAGTACCGTGGTATGTTTCATGCACTCGGTACAGTCTACCGTGAAGAAGGCTTCCGTGCTTTGTACAGAGGGTGGCTTCCATCTGTAATTGGAGTTGTATGTTCCTTGGAGCTAATAATCTTTGTTATACTGTTGTGCGTTGGACCTTGCTGATGTGTACTTACCTTTTTATGCTTTGTTATCTTTATCCAGGTTCCATATGTTGGTCTCAACTTTGCTGTATATGAGTCACTCAAGGATTGGCTACTCCAGAAAAACCCATTTGGACTTGCAGATGACAACGAGCTGCATGTTGTTACAAGGCTTGGGTGTGGAGCCATCGCTGGAACAATTGGCCAGACTGTTGCATACCCTCTTGATGTCATCAGAAGAAGAATGCAGATGGTTGGTTGGAACCATGCAGATTCTATTATTACTGGACAAAGCAAAGAGGCACTCCAGTACAATGGTATGATTGATGCATTCAGGAAAACTGTTCGTCATGAAGGTGTTGGCGCTCTGTACAAGGGTCTTGTGCCGAATTCAGTGAAGGTAATTTGTTTGATGAAACATCAGATTTCTATGAGTTTCAGGATTGTTGAGTGTTGTTCCTAAAATTGTGCTGTTGTGTCACAGGTGGTGCCGTCGATTGCCATTGCGTTTGTCACTTATGAGGTTGTGAAGGATGTGCTAGGAGTAGAGATGAGGATATCAGACTGAAGAAGTGGAGTTAGTGCTGGCCGTTATCAACTGCTATTTTTGTAGGTGTTCAGTTCTGTTTTTGTAGGCAGGGCTAGTAGAAGGATATGACTGCGGCTCCGCTCTATTCAGCATAAGGTGGCCCTCTCAGCCCATGTTGATATATCCTCTGCTGGCTTCAGGTCCTAAATTGTTACTGGATCATGAAAAATAAAAAGTTGGCTGTAAAGCTTTAAGTACTTGGCTAACTCAAAAATTTTATTCGATGGTGATGTATTTGAGATTGAGCTTAAGCGGTATTGTGTGCTGCCATTAGTGACTGACAAGTTTCTTGGTCTCACTTGCGATTCAAGTGGTTACATACTGCCATTAGTAATTGACGTGTCTGCTGAAATTTAAATTTTGCTTGTGTCTGTCTGGACAGTAGTTGTGATCTATGTCTGCATTTCATGGAAGAATAGCCTGCTTATTTGTTCACATAATTGAAGAATTTATCTCACATCACCTACGTTCTGTTAACTATTCCTCAAGTGTATGCTGACATTTATAAAGAAATAGTCACCTTGCATTAGTGTACATACATTGTCCAAAAAAAAAAGGAAGTTTGTGAAGAAACATCCCTGATGCGGTGTCTATCCTAAGGTAGTTCGGAGTCTGAAAGGTGACCCCCGGTGGATGCGCGGCGCCGTGAAGGTAGAACCGGAGAATTCAGCTGGCCATCTGACTTTATCCTGGGCGTCCGCCTGGCGGTGATCTGCGGCGGCCTGACCACGCCCATCGACTTGGACTTCTGCGGCGGCCCTGCAGCATCATGCATTCTCGAAGCATGATAATCTTAGTACAGAGTAGCGCAACAATGAATGAGCATGCAGTTAGGGGAGGGGAAATCGAAAGCTTGCCTGCTAGCCTGGAGGTGGCCTTCCTCGGCGACGCCGCCTTTTTGCTTGTGTTCCGTTCCGGCAGCGACCATGACGTGGCTCGGCTGGACACGGAGAGGGAGTCAGGGTCCGTGAGCACGGTGCCGAAGCTGCTGGTGCCATCGTCTCCGCACAGCGAGTTGCCGTCGCTGCTGGTGTCGGAGGCCTTGTCCCTGTTGTTGCTATTGTTGATGTGCAGTACCGCCCGCATCTTCTCCTTCTCCATGACCCGGTACGCGAACATCTGGAACGGCACGTCGGCGACGCGCGGCGCCGCGTTGCCCTGCCACGCTGGGAACCTCCTGAGCAGGTTGGCCTCGATGTCGAGGTAGTCGAAGGGCGGCGGCGTTGTTGTTGTGGCAGCGTCGGGCTGGTCCGGCGGCGGCGGCGGGTTGATGACGAGGTGGCGCTTGACGTAGCGGAGGACGCGGCAGATGGAGGAGAAGTTGGGGCGCTGCGCCGGGTCGGCGTGCCAGCATCGCTTGGTGAGGCTGGTGAGGTACTTTGGCGTCTGGAACGGGAACAGCGGGCGCTCCCCGGCCCGGATGTTCTTGCTCATGTGCTCACCCTGCAGGTGGTTGTCCTCGAACGGGATCTTCCCCGTCAGCAGCTCGAAGCATATCATTGAGAAGCTGTACACGTCCGCCTTCTCCGTACACCTATGATTCGATCCTTCCTCCAGCACCTCCGGCGCGTACCAGATGCAGGGATTATTGTTGACCACGTTGTTGCCATTCGCATTACCATTTACATTTGCATTTGATGATGATGCCCTCGGGCTGGGCCTGGGGCTGGCCGATGATGATGACTGGGCGGCACTGATGAACCCGGGTGACGATGATGATGGTTGGGCGGCGCCGAAGCCGGCGACCTTGACGTGCATGTGCGAATCTCCACCGTGGTGGCGCATCTTAACGAGCACGTTGGTCGGGTTAAGGTCGCCGTGGAAGATCTTCTTGGAGTGGAGGTACTCCATCCCGCGCGCGATCTGCAGCATCACGTCCACCGCGACGACGAGCGTCGGGAACGGCGTCCGGCGCTTGGCGGCGCCGGTGACCTCCTTGACGTAGCTGGCGAGGTCCTTGGCCATGAGCTGGTCCATGACCATGAACACCTCTCTCCGTTCCTCGTCGTGGAAGCAGTACCGGCAGTGCGCCACGTTCGGGTGCGCCACCGACGTCAGCGTCGCCACCTCGGCGGCCACCATGTCCAAGTTGTCGACGCCGACGAGGTGCCGCACCGCGAACGCCTCCCCCATCCACTGCGCCTCCTTCAGCCCGAGGCTCCCCGTGATGCGCCGCCGGATCTGGAACTCGCCGCCGCCGCCGCCCTGTAGGAGGATCGACGCCGGATGGATTTTCCCCCGCGGCGAGGTCAGCACGTCGGCGAGCCGGTGCTCGTGCCGCGTCGTCAGCGGCGGCGGCTCCGGCGAGGAAGAAGAAGAAGAACAAGTCCTTCGTTCCTCGAGATGCTGCACGAGGAGCCACCGGTCCTCCTTCCACGCCACGTCCATTCTGGCGGCGAGCTCGGGCGTCGCCAGGAACCGCGCGCCAAGCCTCTGCTTGAACAGCCTTGGATCCAGCATGTCCCTGTCGTAATCCTTGACAAACGCAACCTTCCTCCTCGCGGTCTCTTCAGGATCTCCGCCGGCCTCCGCGACGACCTCGACGGCCTCGACCACGACGGCGACGCTCCAGAGGAGGTTGTGCATGTGGGCGTCGACGCAGAGGTCGGCGCCGTGGGTGGACGCGGCGGTGCGGGCCCACCACAGGGTCTCACGTGGGTCCACGAGGCAGTGGCGGACGAAGCCCTCGGCGTCGCGGACGGCGCGGTGAAGCTCGCGGAGCGGGGACTCGAGGGGCCTCCACTTGGCCGACGACCGCTCATCGAACCGGAGCTGGGACCGCACCTCGCCGGCCACGGCGGCGAACGCCAGCGCGCACGCGTCGGCCAGGAGACGGCACTGCCGCGGGTTGATGCGGAGGTTGTCGTCGGCGAAGGTCATCAGCGCGTGCACGGCGCCCAGGGCCTCGCCCACCTGACGCAGCTGCTCCATTCTTGCGTCGCGTTCCTCCTCAATTCTTGCTCCTCGTCATTTTGGGCGTTTCTCCTTCCTTCCTTCCTTCCTTCCTTCCTTGCTAAAGGAGAGGACAACACAATACTTGGCTAAGAATGGAAGAACCCTCCGTTGATGCTCCAAAGCCGTGAGCTCCCGTCAGCGGCAGGATGGAAATCGGATCGCCGCCGTATGGAACCTGACGGTAATAGGCAGTAACCCGAGGGCTTCCGTGCAAAATGCCGTCAACTCTACGCACGGATGCACAACTGGGCCGCTCAATCGGATCGCACGGTCAGAGTGGGCCGGGATTTGGATCGCGGTTATTGGTCGCGATCCAATTTCCAGGTGGGCTTTGACGGTTCTGGGCCGTAATCCGAAGGACTTCTCGACTGAAGCCCATCCCAGAGAAAGGGTAATGCACAACTGGGCCGCTCAATTGGATCGCGCGGTCTGAGAGGCCCGGGATTTGGATCGCGATTATTGGTCGCGATCCAATTCCGAGGTGGGCTTGACGGTCCTTGGACGCAATCTGAAGGACTTCTCGTAAGTAGGCCAGCCCAGAAAGAACAAAGAAGGGATCGTAGCCCATCGAGGCGGCCAACCGTTGAGCCCAAAGGTGCGGTTGAGGCCGGCGATCTGTGGACCTACCTACACAGTGGAGGACGTGGACGACGCGACGTGGTGCTGGCAGGACACTTTATGCTGTTTGTGTGAGGTTCTCTCATCTCTAATCATATCATTTCGCAATACGAAAACTGGAATATGCATGGCTACCTAGCCTAGCTGGAGTAGGCAGGCACTCACAGTCACACGCACTGTGATTAGTATAGACGCAGAAGCGCAAATAGCAAGATGGAATATGGCTACATGCTGGCCTTCCACAACCGTCTCTTATTGAACTGGCACATTGTGAGGCCCGTAAACATCTTCGATCAGTAAAATATATCTACGGAGCGTGTATAAACCTCTTCGATTCGACGGATCGTATTTGTTTGACCCGAATACTGACAAGGTCAGTTGAGAAGTTCAGTCCGTCCTCTGCTTCTCCGTTACTTTATTTTGCCTGAATCGCACTTCAATTAGCACACGAGTTCTCTGCAAATAGTGAGCTCGATCCTCAGTTTTATATTCTGGTGTCAACTTCACCAACAAAATTAATGGCTGGCTCTTCTGTTGCCTTTTTCCCTCTCTATAAATCCTGAAAAGTAGTACGAAAGCTTGTCCTGGTCAGCCTTCTTACAAGGTGCAAAGTCCTGCTGGCATGTGGAACTTCTCAACATGCAGGAAGATTATTTATTATTGTAAACAGGTTATCATCATCTCACATAGGTTATCCTAACAACCTATCATAAAAAAAAAACTCTGATTATGATCGCAATTCGTTTCTCTTCGCCCGTTTATCCCCTAGAGAACCTGACCCCTTGTTCCACAAGACAGACACAGTGACTCCATGATGAAACCAATGGTCATTGAATGCATACATCTGAATATCTGATCGGAAAACGGAAAGGAGGCCAGGCCACGCACAACACTGCAGTCCCACACACAAGTGCTCAAGATCTCACTTTATATGCTTTTCATCCTCGGTGTGAGAAGATCACCATGACAGGGACGCCCGGCGCCCACCTCACCGTCTTCACCGTTGTTCAATACGGGGGAAAAAAAATATATCTCGACCACGCTGCTTGGCATAATCCCATCGCCTCGTAGCAAATTAAAGGCGACAATCGCGGCGATTAGACTCGTCAAACACTGTCGTTTTCCATGTAAACAATGTGCATTATCTACTGGGATTTTTCACAACACTAGCTAGGTGTCAGAAACATAGTGAGACAGATGGATGTGACCGGTCGGTGTCCAGTAGAGAAAAGTTGATTGAGGAGGCTAAGGTCAGCAATGACATCATCAATGGCGGTCACCTGATCAACCATGCTATCATGCGTTGCTTTATATTGCTGATGCTTTTCGTATGGCACTGTGCATCAGGTAGAAAGCCGCATAGCCTTCAGTGACCAGATTTGGCCACCTTCTTGTGTTCCCTAGCTCCTTCGTCCTTCTTCCGTTTGCATCCATTTTTCTTTTTCATGAAAATAATACACTGCTCTAGAGGTAGATTAAAAATGTAAGTCTAAAAATGCAAGGACGAATGCAGAAAAGAAAGAAAGAGTATTGCTTTGCACACGTGTCATGGAAGTCTAGCTTACTAAAATCCAGCATGAGGATTGACATGTCACGGCAGAGGAGAGGGCGACAAGTGGCATGGCAGATCAGCAAGGAAAAAAGAATGCAATGCAAGCATCAAATAAACCGTCGAGGAAAGGCGCCACCGTCTACTAGGAAAGATTCCTGGGCATCAACTAACATGACAACAACATTATTAGACATGGACACGAGGGTGCGGGTCCCACCCGGCCCGCGCACCACGGACGGTGGCGAGCCGCTGCCGCCATGCGCGGCGGGGCACCGCGTGCTCTGTCACTGACGCATGGGCCCGCTCAACACTATTGGCCTGAGGCGGTGGGCCCGGGGCGGCGCGCGGGGACTCTCTTTCTCTCTATGATGGTTTAAGTATTACTGTCACCCCACCACCGATTCCCCAAAGCCGCTAACGTTGCGCCGCCTCCACCTCAAATGGCATAAAATGCATACGTGTGGCTTCGCGCACCTCACTCTCCGTACCCAGTAAAGAATACTAGCAGTACTATCTTTGTTTTCGTATATATATATATATAATAGCACCCGCTGGGCAAACACATCTCAATCTGCTTCTAAATAACATTTTCATGAAATCTTCTCTTATCAAGCGGACCAATGCTATTCACAAGTTATTGATGAACTATTAAAATCCATAGTTTTTTCTTAATAATGAGTCACATCTTTTTCTTAGTAAAGAATCATATCCTATTGCCAACGAAGAAAATGTAGAAGTGTATCTTATCTATCTATACCATATACTCAAAATAATTAATAATAAATAAAATGCAGCACAAATTGACATTAGTTTATTAATAGATAGTATGTAACATAGTGTACGCTAAGTCCAATACTAATAGCGAGAAGAAGACTTAATACTTTTTTTGTTGTAAAAATCAATCAAATGAGGTCAATTATTACCTTATTGAAATTTATATAAGAGTATAAATGTATAATACAATAAGGTAAAAATACAATCAGATCTAACCTTTAAAAGGCAGATATCTCTACCTATCTAAAATGTGTGTCGTTCTCTTGAATGTGATTGGTCAGAGTACAATTCATCAACTTGCTACTGTTGATTTGTCACACAACGTGTCTCTATTGTCGTTTCTTCCACCTTTGGCACTCTCACCTGAGAAGATTCCAGTCCATGGAGCTTCGGCCCGGCAAACTTTGTCCCGTGCGTTCCTCCTTACATCAAGTGCTCCTGAGCTACCCGTCAGCCCCACCGCTCCGTCTAGGGCGTCCTGTCTCAGCACTCAGCAACTGAGCCCACCCATTATATTATGCCTGACCACCCTGTCCTGCCTCCCAACCTCGTCGCCTCAGCCCATTACACACGGAGTTCGACAGCTGCTTCGACAGTGAAGCCCGATTGTGGCATGGCCATGGTATGATGATGACCTCCCATCAACTGTCCCTAAGTTTGGCCACATTGATTAGACTCATACATCATCAAGCCAGTTGTAGAAGTTTGTTATTACTTAGCACACAATATTCAGCACTTCTGAGTCGAGTACGACAAATAAGAGAGAATTTTCATGGTGCAAGAATGAGTATACGTTTGAGTCATTTACTGGTATATTCGTACCGTTCAGTGTTCACATGTTAGATATAGTGTTCACATGTTTAAATATACGCTCAAACTCTATTGATATGTATCAGACAAAATTATTGTAGAATCATCCACAAAATCTATTCATTTCTCCGTAGAAATTACAGTCATCATGAGGCAGACCTGAAGAAATGGTCTCATATATTTATACTGTAGAATAAAATTTTAAAGGTGAATTTGCTCTCCACTATATGGATTGCTAGAAATGGAAGTGAGGGTGATGTGGCGACGGCGTGATGCATAACTAATACTCTATAGAGAATCTTGCCCTCAATATCCCACATACCAATTTCTTGCTTGGTGAATTTATAGAAATTCATATTCAGTTTAATCATCCACAATGTTGGTTCTGGTTGGCTTCAAACTAGGATAATTACCACCAACATGATTTTCCACGCCATCCATCCTGAGCATCAAGCAGCCTCAGACCACAATTCAAATGTAAATCTACTCTGGTTATTCATAGGGCAAAAACAGAGTATGTACATCTAATCAATGAGTGGGTACACAACTTAAGCAAGTCCTGCTTTTGCTTTCCTTTTGTTACATTTATTTTTGTTGTTTATAACTAATTACTATATTAATTAATATAGAATTAGTATGGATCTCTTGCATCTCTCATTTCTTAAAAAATATCCATAATTTACAGTAACTCAGTGAGTTGTGGTAATATTCCCTATATACTTGACAAAAGTGCATGCCCTATTTTCACTGTCAAAATGATGTAGAGCTAACTTGACATTCCAAGTCTACATGTATATTCAAACTTGAAGAAGATGGATAAATTTATGAGTCTAAATTTGAAATCCTTTTTTCACAAATATGCCTGGACAAGTGAACGAGTTTAAAGTTCACTTCTCAGTTAAGTGCCTTTCTGATCAAACATGCTTACATAGAGAAGCATAATATAGTTGGGTGAAGTATAATTATTTGAATCATTAAGCATAAATGGTCTACACAGATGGTCCGGAAGCATAATATAGTTTTCTAGTTGAGAACTAAACTGGAATCATGTCCAAATAGTGATTGCTATAGGAGTCTTATGACTATTGTGTCAGTACAATCCACTATGAACATCATTTAATATATTGGAGAAAATATTATCGTAAAAATACAAGAACGAAACCCCCAAAAATTAAATTTCAACGTTACTCTAGTGAATTTGCTGCAGGTGGAATAAAATTGCAGCAGGAAACAAATGCAAGGAAACAAAATTGAAAGATCACAGTGGCTGCCACAGGACGGAAACAGACAAAAGGCATGGTCGTTTCTCCGCGCGCGCACGCGGGGGTGTGGGTGGGTGGCTGCAGCGATTTTGGCGCGGCCGCGGCGCCACCGCACGTCCGTCCTCTCCTCTCCTCGGCGGCTGGGTTTATTATAAGCGCGGCCATTTCGTCGCGTCCTCGGCTTTTTTTCTGCGCGCACCACACCAACACCCAACAAACGCCACTGCATCCCCATCCCCTTCCCTTCCTCCTCCCTCCCCACCGTCTTCTTCTCCCCCGTCGGCGCTGCCTCCCTCCTCTCCTGCGCAAGCCACCACGCGTGTTCGACCTCTCCTTCCGCTCCTCCGTCTCATCAGGTGAGCGCTTGCGCCGCTTCTGGTTCCGTTCTGTCTTCTGTGGCCGTGTCATGTCTGCTAGTCCTTCCTATATATTCGTTGTTAGATTAGGCGCTGGGTCGACGGAGGGATGAGACGAGATCTCTCGCGGGCCTCGTTCTGGGTTTGTTTTCGGGTTTAGTTTTGAATTAGTAAGATCTAAACTTTTTTTTACGGGAGCCTCAATACCTGATGCTCGATTTGTTTAATTTCATTGGGGCGTTGATTGAGGACGGATCTGTACCCGGTTTGTTCTCCGTGTTCAGGCGAAAGGTTCCTCCTGTGCTATGCGTTTCCTTTTCCTGTAACACTATAGTCTCTGTTGTTTTGTACTTAGTGTCTATAAGCAAGCATGCCGTTCGTGCGGTGCGGTGATTCAGATTGACATCATTTTTGTTCTCTTTCGTCCTTGGTATTTGAGTCGATCCGTGATGGTTATTTTAATTCAAAAAACAAGAATTTGAGTCGAAATGGCATTTTGCATCCTTTTTTTTTTCCCTCCCTAGCAATAGTTGTCTCGCTAGGATATGTTCTCACATGTAGTACAGAGTCGATATCTTCTTCTTCTTCTTTTCTATTGTGCAACCAAAAGAAAGAAAGGGCACATGAGTGAGATAAACAAATTATTCCCGCACACGGAAAAAGACGCGTCCTTGCTGCCTAGACAAAGCGCCCATTTACTTGTACTGCACCAATGAAATTTTCTGCAACTGGCACATAAGAAAGTGCAAAACATCGGCAGTGCAAGTTGTGTAGTGCGATCTGCATAGTGTCTGCTACATGCATTAGACTGTGGTTGCCCATCTGTTGCATTTACTCTCCTATCTTGTGTGATTATTCTCTTTTTTACCAAATGTTTAGTATGTTTATTAGTTTGTTACCTTTGTTCAAAAGACAAGCATAATGGAGTAGAAAGATTTGGAGTTATCCCTCTAGGAAAAAGAGGTCTGGTTAACTGTTGTCATTTGTGTTTATGTGCTATCAATCAACTCGCTTTGTTACAATACAGCCTTGTCACTGAGAAAGAGTTGTTATTAGAAAAAAAAAAATGAAGATGTGACACATTGAAAATTCTTGGTCCTAATTGAAATGTTATTTGAGTATGAATCATGTAGACTTTGAAACTCTTACCTGGAAAATGAAACCTCTCTTTCTTTAATAAATCGTTGCAGTCCTACTAATTGTTTGTCCACTGACACATGTGATTTATTTATCTCTGGTCACATCTGTTTCTAGTTTCTTGCGTACTTGTTCTAATCCACTGTTGTTTCTAACACAGCAGGTCTGTTGGTCCTTCTAGAAACTGAAGCTCTGCCCAGAAGTCCATAATTCTCCTTACATACTTGAAAGTGGCGAGAAATGGATCGTGATGATGTAGCTGGATTTGTCAGTGGAGGTTGCAAAATTTTCTGCTGATACTTCTAACTCACTAGCAGTAGATGACAATATAGTTTTGATTTCCGGAAGTCAGGCAGCAGGCTCGTTTCATTTTATTTTGGGTTGACAGTTGACACTACTAGATGTTTCTTGATTGGAATGGACAGGGCCCCTCTAAACCCGGGATTTGGTGTTAATTTTAACCCCTGGAACACAGTTCAGCAAGCAGTCGAATACAAAGATACCGCCTTTGGCACTGTCGTCTATTCAAGTTTTTCTCGGGCTAATCCAGGAGCACTGAAAAGGAAGTGGGTTGATATGGCTGGAGCTGAAGTTCCTGAAAATCCACTGCTCACCCTTGGTCTGGGCCGTTCAGCAAGTTCCTCTGACAATAGCAAAGTTAGCTCGCCCACGGCTTGTATCATGTCTCCATCTTCAGTAAAAGAGACCGAGGAAGAGTCATCAATGGATCTTGGCCTGAATTTTGATCTTTGCCTTGGTCATGATATGGTACATCATCACAAAAAATCTGCTGGTTTTGAGCATGTGCCATCAGCAAGTGCACCAAAGTTGGATCTTCAATTGAGTTTATCCACTGCTTCACCTGAGTCAGCTGTGACCCATGCAAGTACCGCATCATTAAATGTACATGATGTTGTTGTAGAGACAGTGGTGCCTAATTTGGCAACAGATGTTGCAGGGAAAAGATTGGAACCCTCCAATTGGTTTTTCGGATATTCTGTGGCTTCACCATCATATGTTTCTGAAGCAACCTACAGCTTTTCTTTGCCAATGACCCCCCAAATAGCTGAGGACCCTTCTCCAGATGTCTCATCGGCCGTTACGGCGAGTGTGAAAAGCCTAGCTGCCTGTACTTCCGGTGTAGCTAACACCAATAAACGCAACTTTAGTACTAAATGTTGCCAGTTCCCAGGATGTGAAAAAGGAGCAAGAGGTGCTTCTGGGTATTGTATAGCCCATGGTGGTGGTAGGCGATGCCAGAAACTTGGTTGTCAGAAGGGAGCTGAAGGAAGGACCATCTATTGCAAAGCGCATGGTGGTGGAAGGAGGTGCCAATTTCTTGGCTGTACAAAGAGTGCTGAAGGTCGCACTGACCACTGCATAGCCCATGGGGGTGGTCGCCGCTGTAGTCAGGAAGGCTGTTCGCGTGCCGCACGTGGGAAGTCTGGCTTGTGCATCAAGCATGGAGGCGGCAAGAGGTGCCAGATGGAGAACTGCAAAAGAAGTGCAGAAGGGTATTCTGGCCTTTGCATCTCGCATGGTGGCGGTAGGCGCTGTCAGTTTACAGATTGTACAAAGGGTGCCCAGGGAAGCACAAAGTTCTGCAAGGCACACGGTGGTGGGAAGCGCTGCACATTCCTGGGTTGTACCAAAGGAGCTGAAGGTAGCACTTCTTTCTGCAAGGGACACGGTGGAGGGAAGCGCTGCGCATATCAGGGTGGTGGTGTATGCCCAAAGAGTGTCCACGGTGGGACTCAGTATTGTGTTGCTCATGGTGGGGGAAAGAGGTGCTCAGTTTCAGAGTGTACCAAGAGTGCTAGAGGGAGGACGGAGTACTGTGTGCGCCATGGTGGCGGTAAGAGGTGCAAGTTTGAGGGTTGTGCGAAGAGTGCGCAGGGGAGCACTGATTTCTGCAAGGCACATGGAGGAGGCAAACGCTGCGCATGGGGCCAGGAGGGCTCAAGCTTTGGTGCTGGTGGGCCGCCATGTGATAAGTTTGCCCGCAGCAAGATTGGTCTTTGTGCAGCTCACAGTGCTTTAATTGAGGACCATTGTGTCCATGGTGGTGGTTCGTTGGGTCCTGCAATCAAACAGTTGACAACTGATGCCAAACTTTATGGGCTTAAAGTCACTGCAACGAAGGGAGATGTGGACATGGCAAATGGTGATGACGAAGGTTTCCCGGGGTGGAGCGACTCTGGCCTAAACAATTCTGTTCAGCTGCACTGTAACACAACTCCGATTCCGGAGGGCAGGGTCCATGGCCGTGGGCTCTTAGCTTTACTCTCTGCTGGAGCTCTTGTTGCCGCCGGTAGTTCTGACAATGGTACCTCAACTTCTGCCCTGCGGACTTGGATGTGAGGGAGGCAATGTTCAGGGAGAGTTCACCTTGGTTTGGGTCTGTGTTGCGTTTGGTGCCGAGTTGAGGGTAATGGTGGCTCATATTCACCAAATTTGATGATGCGATGCTTGAATTTGTATAAACGCCAATCCCATGTACCATAAATAAGGGGTAGCCAGCTTGTGCCATGAATTTTCTTCAGTTATGTAATTAGGTAGTATTGTTGTGATGGCCATATCTAGCTGTGTGGCCGTAAAGTTTTCGTGTCTGTTTTCTTTGTGAAGTGATTTTTCAGAATTGCTGCCATAGATATTACAAGTTGTGTCTTCTCTACTGTCTAAAGTACAAAGATCAGTTAACTGTGAGCACCCTGCGTTTTACTTTAAGCTCTGGATTTTTATGAAACTACTAGAATTGCTAAAGGCATGTCAGTTCATTCCCAAGCCGTGAAAAATGAACATCAGTAGAATTCTGTTTTGGGCACAGCCTGTTGAAACAAGCTTCAGTGCACACGGAGACACGGTATCAGATGTCAGATCAAACTTTTATTTATGCATGAAAAATCCTGGGTTTGTAGTGATCAGAGTAAATTTTATCAAAAGACATGTTTGTAGTCAGTGCGGAGTGGGAGAGGTATTGGATCGATCCACACACACGCTTGACCTGTCACCCGGTTGGTTGATCGATCAGTCGTGGCCTCTGCATCATGGTCAGGGCCAGTCAATACCTCACGAGTGACCTCTGCTGCAACTTCCAAAGCTGTTGCTCACGGGAATCTCGAGCTGCGGTCTCCATTGAGCAACGGTTTGGAGCGGGACACCAGCAAGGCAAGGGCGTCCAGGAAGGATCACCGGCCGCGGGACACCTCAATGGCTGCTCGAATGATTCAACCCTGCACTCTTTGCCGAGGCGATGGCAGCAGTCAATGTGCACGACGGCGACGCGTCGAGAAAGGCAAATCTTCTCTCGAGAAAGTATGTCTTTATATCCCCTGGATGGACGTGTCGACCAGCGGGAGGGATTGTGAGTGAAACAACGGGTCGCACCAGATCGGTGACACAAATCGCTGTCTGTCCAAGAGTTGAAAGGCGCTGTCGATTCATCAGATGTGTTATGGCCTTATGGGTAGGGAAGGAAGGAGAAAGACTGCTCATTAATTAGGACTAGTCATTACTCATTACTCTCCGCGTGGCTGCACTAAACTTGCATTGGAGTCAATTGGACAGCCAAGCCAAGGAAGCATGGAGTACTTAGTATTCCTCACTACTACTCTCGGTGGTGTGGCAGGCAGGTGCGTGCTGCGGAGAAACGGTACGACAGATCCACCAATACCATCGGCCGGGAGTTACTGTGAGTTCGATCGGTGGTTGTGATGAGGAAATGGTGGACGCGGCAACTGCAAATTGTGCACAGGGGAGAGGACGCAGAGATACTCTATTTTTGTACCTGAATTTTGCTATAATGACTGGAACATTAGTGAGTTATTGTCGTCACCAGCTCAGCGCCAACGATGAGGAAAGATAGGCCGATGGAGTGGCAAGCAAGGCCGGAGGGAAAAGGGAAGAAATGAGGAAAGGAATAGCGTTGGTTGAGAGCGACAGGTCTGGTAGGGAAAGGAGAGCGAGAGGAAGGTTCGCAATCGCAACTGAAGAGGAGAAGGCAGCGTGGAGTGACTGCAACCGAGGCGTCAACGCTGGGAAGGAAGGTTCACAGAAAAAGGTGAGAGCAACCCACGAGTGAGTCGTCAACTTCGTCGTCTCACGTCTCGTCTCGCGCCAATCCAAACATTGACATTGCTGCCTGCGGCCATGGTACCCCAAGTCCCTTGGTGTCACGCGGTTTCCTCTCCACTCCACTACTCCACGCGGCGCAGCAAACCATCAGATCACCAAACCAACAAAATCCCTTCCATCCTCCACTGCTGATCACTGATCAGAGACAGAGAGAGGCAGCCATGGGTGGCCGCGCCTCCCGCCACCGCCAATCGCCCGAGGACCGAAACTCGCAGCCCCCCAAGCACAAGCAGCAGCAGCATCAGTCTACCCGCCCGGCGGCACCCAAGCAGCAGCAGCAGCACAGGCACCCGCCGCCGCCGCCGAAGCAGCAGCAGCCTCCTCCTCCGCCGCCGCACGCTTCCCCTCCTCCGGCTCCGCCGGAAGCAGGGCCGGACGCGGGCGTGGGCCGGGTGCTGGGCCGCCCACTGGAGGACGTGCGCGCGAGCTACACCTTCGGGCGGGAGCTGGGCCGGGGCCAGTTCGGCGTGACCTACCTGGCGACCCACAAGCCCACGGGCCGCCGCCATGCCTGCAAGTCCATCGCCACACGAAAGCTCGCGCGCGCCGACGACGCCGACGACGTCCGCCGGGAGGTGCACATCATGCACCACCTCACGGGCCACCGCAACATCGTCGAGCTCCGCGGCGCCTACGAGGACAGGCACTCCGTCAACCTCGTCATGGAGCTCTGCGAGGGCGGGGAGCTCTTCGACAGGATCATCGCCAGGGGCCACTACTCCGAGCGCGCCGCCGCAGCGCTGTGCAGGGAGATCGTCTCCGTCGTGCATACCTGCCATTCCATGGGGGTCATGCACAGGGACCTCAAGCCTGAGAACTTCCTCTTCCTCAACAAAGCAGAAGACTCGCCGCTCAAAGCAACAGACTTTGGACTATCCGTATTCTTCAAGCCAGGTACGTACTACTACTACCAAATTTCAATTCATTTCATTATTATCTGCATCATTGTACTCAACATCGATCGATTCTAGTTGATGGACCTCAAGAGGGGAAAATCAACTGTTGCAGAGGAGTGCATCAATGCTGTTTCATCTTCAGTGTACTCCAATGCAGAACTCAAAGCTCACTCTAAACAACTGAAATGCTGATAATGCAGGTGAGCAGTTCAGGGATCTTGTTGGGAGTGCCTATTACGTGGCCCCGGAGGTGCTCAAACGGCGATATGGGGCTGAGGCCGACATCTGGAGTGCCGGAGTTATCCTGTACATCCTGCTATCCGGCGTCCCTCCTTTCTGGGCCGGTACATTTTCAATGCTGCTTCTACCGTTTCCTAAGGAAAAGGTTTCTTATACCAATTTCTCTGATTTCCAATGCCATTATCCTAACATTCGTCCTCTAATTTTGCCAGAGAACGAGGAGGGCATATTCGACGCTGTTCTGCAAGGCCATATTGATTTCTCATCAGATCCCTGGCCTTCAATATCGAAAGGCGCAAAGGACTTGGTCAAGAAAATGCTTCGGCAAGACCCAAAGGAGCGGCTTACTGCTGCTGAAATTCTGAGTCAGTCTCTAATCTCAAATTGTCCATCCACAGTCCCTTAGCATTCTTGGTTTGGTTCTACACATCGTTACCATCGTGTGCATAATTAGAACCTTCATTCCTGTATTGTTCACATTTGTTGTCTCAATCTGATATACAAACAGGACATCCATGGATTCGAGAGGACGGAGAGGCCCCAGACAAACCACTCGATATTGCAGTAATTGGCAGGATGAAGCAATTCAGGGCAATGAACAAGCTTAAGAAGGTTGCTTTGAAGGTAATCAAATGCTCTGAATTCAGGATCATTCTCCAAATCCACAGTTTGCGGTACATCATGCTTTGCTTCTATTGGAATCAGGTTGTTGCAGAGAACTTGTCAGAGGAAGAGATAGTCGGATTAAAAGAAATGTTCAAATCCCTGGATGCTGACAACAGTGGGACAATAACTCTGGAAGAACTAAGAACTGGCTTACCAAAGCTTGGGACCAAAGTTACTGAATCAGAAATAAGACAGTTGATGGAGGCGGTAAGTTCATATATTATACAGTAGCCCTTAATGTTTCACAATTTGATTACCCCTCTCTCTGTATGCTTCAGTGTAGCTACCTTAATGCACCCATTGTCCCTTAAACCTAACAGGGATGATGGCAAGATGATTATTTTTCTCTCTTCTGTTAGGTTTAGTAGTGCGCAAAAAATGTTGTAGTAGATGTTCTTTTACCTACACAAAGTGAAGAAACATATGATGCCATATAGTTTTATCCTGCACGACAACATTTTTGAAATTGAAGTTTCATTTACAGTAGAACTAGTCTGTTTGATCTGTTGCTTCCTCTTTCTGCTCCAACCACATTATTTATCTTCATTCCTGAACAGGCTGATGTTGATGGAAATGGTACCATCGATTATGCTGAATTCATATCAGCAACAATGCATATGAATAGACTAGAGAAGGAGGATCACATATATAAAGCATTCGAGTATTTTGATAAGGATCACAGCGGGTAAGTCATTTCTAACTATACATTTTGTTACTCATTTTAACTTGTATGACCTTTTACATTAACAAGTAGTTGTGTGCTCATTCTTGCGCAGGTACATAACAGTTGATGAGTTGGAAGAAGCTTTAAAGAAGTATGATATGGGCGATGAGGCAACAATAAAAGAAATTATTGCCGAAGTGGATACAGATCATGTGAGTAAATTCCACCAAATACCCACGTTACCCAGTTGCTATTCTCCAGCTTGGAACATATGAAGCATTATTGTTGTTTTGTAACATGTTGAATAATATAAGTTTGCAAAATAGGACCAAAAATAGATTTGAACGAATATTTTATTTCCACATATAACTTTTTTCTAGCATTTTTTTAGATTGTGGTTATTAACTAGCAGTAGTATTTTTAATGGAACACAGTTAACAAAATTATTTTAAGCTATTGCTCTGTCCTAGTCCCAGCTCTAATTGCTTGGGACTAAAAGGCTTTGTTGTTATTGTTGTTGTTGTTGATATCTAGTCCTAGGGACCTAGAGTTCTACATAATGATCTGCTCTTTTTGGCTAGTAATAAAAAATTATTGCATTTTGTATTTGATGAGTCAATAAATTCTGCCATACCTTTTCTGGCAAGCTTTGAACAATTCGACCCCGTAGCGGGCATGAACTAATTCTTCTGTTCACAAGTCACATGAACTAATTTTCCTGATATGAACTATTTTTTTACTGTTTAGGATGGAAGAATAAACTATGAGGAGTTTGTTGCCATGATGAAAAATAATAGTTCTGAGATTGTTCCGAATCGGCGGCGGATGTTTTAGTCTTCAAGCCTTCGTACATTTACTGTGGATAAAGGCCTTTAAGAAAATTTTGCATGGTCTCCGTACCTGTCGAGGAATGCAATTTATACTTGGATGTGGCATCCAGTCAGACATCAACACAATGATCTACTCAATTTGGTGGAGTTACTAATCGTAGATGACTGGAACGTATCTTGTGCTCTGAGTTTGTCAGTTGGATACCTGTTTCTGGTCATCTATGTTGCCTGCATATGTATCATTAACATAAGAAAATGCTTGTAAAAACAGCATCAAATGGTCATATCAGGCTAAAGTAATGAGATGTGGCGTCTGCTTCAGTGTTGTCTGCCTCTTGATCATTTATGTAACAACAGTGTGAGCAGAATCAAATGATCATATCTGGAAAGATTATATTGGCCTATGTGTGTCACCTGATGTGGCCATTATTGTGACTGGTACAATATTGTGGTTCTAGTGACATGCATTACAAACGTGTCGTATATTCTATGTTAAAGAAAGCATACGGTATAGAAATGAATCAGATTAGATATCTGGTGGTACGGTTAATTACAGAACATCCTTGCAAAGGTGAAAATAAAGGGGCAAGCAGAGAATGCTCCAAGATCAGAGATCTTACTGTTTGACTGATCCACTTCTGCAAATTAGCATTCTTTATATCTGCAAAAATGAGTGGATTTGTGGACTTTTGATGATACATCATTTGAATGTTCTCTTGAATTTGTTTTTGTAGACGCACGTAACCAGTATGTGAAGCCAATCGTACCAGCTCTTCCAGAGAAAACGGAGCAACATACAAAATGCTGGTGTAGAGTTAAATAAACTTAACTTCCCATATTATTTGACAGCTAAAAACCAACCCTCTGGAAACCAGAATTACAGGACAAGCTTGGAGAACTAGGTGCGCTGATATGAAATCCTTACATTTCAGTCATCAGCAAGATGACATGATACCAGTTCTGAAATGAAGACGACAATTGATTTTCACCACTAACATACTGAACATGAACTCGACAGGTCAGATTTACAAGATTAATATTACTGCATGAAATTTACAATGACATTGCGCCAAGCAAATGTGAGCCAATCAACGAACTGCAATCTTTTTCATCTTCGCTGATTTGTGCTTAATAAAGAGAGCAGCTAGCATGCTTTTTGTACCAACAGGAGCCTTTTGGATTGCACGTCCTTTAGGGTTGTCGAAAGAATGAAATGTTGTCAGATCCCTGGTGCCAAATTGGTTCTGAAAATAATGACATGGTCTGTCAAATATCTATTTGTGACATAAGGAAATATAACTTGCAGACTGAGACATTCTGTGTAGAATCAGAAGGATACAACGGTAATGCACTCATAGTTTCAAGGTAGGCCTATATAATAGTCTGGTTTACCTTAGGGCCAACCTTTTGTGTAGAATCAGAACTGGAACTCCGATTCAACTGCAGAGGCCTACGCATAGGAGAAGCCAATCGCTCTTTACCTGAAACATAAATAATTCAAATAGAAACTTCAATTTTTATACATAATCAGAAAACAACTTTGAAATTAACAAATAATTGGATTGTCAAATCACATTCATGTTCTTCATTAAAAAAAATCACATTCATGTTCTTCCATGCCTACTAAAAAATTAAATAGCAATATGATTATTATCCATAAGCTTTAAACCACCTGATGGAAGTTTAGATGATACCGAGTCCCCTAGGCTGTGCAAAAGCAGATGACAGCAAGTTAGATCGTGAATACATAAACACCATTGCATTAGCAAACGAACAGATAATATATTGAACAAAATTTAAAGCTGTCTTACACAAATGTAGGTTTGTCAGCCCTGTTTGCTGTAGTTCTGTTATCTGATGCCAGATGCCAGGAAAGGGTCTTTGCTGCACCAAGGAAATGAAAAATATCAGTTTTTGTCAAGTAAGACAATGTTTTCTTTAGAGTGTAAGGTAAGTAGTTTGTATTGAATAGGTAACATGAACTAAGAAAGAAGCAGTCACACCTGAGGGATAAGGTCTAGGTTTTGATTCCTGATCAGAGTCTGTTCGGAGATGTGGAGGGGCCTGGTTTCTTTTCTGACCAGAAGCTACATTGGCAAGGAAATATATGAAGTTAAAATTCACACATTTTCTTTCGTAATTTCTGCATGGTTCTTAAGTTCCAAGTTTTATATTCCCTTACATGGGAGGATGTAGTGCTTGTGGTGTTTTATGTCCATTCCCACCATTTGTTGCTGCCTGAAGCCTTCTTTGTCCGTGTATATTTGGCATGTGAAGACTTGCTGTAAATTTGATGATAGGTTAGTATATTACCTCCTAAGAGTATTATCAGCATATACATATACCACATTTAGATAGGTAGCAGTACCTGGTTGAGGCGTACAACTTTCAACTCAAGGTTTGAAACCTCAGAAGCTTGCTGCTCAAACAGGTCTGTTAATTTATAGGCAACTGTACCCAGGTGATCAACCGCATTGACGACAGCTCGAACTGCATAATCTTTCAAATTGTCCAGCACCCTGATGCCAATTAAAAAGTTTAGTTGTCAAAATATCAATGGTCAACCTAAAGACTGGCAGTATGGTGTGTCATAAATCAGAAGACACTGCATCATTTTGTTTATATATATAGGGCAATGCACTGCATATTCCACTTCAGTGAGTGTACTTTCCATCCAAATAATAATAAGTTCAATTGTAAAAATATCAGACTTGAAAGTTGGAAATTTATATTGTGTAAAGAATAAAAGTACACCGCACATTTCAGCTGAGGCACCCTCCTCCATTCATATTCTGTACCTCTGAAATTCCTTCTGCACTGTCAAATATGAAGGGGATCCCTTTTACTGGAATCGCATTGAGGGCAAAACGTTACTAGGAAACTCCAAGGCAACGAATCTCAAGTACTCAGTACACAGGCTGTTGTCAGAAAATTCCAAAATTCCAGATAACACCAAAAACTATATATATACTTGTCTAGCCAGTGGAATTTGTTTTCTACTCACATCTCCACCTCAAGTCTCTTCCTCACACCTGTTCTTGTCCTTGGCTTAGGTAGCTTAGCCCCTCCTATACCTATCGATCTAGTGGCCACTCATCATAGTACAGTGCTGCACCAAATACTTCAATTCAATTCAGCGGCTGAATTTCACCCCCTATGCCAAATGCCAAGGGACACCTAGATAGCATGCAAGGTGCAATTGTAGGAAGAACAACTATGGCCGCTGCACTGACATGGAGTGTTGCAATAATAAGATGCCCGGAGCTGAGTATACAGCAGTAGTAATGTGACTCACATGTGCTTCTGTTCGCTGTGGAGGTAGGACTTCTCGCAGTACTCGGAGGCGGAGTAGAGCTGCGGGCGCAGGTTCTTGAGCTCCTGCACGCACATATCACCAATTCTTGCCCATCAAGAACGGAGAAATAACAATCCGGGCACCAAGGACCGGCCGAGGAGAATAAAAATCTTCCCTTTTTTTCAGTGTAGGTGTTGGGGGTGGGAGGGATCTGAGCCGGAAGTGGGAATGCAGGAAGCAGGGAGATGCAGCGCACCTGCAGGGCCTTGATGAAGCTCTTGCTGCGCTCCATGGAGGCCTCGTCGACGGTGGTGGGGCCCGCTCCGACGACCCCGGTCCAGCCCGCCGCCGGGCTATGGCGCGGCGGCTGCATTCCTCCGTTTCCTTCGCTCCGGTGGGCGGTGGGTGGCGACGCGGAGTGCTGCCGCCTCCCTCCACTGTACTGTACTAGACTGGAGTGGAGTGGAGAGGAAGCGATGCCTCGCCAACTACTCCTACACTAGTCTACTACTGCTGTAGTGCTGTTGTAGCATTCTAGAGAGATTTCTCGCTGGCCGTGGTCCTCGGAGAAGTGGAGCACGAGCACAGCAGCGGTGGGTTGATGGCGACGGCCGCCGGTTAATCCATTCTGCGGGTTGGTTCGCTTTGGTTTTTAGCCCATGGAGGTTGCGATTTGGCGAAGGAATCATTGGTCACTCATCACTCAGCACTGTGCTTCGCTGGTTTGGCTCCTTCCGTTGTCTCCGACTGACCACTATACTGCACGGCAACGGATCTTGCTGTCCTAAATGGCACTTCTTTTTTCCTACTTTCTTCGCTAGAGTATTCACAATGCTTTATTTTTATATTATCATGAATAAAAATAAATTAGTAATATGATTAATAATTGATGTTTTATTTTTCAAAAGATCAACTGATGTTTTAATAATTTGGTAGGGTTAGATTTCTATTGTAAAATAAACATAAAATCATTTATAATGGTGTAATTATGAAATTATCATTAAACTATTGGTCAATATTTTTTTAAAACTAATGGCCAATGTTTTGGAAAGTAAAACTCCTCAAAGAAAATAGTTTTAAATGTCCTTGTGACAAGAACTGCTGTAAAAAGGGTACAAAAAAGTCTGTCCTGTAAAAAGGGTCACTTAACACTCATCCATCCGGCAGAAATAGGCTTTCAATTCAGTTATGGCGAGTGACGACGCCATGTACCATAGTTGCTCTGCAGGTCATCGTCCCCCGGAGGTCCTGGCAAGAACGTTAGAGTAAAGATGCCTGAGCTGTGCAAGGAACGAGAGGTAGGTGCCTGTCGGTTTCATTTTCATCCCGTCGTTGGATGGATCGGTAATTCATCCGGTCCAAGTGATATATTTGATTGGCTCATGACAGATAATCATTAGAGGACTTTTACTGTCCAAAATAACTAATATTTTGAACAGTAAAAGTCCTCAATCATTAACAAGCCCAATGAACCTACAGCTTAAGCACAATTAGCCTGCAGAGCCATATAGAAGGATTATTCTAGCTACTTGTGCCTACAGGATCCTTTACAAAAAACTGTGCATATAGGATTGCAAAAAAAATCCGTAATCCAGAAAACCTGCTTTATTTCCTCCATCTGCGTACATGTCTGTTATCCACAATATAAACTCGGCCTCTGTAGAATGGCGGATGTATTTCTTTGTGTTATCCTCCCTTTGAAAATCCTTTAACCGATATGTGTCATCAGCTTACATGTTTCTTATTCGCAATGAATAAACACTGCCTCTACTTGTCCAAACCAAAAAAAAAAAAAAACTGCCTCTGCAAATGGAGGATGTATTCCCACCTTGTGTTACCTTCTCCCTTTGAAAAGCACACTGATTGATTATAATATGACTTATATGTACTCGCGCAAGCAACATTTCTATTCTATTGAATATAATTATTATTTGGTTGTGCTTATTGTTGGAGACAAATATTTGATCCGTCAAAAGAAAAAAGTTAGACAAGACAACTAAGTTTCAACTTGAACAAATGGAAGATCTATTTTCAAGTGATCAAAGTTACATATATGCACCCAAAAATATGAGTGAGAGACATGAAATATTTTAGTTATAATTAATAACTAGCAAATCAAAGGGGAGGAAAGAGCGGGAGATGTGCCTAATGCAATTGGACTCAACTACTGTAGTTGGAGTTGGTGAATGGCCGAAAAAGGCCCAAATACTTTTGATGTGGTGTAACGAATGGAAGAGGCAGAGCCTAGATAGTTTCAGAGTGGCCTCGGTGGTAGACATACAAACAGTTGTACTTTCAAAGGAACGGCAGCTAGTTTCAGACTTTGAGATCTGAAAAGGGAAAGCAAAAAACATTTGGACTGTGAGGAATTTATACAAGAAAAGAAAACAGTATCCAAAAAATGAAGTTCCTCGTGGAGGATTGAATGAAGATTGACGAGCATTTGCCGATAACAAAACCAAATGTACAAACTCTGTCTGTTGATTACTACATTACAATGATCCTCTTCATCGCAACTTAAATCGCTCAAAGGACATATATATATTTACGGCTGCCAATAATAATACGCAATGAAGCGCAGGAAATCTGCACCCATCATGTCATAAGAAGAAGAAGAAGAAGAAGAAGAAGAAGAAGAAGAAGAATCAATGAAGCAAAACTGTGTACACGTAAATGGTTTATTTGGCCATCATGGCACAGAGCCGGTCGCTACGGCTGTGCTCTGCGTCTTCCGCGCGGCGGCATGGGTGAGGGCGACCTGCTTCTGGCGGATGATGAACTGTCCGAGGAGCCGTGCCTGGAGACGGCGAAGACGAGGTCTGTGCCAGATGACCGGAGCTGCGCGAGGATCTTGCTGAATTTGGGTTTGGGCCGCTGCGTGATTGCGATGGAGACGTCGTTGGGGAAGAGGTCCTTTCGCACGAACGCGTGGTACATGGTTGTGACGAGCACGCCAGTGACGGTGACCGAGGAGATCCCGGCGAGCCCGACGGCGAGCGCGCGCGTGAAGACAGTGTCGACCGCCGACGCGTAGAGCGTGGTGGCGATGGCGGCGCTGGTCATGGGGAACGTGTACGCCCACCACGCCAGCGAGAAGCGGACGCCGCGGAAGAAGTTGATGCGGACCACCTATTGTAGTTGTAATTCATTTCATTATTATTTGTATATATGTATGTATAGTAGGAATCAAATCAAATGAACTGACCAGTGACATGTAGAGGAAGAGTGATATGAAGTATGTGATTTTGGCCCCGGTGTTGAAGTCGCCGCAGAGCCTTGCCCATGCCATGGACGCGACGCTGGGCGCTGCGACGAAGAGGAAGAAGACCGGGTGGAGGTCCTTGGGCAGCTGCACGTTGGTGGGGAGGCGCTGGTAGAGCGTGACGAAGAGCACCAGGTAGTGCGCGGCGCCGACGGCGAAGAAGAAGACGGGTGCCTCGTGGAGCCCCATCCTGGCGCCGAGCAGCGCGCCGACGAAGTTGCCGACGACGGCGAGGTGGTTGGTCGGGTTGGCCACCTTTGATAACCTCCGCTCGCCGCCGGACATCCACTCGCCGTAGATTTTGAGGTCCAGGCAGAAGATGGGCGCCATGAGGACGTACCACACCTCGTGGTGGAGAGTCCACACCGGCTTGGGGAGACCCTTGACTAGGAAGAGACAGGCGATCCATGGGGCGAAGAAGAAGTTGACACGGACGGGGTGGTGGAACTCGCGGCGGACGGCCTCGAAGTAGAAGACGAGTTTGAGGAGGTAGATGAAGGAGACCAGGGCCATGAGCGGGACGGAGACCCACCAGAGCACGTGGTTCACGGCTGGGCTGACGTGGAGGAATGACGTGGCGGGCTCAGAGGCCAGCGTCTTCCACAGCATGGCCTGGCTGCTCACGCCCAGGCACATCCCGAACGCGCTGATCGGGAACCGGAGCAGGAACGGCCATTTCTTGTCTTTCGGAAGAAGCACGGGCTCCTCCGTGGCGCGCAGCGTGTCGAGCTCGGGACCTTCCAGCGCCGCGAAATACCGGTCAGCGGTCGGGACTTCCTGTTCCTCTTCCTCGCTCTCTGCTTCCTCGGAGATGACGATCTTCTTCTTCTCTGCGTTGTTGTTGGTGTTGGACTTGCTGGACTCATCATCATCATCCATGGTATTGATGATCTCGGCGGCGGGCGGTGGCTGATCAACAACAACGCCGCCGGCGCCGCGGAGGTTGGAGAGCTGGCGCTCGAGGCGGCCGGAGAAGGTCTTGAAGTGGTCGAAGCGGCGGTCGCTGCGGGAGACCGTCACCGTGCGCTGACGCTGCAACGCCGGCGCCGGCGGCGGAGGATCCTCGGTCTTGATCGTCAGCGTCGGCTGCGAGTGGTACCGAGCCTGGTTCACCAGCTGCGGCGTCACCTCGCCGTCGTCGCTCATCAGTTGCGACAGGTGAAGCCCCGACGGCGACGCCGGCACGCTCAACGACTGCGCCACCATCATCTCCGACTCCTCCAGTCCTGCGCTCTCATCCTTGTTGGACGCCATGATGGGCATCAGTGATCAATTGATTTCTTGTCCTGCCTGCATCAAACAGGGTGGCGTCAATGATATATTGCGCTCTCCGTCGTCTCCTCTCTGTATATATAGACACAGCGAGAAAGAGAGAATGTGGACGGGATCTCATATGCTTCCATCGATCGCTCCTACAGTTCTTTGACAAGAGAGAAAGAAACGATGCTTGCCTGCTTGCTTGCACTGTACATGCGTGCAAGTGGAGCTGTGTGCGGCGGCCGTGGTCAGTGACACGGACGTCCAAAGCCAGCACGTGGACACATCCGGAACCTTCGGGGCACGTATCACAATACAATACCCCCAAAACAAACTTTTCTCTTTTCTGTTAAAAAGTTATGAGAGAGGATCCTTTTATATTATTTCTAGAACGAATAATAGACGCGCTCGCAGTACTATCACTGTCATATTATATTATTCGGCAGAATTATATGCTGTCGTACAAATTAAATTAAAGTTCTCTCTGAGAGCTAGGGAGAGAGACAGTAGTGTGTGTTTGGAAATAGAGAAACGTACAGGTGATTGAATAAATTCCTTTGATATTTTCATGAAAGAAAGAAAGAAAGAAAGAAAAAGGGGAACGAAATTCGCGTGCGGATCGGAGGTAACTTTGCTGTCGACGCCAACACCCCACCGTGTGTGTGGAGAAGATATGACGAAACGCCGGAAGGCGCTAGCTCGCGCGCGGTCGTATTTGGACAGTCGACGCAAAGGGGGTCTTAGCACGGACGGACTCGTGTGGAAACCGGTGTGATCCATTTTTCAACACTACTGATATTTTATATACTATACTTTGGTGATTCGTTTCTCTCTAGCTAGGCGCTAGCTAAGTGCCAACCAATGGGATACTTTGGTGATTCGTTTCTCTCTAGCTAGGCGCTAGCTAAGTGCCAACCAATGGAGGCCAAGTCAATTTTTGCATACATCTACATGCTAATCTTGTAGTAGCTTTTTTATTATTATTTTGTAGCTAGGATATAATCTAAGTACTACTACATGTCATCACAACTCTGTGCAAAATAGGACGACGCTCCATCATGCATTTATCAACAACCGAGCTGATGTGGGACCTAAACATGTCGTTAATCTTAACGAATGTTGTATGCTACAGCAGAATAATACAAGAAACTATGCTATGGCAACTTTCTGAGATAGGAGAGATCTTATAAGTTTAATAAAACTACTTATTAATAGAGTAAATTTCGCAAACTACAACTATTCGAACCGTTGTATTAGATAACTATAGTAACTCGTTTTTTGTCAGTTTCAGAAAACTATAACAATTTTCTCTCTTTGTTTCAAAAAAATCAACTAAAAATCATAGTTTTCTCAAATAAATGGTCACAATAATTGCAATTCTATGGAATCGTAGTAGTTTTTTTTTTGTGCTACAACAATAATGCAGATTGTGTTGTAGTATTGTGGAGTTTACACTATAAATAATAATATTAATAATATGGCAGGTAGGCAACTGGCCGTCTCCCAATCACAATATGAGTTCTTATATATGCTACACAATATATATTGTTACCCCTATCTAGTAATATAAAGACGAGGTAGTAGCAGTTCAAAAACTAGTACGACCCAGCTGATCAAGATCCTATCAAAATCTAGATAGCAGCCCCTTATTCACCTCTACTTTTTTATGCCATCACTAGATTATAATTAGCACCTTCCCCGTATAACACCTTCAACCTATGAAAAGGTAAATCCGTAGTGCGGCCGTACACTGTGCTAGTTGCACCGTAATATAAAATCTTGTTAAGTAGTGAGAAATCTTATGCTGTCATGAACAGAGAAAATCGAACTTAGGAGCGCACCAATGTCCTGATTCCTGGAGACTAAACAAACCCTTGGCCATCATTCGTGAAGATGTAGACATAGAACGTACTGAACGAAGCAACACAAATACTACTACTCTATCCCCTGATTAAGTTAACACATACGTGTACGCACCTTCCTTTCAGTAATCTGCTTGACGGCGGCCCGAGTGCTGAACGCTGCTGCGGCGACCGAGATGGCGATCGGATTCGAGACGAGGGTTCGCTGTTTGTGGTGAAGAAGGAAGCCTAGCTATATATATGAGAATAGCAAGAGCTTAAGCTCTTCAATGAGAACTTGCCAACTCGATGGGCACAGGGTATATTGCTCGACTGCACCATAGGGGTCTTATATAGACGCCAGGCAGGCGTCGTGAGTATAATGGCAGGTGATTTTCTTAGGAGAGAAGGCTTGGAATTATATATATAAAAGGAGAAAAAAAATAACAGAGAGGCTGTGATGCAAGTCTTGGAAGACGGGAGATCATGAATGGACAAAAAGAAGAGAAATGCGAAAGCAGAGAACAAGAGTGGAGTCAAAAGGTTCGAGAGCAGCCTCTGTTCTCGTGCCGGAAGATCGAGATCGCTGGGTCCGTCCAGGCCAGCTAGCTTTTCCGCCATTGACCAGCTCCATCAACTGAATAAATGGAGGAAGCTTAGCTAGTTAGCTACCACATTAATCGTTACCACGTGCTGTTTTTGTTTTCCATGTTTCTGTTCCCCGTTGCCTCGTCCATCGCTCCTGCATCAGCAATCTTTTGAGAGAAGCGCGAATACAACGACGGGATGAACATTCTTAGTATATCGTTTGGTGATGTTCATGTTTAGGCGTCATTTCTGCCTCAGTTTACATTCTTAGCATAGCTGTATGTAGCAGGTTTGTGCTTTTTTTTTTTTGACAAGTATAGCAGGTTTGTGCTTTGTTGTTCCGGTGCAGGTTTGTGCTTTGTTGTTCTTGTCTTGATCCTCCAAGGTCATCAAGGCTTACAGGTACTCCTGAACACCTGCCTGCACCGTGCATGATGTAAAATCCAAGCAGAATTCCGATTCCTAAAAAAAAGGGATATATGCTAGCATTGGTACAAACAATCATATGTGTAACATGACTCAGTACGGAACTCCAATTGTTTGTTACTAGTATTGAAGAACACGAAAGCAACTGGTTGATTCTGATGCCGATCACCTCCGTACTGCGATCGTTCTGAAAAAGATCGTTCCAGACAATCACACAAAGACAAAGGCCGGGCTGATACAAGCAGCAGTATATACCAGCACCAGTTGTAACCAGCTGCTATAAGATGGGTAAGCGATTGACTTTGTAGGTGCAATTAATGTTGTCTTGTGATACGCTTAATCACGATTAAAATAAAACTAGGCAATTAGTTTTTTGTTCTGGCATTATGCCAAACTTACAGCTGGAACAAACTGACAAGAGAAGAAACTACACGAAATGTGGGTGCTCGACACAAACACACATCCACAATTCCATAGTAGTGCACTGCTCAACTCGACCCGAGTAGTGTAGCGTAGCGCGGGGGTGCTCAATCTCGTGACATAATCGAGATTTCGATAGATACTAATCTAACAAAATGACAAGGAATCAAACAAAAAGAGAGCATCATGTCTTGAGTCCGAATATAAATGTTGAAGTATAAATGTATTGGTGCATACAAACTTAATATGATACCAGAGTTACAGTTTTTGAGTTCAAATCCTGATAGGTATAATTTATTAAATAATTCAAATAATTCTTTTTTATAGACTCATACCTTTTTACTTTGCGACAGCTTTTCACATGAGACAGGGTATTATTACTCTTATTTTCACGTTTGCGGTCTTTGAGACATTTCACATAAATAAACGGGAGTGTTGAAGTATGAATATACTTTTCACTCTTTTTTATCAGTTTAGATTTTGGGTTCAACTGGTTGATGTATATAAACTTAAATAATAAGAATATATTAAAAGAGAAAATCCAAGAAAATCAAACGAAAATCAACGCTCTGGCATGCAGGCGGCAACCCCTTGGGCAAAGCTTTTCCTTGGCTTAGCCGGTACATTTTTCCAAGCTTCGCCGTGATAGCGAGGTCGATGGGGGATATAGCAGGCTGCCGCCGATTCGCCACATGTTTCCCTGAAAATGAGTATTCCGTGCTACCAAAAGATGAAAACTAAAGAGAAATGCAAATACGATTTGGCCCCAACAAGAAATCGATGACACATCATTGCCATGCTTTACTTGAAACCAAATTAAAAGAGCTGTGGTGTAATGTGTAAGGGTAAAGTGTACGCAGCCTGAAAATAAGGTAGAGACCGAGTTTTATATTTGCGTTTTTTTTAAAAAGCTAGTAGAAGATGATTCAACAACAGGGTATCGGTTACGCTAGCTGAAATTCATTTGGCTGTTAGATATGTTAACTAATAAATAATGCCGCTGAGGATTTTTTTTTAAAAAAAATGGTTGATGAAATCGAAGAATTAATAATGGCATAGTATGTATTTCTTACGCTTTTGCTTACTGGACATGTTGTAAGCATCATGTGCTACTATATGATGAACGAAGCAAAAGATGCTTATTGTAACTGGTTACGCCGACGTGGTCTTGATGAAGCAGTAGCACGTCGTTCTGTTGTAGATCTTCTTGCTGGTAGATTTAGATCACAGTGGAGTATTTTAGGGCGCAGGCTGACGTGGATGTTCATGTGCAGTCAGCAGCACTTCAGAACGGCATGCAGTGTATCTCTTGTGTCTCTCTATAAAAATAGTTTCTGATGATCTTCTCGGATCCCTAGATCGTTCGTCAGCTGGGGTACGGTAACTGCAAGGTCAGGTACAGATGCGTCCGTACATTCAGTCAATATGCATCGGTGGCCACCCAAATCTAGTGCGTGCCCATTAGTCAACTCTTAATTACTTGTAAAAACGAATTACAATTCAACAACCTTTACAGAAAAAAAAAATAAAACTACAGTTCGGTCAGCAAGATACTCTGCAAGAGATCTGTATCTAGTAATGCAGTTTATTTACTGTGTCGAGCCAAACCCCTACTGTGTGTCCGTGGATACTGACTGCATGTGCCTGGTCCATTCCAAGGAGAGATGCATGGATGAATGCTGTGCAGAATGGACCGGTACTTGACCCCCTCTTACTCGGTCGTGTGTGACGAAACTGGACCGGCTCGATCATCAGCTAGTGGTGTACCGTGTACGTTTTTTTCCTAGTCCTACCTGTGGTGCACGTTTCCACGTTGGAGAGAGATAAGTGAAAACACATATAAAGTTGGCCAGTAGACTGACTTATTGAGCTCGCGGACTCTATGTCAGGCAGGTCGTGGTAGTATGCATCCAAAGTCAGTCAACAAAAGCCGGTGCGTGCAGGTATACTGGCACGGACGACCAGCTGGGGAATGTAGCCATTGCGTTACCAACATGATGGTTTCAGTTCTGAGTAGCTGCAGCCTCTCGTGTCTCTTCATGATAAGCTAATGGAGCATTTAGGGTCACATCATTGGTAAATACTTTCTCTATTTTAAAATTGTTACTTCCTCCATCCCTAATTACATGAACGAGAAGAAGAGAGATAGAGATAAAGATATATTCGAAAGAATAAAATAAGGTGCGTTAGGATGCAAGGATGACAAGTAAATGGGAAAAACTGAAAGAGGGTTGGATGACAAGTAATTGGGGACGGAGAGAGTATTATATTAATTCTTTTATCTTTAATTATTCGTCGTATTTAAAATATTTATTTAAATATAAAAAATATAAGTTATATTTAAATTTTATCTAATAATAAAATAAATTATGAAAGAATGCATAATATTTTCTTAAAATAATTGAATAAAATTAAAGATTAAAGGTAACAAAAAAATTTAATAACGATAATAATTTTAGAATAAAGAAAGTAATATTTTTTCTCAAAAAAAAATGATTTGTGCAAGAAACATGCGACATGGGGTAGTTTTTCTTGACTATAACTGATGTCGCGGATCCTACTGAAACACGATGCAATTGTTACATTTAAGCATTTGGTAATCCTATTCTTTGTGCTACTAGCAAATGTCAAGACGCCATTATCTGCATGTTCGCACAGGATTTATATTAGCTTTTGTTCTACTCTACTACATATATGTACAATACTAGTAAAATACCCGTGCGTTGCCACGGGTTTTTGTTAAAAATATTTATAATTAGAATGTTTTTTTGTAACTATAAAAGGTTTTCAATTAATCAAATTTTTTGGCTTGAGTATTTGCTCTATTTTTATTTTGCTTTACCTTTTTTAGTTTTAAAAAGGATATTCATTATAATGATTTACAAGTGGGTTATTGTTAGAATTCTTGTTATTAGTTTCCATCTAAAATATGATATTAAAATAATAGATGATTAACTATTGTTAGTATGAAATGTTGAATTGAAATCAGAGTCCAATTCAACAAAGGGTTAGAAAATGGTTCAACAACGATTTAAACTGATTAGTGAATCATTGTAGGATACAAACTGAATACGATAACGTTACGGACACATTTAAACACGAAAAAAGTGGTCTAGACGACCTCACCTCAATTAATAAGTTGTATATAAAAGTCCATATAGATATATGCATGATCTATCGATGATAGTGCTGGACTGCTGGTAGCTGCTGCAGTCTGAGTTTAGCGTCAAGGACACAAAAATATAACAAAAAAAAAACTCACGGAAAGCAATTTTAACCATGAACTCGTGTGGCAAATAAAAAAACCCAATAAAATGACACCTTTTTGGGAACTACTGTAATAATAATAAGCTATATGTATGCCGCTTTTTGTTGCCACCACGTTCATTTTCTTTCTTCCTTTTTTCCGAACGAACATTCTTTCGTCCTCGCTGTTCGTCCCCTCTCTTTGACGTGTGCTTTTGAAGTTTGAATATGACGATGTAGCTAGCATGAGTTCTAATTAAGAGGGTGCAAAAATAAAATTGCTAAAGAAGGCAGCTTCTGTGATGGCGAAAGTTCCATGTGCACAGCACAATGGACGCGAGACCTTTTTTTTTCTGGTGTGAAATCAGATTACGAAAAATGCGGTAGCAGTACAATGGAATGGAGAAGTTTCAAAAGTGGCGGTCGTCCACCAATTGTATCACAAGTGGACGGACCGCCAAGAAAATGTGCTTGCGAGATACTTTTTGCAGTGAATCTTTTTCTGTTTCGACGAGGGCCAGAGCGAAGAAGAATCTTACGTTAATTTGAATTTTTTTTCTAATCTACGTCTTGACGTATACTTTGCCTTCACTTTACTATGTGCAACACTGCAAGGGCAAGACAAGAAACATAGAGAAAAGGTGAGCGGGGTCGGCTAGATGGTAAGACCTCGACCCGGGCGGTCCAGTTAAACTCCGGCCGTGCGTATGGGCGGGGTCAAGTCGTTCAGATAGAGAAGCTCTAATGCAAGCAGTACGACATGAACATGAGTGGGGAAGAGGGCTCCATGTGACTTGACCGTTAAATCGCTCCCTTCGCATCTTTATTTTTTTTTTCTTCTGCGGCGGCTAGAGCACGCTCAACTCAAGAATTTCCCTGCACGGCTTGGGCTTGCCAACTTTGTTTGTTCGCCGCCTAAAACACTTCGTCGTCGTACACCAGGTGATGAGACCGTGACGACTCGCTTGTTGGGTCTACTTCTTCAACTTTGGAGACTGGAACCATCGCGTATTATATTGATTTCCTCGCCTCTTTCAATTTGGCCGAGATCTAGGAGAGAGAAGAAGAAAAAAAAAAGGCCCTAATAGGACTTTGGACGTTGTCAAAAAACAGGGGGAGAAAACGTAACACCTCTGATTGGTGCCCACGGTCGTTGGCTCCGTGCAACCTGGACATGCATGCATTATAAATGCATGGTGCACGTACGAATATACGTACTACTCGACCATCGGATCGTTCATGATAAAGGCATGTATGTACGTTTGCAAGTGCGTGGAAAACAAGTTTCAAAGGCTCGGTCGGTCCTCTGGTGTTCACACGTGCCACGTTCGGCGCACCCAACTGTACGCCGATGAGTGATGATCATTGAGACTTTGTTCCCTTTGATTTGAGATTGAGGGCCTCTTTGTCAGTACTTCTTCATAAGACAGATTCTACAAAATAGATTCTTCACATAAACAGATTTTGTAGAAAAAATCGTTTGGTAAAATGGATTCTCTTATATATATTTTATAAAAGTTAGTATAGTAACAATGAGAAACTATGTTTTTGATACTTTTGGATTCTAGTATAAATTTAAAAAGTGCTTCTAGTAAAGAGGAGTAGAATCTATTTTTTTTAAAAAAAAACCCCTTGACTAGTTTCTTGATATGAGAAGCAGAATCCAGGCAAGAAATTATTTTAAAATCCATTTCCAACAGGGGCTGAGACTTGAGACTTTTGAGAGCATAGTACTTATTGGAGACTTGTCCAGGACCTGCAATTCCTCCTTGTGGGCTGGGATGAAGGGACTTGTGGCCCAAAGAGGATGGAACAGAAAGCCGCACCTTTTTGGGCTATATAATCAGCATGTAAGGCCTCCGGCCACCTCGCGGCAGCTATCTACTCCTGCCATGGCCCGTGAATGTGTTTTTTTTTGTTTCTTTAAAATGAAAGAAAAAAAAAGAACAGAATGTCGTTGAATGCAATGTCCATCTGGTTCTATCTTACCTCAAATTTGAGCGAAGCTCATCAGTCATCACATGCATCCTTGCCACAGTTTCCGTGGGCCGCCACGCCACTACACAGGAGGACCAGATCTTCAAGATACTCCCGGGTCCCGGCCCTCTTTCTGTATATTGCCACATGTGCGCGTGCTGCTGCTTCTTGGACCGACAAGCCGCACAGGGATCACGAGCTAGGCTGACTAGATAGTCTAGTCTTCGATCCACTTCATCTAGTATCAACTAGTACACTGTACACTATTGAATATATCTGACAATAATTAGGACAACTGATTTAGTATAAAAAGGAATTGAATTTGTTGTCCTAAACGTTGTTATAACCCGGCCGGAAAGCTGACCATTGTTTATGCATGGTCCAACCTAGGACATGTGGTGTATTAGCGAGGACCACCCTAATTAACCATACATGGACGCATGGTCCATGCATCAATCTTCTCTCTCTCTCTCTCTGTGAAGCGCCATGCATATCAGCATATGCATGCATCATTCTTCGATTGATGAGAGGCGGCCCAGCCAATAATAAGGGGCAAATAGTTCGTTTAATAATTAGCTAGTACCATGCATAAATATCTCGTTCGCCACGGACAAATACACATCTATGCAAGTTGCATCAGGAGCGGGGCACTGTTTAGAAGGAACAATAATGGGAGCCACGGCGGCAATCGTCGGGATGAGCTTCAAGTCACCATTGTCCACACCATAGACCATGTGCGCCTTCACCTCAACTTGCAAAGCCACTGATCCCACCGTAATCAAACAAAGTTAGTTTATAGTTATTCCTTCCAAACCAATTTCATCTTTGGATGGAGAGGCTGGGAACGGGATGCTTTCATGTGCCGCCTGAAGAAATATATATAACCTCCATTTATTATTATTATCTGAGAAAACAAATACTAGTGCACAAATCACATAACCATTGATGAATGATAAGCATGCACGCATGCAGCCAGTTAGCATCCCTGTCTCGCATGTAGATATTGTTCAGGTCGCTGATTACACTCTAATAAAACCAAAAACGGCTACTAGCCCTCTTTCTGCTGATTGGTTCTGATCGCGTGGGCGGCGGCCGATAAAACTGTGATATCATTAGATTAAAATAGTATTTATTCCATGAAACAAAACTCCGATTCCATGCTCCCAATGAGAAGTGGCTTTTCCATAGAGCGTGACACGCGCGCACAATTTTTTTTTTTAAAATCAAGTAGCCCTACAGAGATACAGTACTACTACTCTTATCCAAAAAAAAGCGACATAACACTACAATGACACGATCTTTTGACAGGACACGTCATAATAAATTGGATTCCATAAGCTGCGTGCTGGTCTTCACCTATGAGTATAGGAGTGATAGTCTAGGGTGGCAAAAAGGGGCTTAATGCATGCGTTGTGGCCAAATAGGACATCCACTACCACTAATACAACAGCTTCATGCCTTAATGGATGGTGCAAACAATTACTCGTTAACAAACGTACTAGTAGAAATTAATGCATGGTGGAGCTCGTACGTGAAGAGTCAACTGCTAGCTCTATGAAAGGATTTGTTGGAAGTGAGGGCCGCGTGCCCACAGTAGCAGTGTCCCATCATGCTAAGAGCTGGCTCTTGAACAAGTGCTAGTACGTGTCTCAATTCTCTCTGTACGCTCTTTTGCTTTTAAAATAGAATATCTGCTAGCTCTAAGAGCAGCATTAGAGACGTTGTAAGAGCGCGGAGGCTTCGGGCTCTTCCTTCCATTGCCTTTACATCCTCGCCGCTCCTTTAGTTTCTTGCATGGTTGAAAAGCTTAACATAGATAAAGCTATCTCCCATGAAAGGTCAACGCAAAAAAGGATGGATATATAGTAGTACTTCTTTTCTTCCAGCCTTGGATAGATAGTCCTATTGCCTCTGACCTAATTCTTGCTCTTTCATAGCATTCATCACTTTTAATCTATGAGTTGCGTGCACCATATATGATATATCGTCTCCAATTCTTATTCCTTCCAAACTGCATGCAGGCGGTATTCAACTTAATTTACACATCGACTCCCAAACCTTATAGTACTGTAGTATTTATCGAGTAGCTAGTTAAAGTATCATAGCATATTATGTATTGGCATCTGTATGCGGCAACAATACTTAATGAAACAAAACATCTGCATTTGTTATGCTTGCTGCTGACTTGTAGCTTATTTAGCCTCCAACTATATATATATATAAGTGTTCCATGCTAACTTGGTGCAGTTTGGTATTAATTATTTAGTCTCTTTCAAGATCACCAAGAAATACCACTAGCAAGCTAATACTAGTTTTTGTTTGTGAGGAATCTGGTACTCATGAGTAGAGAGTTAGCGTACGGATGCACAGAATATTCAGTACCTAACTGCTCCACTAATGGAGTACGAGTACTAGCTTGTTGGAGATTCTAGTGGATAGAGTACATAATGTACATTGTACATGTTAATTTTAGGACAAGGCCGTAGGCCACTTATGGACAGCTTGCTTGTCCTAGGATCGAGAATTGGACTATAGTATAGGGGGCTACATGTATATACTACTGTAGTTTAGTAGCTATAGAAGTACTGTACTATATAGAGAATATCTTTCCGCAGATCTGCTGTTGCGAGAAGTATGGATGCAGTAGCACAGTAGTACTGGTAGAATATTCCCCTCATGCACCATGTAAGCCACAGGGCCAGCCAGCAGCCACGCGAGATCTTATCCTCACTCTCATGAGAAGTTGGGAACTGCTGACCAAACTGATAGGTGGGCCTATGATACTGCCATCCAACAGCGCGCCAGTAGACGCGAACTGGTCATCGACACGTTAGGCTAGAATAATTCTCAGCCGTAGGTCGCAGGGAATTGACGGCCGGAGATTCAGATTGTTTATCTGAAAAAGTTGTTTGTCAGCTTCCTCGCTCGCAAGCGTGCCCTGTGGGCTGTGGCGTTGGGCGCACATCCAATGCCTATCACATCGGGCTATTTTGGCACGAGTACGTGTGCCGATGCCATGAATTTTGTTGCTCATCGATTGATTGATCGACCTTGCAACTTGCAATAAGTGTGTCAAACCTATCGAGGTTCCATAGGATGTCAACTTCCGTATGTATGGTGGCCAAATCGCATATATATTGCTTATACAAATTATATTGATGGTTTTGATCTTTTATGTTGTAGGAACGGACAATTTTCTTAGTTAAAAATGAAGCCCCAATGTGACCTAATATCATCATCCATTTCAAACAGAATATTAATGTGTAGCAACAGTGCGTTTTTACTAGCAAGAGACTAGCTAGGCAGCATGGTCCATGTATTGCATATACTAGAACATTGCTGCATCCAACCAAAAGCAGATGGATCCCTACATATGTAGCCAGAGTGCCAGTACTGATGCCCAGTGCAAGTAAGAAGAACCTTTCTCTCCAAGCAAAGATGCAAAGAGCTAGCTTGCATGCACTAGCGAAAAAAAAAATGTCCAAATCAGTGCTTATTGCAGCTTCAATAAAGAATATATGTGCAGCGTTCAAGGCGCATGCCAATCGAAAGCAACACCTGCAAAAGTTTGAGTAGAAAACAAAACGGTGACCAAAAAGCAAGGGAGAGAACGAGACGGGTCGTGCCACAAAAAGTAAAAAGTTGAATCCAAGCAAGTGAGGCGATGACTTGGTTGCTAATTAACCCTACAACACATTTGCTGTTGTTTCGTATACACTGCGTCGTCGCATGTAGTAAGTGGCGGTGCATGCACCTTTTCACTTTCACAACCTCCCAAGTTGGAGTTTGTTTAGCTCTCGCTTGCCAAAAAAGTTGCACAGATGCCAACTTTGCCACGTTGGAGGCACCGAGAGTCGCCGCCCCAATAATCATTTTTCCCTTATTTAAGGGCTCCCCAATAATCAACAATTAATTTCACTTAATTAAAAATATCTTAGTTTCCCCTGCTTGAACAACTTTATAGAAAAAGCAAATACATATGCACATCAGATACCAGCTATCAGCCACTCAGTTTATGTGGTCATACTTTGTTTAAGCAATTGGTGCTCAGATGTCGTCTCATGTGCAGTGGTAACTTTTTTTTAGAGAAAGCACTGTGTTCTGGTTATTAAGTTACTTTGGTGCCTAGTTTTATTTTAATACGTATATATATATGTTAGTATTTTTTTCCTTGAAGCTACAGAAGCAAAAGGTTGATGTGGTTTCCAGAGATTCGCACAACAGCTAAAATGCGACCATGAACGAAGCATTGATGATTCCATTAAGACGGCCTTTTAAGTAATAGATAGAACTGGCTCCAACCGTGCGTTTAGTTTAGCCTTTCTACGAACGCCTTTTGCTTTTAGCATGTTCACAACTTTTACCACCAGCTTTGGTCGCGTCCAATACAAATAGACCATTACTTTCCTTTTAAGTGTCATATCAAGTGCAAATGTTTGTTTGTTCGCACCGTCCCTTCAATTTTCCAGAGTGTACAATTCTACGAGCTTTTAGTAGGACTCTTATTAGTCATCGATTCCTTTCCTAATAAGTCGTACCAATCACACATTTCATTATTTGGTACGTTGGTACAAGAACAAAGGGAGGATCCAATTATGAGATACTCCATTCCAACGACGTTGGATATAGTAGGAGTATGTTGGAAATGAATGAGAGAGTAATCACCTTATTTTGTACAACAGAGAATATTACAATCTGTACTTGAGACTTCGTCACTGTTAGAGGACATGACAGGCACATTGGGACAAGGGCACCATTTTATAAAAGCACTTGACCTAACATGGTCACCAATTAGGTTGCCCCATTGGGCGAAACTCTATATACAGTATTTTGTGACTCTGGTTCGTACGGACTTGTAAAGAAAACTACACTGATTGGCAAATTATCAGTGGAATGACAGTGTCCTTTTCCCTCTGAAACGGTAGCTAGATGTGGGCCCGCATGGTCGATGGTTACATGCAGATGCAGGGTTCTCGTGGCGGCCAGCTTTGCAGAACTTAATAATCGAACGAAAATTCCTTGACGACAACACGAGCTAGCAGAGGAGAGAGAGGGAGTACAAAAGTGGACTAGTACTTTGACGGACGACGGGCTGTGCCGAGTCGGATCCACGGCAAAGTCCGTCCCGGGCACGTCAGCCCCCACGAACACGCCGCCGACACCACTTCAGTCCAGCCCTCGTCGCCAGCTTTTCGAAACGGAAAAAGAGCGCATGCCCCACGGAAACTAAACAGCTAGCCCCTCTCAAATGTACCACTATGATTTTTTGTTTTAAAAAAAAAATTGTTGTAAGCTGTTATTTTTTTTAAAAAAAATGAGCTGAGTAAAATGAATGATAATACAATCGAACTACAAATTGCATAGATAAAATGAAATTGTATGGTCTATATATGATGCTGGTTGAAATGCAACCAACATCATATATTATTCAAAGAGAGGCAAGAGTATGAGAACCATTAATTATAGCTAAAAAAGTATCATGTGCGTATATTGGGTTAATTAAACCATTATGCTCAATCAAATATATGCCGGTCACTAAAAAGCAAATTTACTGGAACCAACAAGTAGCGAGATTGTTACTAAATGCGAGTAGACAAGACATACTAATGGTTCACGTGAATTGTCTATTTTTTTAATTCATAGAAGAGCTACATATCTTTACACTAAGAAGGAAAAAAGATTGATGACCGAGATATAACGCAACTTGTCCTAGTACATTAGGACAGACGCTGGTAGCCGTTATAGCAGATTCATTATACACCCCACGAAGGCTACCAAAGACAAACATTACATTCCTGTTAAGCTCTACTCCAAAGGTTTAAATTTTTTATGAATAAAATGTGATATTAAGGTTTTCACAATTATATACGAAAGAAAAAAATACAGACAACTCTCTTTTCTAGTTTTTTGTTATTTGAACAAAATTGGAATCCACAGTCGGGCTGAAACTGAAACGACACCAACTCAGCAAGTCTGAAAAAGTTGCTTTCCAGTAGACCAAAAACCCATGTTCACCTATCAAAAAAAAAAAAAAAAAAAAAAAAACACCATGTTCGCGGCCGCCACACGCCCTCTATATAAACCCTGCCCACCCCCTCCGCCATTGCCCATTTCCCCCACTTGGCATCCCCCTTCCTTCATTCATCACACTCTGCTACTTGTATCTCCTTCAAGTCCAGATCGCGCGGTCAAGCTTGCTAGTAGGTGTTTGCGATCGTGCCCAGCATATGGAGCAGAGGAACCTGTTCGTGTCGGCCCTGAGCGTCGGCGTCGGCGTGGGTCTGGGGCTCGCGTCGGCGAGGTGGGCGGCGCCGACGAACGGAGACGGCGGCGGAGGTGGCGCAGGAGTGGGCGTCGCGGAGTTGGAGGCGGAGCTGCGGCGGCTGGTGGTTGACGGACGCGAGAGCGAGGTCACCTTCGACGACTTCAATTACTACCTCAGGTAATAATTACAGAGCTTGGTTGGTGGGATTCGAGGGGGATCCGATTGGCTCCACCGATACTGCGATCCGATTTGGAAAGTTGAGAGCGATCGATTGGGTAGGGTTCCACGCTTCTGAATTCGATGGTCTCGCTCTTCGATCACTCGATGGACTCTGCTCTTTTAGAATTTGTGAGCGCTTCGCGATTTCAGTCAAGTCTTTTCTTTCTTTTTCTTTCACCGAAAGATGAGTTAACTCTTTTTTTCCAACGCCGGCACGATCAGGAATCAGGATGCGTGTTTTAGAAAAAAAGCAAGAGAGATTTCTTGATTCACACAAATCGTAGCATTTAATGTTTCTTTGTTATTTTCTTCCGAACTGCTACTACTCTGTTTATTTACTTTCTAGTCATGTTCAGTTCAGTCACGACTTTACCATGTCACTGACCTGATCAAAATGGTGCCTGGCCATTTCGCAGCGAGCAGACGAAGGAAGTGCTCATCAGCGCAGCATTCGTCCACCTCAAGAATGCGGAATTATCCAAGCACATCAGGAACCTCGCCGCCGCAAGCCGCGCCATACTGCTCTCCGGACCCACAGGTGACTCTCCGCCGCAAAAATCGCTTTCTTGGTGATCAACTAGCCAGTGGTGTCCTGTTGCTTGTGTTGTTGACTACTTGTCTTGTGCTTGTGCAGAGCGTTACCTGCAGTTCCTCGCGAGGGCTCTGTCCCACTACTTCAAGGCGCGGCTGCTAATCCTTGACGTCACCGACTTCTCGCTTCGGGTCAGAAAGAGACTTCTACCACATTTTAATTTTGACTTTGTGGTTGGCGTGTTTGTTTCTTATACTCTTTCGTTGCTGCATCATTCTGCAGATTCAAAGCAAATATGGGGGCTCGATCAGCAAAGCTGCGGTAAGTAACTGTGTCCAATTGTTTTTTTCTTTGAACAAATTGTGAAAACAAGGTTCCTGAATGTTTTTTTTTTTTTTTCATTTCACCAAGCTGGTCCTGTTTGGTCATCCTCATGTGCAGTGTTTTACTAAATTCAATGTCAGAGACCATTGCAATAGTACAGATTTTCATGCATAAAGAACTTGTAACATCTTCTTTTACCTAATAAATCAAACAGCACTCGTGACATCTGGTATTTTTTGCCAACTGATATTGATGGATTTGTTGTTTAACTTGCTCCTGCAGGTACAGACTCAGTCGAAAGCTGAGACCACATTTGGGAGGGTGTCTGATCTCATTGGTTCTTTTATGACATTTCCTAAAAAGGATGAGCCGAGAGGTACAACATATTTCTTTGCTAGAGTGTTTTTTTATTTCTTTTAGCAAAGGGCAATTTGAATAGTATGTAATTCTAGATGAAAACTTCGTGTGATGTGCACTATGATCCTATCACTTTTTGTCCAAGCTTTCGTGAATTGATTTTTTTTTTTTTTATCCTTGGTTCTGTTGTGCAGAGTTATTGCATCGGCAGACTAGCAATGCGGATGCGCGGGCAAGGTAATACTGTGCTGCTTATAGAAGAAAAAAATTGAGATGAACAATATTCAGGTTTTCAGCTTTCAGCTTTGCTCATCCGTCTTTGCTTTTCTTCAGAGGCTCTGAAAGTTCTAGCTGCACACCTTCACTTCGGAAAAATGCTTCTGTATCATCTGACATTAGTGATCTCGCCTCACAATGCTCTGGACCTTCAGGTTAACTTTTTTGTTCAGTTGATCTTTCTTTATTTTCTTTCAGTCATTTTGATGTCATATATGTGCAGACTTTAGTGTAGACAGCTCCTAGATCACACTTACTATTCTCCAACAGTATCAGACTGCGCAGCTAGCATCTGCATTTTCCGGTAAACTTGTGTTCATGTGTCGATATTAGTTCTGGCATATAAATGGACTTTTGATGTTTTTGTATCACAAAACTCATCTACATTAGACATGTGCTAGAGTAGAACTAGAGAATGAAATCCCATAGAAGTTTATTACAGCTCTTTATTTGCCTCGTGATCCAAATTTCAGTGAGGCGAACAGCCAGCTGGTGCTTCGACGAGAAATTTCTGATACAGTCACTCTACAGGGTGAGTATACTTCTTGACTGAAGCTGGTTCACTCTTTGTAGGTATAATCTACTTACCTGACATCCACCTTTTCAGGTCCTGATTTCTGTTGCTGAAAACGATCCAATCATTCTCTACATAAGGGATGTCGACCATTTCCTTCAAAGGTCACAAAGGACTTATTCAATGTTTCAGAAAATGTTGGGAAAGTTATCTGGTCAAGTGTTGGTACTCGGTTCTCGACTACTCGACTCTGACCATCATAACGGAGAAGTGGATGAGAGAATTTGTTCCCTGTTTCCATATCATGTTGAAATCAAAGCTCCTGAGGACGAGGCCCATCTTGATGATTGGAAAATCCAAATGGAACATGACATGAAGATCATCCAGATTCGAGATAATAGGAACCACATCATGGAGATACTCTCAGCAAATGACCTGGACTGTGATGATTTGAGCTCAATCTGCGAAGCAGATACTATGGTTCTCAGCAATTACATTGAGGAGATAATTGTGTCAGCAGTATCTTACCACTTAATTCACACCAAGGATCCTGAATACAAAAATGGGAAGCTCATTTTATCTTCTAAAAGGTGTGATCAGAGATCTGGATTTGCATTGACAATTACCACTGATCCTGAATTTGTATATGGCTATTTCAGAATAAGCTTTTATTTTGATTTCCATGACAAAAATTACTTTGCAGTTTATCCCATGGATTGGGCATTTTCCAAGGTGGCCACGGTGGGAAAGACACTTTGAAATTGGAAGCGAATGATGAATCAAAGGTACGCAACTGTCATGTGCAGTTCTCTAAACTATGGTACTGATGTACTATGGACGCTAACTTCAACATAATGGTGTCTAAGGGTGGTGTGAAAGGAGCTACTGGATCCAAGAAAACTGAAACAGAAAAATCGGCCACAGTTCCTGTAAAAGATGGCGATGGTCCATTGCCACCACCAAAACCAGTAAGTCCCAAAGCCATTTCTAAAACAACTCGAGTAGTTTGATACAGAACCATCATTGAGAATTTTGTTGAGTTTTATTTGCCGAGCAGGAAATTCCAGACAACGAGTTTGAGAAGCGCATCAGACCAGAGGTCATACCAGCTAGTGAAATAGGAGTGACATTCGATGATATTGGAGCTCTAGATGATATCAAAGAGTCACTTCAGGAGCTGGTTATGCTTCCCCTTCGGCGGCCCGATCTTTTCAAAGGAGGACTTCTCAAGCCCTGCCGAGGAATTTTACTATTTGGACCACCTGGAACCGGAAAGACAATGCTTGCTAAGGCTATAGCAAATGACGCCGGTGCCAGTTTCATCAATGTGTCAATGTCCACCATCACGTCGAAATGGTTTGGGGAGGATGAGAAAAATGTCCGGGCATTGTTTAGTTTGGCTGCTAAGGTCGCTCCTACAATTATTTTTGTGGATGAGGTAGACAGTATGTTAGGACAGCGTGCCAGATGTGGCGAACATGAGGCAATGCGGAAGATCAAGAATGAGTTCATGAGTCACTGGGATGGTATCTTGTCAAAGTCAGGTGAAAGAATTCTTGTCCTAGCTGCAACAAATAGACCGTTTGACCTAGATGAAGCCATCATCAGGAGATTTGAACGCAGGTCAGTTCGAATGTCATCTTCTTGGGGCAGAATTGATTCAGACGTAGTCTGAACTTAGATATTCGATTCTATTTGTTTTGAACTTGTTTGTTATGCCGAGCAGGATCATGGTTGGGCTTCCAACTCTAGAGAGCAGAGAACTGATTTTGCGGACGTTGCTGTCAAAGGAGAAAGTAGAAGAAAATATTGATTTCAAGGAGCTTGCAACCATGACGGAAGGTTACAGCGGCAGCGATCTTAAGGTCACTAGGCTGCTTCAAATCCAAGTGACTGTAAGTTATCTCATTTTAGTACTTGGCTAAATCACTGAAATCTGTTTTGCCTTTTCGTGCCAGAATCTATGTGTTACAGCTGCATACCGTCCTGTTAGGGAGCTCCTGAAGAAAGAACGAGAAAAGGAGCTGGTAAGAGTCTATATTTGCAATTCTGAAGTTGGTTTAACTGAAGATTGATGGCTTAATACTAACCATGTATATAGATGCTAGGAAAATTAGAAAGAAAAAAAAATCATCATCTGCTGCTCTTGTAATATTTGTTCAATGAAAATTCCTCAGGAAAGAAGGGCAAAAGAGGCAAAAGAGAAGACAGCTACTGCAGAGAATTCAGAAACTCCAGAGAATAGCAAGGAGAAATCTGAAAACAAAGAACAAGATTCAGAAGGCAAGACGAACAGCTCTGAGGCGAAGGCTGAAGATGCCAAGGAAGTGACCATCAACCTTAGGCCACTGATAATGGAAGACTTGAGACAGGCAAAGAACCAAGTGAGTCACTGCCCCTTAATTTGCAATTTGGATTGCTATATGAATCAAACAGACTTATCACTCAACCATCGTCCCTGTTGATGCAGGTTGCAGCAAGCTTCGCGGCAGAGGGCGCTGTGATGAATGAGCTAAAGCAATGGAATGAACTCTTCGGTGAAGGGGGCTCCCGGAAGAAACAACAGTTAACATACTTCTTATAAAGGAAATGTGCCTGAATTAAGGAGAGGATAGTCAAGGAGTAGAGCAGGATCTCTTAATTTCAAGATCAAAATGCTCAGGTCTTCTGTTATGGCTGGTTGCCAGGTTCCATGTGGTAGTGATTAAGTAGGACAGATATGTACAATTCTTTTACATGTAGTATATGTGCATCTCCATTCTAGATTGTAATTTCCTTCGTTTGTTTACGCTGTACGTAATTGGATTGAACAGCTTAGTCAAGTATAGTCAGTATTGTTCATGTCATGTCATTCTGTTACTGTTACATTCATCCTCCTCAGTAGCATGGAGACTGTTCAGCAGAATCTCTTAATTTCAAACTCAATATGTTCTGTTATGGCTGGTTGCCAGGTTCCATGAGGTAGTAGTTAAGTAGAACAGATTGTGTACAGCTTTTTTACATGTATTATATGTGCATCTCTACTCTAGATTGTAATTTCCTAGTATGTAATTGGTAAATGAATTAAAAACTATTCATGTCGAAGTCATTGTGTTCCCTGTTACAGACATATTCCTCAGACACATTGAGACTAATCAGCGGAAAAAGAATGGTGCACCGTCTGCATCCATGGAACATGAGGAAAAATAGCAAATATTTTTTCAAAAAACAATATCGCAAATGGTACTACCATCTCACAAAACACGGAAGTTGAGCGAGAGTTTGGAAACCAGGTTGCTTCTTCTCTCCGAAGGCAAACTTGGAAGATACAGCACAGGCAAAGAGCTGTCCATCCATAGGTCCCTCGTAAACACATTTCACCAAAGCAAACTCCAAACTCTGTATGGAGTACAATTCAGCAGTAGCTTGGAGACTGATCAGTAGAAAAAGAATGTTACAATTCATGTTATTCATTCTGTTAGCATTGCTTCAGCAGAAGCTCTTAACTTCAAGCTCAATATGTTCTGTTAGGATATATTATGTACAATTCTTTTACATGTATTATATGTGCATCTCCATTCGATTGTAATTTCCTTTGTACGTAATTGGATCGAACAGCTCAATTTAGTGTATAAGTATGATTTTTTTATATAGATGAATCAAGTATAGTTCATGTCATAGTCATTTTGTTCCTGTCACATTCATCTTCCTCAGTCGCATTGAAACTGTTCAGCAGAAAAAAGAGGTAAACATCTGCATTCAAAGACATTGAGAAAACCAGACCAAATGTATTTATTTGGAAAAGCAATGTCGCAAATGGTACTACCATCTCACAAAACACAGTAGTTGTGCAAGAGAGTTTGGAGACCATGTTGCTTCTTCTCTCCGAAGGCAAACTTGGACGATACAGCACAGGCAAAGAGCTGTCCATCCATAGGTCCCTCGTTCACACATTACAGTATAGCAAAACTTGAGTTTTCAGATGTAGCCGTGTAAACAGATGTAATGGAACCAAAAGACCAATCACACATCCACGAATCACGGATCTTCTCGTTTCTTTTCGAAGATTATGGTTGTTAGGGAGGTCTCGACGCTGGAGATAACACCTCTCTGCTGGGATCTTCGACAAAACCAAGACAATTTTCGGAAAAAATGTGGCAGACAAATCCCGACGTCGCAAAACAGTATGTACTGTCAAGCGCGAATTTGGGACTCGCTTGCAGATCGTGTTCGAGGGGTAAAACTGGACGATACCGCACAAAGGAAAGCAGTGCATCCCCAGGTCCCTCGTTCTTAGTTAATAGAGACAGCGCAAATCAATGTACTAGAAGAAAATCAGATGAGGATTTTTCGAGGAAACTAAAACTTTGAAGAGGATCGAGAAACACACCAAGCAGATAGAAGGGATGCTCAGCGAATACGAACCGAAGGTAAAGGTAAACATCATGTCACCATTGGAAGTGAACATCAAGCTATATACACTCTTCATTGCACCCTAATAAACAAGAAAAAAAACACACAGATAAACAGAAAAGATAAAGCACGAATGCGAGCAGAGGAAAATGATCAAGAGTCGAAGAACGGCGGCGGCGGCGGAGGCGCAGGTAGTTCTAGGTTTAGGAGCCGGGTGGTATATATAGAAGTTGGAGTACAACCAGATTGTTGGATTCTAACGGGCCGCATCCGTCAAAAGGCCCACTTTGGGTTTGACCCACACGCGCAAGCCCAACTTTCCTAGAGACCTGTTTCCGCTGGATGAGGCCCAAGGCTACTGAACAAATAAAACCTCGCCGCAGGGAAAGACTTGTAGCATCGAAAGACAGAGATCAGTTCATCGATCTCCAGGACGGTTCCTCAGAAAATGAAAAAATTCATCTCTAGTACCATCACATTTTCCAAGCAAAAACACGGCACGCGCGAAGCAGAGCTAGAAGTGGTCTAGTAGTAGATGGCGCAATGAACGTTTCTCTTCTTCCTGATGGTGAGTGGTGAGTGGTGACTGACTGTGACTGGACGGAACAGATCAGAAGAGAGGAGGGAGCGCGATTAGACGGATCACTAAAAGAAAGCTGTTCGCCATCCATTACGACCTACGACTTCGTTTCCTTTTATCGATCAGCGCACTGGTAGTGCTACTGCTAGCAGATATAGGTCGGCATGATCAGCCAGGAAAAATCGAGAGCATGGAAAAAGCCCGTCGGCGTTTCAGGCGCCGGTCACCTCACCTCGCTTCAGGCGCTTTTTATTTCCTCTCGTGAGCGGTGTGTGCCAGCCGTTTCCTTTTTTTCACTAAAAAAAATGTCAGCCATTTCATGAATATAGGCTAGCTGGAGGGTTTTTTTTTTTGAAGAAAAAGCTACTCTAGAGCTTTTTTTATATATATATTTCTGAAGATCACATTTTCGTTTAGGGAATCAAGAAGCGTTTAATTGACGCCGACGAATAGATACGCTGGTCAGAAGGAAACGTTGTTTGAACACAGAGCCGAAGCTTTTGGTTGTTTCCGCCAAACTTTGTTGCCCCTTTGCCTAACTCACCCACTGACAACCATTTTAGATCGATCAGACTTTGCTTCCTTCTTTGCCTTTACAAAACACTATGATTAGCAAGTTCCCGGCTTCGATTTGCCAAGCCGACTTAAGTCAAATCTTTCAGTTACGTTTGCACTCCACTCGTACTATTAATTAGGTGAGAGGAGAGAGCCTAAATTAAGAGTACATCCAAATTCAAAAGCAGCTGGCTGTTATTATGCAGCAGGGTCAAGGTGTGGATACAGTACCGTGGATCCAGGCAATTATCCCAAGGCCTTGAGCTAACTCAAGTCACGGGGGCGCTTGTCATCATCACATCACTGGTTTCTGAATCAGTAGACGACCAAGAACAAATAATTACTGGTGTGTACCGACTAGTAGTATTTCGCGCGAAGTCGTGGATTTGTGTCACCATATATATTTTTTAGAACTTATTGGGTCACCATATATAGAACCATAGAGGCGATTCTGTTGCGTTTCTGTGTCTTCTTGTAGATGGTCACGCAACCAGAGGTTGGACGGGACTGAAATCAAGTGCCGGTAATCGCGTGTGTACCATCCTGGCTGAGATTTATGCTGGATTAGAAGAAATCATAGAGACTTGAGTGGAGAAGGAGATGTGTCCGTTATGTTCGATGCTTGTCCCAAATTAACTTCCTTTGTACCACTAGTACACAATACACCAATCGCATAGTACAATGGGTTTGAAATTCCGAATAATTTGTTTCTTCTCATTCTCCATTTGAGGGAACGTCGTTGGCTACTCTACTGGCTGCACTGCAACTAGTATTGCTCTACAAAAAAAAAAAAAAGGATTTATACCTGAAACTGATACCTGCCTGGTTCGGTTTCGTGTGGTCGTACGTGACTCTCTCTTGGTACAGTTTGCAGGATTGTAAATGATAACGAGGCACTTAAATGTGTGTACCATACGATACCGAACACTGATCGTATGCCGGAATGAAAAACGAAGAAAGAGACGTCATGAGTGGCGGTCAAATGTTTGTACTGTCAGGCTGATCATGTTTCTGAAACTCACCAACCCAAGAGCTTTTTTCTCCGTCTGCCCCCACAATCTTCAACAACTGCAGAGTACACATTTTTTTCTTCGAGGAGAGAGAGAAACTTGTGGATGTTTGCACCGTTATGTCCATCGTGTCAGAACGAACCTGGGTCCTGGCATCCTGCCACTGAAGAATGTGTGAAGGCCTTGTACTAGGTAATCTGGTGTTTGTTTGACTGGGGACATATAATTGCAGTAGTACTGACCGAAAGACTAGACCTGGAAGTCTGGAACAGAATGGGAGGAGGAGGAGATGAGTGAAACAAGGAAAAAATGAAAAGGCTGTAAAAGCGGGAGTTGGATGCATCAAGTGTGATGCAGGTAGGCAGGCAGGCTCTGTAAAATCTGCATCTGTGTATCATTCCATTCGCTGCACTGCACTGAAACCAACCATTGTGGAGTCTTCACTCGATTAGTAAAAACGCAACTGAGCCGTCTAGTTTCGCGCTTCGCTTCCTTCCTTGTTTCGAACCAGTTTAAAAGGCGCGTCCACCTCCACTCCACCCAGCAGTCACCAACAAGTCCCCGTCACGGCACACCCAGTCTCGCCGCTCCTCCCTTCATGCAGATGCAGGTCCTCCGTCTTCTCGCCGTGTCGACCATCACGGCGGCGCATTCCGATGAGGCCAGCGATCAGGTAGAGGAGGAGGAAGAAGACGAGGGACCCTTCTTCGACCTCGACTTGGCCTCCTCCTCCTCCTCCTCGAGCTCCTCGAGCTCCGACGAGTCCTGCTGCTCCGAGCTCCTCGACGATTTCATCATCTCACTCCACCGCAGCCGCTCCGCGTCTCCCTCTTACCAACACCAACACCAACACCAAGGCCGGCCAGGGCCAGCGCAGCCGCCGCCGCTCGGATTATTCTGCGCGTCGGAGCCAAGCACCAAACTGCTTCAGCCGCGGCGCAGCATGACGTCCAATAATCTGCGGACGCTGAGCTTCGGCGGCCGCCCGAGCTTCGCCAGCAGCACCCGCTCATTGAAGCTCTTCATGGAGTTGGAGTTGGAGTTGGAGTCCCCCGTCGACGAGAACGACGACGATGAGGACCATTCGGTCTCGCAGACCACCAACATCAAGTCCGGTGCCGTCATCATCTGGAGGTACCTCACCAGCATCTCCAGGCGCCTCCGCAGGACCGTGCGTCCTTTGCCTCGACCCGCCGCCGCCGGCGACGCAATCCACCGCCGCCCCCTGCGGAAGAGCCGCTCGCCGTCGGCCGCCGTCATCACGCTCCAACCGTCGTCCCGCCGCGACGACTCGCTCGTCGAGAAGCAGGACGGCATCGCCAGCGCCATCGCGCACTGCAAGGAGTCATTCCGACGAGGTACTGTAATTATTAAGGATGACCTGACCTTCTCTCTCTCTCTCTTTTCCCCCCTTTCCTCCAACAAAAACTTTGTTGTCACAGTCACTACAGATAATAATTAAGCACTTGTTCTAGTTATAGATTACTACTAACACTTTGCATCTGTTCATTGTGCAGCGTCGCTGTCAGAGTTTGACTCGTCTCTGTTACGCTCACGGAGTGATCCTGGGAAATGTTGACGGAAGCTTCACCATCATAGCTCCAACCAAAGTCGACGGAAGCTCCCTTGTCTTGTCACCCCCGTGCCTGGAAATGGAGACGAAATTCACCGAGAACAATTAAAGTCCAGTCAACAACATGCGGCCGCTATATTGCTAGATAGAGAAGAGAGATCTTTCATCTCTTTTTGTTCATGTGTGTGTGTTTCACGGCCTCTGATTTACTAGATTATTAAGGTTTTTCCTCTGTTGCAACCGTGGGAAAAGAGCTCTTTTTAGGCTTTCTTTACCCCCCATGTCCATGTCCATCTAGTACAAGCGTGGATTTCTTTTGCCGGGTTTTTTTTACCCTTTTTTGTGAGTTTGTGTGCTCTTTTTCATCATTTCCTTGCTAGTTTCCTTCTTTGTACAAGTGACTTGTAACACGACTTTGTAAATTTTGGTCTTTCAACTTTGGCCTTTTTTCAGCATTGAGTGAACTCTTTTATAGGCTCACAAACAAAAAACAAGAATTGTGTCAAATCTTTCTGCATTCTGCTAGCTGAGCCTACTAGGTACCTTAATCACCGGGTTCTCATCAGTTCATCTCATGTCATGGCTTTTCTGCAAAGCTGAGGAGGGGAGGCAACCAACAACTCATGCATATGAAGAAGAAGAAGAAGAAGAAAGCTGATGGGGGCCCTTTCATGGCGTCGGGCCATGATGACGGCGAGAGGAAAAGCTCGTACGATGGGGGTGACGAGGAGAAGACAAAGATCTGTGCGTGATTCTGAGAGCGCCTCGGAAACCGCGTGCACCTATTTCTTTTCTCTCTCTCGTGCTAGTATGCTCCTCATCTGAAGAGGAGAGAGAGGATCTGTGTGAGGCCGGCAGCGGCGTCAGCCTTTGCTTTTGTCACTGCTCCGTGACTTCCTCCGCCTTCGTCGCTGCTGCGTGGGTCCCTTTCGTTTACCTCTCCTCCCAGTCTCCCTCCTCCCTGCTTTTGCTTTGCACCCAACAAAGCTTTGACGAACGCCACGGAAAGAAGCCTTTGTTTACTCTCTCTCACCTTTCACCTTTGTTTCCTCTCGCTTTGCTTTTGTTTAGTACAGTTGTACCTCGGCCTAGATTAATTCTGCCGGTAAGACAATGCGTATAAGCAAAATTAAGCTACTGCCTCGCGGTCAGCATCGTCAATATTCTTCACCCCAAGTAGGGTTTGATTGCGATTACAGCGCACAGTCATTTTGTGATGGAAAAATGGGCCAACGCTGCTGCTGGTGAGTACTAGTACTAGTGGTCACTGATGGATGATGGTCATGGTCAGTCAGGTAACCCGGTACAAACGATCATTGCTTGCATGTCTTCTGGATGGAGTGGAGCACCCTAGGCTGCTTCGTCAGTTTTTTCCCTTTTACCGATGACAAAACTGCATTCTTCTGCGGAAGCTTGCGAGGGCAATCATGCTCAACTATAGTGCAACGAGGGTCCCCTTTGGTCTCCTCTTCCTCTTCCTCTTCCTCCTGGAGAGAGACTCTCTGAAAAGCAGAGCAGTACTTCTTCAGTTATCAGATTGGTCCAAGAAGTAGGGGTTTTTTGGGGGTCCAAGAAGTAGCATTGGACTGTAAAATAAAAATGACTTGATTCGAAATTCTGTTGTACGTACAGTACAACAACACAGACAGAGACAGAGAATTAGTGGTTTCGACAGCCGCAGGGGAAGATCAGAGCAACCGGAAAACCAAGTCTCTCGCCGGCAGAGCAGAGTTGCGCTTCGAAGCACTGCTCAATTGGATAGGAGTAGCTTATTCCTGACACCGGCTGAACGACACGGTAGGTGTCGTAGGCATAAAAACCCAGCAAACTGTTTGCAAAACCGCAAGCAGTCTCCTGGATCCTTTGTTTTTCTTGTGTTAACTTGGAGGGCTCGCAGGTGCATGAACCATGGTCCATAAGGTGAGATGAGAAAGAGGCAGATCACGAGGTGATTAGAGGATCTAATCTCCCCGCGGCCGAGAGATTGTTCCAACATCTTCGAGTTCCAGTTCATGAACCCGTTGGTACATGCATTGCATTGGATACTCCTTCCAAAGTCAGCAACAACGCATGTCCACAGCTTCCACGTGCAGTGCAACGCAACAGGGCATTTTTTTTCGGTTTCCTGCCTTTATATCCCCACGAAACCAAAAACAGAACAAAAACAAAGTTTTTTTCTCGCTGTTTTTGCTTTGCTCTTTCCCAAAGCGCATTGTTATTTCACGATGAGTTTATCCTTTCTCAGTGGACAAAGGCAGCATGCACTGGTTGCAGCTCTCTCGCTCATCTTTTGATCTGGGAGCGTGCTACAGTAAACAGTGGAGCAACCTTTAATGTGACTCCTGAGATGGCGATCATCAGGGTCAACTGCTCCACTTGCAGAGCTGCAAGCAGCTCCACAAAGTTCGTCTCATCAGTTGACTCTGCGACGACGTTCTCCGTCATTCGTGGGTTGCTTGATGAATCGTATTCTAGTGTGGTGCATGGATAATCATGTCGGTGCAGTTGCGTGTCGGGATCCCACACAATTATTTGGAAATTCATTTGGATACGCTTGTGGATCTGGTGCGAGATTCATCTTGTTCCCCCACGTGCTGATCACGGTCCAAGGCATAACTAATCTTGATTGTTTGAAGGAGGATTTCGTAGTAGTTACTCACCCAGACTCAGCAGCTAGTTAGATTACACAAGGACTGGAACAGTTGTTATGGTACAAGACGAAGCAAGAGGAGAGAAATAGCTAGAATTCTGCGAACAAAGGGGGGACAAGGGAGAGAGAGCGACGGACGACTGGTTATATCCAAGCCGCCGCCACAGCTAACTACGCCGGTCATCGCCGGTAAAGAGAGAGAGAGAGAGAGAGAAATGGCAAGACCAATACCGGCACCAAAACACACACACACACACACAAAGAAAGAACAAGAGCACTACTCGTTACTAGTACATGACTTGGCAGAGTCAACGAGCAAAGTCTGCGACGCAGGACGGTGATCCGGCGACGACGACATCAGCGGAGACGCGCAGCGCGACGCGGCACCGCATGGCGACGCGCACGGTGCGGCGGCCGTAGAGCCCGCCGAGCACGCTGATCCTTCCGTCGACGGCGGTGCGGCTGGCGAGCCTGACCTCGCCGCTGCCGAAGAGCACCTCGCCGACGACGGCGGGGCCCACCCTGTCGACGAAGACGTCGAGGTCGGCGGCGACGCGGCTCTCCCCTCGCGCGGGGACCTCCCCCGGCGGCGCGCGGCCGACGCCGACGTAGCCCGGGACGCCGTCGACGAAGATCCGCGTCGCGCTGGGGCCGAACCGCATCGACTCGTAGTTCGGGTTGCGGATCGCGATCGTCCCCGCCAGCGTCACGTTGATCCGCAGCGACTTGGCGGCGTCCAAGTGCACGTTGAACCACTTCACCGTCACGGATTCCATGAATAGCGTTGGGTCACGCACCTTCAGTATCGTCAGTGATAGCACTAGCATCACCAACGCCGCCGCCGCGCCGACCATGGCGACAACACAGCAACAAGTCCTCCACCGCACCAACCTGCTGCACCTCTTCTTCTCTGATTCTGCCGGCGGTGGAGCGCCGCCATGGCCTGTCTCGATGCTCCCGTAACCGGCTTTGGCTTTGGCCTTGTTGCCTTTGCCGACATCAGAGACGACCAAAGAGGGTGGGGAACCTTTCTGCTTCGCATCGGCCATGAGTTTCTTGCTGGCTGAGGAAGACAACACGGCATTGGTTTCTCCTCCCTCTGGCTAATCCTTTCCTTGCTGACCCAGAGAGAGAGAGAGAGAGCAGCAGCAGCAGTTGGAGGTTGGGAGAGGTTTAAGACGGGTTGCTCTCCAACACGGTCACCCTGCTCTGCAACGATGGAACATTTGGCGCCAAACTTTGGTGGTGGTTGGGGAGTTGGACGTCGCCATCCACCCAAGGCTATTTCCATCCGCGCAAATTCAATTCGGTCAGACAACTTGCTCTGCTGCTGCTCTCCTCACTCCTCTGTCCCTGCACGAAACGGATTCGGCTCCTCTGCCCTGATTTGCAACGCACTTTTTTGTCGACTGATCATGGTGTATTCGTTTTCTAACGTCTATCTTTTAGTATTATTATATCAATCTTTTGAACATTAAATATAGTAATTAAATATAAAATTAATTATACAGTTGGATGTTAATTTGCAAAATAAATCTATTAAGTTTAATTAAATTATTATTAGAAGATGTTAAACTATTTTTTTTCTTGTCTTTTTCTAAGCCTACTAGTGTTATATTCTTCAATGAGTGAGAAAATGGAATCACTATTGGTATTTTAAAATTAGTTGACCATGTTAGTATAATCTTAGTGTAAAAAAATCTAAATTTATTTTATCTACGTAGTTTATTGAAAGAGTGAAGGGGAGGGAGGGTATGTCCCTTAATTGAGCTGAAATGATGACTTAGGACGAAGTCTTCGAGTTCAACAATTACGATGAGTGATAATGACATGTAAGTTAGAGCTCATATCAAAAACTTTTGTGGGACATCCTCGGTAAGTTTTGTGTTCAAACTTTATCACTTGTCACCAAAGAGATTATTCAAATAGTAAATTCATTTGAATGGTCAAGACTTTTGGTGTTGAACCAATACCAGTGTCTTTAAAAATATTATGACTTTCACAAACTACGCAAGAAAATTACACAAGACCAAGACGCCAATATGTCAATTGAATATTTTGGTTCCGTACCACTACAGTAAAGTGAGCTACCTAGATAGCGGAAACGATAACTAACATCTATATAATGTAGTTCAATTTAGAGCAAGTGTGACTTAAGGGTTTAATTTAGAGCAACTATGACTCAAGGGAACAAACACCCCTATATTGAATTATTATGTTTTTTAAGAAAATAGAATAGTTTTTTTGCCTATGCAAGTTCATATACAAACGTAAAATTCTTTTAAAATGAGTCTGTATTATACTATAATATTGTCCATGCACGATCACTGACATATACTTTAGATTAGTTCGATATGCTTGACTTAGTAGAAGATCAATAAGTAAGAGACATCAAGTTTATGTTGGTTCAGCCATCCCCAAAGATAATAGTCTTACGTTCACTTGTGTTTGTATTATCGAGTAGACGATATTTGTCTCATGTGAGGTCTTGTGCGATGTGTCATCAATATGGCTATTTTCTCTCCATGGGGAGGATGTTTATATTTATATGAGGTTGTTACTCTTTGTACAAGTTGAAATAAGATCCAGCTAATCTAAGAAAATAGTATCTAATATCTCTCGTCGGCGAAGTATATGTTCGATATCTCAAAATTTATGACTACGACTAATATAAATATGTTGTACTACCAATTCTTCAAAGCATAAACCTGATAATATTTTGGATGTAAGCTTTAGGACTCTTTGGGCGAACTTAAGTATGGGCTGTCCAATGAAGCATCATTGTAGCATGGATCAGTACATTCGGCCCATCTTAGCTCCATCCTTTTTCCGAATTTTGTGCTTTTGAGTTTTGTGACGTCCACAGCATGGTGGGGGCAAGGTATTAATGTCACAAGAGAAGATACTCTCTCTAGATTTAAATTATTAACACAGCTTACTTTTTTAATTTTATTTGACCATTTGTCTTATTTAATAAATTTAAAAAATTATCAAATATAATATTATAATTTGTTTTATTATTAAAAAAAGTTCTATCTTATTTTATAACTTTTAATATTTGAATAAATATTTTGAATAAAATAAATAATAAACATAGTTAAAAAAATTAACTATATTAACAATTAAAATTCGGAGGGATACATGGTCTGCGCTTCCGTAGAAAGCAGAAGAAAAAGAAAATCGTTAGTATGTTAGAAAAGAATAGGAAAAATAAAGGAATTCGTCGGCGTGGTGGCGGCGAGATGCGATCGGCACCTGCAGGGTGGTGATAAGAACCACGCGAGATGCTGATTCACCACCGCCCGTTCTGGGGAATCGCGCCGCGTGGGGTCTGACGTCGAAGCTTCTCTTTCGGTTTTTATCAAGTTCCCCTTGCCGCGCATCCAATTTACGCGCAAAGGACACACGCAATCCCAATTGACCTTGATACTAGTAGTACAGAGTGGTGCACCGACGCAGAATTTCGTAAAGTTTCACGTACAGCAGCGGCAACCACGCGGCTCCTCACGTGGTGCCCACTCCACTTCCTAGACGCGTCCGTCTTCTCCTCCGGCTGGGGCTGCCTATAAACTTCCCTCTCTCAATAGATATTTCCATTTCCATTCCTGCACCAGCAAGATCACCATCCCAAAGACGAAAAGAGAGAGAGAGAGAGAGAGAGAGAGAGAGAGAGAGAGAGAGAAGGAAAATCTGTGAGGATGGCGTCCAACACCGAGGGTGAGGGCGGCGAGGGGAAGCAGAAGCAGAGCCTGATGGACAAGGCGAAGAACTTCGTGGCGGAGAAGATCGCGCACATCCCGAAGCCGGAGGCGTCGCTGGACAGCGTGAGCTTCAAGAGCATGAGCCGGGAGTGCATCACCCTGCACAGCAACGTCAACGTGAGCAACCCATACGACCACCGCCTCCCCATCTGCGAGGTCTCCTACAAGCTCAAGTGCGCAGGCAAGGTCGTCGCCTCCGGCACCCTACCCGATCCGGGATGGATCAACGCCGGCGGAGACACCAAGCTCGAGATCCCGGCCAAGGTGCCCTACGACTTCCTCATCTCCGTCATCAAGGACGTCGGACGCGACTGGGACGTCGACTACGTCCTCGAGGTCGGACTCACCATCGACCTCCCCATCGTCGGCAACTTCACCATCCCGCTATCCACCAGCGGAGAGTTCAAGCTGCCCACACTCAAGGACATGTTCTGATTGTTATTAGGAGTACTACCTTCTACGTAGTACTCGACTGTACCCTACTCCCTACTGCTTCTGCTTGCAAATAATGGCACCTGTGCTGCTCTGTTCCTATAATAGACGCCTGGATTTTTCAGGTTTCTTCAGAGATACTTCTTCTCATGATGCTTTCCCGCTGAATTATTGATGCGATCGCCTGGATACTTCTGTGAGCATTTGAGTGAGAGGAAAAAAGGGTCATCATGTATTGCGGCACTACCAAGCGAGTGGTCGATCTGCTCGGCATGGATCGTTCACACTTACAGATCAGATCATAAGGCAGACTCCCCCTCAGTATTTTCGTGCGATGCAAAGCATCACTAGTATGACGTGAAACGCACAACGTTGACTATTCAATTTTGCACTGCACAAATGTTATTTCGGACTGTTCAGTGTTAAAAATTTCCAGATTCCATCAACAAGCAGAGCTGGCTTATTATAGGCTACATACATTGAGCCCCTTCAGTCAAAGACACAACAGATTGGGTGGACGGCCCATACTAGTTTACACGGATGATGCATCCAGATTGGGCTGGCTTTCTGCTTGGCCCAAGAATAATTACGAGTTTACGACTTAGCAGTTGCCAACTGGCGAACTCTTCTGCTCTTCCGTTGGTGATAATAAAATCCTCTAACTTATCAAATGTGAAAATATTTGTTCATGTTATAAATTTGTTTCATGAATGGTAGAGTTTAAGAAAAAAATGCCCCAAAGTTCCAGAGATACACTAGCTTGAAACAAAAAGACTGAGATGTTGAAATACTAAAATACATTCTTTTTTTTTTCTTAATAAAAGCCTGTCTTCTAGTTGTCTGTTGTGTCTGTTCCAAACATCGATCCAAATCACATCTTCTAAATGACCTTATAGTATATCTCGTAGGCATGTCTTCATAGACATGAAGTCATGGACAATGACAAACAGCTCAAACACCAAGGTATTCATGCGTGTATAAATTTTTTTCTGAGTTAAGTGATGTCATCAAACAGAAAATGGTCAAATGTACACAGCATACATTTGCGTCTAGTTGCATTGCATCACAAGTGAACCTGTCTTATCGACTGGACAAGAAGAATAAACGAGACAAACTAATTTCAATCATTATCCAACAGCTCATGACACTCCAATGCGTTTTCTGCAGCACGAATGAATATATGTTGTGCGCAATCTGCTCATATGACTAGGTACCTTGATGACCTAGTTACCTATGTCCTCCAACTGCATAGTTCACCTGCTTCCAACGAGATACACACTCTCTGGAATGTGGAGTGTCCGGTGCTCTGCCGATGAGATGCACCTTAAACGTGCATAAAAATTCAACCAAAAAAAAAAAAGAGGTGTTCAGAGTGTGTGAACCAGGATTTGAACGACATATAGTCAGGAGGAGCCGTCTGCTCTTTCCCACGGCTCCACCCGACTAAATGTGAGAATCAGGATTTGTACCCTAACCGTTTGCTCTTTCCCAAGGATAAACCATAAAAACAAAAATATAGATGGAAAAACTCATATTATCGTATCATCTTCCACACTACTGGAATCGACAAGATTTTCTAGAACCGAAATACTAGGGAACGGTCCAAAATTCCCTAGGGAAAGGGTTTCCCTAAGAAATTTCCTAGGGAACGAGTTGTAGGAAAATATTTGACGGGACAGTTTTTGACGCAAGCAGCAAGGAAAGGTTGGGACCATCATTCCCTACGAAACCGAAACGGTAGGGAAACAACGCTAGTAAAAAAATAAATAAAATTGAGGTGGTAAATTACTTCCGCAAATATACTTTTTGTTGATCCTCAAAAAACTTTTACACCACTTTTGGTCAAAAAACAAATTGGCATGATCATAGATGATAGCACACACTAGTTGGCCGTATTTCAGTTGAATTTTCTCATGTATATTTTGAACTGTATGTCGACAAAAACACCACAAAGACTGGGAGCATCTAGTATTCTACATGACAACGTATCTTATGAGAATTGGCTTCTCATGAGAATGTGAGAACTTCAATTAATATGGTAGGATCCTAAATCGATGACCTGGGATAGATGTGGATTAGTTTAGCACTTAACTCCCTCTGTTAATCCCACTCTAACACTTTCTTTCCACCGCTAATCAACATAGTAGCACTTAACCCCTCCAGCCGATCGGAGCCGACGGATGGAAGCCCCCGCGATCACTGCGACGGAAGCCCCTGCGATTGTTTGAAAAGTAGACAATTACAAATGCATTTCAAGATGGTCATAGTTTTTGTTGTCATATAGTGACACTGGTGACACGACGAAACTAATGATCAAGTTTGCAGCAAGGCAGCAACTCAACTGGGCAAAACAATGTCCCCTATTTTCAAGGACGCTGCATATAGATCAAATGATGTCGTCTTAATCTCGAATATAGGACGTGACACAAGAGTCATTTTCCGTAGGGCATGCCGTCACAAACAAAGAACACATCGATAAACAACTGAAACTGAAACCGAACACACGGTCAGATGTACGTAGTATACCATGTCGTCTAGTTGCAATGCCTCACCAAGACACTAACCTCTCTCTTTTTATATAACTATACTACTACTACTCAGAAGAGAACAAGAGTGCAGGCAAGTTGCATTACGGTGAATAATATTCAAATCCGTTGTCCCCAACTAGAGCGACAGCCGGCGTCCAAGAAGAAGACCGCCCTGTTCGTCCTCGAAAGAAGAAAGGTCGACATTGTCATCAAACGGCGCCCCTAGGAGGAGATCCTCCAATGGATACTCGTCGAGCAGCGACATATCCACCGGCCACAGACCGTTGTCGTCGTCTCGATCGGCGCTGGCGCCGCCGTCGACGGTCATGGAGGACGCGTCGTCCGACTGGTTGGAGTTGGAGTGGCGGTCATCAGAAATATCATCCGGCGGCTTATTGTGTCGCGTGGTGCCGGCGAGCGAGTTGATCATGGTGGGCACGGCGTGGCAGTGGTCGGCGATGTAGGTGACGATGAGCACCCCGGGCTTCTCCGGGCTGCGCTCCACCAGCTTCCGCGCCATGCACGCCTTCAAGCTGCTGCACTTGTAGTACCCCCTGCAAATTAATTCATTCATTTTATTGGATCTATCAGCGCTTAATTATTATCAGCCACATGCAATATTAATGCCTAGCAACTGGTGGTTTGGGTAATTGCGTACCGAGGATATGGGGATCCCTTGATCGGCTTCTGGCCGTACTTGCGCCATGCCCACAAGTCCGTCGAGACGCCGCCGTCGGTCGCCGGCACCTCGCACACCACTTTCTTAAGCTGGCTCTTTTTGCTGCATGCATCAAACATTTGTTTATTTTCTTGACAGACCAACCAATATATGGATGGAATGGAAGTCTCTCTATTAGTAGTACTACGTACCTTCTTTTAGGCCTGGGAGCGCGAACGCCCGGCTTGCGTCCGGCCTGCTTCCTGGACTGCTGCCCGGACGTGGAGGCAGCAGCCGGGAAAGAGATGAGCATCTCGTGGCCATCAGAGGCCGGCGTGATCGAGATGGGCAGCTGCAGCTGGTGATGACGATGATCCAGGTTCAGGTAGTCCAGGTCGCGCAACGTGGCCGGCCGCACCGGTTGACCCACCAGAAGCTCATCAGCACTCCTCGCCTCCTCATCCTGCTTATTGTGCCGTGGCGCCGGAGCCTGACGACGAAGCTGATGATGGTCTACTGCTCCCAACAATGAGCTGCTGCTGCACGCCGCCGTGCCGCAGCTCCTCACGACTGCCTCAAGATCCCAGTCATTCGACGAGGACTCCATCATCATATACGAGATCTAGCAAATGCTTTGTATCGTCCAAGCGCAAGCTTATGGATGGTGTAGTATATATGAAAGAAGGTGGTGCTGATCTATAGCTAGGTTCATATGAATGGAGGCGTGGTTGACTTTGCATTGGCTCGAGCAATGCAAGGGGGTGTCAGCATGTGTATATATAGGCACACATCATCGGAGTAGTGTAATGGACCCAGCTATGAAAGTCAAAGTGCGCGGCTGGTGCAGCTTGCTTGCTGCGCTACAGTGCTAGTGCGGGCCACGAAAAGCGTCCCCGATTGATTGGTCAGTTCATCCAACGGATAGAAAAAAGATTGCACGCAACGCAAGCAATAATCCGTCCATCAGTGGAGCCGGCCTAATTTATCCGGTTTTCACGTGTTGTATTTATGTAGTACCACCGGCCGCAACTTAAACAGAGATGACATCTCGATCCAATTCCATCGCGATTATAGCTAGACTAGAGGTGGCACTTGTCACTTCATTACCAGCCCATCGGAGTCGTGTTGTTTTGAGCTGACTTTTCTCAATGTCAAAAGAGAGAGAAAGAGAGGGCATGTACCACGCACGGCCTGCATCGATGCTTGATCTGCCGAGGTCAGAAGAAGAACACACACACAAAAAAAAAACATGCACTACCCCTGGCAGGGTGGGCGGGATACCGAATAAACCTGGAATCATGCTTCCGAATTCGACTTATTTAGGTGCAAGCAACATCATTGGCATCCTAACAGCGAGCGTTTCCCTCTTTGGGATCTGGCACCACCATTTTGTTTTCCATTTGACTTGCCCAAATGTCAACTCAGAGAGGGAGAGAGAAGCAAAAGCTACAGCAACAGCTTGATTATATTAGCCTGCCATGACGAGCCATGACCCTCTCTTCATCGGAATCTTTGCAGCATATGCATGTGTGCTGAGCTATATATGTTGCCTTCCAACAAGTTCCAACACCAGACAGACCATGGTTGTGGCTTTTAATTTGGCTTTTGGGAGCGAGAAGCACACGCCATGGCGTCGTCGTCAGCCGCTGATTCTGCCGTGCCGCCTACTCGGATTATTGCACTGGTAGTGCGTGCGGTGGGCACCGCCTGGCGTGTTAATTGGGCTCTTCGAACTGTCTATTCTGATGTAGAAATAATTGGATTTAGCACTGCATCCATCTGTGGAGGTCGCTCGCATCTTGGATCGAGTCGACTACCTTTTCCCTGAAAAAAAAACGGCGGGGGAAACAAGTTGTCCATGAACTTCTTATTGCCGACTTAACTAAACGCGTTGCGACAATTTCTGTGATATATACTTTTTTTTTTACCAAATGTTTGTGATACTTGCGTCACGTTAAGCACGTACGTACGGAAATGACGATCGTCGTCCAGTCAAATTAAAAAATAGCATCTTTGAAGTGAAGAAAACAGTTTAGGGGACATGCTACCATTAGAGAGTTGCATTGGGTCGGATGGCTCAGTTCCATGTCCATCGGCGGAGGTCAATAATGCTCAAGGTCAAAAGAAGCAAAATTTCAAGGTGCGGTGCGGTACAAGGACCGTATGGGGCGCACGCGTGATACTACGACTTGCGTATGCCATCTGGATGGTGCAGTGCGGCTTATTCCCTCCGTTCCAAAATTATTGTCGTTATTAATTTTTTTCGCTATCTTTAATCATTTGTCTTATTTAAAAAAATTTACAAAATTTCATATATTTTCTCATGATTTGATTTATTACTAGATAAAATTTGAATATAACTTATAATATTTTATATTTGAATAAATATTTTAAATAAGACGAATGGTCACAAGTAACGAAAAAATCAATGACGACAACAATTTTGAAACGAAGGGAATAATTAGCTAGAGGCGATGGAGACGGGTGCTGCTCGTGCTGCGCGAGAATAATAAGAGTAGATGCAACTTGAATTCTTGAACCAGTATCTTCCTCTGATGATCCTTTGAAGGCGAGTGGTGCATGCGAACATTATTCAAGAGCCAGACCCAAGATCTTTTTTGTTACTTGTAAAAGAAAATCCAGCATATGTGGGTTTGCAAGCTCGGTCAACAGGACCTTCAGTTGGCTGAATTTCTGTATAAAAGAATTTGTGGCCCATATAAACTAAGTGGGCTTAACTGATATTATACTAAATGCGGACCAAATAAACCCAGACATGAGGATTTCACAATAGCAAACCGCAAGATTCTGTTTGTATCACAGGCTCTTTATTCTCAGATTGCGGACGCAATACGGGTTGAGTTAGCATACAACCTATTTAGTCTCTACACGATTATGTTAACAATGCAAATGAGTGAAGCTCGTACTAGCAGTAACTTATCCTCTCCTCAAGTGAGTCAAGTTGAACTGAACTTCTCATCATAAAAAAGAAGTTGAACTGAACTGACGATGGTACATTGTTCGTAACTGCGGCGCTAGCACATGATGGGGCAACAATTGAGCTACAGTATATTATAACAGTCTCAGAGGAAGAGAGAAGCATCTTTTAGCAGCGCTCGAACGAGGAGAGAACCCGAATTGTGCTAACTGGATACTGACAAATTAAAACTTGGCGGCGTCCTATATGCTTGTCGTTCGTTTGCGCAACTAGCTAGCAAGATGCTGAGTGCTGACTAAACAACCCTGTATTATTATAATCGTGGTCACCAAATTATAGATGGTTAAGAGAAGAAACTTCCACGACCTCTGCGGCAACTTGGGCTACTTATTACGCTGGATGACGTAATAGCTAATCCTCTGCTTGCCCTGTTCCCTATGTCGAAATGTATGGGGTTAGTTGCAGGTATCTTTTCTTGAAAGAAAGAAAAATCAGCAGGTATATCTAGCAGGGCAGTATGGCCATGCATATGTTACGGGACAGTGTACGTCGAAACTTGGGAACAGAAGATGCTCTATTTAATCTGAGATCTGGACGCGGTAGTTAAATTTGTTCCTCGGAGAAATGTAGGTGGTTTACCGTTTACAAGAAGCAGAGTGTTGGTGAGTTTTCTCTATCGCAGCACGGCCTGCTAGTCATGACAACAATGATGGTGTCCGATGATGCGATAAGGGGCAGGGGGTAAGGACTAGTACCCAGCACCAGCAGACATGGTGCTCGTACTGATCGAATCCATGCTAAGCGGCGGCAGGGCCATTATATTAGGGGCCTACGCGTACTAATCATCAGGTGTTGTGATTTGACGAGAGCAGTAGTATAGCGTTGTTCAAGAGTCGTGCGTGTGGTCCTCTCAGATCGACCTAGATCATCTCTCCCCCATCAACTTTTTGAAACGTACCCGAGAGCAGTGATGGATGGATCGTTTGTGGGACTGATGTTTCCTGTAAAACTCGATGCAGCTACGTACATTATATTGACGAGAAATGAAATGGAGATTAAACATCGCACTGCTAACTGACACGATGTATCATCCGCACAACACAAGCACGCTACTCTGCTTGTTACACAAAATAAAGCGTTCAGACAGGAAAGGAATTACACGTATGTTACATATATAGAGAAAAGAAAGGAAAGAATAATGTGATCAGGAAGAGGAGACGAGGTCGTGGAAGGCGGAGAGGATGACGGGGTGGTGACGTGGCGAGTTGAGGGAGAGGTAGCAGAGGAGGAGGTCGGTGAACGCGTCGTCGGCGCCGCGGATGCGCACCATCATCTCCACCATGGAGCTCCGGAAGTCGCCGTACGGGTCGTGCGACCGCTTCACCACAGCCGCCACGGATTTCTTCTGCTTATTAATGTTGTCGTCATCACCATCATCATCATTATCATCATCATCCTGCGGTGGCTTTGATCTGATGACGATGCTGCTGCTCGCCCTTTTGTTTCTGACGACGACGAGGTTATTATTATGATCACCTCTTACTACTCTTATTGGCCGGCGGCGGTTCTTGTCGTTGTGGCGCCGCTTTGATGATGATGAACTGCCGGTGGCGACGGTGGTGGTGTAGAAGTCGGATGTGGAGTCGGAGGAGAAGCTTCGCGAGGAGAAGAGCGTCGTCGAAGACCTCGTCGTCGCGTCAGCCTCGCCGCCCTGCAGCTGCCTGCTGCTACCCCCAATGTCGTCGCTGCTCAACGTCGTCTCGCCGTCGGAGAACGACGACGACGAGCAGCCGTAATAATAAGACGGCGCGCCCATCTTTTTACTTTTGTCCTTGTTGGTCCTCCTTCTCCTGCTCTTCTCGACGACCTTCTTCGCCGGCATCATCATCGGCGAAGAATAAGCAGGCAGGACCGCCGCGGCGCCGACGGGGTGCGCCGAGGAGCAGTCGTTGGAGATGTGAACATGCGGCGGCGCCCTCTCGCTGTTGCTACGCCGGCGGCGAGGACGACGTTGGCACCTGTTTCCGTCGTCGTCGTTGAGCTTATGATTACTGGAACGCGACTCCTTGTCCTTGGAGGCGGCGCGGGCTGGCGGCAGGACTTGTTGACGCGAGGTAGCCACAGCGTTGTTGGATTTGGCGGCGCCGGCATTAGTGAGGCCGATGAAGGCAGTGGCGGAGGAGGTGGTTGCGCAGGACGAGTGGGCCAGGATCTGCGCCAGTCGCTGCCTCAGCCGCCCGCCAATGCCGACGACGACCTTCTTCTCCTCCATCAGCTTGATGAGCAACTTATTGACTAGCTAGTAGTACTGTGCAGGTGAGTGAGTGAGTGAGTGCGTGTGCTGTGCTCTTGGTGGTCTCTTCTTCCTCTTCCTCACGTTGGTTGCCGTGGTGAGGGGGCTTAAAATACAACGTTGAGAGACCCGACCCGGCTTGCGAGCCAGGTAGGTAGGTGGTATTACGACTTGAGGAGCATGTCATGTGCCCCGCAGCTTGGCTTGTATGTGTGTCGTCGTGTAATGATCATTATCATTACCCGGCAAACACACACACACACCCGCCCGAGAGAGAGAGAGAGAGTGAGATTTGCGGCCCTCCCTCCTCATTCAAAAAGCAGAGGATCACTCACTGCTTTTTCATCAGCGAAGAATGATGGACACGCTGTTCGTGCAGAGCCAGCCAAAAACCACTGCTCTTCGCTGCACCCAGACAGTCTAACGCATTGCGCAGGCAACGCCGGAGCAAGCTCAACAGCTGTTGAATTCCGGTGGGTTTGGCTACTGTTTTTTTCTTTTGCAACGCAGGAATGCGCGGGCCTTGATTATTACCACACACAGCGACGATGTGTGTCCGACTCCTCTCTAGTCGTAGGCGCACATCCATCCATCAAATGCCCTGATTCCTGAAACCTACACTTGTCCTATCCTCTTCCCAGGAATCATTCGGTTTCTTACTCCTACTAGTACTAGAACTAGACAGTCCAATAATCTCCACCGATCGAGCACATCAAAACATGGCAACAACCGGCGGCCGAGAAAGGTTCAAGGCCGAAATAAGTACTACTACTAGTATATGCAAAGCTCAGCGTACGTAGTGCGTCGAGTCCAAACACAATGCAAGACAAGAGAATCTTCAACGAGCGAGATACATACATCAAATAAAGCTCCAAATAACGCTGGATATATACAGGACCACTACTGAACAAATAAAAGGTTGTTATTTTGCTGTTCGAAATGGCAGAGCATGTTCGAGGTTTTGGTAGCCACCGCAAAACTAACTTCGGGAAGAGTACACCAAAGCAGCTACCGGTAGTTGAACATTGGCGTATATGTGCTGAAGATCTCCGGCAGCCTATTCTGTCACGAGAGCCACGGGCAGATGAATCTAATGCATTTTTCTAGTATAGTACTGTATACTATACCTGCGTTCAGCTCTGCTCTGACCCGAGAGTCTGTTTCCTATATATGCGGTGGGATGATGCAGGAGAGGAGATCACATCAAACACAAGCGGACATGCGCCCACGCCTGCTTGCTTTTGCTCCCGTCCCGTACGTCAATCAGCCGCACTAGTAGTTTGATGAATTTCAAACCCAAGAACGAGGAGGAATTCAAATAACGACCGGACGAGGACAGCATAACGTCCAAACTTTTGCACTCCAATATAGCAGGAGGCGAGTACTATAATAAGCATCATTAATTGTAGTATCTAGTAGCAGCAGCTAGGTAGCGCATCATCTGAGTGCAAGTCAATCCACAGCTATATCCAAGAGATTAAACAAAACCCGAGGACAGATCATGACTAACAACCCTACAAGCAAAGTACCCCCTTGGTCTTTCTATTGTTGACGTTCGTAGTTTAAATTTGAACTGCGAGACGTCATTAAATATAATACGGAGGGAGTAGTACTGCGGTCTTAATTCTTGGGATGATAATCTACTTCATCGGAATTCAAAAGTACGCGCCATGTAATAATCAATCAGTGGACCGACCAAGCGTGGACGACAAGGTGATGTAAGCTGCCGTTACCTCACTTCACGGGGTTATTGTGCACGCTTGGATCCGTTGCCGCAGCCGGAACCCCGGGTCCCGGTTGCAGAAGGATCCTAAAGCCCTGGACAGTGGCAATGCCAGCAGGTAGCGCAGAGAGAGAGAGAGAGAGAAGAGGCCAAGGTGGCATCTGGTGCTTAAGCCTGCTGATTGTTGAAGTTAATTGTCGCATTTTTATCATACACGGTACGTACGTCTACGTGTCCTTATTAGAACCAGGTAGTGGTGTACGCTGTACAGACCTGCCGCTGTCGTGGAACGGGGCGACGACGGCCGCTGCCGACAATGCATGGTTTTGAGGCAGAAATAAAAGGCCGTGAGATACTGATGGATGATGAGGCACGCACGAGCGGATCATCAGGTCCAACCAAAGCGCGCCATGGCAGAGATTATTAAAGCAGGTTCAGAGAACAATCCCGGAACCTTAGCATGTACCACTACTAATGTAAGTAGGGCAGGGTTCGGGACACGCACATATGGATGTGGCCGGGCTAGCGACGGCAGACGGTACGAATCGAGAGATGCTCGATCGCCGCCGGGACCATGCATAGCGTGGCGTGTTCCTGCCGATGCTGACTCCATCGATCGACCGACGCGGTTAATTTTCACCAACAACGGGCCGGTGCGGCGAGGTCACAGCCGTGTCTCTGCGTGTGCGTGCCACTTCTCTACGAATCACCATTTGAGATTGTCAAAAAAAAAAAGAAATCACCACCTCCACCTGTGGTTTATGATATAGTTATATATTATATTGGTATTTTTTTTTGAAAGTAAGGCAGGAGCACTGCCATTCATTAAGATGAAAAAGAGAATTATAACCTAAAAGTACAAGTTCTAAGTGTTAGTAGATCTCTATGTTGATCCCAACGGCCCAACTTCCAGATCACGCCCTGATCGGGGGCGCCCCAACCCTTCTCTGGTTGGTGGGCCCCCGTCGCACTGCGTCATATAAAAGAGAGGGAGGATAGGCAGGACACGTACCACGAGATTGGACGCCGCTATCAAATCCTCCCATAGACCTAATCCGATCCATAGGAGTGGGGTGCAGCCAGCGACGGGAAGCCACCGCCACGCCACCGTACACTGCCGTCTCTCGACCGGACGCCATGACTAGAACGCAAGTGGCCGTCGGATCTACTTCGTCTCCAGCCATCGACCCTGCGCCAGCCGCCGCACTGCCTCCACACGATCCAGGTAACACACCATCCTTCTCTCCCTCTCATCCTCTAGATCCCGCATACAGAGCCCTATATTCATGACTAGATCTTGTCTAGAGATCCCTAGAAGAGCGGGGCTAGGTGATTAAATAGATGTAGATCGAGGAAAAGGGATCGATTCAAATCGGTCAAAGACAGACCCTAGATAGAATCGGAACCCCGAATCTCAAACTCTAACCCTAGGGTTAGGGTTACAGAATGCAAGAAAAGAGTCGTGCAAGGGGAACTTACCTGGTTTTCCCCGTGCAACACCATGCCGTTGCCGGCTCGTCGGCACGGGACAGAAAGCGGGCGCCGCCCGCCGACGGGACGCCGTCGGTCGCACGGGCTCGAGGACGTCACAGCCAAGCTGCTTGACGGCGGCACGCTCACCGATGGGTGAACGCGTGCGCCGGCGAAAAGCTCGACAGCGGCGTCACCTTCTCCGTCTTCCCCTCGGCCGGGAGGCCATTCTCGCCGTCACTCGTCGTCGGTGGAGAGCAGAAAGGAGAGATGAGAGAGCAGAGGAGAATGGGGGCTAGGGTTTAGGGGCTCCCGCACGCACCTAGGTTTTGTCCGCGCGAGATGCGCACTCGACCGTCGATCGCGACGGACGGCCGAGATTCGGGGTGCGGGTGCTGTGGTGGCGGTGCGCTGGGCCGGTTTGGTGGCCCAGCCTATGGCTGCCAGGCTGAAGGCCCGGGCGGGCGCGCGGGTGCGCAAAAGCAGGCCGATGGGCCGATGGCCGCACGCGTATGGGCGCGCGCGAGGTGGGTTTTGGGCCAGTTATTTGGGCCAGAATTCCAGAGTATTGTACAGTAGCCTTTTCTATTAGTTTTTTGACTGTTTTCATCGAATTTTGAATAGAATTGATGGAAATTGATGAAATTTGCCTCTGTTTAAATATGAACCAACGAGATTATTTTTCAGAGAGTAAATTAAGATATTTTGCTACTATTTATACATGTTTTATGCCATGTTTTCCGCTACAAGTTTATAGAATTATGATTATTGTTAAAATTGATGTTTCTTAAAATTAATATTCAAACCAACGGGAGAATTTAATTTTAGGAGCATTAATTTTCAGAATATATATCATTGTAATTTTCTGACCAAAGTTGTTAATTGTAATGCTATATTAATGATGGTTTATATATTATGCCTATTTTCTGCCCAACGGTGATGTAGGTTTAATTGCATACATGGTAGAATTTTATATGTTATTTTTATTCTCACTTTTCATGGTCAATTTCAGGAGCAATCATGATGGCCTTCCTTCCCGAGATCCCAATCCTAAAAGGGGATAATTACGGTGAATGGAGGAGAAAGATTAATCTTGCTTTTGTCATGGGCGAGATGGACTGGGTAGTGACTACCCCGTGTCCAACAGAGTCCCCTGATCTTGTCAGGGGCGCAAAAAAAATGGATGATGCTTGACACCAAAGACAGCTGGATAATGTTTCCAATGTAACTCGTTTTCAACGCGAGCACAGACAATAGGTTCTTGACAATAAGAAGTGCTTGACACTTGTCAAGAACACGATTGAGCCCGCTATCATGGGCTCAATCCAGAATGAAGACACAGTAAAAGGTTTCCTACAGAGGGTGGAGAACCAGTTTACTGGGTCTTCTAAGACTTATGCCACCTAGATGATAAGGCAACTGGTGAATAAAAAGTACACTGGTGGTGGCATAAGAGCTCATATTGTAAAGATGAACAACTTAGCTGAAAAGCTAAAGACTGTGAATCTGAAGATTGATGAAGACCTCCTGGTTCATTTTGTATTGCTGTCTCTACCAGATGAGTTTGAGAACTTTGTCTTAAACTACAACATGAACCCAGATAAGTGGACCTTTGAGCAGCTTATTGCCAATAATGTTCAAGAAGAGGACAAGTTCAAGGCCAAACATGGTGGTTCCGTCCACTATGTAAAAGATAACAAAAACAAGGGCAAGCAGCAGCCGCAGCAAAAGAAGCCGGTCTTCTACTCTAAGCCTATGGGCAAGCAGCAGTATAGGCCTCTAGAGGGACAGACTGTAGTGGACAGAGACACATGCATGCACTGCGGCAAAAAAGGACACTACAAGAAGAATTGTCCTGACTGGCTGAAGCTGTTCATGAAAAGAAATGGTGAGAACATGATTACTTTTGTAAATGAATCTTTGTATATCAATTATTCTAGATCCACATGGTGGATTGATTCAGGAGCGACTATTTATGTTGTAAATTGTTTACAGGGGTTCAGTACAACGAGGACCACGGAAAGAGGAGAAGGTTCGATAAGAGTGGCTAATGGAGTTGAAGCCAAAGTTGAAGCTATAGGGGATCTCCACCTAGAGCTTAGAGATGGCTTTGTTCTTAGTCTCCATGATGTCTTTTATGTACCTTCATTACAAAGAAACTTAATAAGTGTATCGCGTCTTAATTTTGATGGATATGATTGTTATTTTGGTAATGGCAAATGTGAACTATTGTTCAATAATAAATGCATTGATTTTGCGTCTTTACAAGATAAGCTTTATTTATTGTCACTTGATGATAATGTGAATGCGATACACGATGTGAATGATGATAATATACATGATATGAATGTTCCTACGTCCTCGTCGACTAAAGTTAACAAAAAAAAAAAAGAACTCCAAGCGTCTCATCGAAATTATGGCACTGTCGTTTAGGCCATATTTCGAGGGAGAGAATTGAGAGACTTATAAAGAATGACATTCTTCCTCCATTGGAGTTCACAGACTTAGAGCAATGCATTGATTGCATTAAAGGTAAATACGTTAAAAGGATTAAGAAAGACGCCAAAAGAAGTACAGGAATATTAGAGATCATTCATACGGATATTTGTGATCCTTTTCCTGTCAAGAGTGTGGATGATTATGACTCGTTTATAACATTCACAGACGATCACTCCTGATATGGTTATATTTATCCAATCAAAGAAAGATCAGAAGCATTGGATAAATTTAAGATATTTAAAGGAGAAGTAGAAAATCAACATGATTTAAAAATTAAAGTCGTAAGATCTGACCGGGGGGGGGGGAGGGGGGAGTACTACGGGCGGCATACGTCTTATGGACAAGTCCCAGGACCTTTTGCTAGGTTCCTACAAGAAAATGGTTTTGTCGCCCAGTATTCTACGCCGGGCGAACCACAGCAGAATGGAGTAGCAGAAAGGTATAACCGTACCTTGATGGATATGGTGCGCAGCATGATGAGCTACTCCACACTGCCAGTAAGTTTATGGATAGAGGCTTTAAAAACCGCTATTCATATTCTTAACAGAGTTCCAAGTAAATCAGTGCCCAAAACACCGTTTGAATTATGGACTGGATGAGTGCATTCGCTAGCACACCTCCGTGTGTGGGGGAGCTCTGCAGAGGCTAAGATATTTAATCCAAGCCTTAGGAAATTGGATCCCAAGACAGTGATTTACCATTTTATTGACTACCCAGAAAAGTCCAAAGGTTATCGTTTCTACTGCTCAGATAGATATACGAAGTTTGTAGAAACAAGACATGTCGTCTTCTTGGAAGACGAAATGATAAGGAGGAACATGGTGGCTCGAGAGATTAATCTTGAGGAGAAGCGGGTATATGTACCCGATTTTATGAGTCAAGAACCTTTCTTCTCACTATCTGTTGATGTTGCGCCTGTGATGCCTGGCGTTGCAGTGCCAACACCTGTTGTCACACCATCTGTGATACAAGAGGAACCTGCTCGCCAGGATTCGACAGATAATGATGCCACGGATATGGAGGAGCAACCTCAAACAGATAATATGCCAGAAGAGCAGGCTCCACAAGAGCCTCAACCAGATATTGTGCCAAATGAAGAGATCCCTAGAAGGTCTCAAAGAGCTAGAAAGTCAGTAATACCAGCTGACTATAAACTGTATAATACAGAAAAGTTTCATATGGAGGATAACCCCACCTCATATGAAAAAGCCATGAGTAGTGCCCACTCATCTAAGTGGTTGGAGGCCATGAAAGATGAAATGAATTTAATGAGTCTCAATGAAGTTTGGGACTTAGAAGAGATTTCTAAAGGAGCCAAAACAGTAGGATGCAAATGGGTCTACAAGATTAAATATGACTCTAGAGGGAATATAGAAAAGTTTAAGGCACGTATTGTGGCAAAATGCTTTATGCAAAGAGAAGGAATTGATTACAATGAGACATTTTCTCTAGTCTCTTGTAAAGATTCTTTTAGAATTATAATGGCACTAGTGGCACATTATGACTTAGAATTATATCAGATGGATGTAAAAACGGCATTTCTAAATGGGGATTTAGAAGAAAGAGTTTATATGGCACAACCGAAAGGTTTTGTCGTGAAAGGAAAAGAAAAGATGGGATGTCGTTTAAAGAGATCCATTTATGGATTAAAGCAAGCTTCAAGACAGTGGTACTTGAAGTTTGATGGAACAATAAAGAAATATGGATTTGAAGCAAATATTGAGGATAATTGCATTTATGTGAAGTTTAAGAATAGAAAATTTATTTTCTTAGTTTTATATGTGGATGATATTCTACTAGCTAGTAGTGATATCAGCCTACTATAAGAAACAAAGAAATTCTTGTCCTCAAACTTTGACATGAAAGATCTTGGTGAAGCATCATATATTTTGGGCATTGAGATTCACCGAGATAGAAGAAAGTACGCATTGGGACTGTCTCAAAAGAAATTCAACATATACAAGTGCAGTGCCACACCTGCTGCTATAGTCAAGGGCGAAAGATTTGGGGATTGGCAAAAACCCAAGAATAAGTATAAGCTCAATGAAATGAAAACGAAACCATATGCTTCGGTTGTGGGAAGCTTGTAATATGCGCAAGTATGTACACGTCCTGACTAGCGTTTGTCACCGGGTTACTTGGCAGATTTCAGAGTAATCCAGGCCCTAAGCACTAGAAACTGATAAAGAAAGTCTTGCGATATTTGCAAGGAATAAAAGGCCTCATATTGGTATACAGATGATCAGATTCACTCTAAGTGGTGGGGTATTCTGATTCAGACTTTGCAACAGATAACACGAAATCCACATCGGAGTATGTTTTTACCATGGCAGAAGGAGTCATTTCATAAAAAAGCTTCAAACAGACTATCACGACAGGGTCTACCATGTATGCTAAGTTTATAACATGTTATGAGGCCACAGGACAGGTTAACTGGCTAAAGAAATTTATACCCGGATTAAGAGTGGTTGACAGCATTGGGAAACCACTAAAGTTATACTGCGATAATGAACCAGCAGTAATGTATGCTCACAACAATCAGTCCAGTGGTGCTGCCAAGCACATTAATATAAAGTATTATGTTGTGAAAGATAAAGTCCAGAATCGCACTATAAGTCTCGAGCATATCAGGACTGAAAGAATGCTTGCGGATCCGCTCACGAAAGGCCTACCGCCCAGCGTGTTCAAGGAACATGTAGCTGGCATGGGGTTAAGGGAAGCCTTATGATTCTGGACTTAGAGCCCAAAGAAAAATATCTGTTTCTAAACGAGGATGTGTATGGTAGCTGTTGAATCTGCCAGCGCTAAGCTGTGACGATGAAACATGCTCTATATGTAAACCTGTGATGAAATAGAAAATGTATGATGATGAACAAGATCTAGGGGAAGAATGTTAGTAGATCTTTATGGTGGGCCCAACGGCCCAACTCTCAGATTGCGCCCTGATCGGGGGCGCCCCAACCCTTCTCTGGTTGGTGGGCCCCCGTCGCACTGCGCCATATAAAAGAGAGGGAGGATAGCCGGAGCACGCACCACGAGGTTGGACGCCGCCATCAAATCCTCCCACAGACCTATCCGATCCAAAGGAGTGGGGCGCAGCCAGCGACGGGAAGCCACCGCCACGCCACCGTACACTGCCGTTTCTCGACCGGACGCCATGACTGGAATGCAAGCCGCCGTCAGATCTACTTCATCTCCGGCCATCGACCCTGCGCCAGCCGCCGCACCGCCTCCACACAATCCAGGTAACACACCATCCTTCTCTCCCTCTCATCCAATAGGTCCCGCATACAAAGCCCTATATTCATGACTAGATCTCGTCTAGAATAATCCCTAGAAGAATAGAATTTAACACTAAGTTCCACAGAGTGGACATGAAGAACACGATAAAAAAAATAAAACATCATGGAGCCACTGGACAACAACCACATAAAAATTCAACTCACACATTAACAACACCCAAAGAAGCAACCAACGACACATCTTGAATAGAAGAAAACTCCTTTTTTTTGGTAACATGTGTGCTCCCTTCCAACAAAGATGACAGGATAAAAGCCTCCCTTTTTGGTTAGCAACAAACAGAAGGCGTGCTGATGATGTAGCTCCTGATCTCCGATAGAAATACCATCAACTTGGCTAGTAGTAGCATCCGACAATGCCTACTCTTTCTCACTCATCGATGAGTTGTGCTCGCGCTGACTTCCTTCTTCATTTTCTCCTCTTTTGCTTCTGTGAACTTTTTTATTGCCTGTATAAATATGGCTAGGTCGTACAATTTCTTAATAGCTTCAAAGTTCTTGACACGAGAAGGCTTCAAGGTCAAATCACCCAACTACTTATCTTTCTTAAGAAAGATCCACTTTTTTGTCAGCAAATCCCTAGTCACCTTGATTTTATATTTTGGTTTTTTACTGCTGCGCTTATTGCCCTTGGAAGTCGCAGCAACAATTTTCTTCTCCGATGATGTGTGTAGAGTGGAGGAGGATAGAGGAGCTACCACATTTTGCTTGATGTTGCTCAAAGCTTGGATCAGTTGATGTCCAATCAATTGTTCTGCTTCATTTCTTATCATTAGTGGAGTCTGGCTGTCCTCGTAAGGCTCTTGGGCAGCCTGGTCATAGCCCTGCCCTGATGCCTCAACTGATTTCATCTCCGCCTGATCCGTTGGCTTGTATTATGCACTAATAGAAAGCTCAACCAGCCCTGACCGCTGCTCTCCAACCAGCCCCGACTCAAGCATTACAGGACCCAACCACAAACAGATAGTACTTGTACTATTTTTCCTTCATGGATCGTCCTTCTCTTAGCACTTATATGATTGCTTTGATTCGTTCCAGATACGGCACTATAGTATTTCAGAATCAATTATTACAGTACTAAACAACTTCCATGGCGTGCGCTCTCTCCCAAGTCCTTTATATACGAAAGGCAAACCTTCATCAATCACATCATACGAGAAACAACGTTCGCCAATGGTACCAGAGAGATTTCTTGTGTCACTACGAATGAGAGGCATCGAGAAAATTTGTTGTGGGACAAGTGAAGTATACTGTTTCATTCCAATTAGGTAGGCGACTTTCAGTGAGATGGATTTAAAAAATACAAAGGAACCCACCCCAAAGGTGATCTACGGTTGGACACCAATAATTTGTCTGGTTAGGGAAGTGCCTCCTGTTGGGAGACAGCTCGAGCAGTCTTGATATTCGGCGGGTTTCGTGACCACGCCCCTGAAATACCATTTTCCTTGTTTTTGTAACTTCACAAGTCAGGCCGCCAAAGTATGCAGTTTTCGGAGGAATGGCGCAACCGTGCAAGCAACAGGCTGCTCTTTGACCTAATAGGTGATCTACACCTCGTGTCTCTAGCCAGCTAGGAAGCGAGGAAAGCAGGAGTTCAAGGCTACACCTCATTAACCTCAAACCAAGGGGTCGACACCTCCTTGGGACATGACATGACCAAGTCAAGTTCCACACAATCGGCGCCCAGGGACAAAACTAGAGGACCAAAATGCTCTTCTTTGACTGTTTAATACATAATGTTCACAGAACATCATACTCCCTTTGTGCCTCAAATGTAAGCATCCGTTGACTTTTGGACATCCTGTTTGACTGTTTGTCTAATTTATTTATTTTCTGAAAAAAAATAAGTCATGTTTAAATAACTATAGCTTGCGAGAAAGAAAAGCGTAATTGAGGTTCCCTAAGGCCATAGTGTAGTCTTTTATAAGCATTAATAATATGTCACATATGATTTTTTGCTGACATGACAAAAAGTTATGAAAGAGAAAGAAGAAAGATGGCTGACTCACTTACCTAAAATTATATTTTAGAAAGAATGTAATGAAAGGCTACACTGAGAATAACCTAAGAGAAATTGTTCCTAGCGTGTGCCTTGTCCGTTGTAAATTGCAATTATATGCATGCACGCAAATTCACTGATCCGGCCAGTTTATTATACAAAGTAGGAGCTTGATGATATGGATCATTTTTTTGTGTATACTGAACCAGGTACATACAATTTAGTCTGGAGTCTAGTCCAGTGTTTCAACTTTCATATGCACCACCAGCCTTGCGTTGTACTTGTACTTACACCACATCGAGCTCAAAAAAAAAAAACTGCATCATTATTTATGGTGGTTTATTATAATGTGTTATTGGTCACACCCATAAACAGCTAGCAGAGTTAATGAGGTGGCAGCATGCCAGCATGTACTTTTAGGTTTGATTACGTTCTTCATATATGGGACTAACTAAGCTAGAGAATCAAGTAATCAACCTCATCACTGTGCCCTCTCCGAGACTTCTACATATATACGGCCCCCTTTATCAATCACACAATGCCAGCAGCGAAAGCGAGAGGAATTGCATTTGCACCGGAGAGTTTTTTGTGTCGTTATAATTTGAGTGCGCTAGGGAGTCTGAGGCATCAGGGAAGCTTGTTCCTTGCTTTACCGTCCTATTCCTATCGTCCGTGCTTTGCGGCTTACATGCGGATTTAGATCCCCTGTATTGTAGGTTTCAATTCACTGTAGAATGTGCTACACCTCTCTGAATTTTATTCCTCACTGCAGAGGATACGGATCCCTTACATGCGAGGTATGTCAGTTGTGTCCCGGTGTGATATCATATTGTCGAATCAAAATGACCGGCAAGATTAAAACTGGAACACTGATGTGCAGTGCTCGCATGAATGAATGCTAATCAGCGCAACAAATACAACCACAGACAAAGATACTACATTACTCTGGTATCTTCATTGATCCTCAATCTGAGTTAATAAAGTGACGCATCAATACATTGATTCGTTAGGTCAGATAGGTTCGGGTTAGCTATAATAAGTAATCAACCTTATCAGTGTCGTGCGCTCTCTCCGGCCGAGTCTTTTATATGCGCGGGCAATCTTCTCCAGTCACAGCATGGGAGAAAAATTGCACTCTTATACGAGATTTCTTGTGCTTTTTAGTGTGCAATAAGAGTGAGAGGCATTGAGGAAACTAGCTATGCAAAGAGAAGGAAAAGTCCACACCATTTAGATTGTGTTTCTCTATCAGGCCGTCTTAACATAAGAGTGCATAGGGATTCACCCTAAAGGTGAGTTTCACCCTGGCGCAGATGACTAGTATAGCAGACTAAGTGCTTCCCTCAGTGCGGATGACGCACAATCACCACTTTGGCAGAGAGAATCGAGTCAGTCACTCATGTGCTGGATGCTCGAGGTTCACCGAATTCATCTAGAACTGATGGTGAGTGAGTTACGTGATAGCTTGGTATTCAGATAAGTAATTGATGTTGAGTTAATTTGGAGTACAATTTTGCATTATTTGGGTTGAAAATCCAGCAGTATATATGCAGAGACCAGCGGATTATGAGAACAGGAAGTTTAATCGTTGATAAATTTTCACATTTACGATTTACCTGTGAGAGTTACTGAACTTTCAGTTGGTAGCAAGGTTCAATTTGGGTTGCTGAACCAAGTTGCTTAAACTGTTTACAGCCTTCATTGGTGCAACTATGCAAATACTACTAATACAACTATCGCGACAAGCTATTTATGACATGCACCTCATAAAGCGCAGAAAAATCGTCCATGATTTCAGATAAAGATCACATAGTTGTACTCCATGATTTCAGACAAGCTATTCATTGATCAACTTGTATTCTTCATTGATCAACATGCTGAATTGCATAAGCTGGGTACGACCAAAAATATTACACAGAAGCAAGAAAGAATACATCTATCCTAAGCTACTTTCCTTTCAGGCTGCTTTACGTATGTCAAAACTCGTAAAAATGAACCGGTCTGTTGGGCACAGAACCGGTCTATTTCGGTCCAAGGCGAAAAGGGACCATTCTCTCATAAGTTGGTATCTAAACCGTATTCACACTGCACAAAACCACCTCCTTTGAACTGAAGTCAAACAGCAATCCTTTTACTGCCACCTTATTTACAAGGAAATGGGTCAGCACTCTGAGAAGACACTGTATTTTGAACACTCCACCCTGTAGAACTCGTTATTCCAGGGTGTGCAATTGCTGCTTATCTTCATGCCATGTCCTCACCGTGCCATCTAACTCAGGAAATCCAGCTCGAATAAGCAGTTCCAGGAGTTCAAATGCTAACTGCTTCAAACAAACTGGGGACTGTGACAAAAAACCAAATACAAGTCAAGGATCAGAGAGCTAGAGCTTTTGATCTCTTAGCCTGCTGCATTTTTTTTTTTTTGATAATTCTGTATGTTATTTGTTATTTCTTACAGTACTTGGTAAGTAGTGTAACCCACACCCTGTACACTACACAGAGGAAAAAGGAGTACTTTACACAAAGCATACATTCAATACTCCAGTAGTATTACCTGGAGAAAGAAGAAAATATCCTGAGCACACCTCTCATATTCCTTTCGACCAACCAGGCTCACCAGTGAATATGGCGCTTTATCTGCCCAGGAAAAAAAAACACAATAAGAGGAAAAGCTGATAGAATCTGGTACAATTACATATCATTCAGGCATACATTGTGTACTGGAAAGGAAGAACTACATGGGCAAACAATGGAAGCAAAATAAAAAGTAAAAAAATATGATTAAACCTACAAAAAAGATATACTATCACCCAGTACCGCCAACTTCACCTATTATCAATTCACGAACAAAATTTGCACGATGAGCAGCTTCTAGCCGTTGTTCATCAGTAAGGTTGTTGTTGATGCCATTGCCATGAGCATTAGGAGGCGATGCTGCTTGTCTCTTTGGATGTTTTGTCAAGAAAAATCCATCAGGCCAGAGAATCTGTACACAAGAACAGGAACAAAAAAGTAAACTAAATCAGAGAACTATCCAAGATAAAATCTGTTAATGGCAAACAGTGCCTAGCTGCAAAAATATAATTCATTGTATGACACCTTTACCAAAGTCTGCCACTTACCTGTTCAACACGCTTAACTGCAAAAGCAATTATCCTCCCCTTCCTAAGTAATTGAATTTTCTCAACAAGCCAGTCATCAAATGTATCTCCCATCCCCAATTGCAGTATTTGTTTTGCTACCCAAAATGCTTGACGCCTACAAAGGATAACCAGGAATTCGGAGTTTAATCCATAAGCAGAAAATATCAGTAGCAAGTGTAAAGTTTTAAAAAACATAACAATGTGTGTGAATTAACTTGCCTGATCCAACCTCCATCTTGGAGCTGAAAAACCACATCAACAAGATGAAACAGAGGGACACTAAGATTTGGGGCCATCCACTGCAAAAATGTAGTTTTAAAGTTATTCATCAGGGGGGCTACTGAACTAAAGCAGCAACACAAAATGACAAACACTATACTGCTGAAAATATGCCAGGAATATAGGGCCTTAAGAGTAAAGAGTTTTCTTCTGTACAGCTCGTTCTTCTTTTATACGCTAGGGGCCAGCCAACTGTACATTCCTAGAAAGCATAAACAGCGTAAAGAACTTACATTGTTAGGAGCTACTGAGTAACCATCAGGCTCCCAAATTTGAGATGTGTCTTCAGTTTCACTTGGAAGTTGCTTCTTAGGATTTCCTGAGTTTATTGAGAGAGAGTAATCATTCAGCTCTGGATCACTTCCAGAATTATCTTGATCAAGAATGGCAGTCGTGTTGCTAATACTAGTTCCTGAATTCTTTACTGCATTCCCTTTCCTAAATCTCAAACCATCCTCGTGAGCAAAGTCCAAATCCTTATGCACGGGAATATCATTTTGTCTATGCAAAGAACTTCCAGAGATCAAATTTCCACTCAAAGCTTCTGCAGACCTCAATGCTCTTCTATCCTTCTCATTAGATCTTTCATCTAAACCGACTACAAAATATCAGGGAGCGGCCATTAAATACTCCCAAAACACAGGGATTCTATAAATAAATAATAAAAACAAACTTCAAGTGGACAGGCACCTGACAATGTCTGGATAACTGAGAGAGAATCTGCGAAAATGTATGTCTGCAATCAGAACATTTACCCTGTTATTACATAAGTTACAAAAACATTGAGCTGATAAGAACTATGTAAGGAAACTAACCTGTGAATCAACACTTAGAAAATCCCATACTTCTATACAGCTCGAGACAATAGGAATTTGAAGAAGCTTCTGTAATGCAAAGTAAAGATTATATGAGGGTTTTTTAGCTAAACAGTAAAACAATGAGCAGGTTTCGCATTACATCATGAAGCATGGAAGCGGTATAAGGCAGAAAATGTTCACTTCAATTTTAGCTACTATAGAGCAACAGAAAAACAGAACACAAATTACATTGATGTTTAATAAAGACATAATAAAACAAAGCAGATTAAGATGCCAATTAGCTCTTCATGTAATGAGATGACAAAGAAAAAAAATCACATGCATTTTTGTGACTTGAGCAATTCTAAGAAGCACAGCAGTCTTAATAGTCCTAAACCCCTACTGTGGTAGATATTTATATATATAAATCAAGCAACTGTACAAACATGGGTCATACCCATTAGAAGAAGGAAAACACTCCCAAGGGGAGAAGAAAGAAAAGGCTGTTATTTGTACAAGTCTATCAAGTTAGTGAAGGTGATTTTTTTGGCTGGTTGCATTCGATGAGCTTGTAGGATTGCTTCCTGTAAGAATTGAGCTTTCCAGCTTAGTAGACATGGCCTACTCCTGTTGAAGATGAAGTTGTTTCTTTTCTTGAAAGATACTCACCATGTTAGGCACTAATAAAGCTGTCCTTAAAGTATGTAGTGAACTAGGCAGGCCCAAGAAATATGTTCTTACTTACAAATCTCAGTACTTAAACTAATCGTTTAGCAAAATTTGGAGAAAATCAAATAGTATTATCTAGAGGATGTTCAAACAGACAAGATATACCTTCAGATATATGTCAAGCAGTTTGCATCTCTCTCGAACAACAGGAACCTCTAAACCTGATGAGAGAAAATGCTTTGGAGGCAAATGAAGATTGTACTGAGCATATTCTTTCAGTCGCCGATGCAGTTCTTCAAAATGACGAAACCTAATTGAAATGCACAGCAACCACAGTGCAGATAGCAAACTTAGAAAGAAAAAAGATGGTCTTTGAAAATATTCAGGCAGATCATCAAGCAGGAAAAAAAGTAAAAAACTATAGCATACTCACCTCCTCTTGATTGACCAACTATTACCATTGGCATCGGTTACTGAAATTGAATACACAGCAAACATACCGGACCCACTTTTCACAATGCTAGCTCCTACGACCTGAATTAAGAAAAATTAATATAGATATGTATGACCAATAGTTTTCAGGAACGATGTAAATTAAATGAAAGTACAATACCTCGCATCTTAATTTTAAATATGAGTCTTCCAGCACATTGGCACCACAATAATTTGATAAATAAGAAGAGTCAGTTGACGCCAGAGACAAAGATGATGCATTTGCGCTACTAAACATCCTTGCCATATTTTCCACATCAGTATCATCAAATATTCCATTCATCCTTGGATCATTTGCAGATGAATTTAGTATGTCTGAATCATCCCCAACCAAGAGAGATGATCTCTCTACTTCTTGCCACGCAGGAGTCTTTACAGCATTTGACCTTGGCCTTTTTCTTCCTGAAGAAGTTCTTGAGACTTTCAATTTCCCCACATGACTTCTAGTCTTCTTGGTTTTGTGGAAACTAGAAGATTCAAGGGGGTGATGTATATGTGATGAGGTGACATTTCCTTTACTTTTGCTGTCCCAAACTCTGGTAACAGGAGAGTCCAGTCCAGTTACATTGTTGCTTTCCTCATCCTCGGTGGTGTATGAACTCTCACTCTCCACCCCAAAGTCTTCTGGGCTGGCATGCCCTGCCACTTCTGCAGATAGACTTTTCTGCAGATGGTTTGTGCCATTTGAATATGTAGGTGTAGTTGAGTGTCTTATCAAATGTTGATCCTCCGAAGACGGTAAATCTGTTTGCCTTTGAGGAATGCTAGGATGATGACGAATTGAAGTATTGTTAGGAACTGACGGCTGCACTGAAGGAGTGGAGCCTAGAGACGACACTTTTGCAACATGTTTTATGTTTTCCGATTTGTAATTCTTCCCCTTTGTCCACATATTCTCGAGGTGCTCCGGTGCTAATGCTTGATGTTTCTGTTGGGAGCTGATACCCAACGAAGGTGCACACTCCCTCCCATAACTATCTCTAGCTTGTTGGTCATTATGATTTGTTGGAAAACCATTATCCATAGCAATGAGGGAGCTGGATGGTAAACTGGTTGACTCAAGTGGATGTGAACTACTGATCAAAGAACTATTTGGGGATTTTAGTTTCAGAGATGAATCCTTACTTTTACTGGGATGTACATTCGATGCAGTTTTGGATTGACCCTGATGAAATGGAACAAGTTCAACACCTGGACCAGAGGGGTCTATTAGTGCAGAAAATTCATCGACAGAGGGCATAGGAGGTTCCCTTGGCTTAACAGTTGTAGCATCCTCCAAGGATTCTGTAACTCTTTTTTCTGCCTTGCTGGCCCGAGAAAGAGCAAAGGATTCAATCCGTTCATTTATAAACCTGCAAATTTTACCCTTCAATATGGTGACGCTATACACTATAAAACAGCATATGGACAAGGAAGGTTGAGATATCACCTTGGATTTGCTAAGTTCATAACAGGTTTCAAAACTGCACAAGCAAGAAGTTCCCGGGCGGTGTATCGGAAAAAAGAGCACTGCAGATCCTGAGGCTTCACTGTGGCAGAGATCAATCCATCAGCAAGACTTTGCAAGACCTGTAAGAAAAAGGAAACACAAATCACTACAATGTTCACACACCAACAACAATCTCATGTAAGTGTTAGATTAATACATGAAACAAAGGCACTGTTATCAAGCATGATAAAGAAAATATGACTTAAAACTGTAAAATGCTGTATCTCACAAACATATTGCGTAAGGAATTACCAGAAGTACCTAGTGTTCAGATATTTATTGAAACAGCACTACATCATAGAAAATTTGCTATTTTCTTGTACTTTTGAATAGAAATTATGTATCCTCAACTTTCTTAAACAAACATGAGAAATGTGTATCATCCATTATATAGGAGGAAAAACAGTTTGAAGGGTGATAATATCACTTTAAAAAGAAAAAAACAACATGAAGTACTGTCAATGTGGAGGGAAATGTTTTGAAACACTTTGGCAATAAAATACTGCAACTAATTTACTATCATAGTCATTACCATCTTGCACGTGGTACCCTGGCTTACCTAGTACATTACAAAATATAAATATGTAGTAGTTCTAGAAACGATGAGCCTTTCATTATGTGCATTTGCATCCATTGGATCTAGATGATATTGTGATGTGGCACTCTCTAACCTTTCATGACATCTTTTGTATGTAGGTTTATTGTAGAGATAAACTGGTAAGGTATATGTTAACCTAGCAGCATCAACTAATCATATACTTAGATCAACGTCATAGTTTTACACATGAAATGAATTACAGCCGGTACTTAGAAGTGAAAACTTCCACAAGCTTAAACATAACCAAAATACTAGACATAGCATTCCATTAGTTACACCTAAAACTGACTGTTCTTCAATCGTTTTAATACAATACAATGGTTTGCATTTTTCTCTCATGTTCAAGGGGGGAAAGGGCTAAATGTTTGGCAACAGAGTATTTTCATATCCAATAATTCTCACCTTATATTCGGCAGTGGCTGAAAATAGAGCAGGATGCAACTTGTTTTCAGCTATAAGGGTCAGTTTCAGTTCAGCATCACGACGCTCTGATGAAAGGTTAACAAACTTCTCTTTCCCAATCTTAGCTTGACAGAAATGATAAAGTTCCAAGTTATTGCATATGAGATCAACCAGATCCCTGGAAAAGGAAAGAAAGTTTTACCATAAAGCATCCAGTGTTCTTGAATGGTTCACACTGCTCATGTATTTGTCATGGTGAAAACAAAATTTTACCTAGTTAGCAGACTGATAAGGTTAACATTTCTTGCCCGCGCTGAAAACTCTCCAAGGGCGGTATTAACAACATTGATGAGCTCCTCTGGACCTTCCTTGTCTGGTGTTACACGGGAGTACCACAGATCTGTTACCCACTCTGTAACAAGATGTCTTGTGAATTGTTCAATCGCTGCTTCAACAGGGGGTGAATTCACCTTGCTCCTCCAGTCCGACCTTCCATCATTTACAGTCGGAGGTATTTTCTTTATTTCGGTATTTTTTGTTTGGATAAGTGGACGACCCACATTGTGATCTGTGGTAGTTGTAGCCTTTCTACGGATGTCATAGTCAAGTGATATGTAGCGAAATAAAACAATCAGAGCTGTGGCAAATGGTAGGTTAATCCATGCTGAAGAGCTTGTCACTGCAACAGGGAGGATCGGTCGGTTAGCAGAAATACAAGCAAAGGGGCAGTATTTTGTATGACTGTTCTACAGTACAGATGTCTCTCAATCTTAAAACATGGCGCTTCTGTAACTATCATGGAACCAGAGATCAAATTTCTGCCTATTCGAGCATCTATTGTCGAGCTGGCATGGTTGGGCTTATCATCCTGCTTTTGCTTTGTAGACACTATCATGCTGAATAAGGTACCATTAATAATGTACATTTCTCAGCAGCACAAGCCACACATTTGTGAATACAGCTTCTACTGTATGGGATGCATTGTTAACAGACTTCCATTGATAGCAAATAGTTAACACTGTAATTTTTAATACCCTAAATAAATGGCTGACCACCTAACACAAGAACAATCACTCCACAGCCAAAACTAGTGAGAGTGTATCAATAATCAATGCAACAGATTACAACAACACAGAAATACACTAACTCCGCAGCTCCACAATTGAGTAGAAGTTAAATACTCCCTATGCATCGAGTTGAATTACCCACAAAACAAAGTCCGAACCCGAATTTAAGCAATGAGCAACCAACAAAAAACCTAACCGCGGCAGTACTCGACGGAGCAATTCGTCCGCAAAATCGGCGATGCGCGCGTATCCCGCTGGACAGAGAAGATAGAAGGTAGCAGCTAACCAGTACGAAACTAGGATTTGGGGGGAAACTCACGGGACATGAGGAAGGCGAGGCCGAAGGCGAAGACGAGGAGCAGGACGGCCCGCTTCTTCCCCTCCTCGGCGAGGTCCCGCAGCGTCTGCGCCCTGTGCTCTCCACCCGTCGTGGCCATCGCCGGAAGATTCGCCGCCCGGAGGCCGACGGCGAGGTGAGGGAGGAGGCGGCGGCGGCGACGGTGGGAGGGGCGGCCGGACTTGTTTTGTTTGTTTCGGGGAGGGGCGGCGGCGGTCACGAGGTTCTGTTTTTTTTTTTTTCGGGGACGATTACGGGTACCCGAAATGTTTTCGTGTTTGCTGTTTTTTTTTTCTATATAAAATTTCCTCCTTTTTTATGGAACTATAAATTTTCTGCTTTTGCTTTTAAGCTATTGAAAACTTGGAAAATGACGCATTGAGAAATTCCTTTCCAAGTGAGCTGGCTCTGACGATGAAGTTCGTAGAGGTGGACCTGTAGTACGTTGTTCATCCGGACCAAGAAGACCTGTAGAGCGTGGTGAATTGCACGAAATTAGCTGAAACTGTAATGATTGGTAGACAAGCAGCAAATTTTGAAAATGTCAGCTAATTAACAAGATCCTAGGTACAAATTCTTCCAGAATAATCAAATCCACGGACCACGGGACAGATTCGGGATTCCGGCCCGTTCCAGCGGTCCCGTCTTCAAGCCTGTGGCAGTGATGTTTTGTTTGGTCCATTTCGTGGTGAAAACGACGCGGCCCAACTGGAACGAGCGTCCTCGCATTTGGGCTGGACCGCTGGGCCTTGTGACGTCATTCAATTCAACACTCTATTCTTTGCGATTTTCTTGTGGAATAAAAAATAATATCGTGCTTTAATTAATAATTTCTAAAATGATATTTGATTGAATTCCACCATAGCATGAAGTATATACAGTAGGTACATTTTTTAAAAAAAAGAGGTTATTTTCACGATCATCAATCAAAAGTGGTACGTACCTTGGAAGACAGGGTGGCGATGCATGTCCCATCCCATGCACCCATAATACAAATGAGAAAGATGTGACCGGTGCTGAGGAATTGCTCAACCAGTACATACAGATACAGTAGAAAAACAAGATTCACGCGGCCAAACAAAGTGGATCATGGAGGCCAGGGACGGCGAGCTACCACCAGCAGCAGGACAGAAGCAAGAGCATCCGATGGAGAATATTTTTGCCGTCAATTTTTTTGTCATATACTGTGCTATATATCACGCGCGGCGCCGAAAAGCCCCCGAGCCCGTTCCGTGTTCACAACTCGCAAGCCTTGCCCAGCTGCACATGGTACGCATCAGCACACAGCACTTCAGCAGCGAGCCAAGGCAAGTGCATGCCGGAAATTGAATGGAGCAGATCAGCATAGATGATCCGCCTAGTAGCACTCATCATGCACGTCACATATAAGTACATAGTTTTCCAAAAAAAAAAAAAAACGTCACATACTAAGTTACACGGTGTATACAAAAGTTTGACCACCGCCACGCCGATCGAGCTGACGTGCATCACAATGGCCGCACCTGCTCGCCGGATTCCGGGCCTCGTGGCACGCCACGGTCCATTCCACGGTCGTGCCTCTGTATACACTTCAAACGTGTGCTTGTCAAAATATCCCATTCCCACCGATCGAACGACTCGTGCACCGTACTATATATGCACGCTCTAATTGTAATTGACCCGTTTTGGTAGGTTGAGACTTGAGAGAAAAATAACAAGTTAAAAATTCCAAAGTCCCGTGTCATATCTTGCACCTTTTATTGACTGCAACTCTCTCTCTCTCTCTCTCTCGGCGAAGACTTGTCAAGTTCAACGCTTCTCTCCCCACGCCCAAACCCAGTCTGAGCCCCCATTGCAGACTTTGAGATTTAGCTCTCTCTCCATCCATGTCCGGAGCAGGAGCAGGAGATCAGGGAGGTCACGTCGACCATGGCCTCTACGGGGACGATCCAAATAATCCCACCGCTGGATTATTCAACCCTTTCGACCACGACGACGTGGACAGCTTCTTCCTCCACGACCACAACAGATCGCCATGCGCCGCCGGAGAAGAAGGTATCGGTGGCGATGGGGGGTACGGAAGCATCACGGATTACCTGCAAGGCTTCCTGTCCGATGACGGCGTGAAGCAAGAAATGGTCGTTACGCAAGCAGTGACACTTCAGATGGCCCATGGAGCTCCAGTGACGACGCCCAACTCGTCGGCGCTGTCGTCCTCCAGCGAGGCGATCGGCGGTGAAAAGGAGCCGCAATTCCGGTGCAAGAAAGGCAGGCCGGCGGAGGAGGAATTTGATGATCATGACGACGAGGGATCTGCGGCGGCCGATCGCAACTGCAAGTAAGTCTCAACTCTCTTCAAGAGCTTCTCTCTTTGCGTGCACTGTATAACTTGTACATGAGTATGAGTTCCTTATTGCTTGATTAGAACAAGCACGTTCTTCGTACGGTTAATCGCCTCATTTCGATGAACAAAAAAATTCTCTTTTTTTTTTTTTCGTATATGCCGGTGTGAACGTGAGGGACTTGGGGCTTGCTACCTAACTTGACCGACAACCATGGCTTGTTACTCTTGAGTGTTGGTCTACATATTCAATTCCACGGTTTAGTTGTTTTTCTTATCGTTTTAAATGAGAGAAAAAAAGTACTTGTTGGAGTAAACGGCACTCTATATTTTCCTCCTTTTTCATAAGAATTATCGCCTTCATGAAAAATCCATGCCAACGACTTTATTTTGCAGACGTGACATTATATGTTTAGGTGATCTGACTGATTTGTGGTTCATTCATCACGATTCCGATGAGTCACTACCAACAGGTCTGCACATACAGTCTGCCCCTAATTGATTGATAATAGTTGGTCATGTTTAATCAATTCAGGAGGAGCAGCAAAGACGAGAAGACGAAGAAGAAGACGGTGGTGCGTCAGCCCCGCGTGGCATTCAAGACCAAGAGCGAGGTGGACCATCTGGAGGACGGGTACCGGTGGCGCAAGTACGGGCAGAAGGCCGTCAAGAACAGCCCGTACCCGAGGAGCTACTACCGTTGCACGGCGGCGCGGTGCGGCGTGAAGAAGCTCGTGGAGCGGTCGCAGCAGGACCCTTCGTCGGTCATCACCACCTACGAAGGCCAGCACACGCACCCCAGCCCCGTCGCCGGCGGCGGAGCCCGGACCACCCTCCTCCTGCAGCAGCACCAGCAGCTTGGCTTCATCCGCTCCGACGACCTCGCCCGCATGGCCTACACTCACGGCACCATGCCGCCGCGTCCTCCTGCGATGCACCTTCTTCGCAAGGATCATTAATTAATTCGCGTCTGTCTATCATTTCATCTGGTTTGATCGTGGCGACTGAAGCCTCTTTGTATCCGGTTAAAGCACGATCGTATAGAGAACAGAGCTTGGTGCTCTGCCGCGCTTTCATTTGCCGGCGATACTTTTCTTTCTATCACAGATGAGAGCTGAGCACAAGTGCAGAGATGACTATTATGGCACCCAGCAGAGAGAGAAGAGAGCCAACCATGCATGGAGCACGAGTTCGTCACTCACTAGGTTGGCATCTCTTTTGCTGACGATCTTTGCTGAATTCACGGCTGCTTTCTTCTCACTCGCTGCTCAATCCCGATCAGGATTTGTGCCTCTGCATATTTTTACTACTACTACATTTCAATTGCCGCTTCCAGTCCTGTTTTAGCAATAACGTTGCGGCACCTCAGACGTCTCACCGTGTGTCTCTCCGATCACCTCCGCGCAGGGTCCATCTGCAGGGTCAAAGAGTTGATTTGAATTCTGAACAAGGGTGTTCATCTCTGAATCTTGTGCACTTGAAACTGTTTTTTAGTGCTGCATCAGGAAAACAGATGACAGATACAGTTACAGCAGTACGTTGGGAGCAGATGATGTTGAGTGCAAAGCAATGGTTTCACTGAAGCTTCATTCAGGCAGTGCCATTTGCCAGACATTGCCACTGTAATCTGCGCCATTATTGGCAGCCAACCAGCAAAATAGAGAGAAACGGAGATTCCTCAGTGGATTCGCCGGTGACGACGATGTTGGAGAGGAAACAGAGATGACAGACAGGCGCTGAAGTATTATTGAATGTTCATTGGTGAAGCCCTAATTTAATTTAGTCCACATATGTTGCGTCAACACACGTGTGTGACTGAATCAATCCTGAATCCAGAAATTCCTTATTCCGCGCTGTCGCTACGAAGTCGTACTACTCGCCGGCCGGCATCACCGAATTAGGAGGCACGCCTGATGCCGTTGGCGCCATTATTGTTGGCGGCGAACATCCCTTTCTGGAGCACCCAGTCCTCGATCATCACCTGCGCCGCACGGCCATTATCCGCCGGCACGAGGTGCCCCGCCCCGTACACCACCACGTTCGACAGCGCACCCGACCGCTGCACGTACCCGGCGAGCTCCTCCTCCTCCTCCTCCTTCCCTGCAGCACCGTTGGCGTTGAGCCTCCACACCGCTCTGTCGGCGTCCTGGAACGCTTGGAGGCCGTCCCAGTGGAGGTCGGCGAGCCATGCCTCGGTGGACACGACGCCGTCGCGGAGGTCCCGGATCCCCTGGTACAGCAGCACCCTTGTTTGTCGCCGGAGCAGCAGCGCCTCCACCTGCTTCCTCACGCTCTTCATCACGTCCCCGTGCATCGCGTCGGCCACCGCGCCGCTGCACTCCTCCCACTCCACGTCGCCTCTCGCCCCCAGCGCCGCCTTCACCTCGCCGCGGTTCAGGAACGCGGCGAGCGGCTCCGTCGCGTAGGGCCGCTGCTTGGCCACGTCGTAGAGAGTCGCCAACCCCGTCATGTTCTGCAGGCGCTTGAGAACCTTCCCCCTCGCGTCCGCCGCCTCGCGCCACCGCTCCGATTTCGTGAGGGACACCGCCTCCGCCTGCATCACCTGGAGCTCCCGCTTCTGGCGCGCGTTGACGAGGCCGGTGAAGTAGGCGGAGTCGGCGTGCGTGGCCACCTGCGCCACCGGGTGCGTCAGCCCGTTCCCGACCGCCACGCCGCGCAGGTTGACGCGCATCCCCTCAGGAAGCCTCGGGTTCGCCTCTTCAAGTATATATGCCGCCGCGGCCGGGACGTACTTGCCGGCGTAGCTCTCGCCGGCGAGGAACAGCGGCCGCGCGCGGAACCCGCTGCCCGCGCGCAGAAAGAAGGCCTGGAGCGCGGCGAGGAGGTGCGCCGCGACGACGGACTGGTTGGTGGGAATGGCGTCCGGCGAAGAAGCGGCGCTGAACCCGGTGCCCAGCGGGCTGTCCAGGAACAGCAGGCCGAAGCGGCGGTTCCACGCGAACGGGTTGCGCCGGAGCGACGCGCCGTCCGGGTTCACGAGCCACGGGCCGAGCTCGAAGAAGTTGCCCGTCAGGCCCGAGCAGCCCGGCCCGCCCTGCAGCCACACCACCAGCGGCGTCTTCGATGACGACGGCGTCAACGGCTGGGTCGCCTCGTACAAGGCGAAGAACAGGGACGCGTTGGTCGCGTCCTTATTGCCTGCCGAACCCAGAGGGAGGTACCCTGACTTGGTCGGAAGCGCCTCCTTCGGGAACACTACGGCGGTGGTGGTGGTGGTGCCGAAGATGGCGAGGACGGCGACGGCGGCGAGGAGGAGAGCACAGACACGCGGCGGAGCCATTGTTATTAGATTACTGATGAGCCAACCCGGTTGGGATTGGATTAGGATGTGGCTTTTGTCAGTCAGCGCCTTACAGTAGTGTGTGTGCACCACAACTACAGTACACTGAGTGGAGGCTGGAGCAAGAGAACAACCAAGATCCGGTGGTTGCACCCGACACCCGAATGTGGTAGGTGGGTGGAGTGTTTCAACACTGCGGGCCACCGCAGGCAGCCCGACTCGTGTCGCCATATAGTAATTATATACTCCTCTGCATACATACGACTCGTCATCTCTGCCTGCCTAGTGCCTAGGGTACGACAAGGAAAGATGCCGGCCGGTGATGTCGCCAACGTTGAAATGCCATGTGTTGTAAGCACTCAGAAACCGACGTCTCCTCGGGACGATTGGTGCCGTAATAACCCGAGCGAGAGCACAAACCAGGCCGGCAATCTCCGTCCGCCGCTGGCACAGCATCCGGAACGGTGATGAATGACAACCAAAACCAACCATGAACGGACGATTGGAAAGCTAACGATATTTTTGCGCTCGCTCGGGTATGGGCCATCCAGCTACGGTTTCACGACGCGACGGGCGTGGTCCTCATTCAGTGATCCACGACGCCACGGTTGGTTCGATTCTGCGAACGGAACACGAAACAACAGAAGAACAGCTTGCCAATGTTCGTGTCTGTCACCCGCTGCTGACAACGGAATTCAGCCATTCAGGAAAAAGTGCATTCATGAACTACTAAGTGCACCGTCCAAGATCTCTCTTTATTTATGGCTTGTCACCCGCCCAGCTGACCGCGGGATTTAATTAGCATCTAGATTATTAGATGCCATGCACAAGGACGCACACGATTCTTCTTCTTCTTCAGTCTCATGGCTTGTCACGCCCACCTCACCACATCGTTCCCCCTCCTCACGATCACCCTCTCATGGACCTCGACCTCCCGCAAGCATTCCAGACGGTCCAAATCACTAGCGCTACCGCAGACAACTGTGAGAACGAGCAGCGTCTTGGCCACGCTGCCAGCCGCCCGGAGCGCGCAATGCATGTCAGGCCACGCCGCCAACCGGCCTCTTCTTCTCCGATCACCGACAACAACGACGGCGTACTCGGAGTGGACGAGCGCCGGGTGGTGCCGGTACGCCACGAAATCGGCGCCGTACTGCAAACCCGACCGGACCACCCAGTTCCGGCGCCGGAGGTGCCAGTACGCCGCGTACAGCTCCGGGAAGCCCGGCCGTGCCATCGACCTCATCAGGTGTCTCCACACCTCCTCCTCGCTCATCATCTCCTTCGTCTCCGGCTTGACGACGGTGATGCACCGGAGAGCGTGCAGCAGGCACAACATCTCCTCGGGGCCCACCTGGAAGTGGCCTGCCGTCGTGACCGCAGGATCCACGGGCTGCCCGAACGCCGACCGGCTCAGGAGCACGGCTTGCTCCGCCCCGACGTGAAGCAGCACGCCGTTGCAGCCTGACAAAACCGCCGTGCATCCGCATGATCTCCAATAACTTAGCATGACGTACTGAAGCAATCGGTGCGGCAACAAAATTTCTGTACCCCACAACATGACCAAAAACAAAATATAACAATGATTATGTCACAAATCACCCGACGAAATATTATAACTGTTACAATTCGGTTCACATAGAACAAGTCATCACGCGAGCAAAAGAAGCAGGACTCAGACTAGATACCACCTAATAACAGCGATGATATAGAGCGACAAGCTAAACACGAAGGACAACCAGTACATGGTATCATTTCTTCATTGCCTCCCACGGGATTTCGCTCTCATGGCCTCCTCTTGAGTGGACGGGAACAGCTCCACGTACCTTGTCCCAATGGTCATCTTGTCCTTGCACATAGCAGTCTTTGCAACTTCAGCTGTTGGGAACTCGACATAGGCTTCACCTGTAGCCTTCCCATCCGAACGGTACCCAATGTGCACATTCTCCTCTGTCAGCTCGTACTCCGCAAAGAATTTAATGATGTCCTCCACGGTAGCAGAGTAGGGAAGCCCACGAAGCTTCAGCACCTCAGTGTACTCCATACTGCTCTTGTCTTCAACCGGCTTCTTAGACCTCGGAGGTGGCGGGGAGTGACGGTACTCCGAGTCAAAGAAACCGCCCTGGTTCACCTCAGAGGCAATAGCATTGTAGTACTCCTGCTTCTTGCATCTGAACACCTCAACATACCTCCTACCCATGTTCTGCCTGTTGCGATGCAGGGCAAACTCAGCCTGCATGCTTGTCGGGAACACAACAAAGGCCTCACCGGTGAAGCGGCCATTCTTGTGGGTGAGGAGACAGTCCACTATGTCCAGCCCCACAAAAAACTTGCAGATGTCAATTTCGTTGCAATCAAAAGGGAGCCCTCGTAGTCGGACACCTGGAAAGCTTTGCATGCCAGTGCTAACCCCTGCACCAGGTAAGTTACCACTGAAGGGCTGGTAGAAGCCCCCGCTGGCACCGCCAGCGCTGCTGCCCATTCCTCCGAAATAAGGAGGGCCTGGTTCCATCATCCTGGCCCTCTTTGAGACATCCAGTGGACTCCCTGCGTTCACTGCGAAGTAGGGATTCGATTCCATCATCATTCGTGGCCTCTTTGATCCCTCGTACCCATCCGAAACCCCCCAGCCTCCCATCATTGCCCTTCATAATCCAGCGTCCCAAAAAGAGAAAAGAAAAGGAGAATAACCCCCCATCTCTCAATCCCAATTTCACAAAATAACCCAAATATAAAGATAACTGTGCAGGAATAAACAGACAGTAGACAGCAAGGTTGATTTCTAAATAAATGGGTTGATAATAAGCAAAATAATGAGCAGCTTAGCTACTAGCAAAGTGATGAAAACAAATCAATTAATGGTGATATATTAGTGAACGCAAATTTCATGCTATAGTGGACAAGTAATTTCTAAATATTCAGAGAGAATAGCATGTTATAGAGCATCCAAAGAACGACATAACAAACTCCACAGAAATTTTCTAAGAATTTTAACTAATTTCTCTACGTTTTCTGATATTAAACCAGCGGAAGAATATTTTCAGTTTTGCCTCAGAGAATTTACACGATGGTAAATGGGTAGAACTTGCACTGACACAAGCCAAATTCTCTGTCGTGGAGATTTAGCTGACATCTAGTGTCCACAGAGCAGACATCATCTTATGTTAGTACAGTTGCACACCACTTACCACCGCATAAACACCTGGGGGGTCAACATTGAAATAGTTTTTTCCTAGGTTCATTATCAGAAAACGTTCTAAAAAGGGTAAAAAAAATATGTGAAAAATACTTTCTACGATGATGTTTGATGATTTTATAACAGCACAGGTGGTCATAATAAGAATGCTCCAATCAACCTATACAGTTATAACATTTGAGGTAAAACCTTATCACACGAAGCGCCCTATTCTGATGTAGTAGAATATCTACACGGATCAGATAATACAGCACAGATCAGGCGTTGGTGTTTCGGTCCCAAATAATTTCCTAACAAGTTTTTGCAAAACTAACAGCCTAAATCACACAAAGCACCCGGCCAATGTTTAGATCGGCGCATCACATACGGCTATCTGGGTCACCACGAGCAGCTGATTTGACCAGGGGGCGGAGGGCTCGGATAGAACCCCCCAAACAATTTCGGTTCGGCAGAACCAAACCACAGTTATCAACTACAGCCGCCAAATCTAACCGATTCGCGGGACGAACTAGAGCAGTTTGTATGGAGCAATCACGGCTAGGGCATATTAAAATAACAAAAGAGGAACAAAGTCGTCGGGAGAAGGGAGAGAGGCGTGGATGCGCGTACCTGGATCTGGATGGAGGCGTGCTCATCTGGATCAAGGGCTGTACGGCCGCCGCAGTAGCGGGGAGAGAGGGCGGTCGGCGAGGTGCGAGGGGAGGATCCCGCGGCGGCGGTGAGGAGTCGGCGGGGACGCGGCTAGGGTTCGGAGGAGGAGAGATTTGGAGGGGTGATGGATGACGTCTCGATTTTGGGCTGGGAGGTGGCAATTTATTTGCCCCTTCTGAAATTGGGCCGAAGGCGGCCTAACGACTACAGGCAGATCTGCCTGCCTGCCTGCCTGTCTTTTGAGTTCGGCTCGTCCTCCTCTCGTTTTTGCCTTCCCGAAAAGGAAAGAAATGATGTAAAAAAAAAAAGGAAAGAAATCCGTTTCAACTTTCAAGCTTCTTCACGTTGATCAGACCCCTGACCTAAAGTTAGGCTTTTGCCCCGTGGTGGCCACCTGCAACTGCAACACTACAGTTGCATTGCCCATGGCCATGGCCAAGCGAAGTTGACCCGTCGCGACAGGGAAGGGAACGAACTTGCCGGCGTAGTATGTAGCTCTCACCAGTGAGGAAGAAGGAACGCGCACAGAAGCTTGGTTCGAGAACGAAAGGCAGGAGCAGCCTGTGCCTCCCTCCAGCCAAAGGCCAGAGGAGTCATCGCCAGTTTTAACTGGCAAAACTTTTCTTTATTTCAATCTAAGAAAGTTACTATAACGCCATCACCTATTCAACTGAAACAATACTTTTTCCGACAAGTAAATTTTCATTGAATTTAATAAATCGAATCAATAAGTTTAACTGTGCAACAATAGATGGCACAGTTACAGACAACATAAGAAGAGAGATCACACATCCTCTCTTGTAGCCCTTCTATATTCGTATATGACCACCAGCCACCACTTCTTCCAGGCTAATCCAGGAGCAGCGGCGCCAAGAAATCTAACCCGTGTTATCATTTCGCCAGCTAATACATCCTCGACATGCCAGAAGGAACAACACCAACGTTCCTGTGACTGTGACTATTAGTGCCAGTGCCTACTGATGCTGTGGCGGCAGCAACAATGCCGTTTAGGGATCTTGTGTAGATGTCAGTACCAGAACCTAGTCTATCTAATAATGAGTTATTCTTCGGACCGGCTGGAACATGGAACGGGGGAGCTCTCATGTTCGCAGCAACATCAGGCGCCGTCTTACTGCTTGCATATGCATAGTTCTGCGAGTGAAGTGTGTAACCCCCCATGGCCGGTGAAGGACCGGCACTCTCCGATCTCGCTGGCATTTGACGATGACCATACCCTTGTGGTATTTGTTGTTGATGTGGAGGATACACTGAATTCATCACTGGACCATCAACTCTTCCTGACCCCACTGGAAATTAGGAAATAATTTTAGAAATGGGCCACCATAGGCGGAAAAATGTATCATGTGTAAACTAACAGAAATGCACCTGCTTGCAGCCCTTGTGGAGCTTGAGAAGCCCTAGGAATATTTCCAGGAAAACGTTCTTTCTCCCAAGTGCTTTTACTTGAATCATTAGAAATGGGCCTACCCTTCAATGGGGCAGCAAGAGGTTGTTCCTTGGCAGGAATTGGAGTCGAGTGCACAACAGTAGACCTGCACAATGAACTTAGAGATTAAAAAAAAAAAAAAGACACAAGCTTCCCCTGAGCCAAATTCTAGTGATCAGAAGACATAGGATCCTACAAGTTTGTCTGCAAATAGTCAAAATGAATACCATGATCCCTCCTGACTAACAATTGACCATATAATCATTATAAGCGTCAAGTTGACTTAAGAATTCTGGAAAAACTACATATCAGTTACGTGTGGGCCGTGGCCCCAGCCATTCTTCAGGATTACTCCTATAGCTGATAAGGATTATGGTCTACTGATCCTAACGGCGACATAGGATCATGGTGAACTCAGTCGTGGCAACTTTGTTGCTGATGACTGGAAGAATTGCATTTGATGATTTGAAAGCATACATACCAATGAAACTAATGTATGAGGGTAAAAATGAACTCAAGATTATGCTGCCATATTACCTGGGAAGGGATGCATGTTTCCTGTCCATTGGATCTAAAGGGCCGCTACCACCGTTTTCTTCAAGGTGAGAAAACTGCTTTTTAAATTGATCAACGGCACTGCATAAAGTTTTTGAGTCAGAAAGTTGTAACAAACGAAACATGGACAAATACATGCATGCTCAAAGCACCATACATGTGCAAACACAGAAAAGCTAAAACCTTGGGTAGAGGAAGGTTGTTTTCTCCGTGCCATTTATGTAGCTATTCAGCAATTGTGGATGATATTCCAATATTTCACGGAATATCATCTCCCTAATCTCTTCTTTTGACATTCTTCTGTGCTCGAAATCAAATTCCACTCTTTTGATTGGCAGACAGGATGGTTCTCTTTCAGGCCTGGAGAGGCTTTTGAAGTATGGATCACGCAATGCCTGACACAACACAGGTATGAAACTAAATGTCACAAATACTTAAACAAGTAAGGTTGCAAAATCACAGGCCTAGTTGATAGCGAGGAGAATTAACTCAAAAAATAGAATGATGATTAAAGAAAACAAGCGCCAAATGGTTACCTCTTCTGCAGTTGGGCGATCCTTTGGATCAAAAGCTAATAGTTTCTCCAAGAGTTTTAGAGCCAAAGGATCTGCACTGGGAAACTTCTGAGTGAATGGAACCGGGTCTTTCTTTCTCATGCTGCTCAAGTACCTTCTTGCTTTCTCATTCCGAACCTGCCGAGGATGGAGGGAACAACAAACTCAGCAAATCCTAATCCATCTGAGATGCAGAATACGAAAAGAGTTTCCTCAGGTTATAGGATCATACCCGAGAGATCGTATCCAATGATGGTGTGCCTAGAAGATCAGTCATCAAGTCTAACTGATGAACAACATTTTTACCAGGAAACAGAGGCTTCCCAGTCAATACCTCAGCAAAGATGCATCCAATGCTCCAAATGTCAATAGCCGGTGTATACTGCATTATTTTGTAGAACAATAAAGCACAGCGAGATTATAAGAATAGAAATCCAGGCAATGATTTACATAAAAGTAAAATGCTTCCAACATTTTAATTACTGTAAAAGCTGATACTTGAAAGACACATGTGAGTAGTAAAGTGCAATAAACTTTCAGTGGAACTTATTGTCAAAGGCCATGTAAGTCAATTATAAGCTCATATAGTCACAATTTGTTGTTAATATGATGTATAGCACATTGCTTGACACAACCCAACCAAATCATAATTCTCTCAGAATATTTTTTAAAAAAATAAAGATATAAACTACTAGAAAGTTTACTTTTGAGAAGAAGGATCCACAGAGCTCTGGAGCTCTGTACCATCTTGTTGCCACATAATCCTGCAGCATATGTATGATATCAGTGATAATTCAATCCACTCAAAAAATAATTGACCTTTTTTTTTCTCTCACATACCGTCCAGAAGACTGTTGTTGGTGTATCATTGAATGCAACTCGTGCTAGTCCAAAGTCACATATTTTCAGTTTGCAGTTAGAATTCGCTAAAATGTTCTTGGGCTTCAGGTCACGGTGATAAACATTAGCTGCAGTTAAGTTCACTATCAGCATAAATTATGGTTACACAATTGTTCAGCACAAACATAAAACAGCAGTAAGCAATATTTAACATTGAGTTGCAATGTTATAAAGGGAATGAAACTGTTCATATACAATTAGAACACAGTGAGCACACCCAGCTCGAGTATTCAGGAAATATTTCACAAGGAAACATAGAAAGGGAATGAGTTCATACCAGTATGAATGTATTTGAGGGCACGGAGCAATTGATAGAGAAAGAATTGGTAATGCTCTTTTGTCAAGTCATCGTTGGCCTTTATAACTTGATGGAGATCAGACTCCATCAGCTCAAAAACAACATAAATATCCTTGAAGTCCTTTCTCGAAGGAGGTAACATAATATGCTTGATCTCAACAATGTCAGGATGCCTTAGGAGTCTCAGAAGTTTAATCTCACGGAGGATCCTTGCAGCATCAGAGACGTGCTCAAAGATATTGTGTATCTTCTTGATCGCCACTCTCTGTCGAGTGTGCAAATCAATGGCAGAGCACACAACACCATAGCTTCCTTTACCGATGACTTCTTGGATCTTGTACCGGTTTGCATCGCCATACTCTGTGAAAAACTCGGCCTCTGCAGAACTCTGCAAAACGAGTAGCACACACTGAATCAACAAACAGTTTAAACAAAACTTCATTCCAGAGAGCTCTAATGGTCAATTTGTAGGAGCCCCAATAAATGGTGAGGTTATGTAACCATTGTGTATAGGTTCAGAATGGACACAATGCAACTAAGAACCTGTTATTCAGTTACTGTACACATAAAAAAGAAGTAATCAACAGTTTTACTGATGAAATGGTTTGCTCGTGGGCATGTCCAAAGTGCATTATCACAAGCACAGGGAACAATTTTGCGCACCGACAGGACGAATCAACAGCACACAGTTCTATTTGATTAGGGACAGATGGCATCTCGAGATGAGAGGAAAGTGGTCAACTTTTGCATGCGAAGTATGAGCTGTTTGTAACTCAGAGTTCAGTTCACGCGGCATTTGACCTTTCATACGCCAGCAATTTCCAGATCAAACCCATACCCTATATTTTTTTGACAGGTATGGGCCAGAAACAGTCGCGTCATAATCACTTTCAAAACAAAAACGAAAATTTTCAAAAAGTTTGGGTTGTGCGTTCTAACACCAATTGATGCCTCGAGCGTATTTATAGCTCCGAACAGAAACCAAGATCAAGAAGAGACGCTGCATGGAGCATCTTGGCGAACACCTTGGGAACACAAAACATTCAGAAGGTTCGGAGATCGATCGCTGGAACCCAAACTCACCTTCTTGGGCTGCTCCTGCTGCATCCTTCACCGGTCGCCGGATCTCCCACCAAACCAGTGCCAAACACCACGCGTCCTCCTCCCGCACCCCTCAGAACCCACCTCCCAACCACCCAGGCCTACGCGCACGCGCACGCGCACGGTATTCGCTGCTCCCTCCCCGCACCGCCGCGCGAGATCAGGAACGTCGCGGACGCCGCGCCGCCGAGGGCAGCGACCTGGAAGCGCCGGCGCGCGCGGCGAGGGGTCCCTAGGGCCGCGGCCTCCGCCCTCCTCCTCCTCCCGATCTCGCCGGGTGCAGCGCTCGAGAAGAGAGAAGCGAAGCGAAGGAGGGGAGGGAGGGGAAAAGGAATAAGAGATTTCTTTCGTGTGTTCGTGGCTTGTTGCCGTTATATGGTGGAGGCCAGTGGGTACGGGTGGGCTACTTTGCTGCGCCTCTCCCTACCGTTCGATCTGCATCTTTCTGTGATCCACCGCTCATACATATCTAATCTACCCACTTGGATTTACCAGCAACATTTCTCGTGTTCCAATGCTAATCCATATTTATTCCTTTTTAAATAAAATGTGACCTTTTTTTACGAATTTAAATGTGACCTTCGTCAGTTGAAATAAATTTGTACTAATCTGTTATTACTGTGATATCAGTTTTTTTTTTACTGATACTCCCCAAATTAGCTGCTCGTCAACAATGCAGGTATGCATTGCACATCAGAAAATGCACTACTATACTATTAAGCTTCATCAGTGGATGGATTGCGTCGGTTCATGACATTTGCATTCTGCGATGGGTGTCGGTTGAGGGTTGGTCTGGTGAGGCTCTTCAACACGCGTATCCGTGGTTTAGGTGGTGAGCATCTGTAACGGCGAATAGAAATGCCAACTAATTATTAGCTTGCCTTCAAATCGCACTTTGGCCTGTTGCTTGCCATCACCCTCCAATCCTCCATCCAGGCTCTTGCATTGTGACGCAAAGGCAAATGCCATCTTTTATTTACCACCAATTCTCAAACTTACCACTTTTTAGCAGAAACTCGAAGAGGGAAAATGAACCGAGGCCAGGTGCGTCGAGCCGAACCTGTCGCTGCGTGTGTGCGCAGGAAGGCAACAGCTTCACATGGCCCGGGAATGGCTTGCACCTTACTGCGAACGCTGTACATCACGTGCTATCGACAGGTCCATAGGAGCGAGTATTTATACGTCCTGATCGATGCACGCTCCGTTATTGAATTGGCATTTAGATTTCACCGCGAGTAGTACCATCTCTTTTCTTATGAGAGAATTATTAATATATAATTGACAAGGAGACTCAAAGATATACCAGCTCCATCAATCGCCTCCAAAGAGAGGACAGCCGTGAATATCAAAGAATCTGTTGGATGTCGCGTCAAAATGGCCTTCACATAGAAAACAATCGCTTGCCTGCCACCGACCACCAAAAAAGAAACCTAACCACGACTTCAGTGGAGCCTGATTATACTTATACCACACAGCAGTACAGCACTACAAGAGGATAATTTTGACAATGAACGCCATAGAAATCATTTACTGATGAACATACCTATATATATCTCAGCACTCCACAACGTGTTGCTCGTAAGCATATTAATGCATCATTGTATAAGTCGTTTAAAATAATTTCACCATTGACCCAAAAGAAAACTGCCTCTATACTATAAGTACCAAAAGGAAAAAAAAACACTCCAAACTATACAGTATGCTTCTTTTTTTGTTTACTTTGCAGTTACATGAGCTGCAAAAATAAGATGCTAACACAAGTGCTCCCACGAGTTTGGTGGGTACGCGGCAATGTCGGCTGCATGTGATGTTGCTGCACCAATAATCTCCAGGAACCAACATGTTGATACCAATAAAAAAGATGGATCTCAGCAGGAGGTATTCTAAATCCACATGGGGGCATATACGGCTCTACCATATCTTTCAGGCCATTTATTCAATCCTTTGGAGGTTATATTGCACCACTTTCTCAAGGGTAATTCTGAACTCGCTCCTCGGAAGACACTGCAGGTTTTGTATAGCCAAGTCACCTTTCTCCTTTGCAAGCTCCTGAGCCCTTCTTATTCCCCCACTTCGATGAACCAGCTCTATCGCGGTAGCCAGGGAATCAGGTTCACTGAACTCGGAATCGATTATCTCCCTCAGCCGTGGTTCCTCTTGCAAAGCGAAAATGACGGGAGCCGTCAGGTTTCCCTTCGCCAGGTCACTGCCTGCTGGTTTCCCGAGCTGCTCAGTTGATTGGGTGAAATCAAGAATATCATCAACTACCTGGAAAGAGAGTCCAAGATTCCTGCCGTATTCGTACATTTGTTCACATATATGTGTACCAACACCACTGAATATTGCAGCAGACCTTGTGCTTGCTGCGACCAGAGAAGCAGTTTTATAATAGCTCTTGAGCAGATAATCTTCAAGGGTGACATCACAGTCGAAAAGAGTAGATGCTTGTTTTATCTCACCACTGGCAAAATCCTTAATTACCTGTTAGCACCAAACAAATATTATAGAACGAAAAGCATGCATGATTTTAAAGAAGAATTCAAAATCGTGGTACCTGGCTGATAAGCTTGATAACTTCAATGTTTTCTAAGTTCGCAAGAAACCAAGAAGATTGGGCAAACATAAAATCACCAGCAAGGACAGCCACTCGTGTTCCATAGAGCTGATGGATCGTTTCTTTTCCTGCAAATGATCGGATCTAGATTAGAATAATAGAGTCAACTTATTGATCGCCTCACCAAACCATTATATTATGATGAATATAAACTGGTGTAAATGAAACAAACATGAAGCTTCCAACGTCATGGCTGGCAAGTATAGAAAAATGTATCATGATTTCAGAAGCAATCTACATGACTACACCGAAAAAGTTGATGCGCCAAAACAAGAAGATAGGCATTTCATGTAATGTCATGCCCAAAAACATGAAATTCTGAGACTTTCAACAAAAAGTAAAATGAAACGAATGGAATCAATAAAGAATGGTTTCTATTGACTACACAGCTGACTTGTTCATAAGGAAAATTGTGCATACCTCGTCGCATCCCACTATCGTCTATGACATCATCATGTATTAAACTTGCAGTATGAATCATCTCTATGATCTCTGCCAAGCGCTGATGTTCTGTAGTAAGCTCCCTGGAATGCAGAATCAAAACTTTTTCAGTGCATTATTGCTATTACAAAATAGTAAAGTGCAACACCTAAAGAAACTTACGACAAACCAGCTAATTCAGCAGTTGCTCTGGACACAAGAAAAACTAATGCTGGTCTCAATCTCTTTCCACCAGCACCAAAAATTTGTTCAGCTGCAGAAACTAGGACTGGATTTTCTGCACCAACAAGCTATTGAAAGATATCAGTTAGCTAATGCGGCAGATAGGAGCTGCAAGAACTACTAAAACAAATTTCAATAATGTGTATAGCTGTCACATACTGTAAAGTAATGCAGGCATGCATATTTGACGGCAATACTCTTGCATTAAATATACAACAAAATGACCTATAGATGAAGGACTATAAAGATGTCATGATGAAATTCTTTAAGGAAAAAAAGCTGTTATTATGAGTGCCTAATGCTCACATTTTCCTAAAGGAAAAGAAGCATATGATTTTGGGAGAGATACATTGTGAATGAAACTTATAATGTTTTATAAAAGCTCAAGGTCTTGGTCTGGGACTTGACCATCACAACCCATTACAGGAACAATAATTGTGACCCACTTGGAATATGCTATCACTTGTTGTGAAGTGTAGAATGAGTATGCGTTACTGGCTTTCGTGGTAGCTACAAGTTTCTCAATCGCACCCACAAAAAGAGAAATTACTGCAGCCTAAAGATATTATTTTTGTAAAAAAAGGACAGACACTAAAAGATGAGGCTTTAGACTAACTTACTGATTTCAGATTGTTGTTGAGCTTCCGTAAGTCATCCGAGACAACCTCCATCAACGAAGAAACAGAAATACGCTCAGGGACACTTGCTGTCGTAGCATTACGAATTGTCTGCGCCGGCACTTCAATTGCAGCAAGGCCTGCACAGACAGATTACCAAGTCAGCCTCACACTGCTGCAGACCACTGCTCCCGAGATGAAGCTAAAGCAGTTGGATACAGTATAAATTCAACCAGTGAAAAAAAAAAGAGAAGCAAACCAACCTGGCTGGGTGGGCGAGGCAACGACGCAAACACATGGCGTGCGCCGGCGTCTCGGCGCCGCCCGCGTGGGGGCGAGACCGGCCAAACGGCACCGGCAAGAGGCCAGCTGCCCCAAATCGAACGCCTTGTTGCTCATGGACACCCTGGGGCAACTTAGAGACAACATCTCGCACAAAGGGACCGAGGAATCCAAGGACCAAGAAATCGTGCTAAACCCCTTGGTGATCACGGACGCCAAAATCTTTTGAGCCCACGAGCTCCTCTCTCTTTTCCTCTCAAAGATGATAGTACTTGATTGCGAAAAGATTGGTTTCGTGGGCGAATCAATTTGGTGGGTAATATTTTCTCTTCTCCTTGTGGAGGAGGTCCACCGGATGCCGGGATGGAGGCGGCGGAAGATTTAAATATGGGGCATGAGGAGGAGAAGGGTGGATTTGTGTAACCACGAGGGCCATAGAATTGGAAGAGCTTGTGTTGTGTACTTGTGTGTGAGCCGGGGACGAGCAGAGCAGCGTGTGAGCTCAATCGCTCTGCCTTGGCCAGCACCCAGCCAGATAGTGAGAGAGAAGATTTTGCCATTTTATCCCCTGCCACTCGCTATATTCACGTTGCATACTGTGGGAGTCCATGAGATTTTATGCTTTATTTTTTTTAATTGATCCTCAAGCTTGTTATAGCAGTTGTCAGGCGTTGTTCAGCCAAAAAAAAATAAATCAAAACATGCCTTGGCTTGTATTTTATTAAAAGAAAAGGTTGTTTATTAGCAAAATGCGAATTGGGTGTGGAAAAGGAAAATGGTTTTAAAATTTTTAAGTCCTTCGTCATTCTTTAAAACCTTGCTTTTTCAGCTCTCGTTTTTCTTTACTCTCGTGACCCACTATCCAATCCACGTATCTATCTGAGTATCTAATCAGCCCGCCAGTTGTTAGACTCGTTGAACTATAGGTGACGCATATCAGTGCACTGTCATCCGCCCGTTGGTGCGATAGTCATCATTAATACTCTAATTAAGTAAGGTTACTGAACCTGCCTGATTGCGACAATTATATGTCTGCATCATATCATATCTTTTCTTTCATCACTCCACTCACAATCACGGGCCAATTGAAGTCCTGATCTTTCTTTCTTTTGTGACCACATGACGTCGTCACAAGTTATTGACTGAAACAACGGTAGAGTAGATGTTCAAATAAGTTTGATACGGAACTGCGGTAGCCTCACGTTTGATTTCATATTGTGTCCACGCAAAAAAAAAAAAAAATTGAAATTCACATATACTGCAGAGTGATGAAATGTGATATGTAAGTCGTCGCAAAAAATTAACAAAGAGAATTATGTACCTCTTCGCGGGAAAGAAAAAAAAATGAACATGTAGCATGTACGTATCAGGTTTAGCCACGTTAGGGCTCAGCACATGGTAACAAAAAAACCCTCCTGGCCAAAAGTGGAACGCATCAGAAACGTCAAGCTCAGACGTCGGCAGCATCCAACAAATTGACGGAGTGAGTTCTCTGCTCTGCTGGGGTCCCAACAAGGAAGAAGACGAACCAAGGAACGAGTGCTGGGAGAAGGGCCGACGTGGGCAAACGAGGATGATTGGCCGCGCATATGCCACCGGTTCCTGGCCTGACACGTCGCCGTCGTGGGGCCCGTCCAGTCTGAATGACCACATTATTGTCCGGCCTGATCAATACAAAACGGAGTCTTGTGAACTGTGTCGTAGCAAAACAGAGGAGCTACTGCGTCAGTGTGCCATCCTGATCCTATAGTAGTAATAAGTTCAGATATTTCATGACCATCAAGTTGGGCTTGGGCATGGTCAATGGAGGCGCGCCCCTGCCGGAAAGTGTGACACCCACGTTGAGCTGCCTCACACGACAAGTCGGCCATTGAATGGTGTTCCATACATTGCCTTTGGTCTACTTCCATTCCATGGGCATGGAGTGGAGCAAAATACTGATGGGTGCTCTCTCGTGATCCAAGCCAAACAAAACCATTAAATTGTGTTCCAGACCCGTACTAACATGGAGTACGTAGCACACATTACTAGCACACGGATGCACACATAGCCTTGAGATTTGAATATCCTTTTTTTTTGGGGCATCAGATCATACGTTGATGATGGTTGATGCCCCCCGTACGTGTGTTTATTTTCAGTTCCCGATCGGGCCCTTGGTAGGCTCTGACGGGCCAAAAGGCCGTATGCCCTTCACATTATAGCGTGGGGTGGGCTATTTTGTTTGTCACCCAAGAGTTACACGGGCCAGACCAAACGAAACCATCTCGCTTCTTGCATCGAGTTCTTCTTCTTTCTTTTTTGTTCGAAAAAGAATCTTTATGTATACGAAACTACGGTTCAGTAGTTCCCAACTTCACATAACTCCAAAACATTGTACTCATAAATGTCAAAAGTCGTTCGGGGAATGAGCCTCGTTCACACAACTTCACATAACCCCCCTCTTTTCTTTTTTCTTTCGAAAAAGCCGTTTCCATCAAGCAATAAGATACTCGTATAGTAGTACAATACCACTTTTTTTTTGCGGGTAGTAGTACACTACCACTTGACCAAACACCATGATCATAAAAATTTCAGTCAATCCAAAGTTCTCAGTCTGCACACCTAATGATTAATGGATTCTATTCGCAAAAAAAAAAAAAATGATCAATGGATTCTGGTGCACCAGCAAATACTAGCTCTGTGATCCTGCCTAGAAGGAAGAGGAAGAGGAGAAATGACACATTCCTCACCAAAACGCACGAGTTTAGTCAAGAAAAAAAAAACGCACGAGTCCACGACAAGGTCTCTGAGAAAAAGAATCTACCAAACTGCAAACGCAACCAGCAACCAACCGCCCCCCGCGCCTTTTTCCACATCATTTCAGTTAAGTTAGTCCTCCCTCTCCCTCCCTCCTCTTCTTCGCCGGCCGACAGCGACCAGCCGCCGTCTCGTCCCGCGCCCGCGGTTGCTTCAGATCCCCTCCTCGTCCTCCTCCTCCTGCCAAGCCCAGCGCGGCAGCGCCAACCCCTCCCGACACCACCACCACCCTCTCCATTGCACGCGCATATATAAATCCTATTCCCCCGTCGCTCTCCCCGCCGGCCTCTGACGCGCGCCATCATCTGATGATCTGAATCCAGGCGGCGGCTCGGCGAGGCTGCTCCGGATCTCGCGGTGTGATCCCTCCCTTCGGCCGCGGCGGACTAAATTCGTGTGGGCGGGAGCGGAATGGAGGTCTTCGGCCCCGTCACGCCCGGACAGGTGCGGTGCGCGCGCGCGCGGAAACTTCCACGCTTCCCGTTTCGTTTTGCTCCGTTATTAGCTCGTTGCTTGGCTTGTTCTCGCTCGGGAGTAGCTAGCTAATTTGTGATTTCGAGTCGAGCGAACTTGGCAGGCTGTTGGGCGTATGTTTATGGAAGTTACTGTAGTTTTCAAGTACTACTGTACACTAGTACCAGTATACGAGTATGATGAAGCAGCGGCTTTGCATTGACTTGGCGTATGCTGGGTGGACTGCTCCACGTGGCTGCAATTTTAATGCCAATGGTTCAAGGTAGCTCCAGGATTTGAGGAAGAATGCCCCGCCGGCACATTGGGTCCCCTAGGCCCTACCTATACCAGTTTAGTGGGTGGGGTTCTGCGCTTCTGCTTCCCTCCCGGAGAGCTTTCTTACCATTCAAGCTGGATACTTCCTTAGAGCATGGCTAGTGGTTTCGCCCCAAATGAGATGGTCATGTCACTTTAAGCCTTCAATAAAATCAACACATATAATGGATTGGCGTAGAAGCTGACTATTAGAATAATGCTTGGATGTTGTGGCAGCCAATTGGAGAGTAGGAGGCGTTGGCTCATTTGCATGCACCTGAGTGAGAGCAGGCTTTTTCTCGGTTCTGCTGCCAGAAGCGAGCGACGAGCTAGTCGCCCGCCTCATTCTCTCTCCGGCTTTCTCTCTCATCCACCTCAGAATCAAATGACGTGGACAGGTATTTCGTCGGCTAACTGTACTCCACTATACTTGCTCTTAGAGCGAGTATAATGAGGGGCGAAACGTCTACCTCGTCAGCTAAAAAGAGAGAGTAGCGGGCGAGTAGTGAGTCGCTCGCTCAAGCAGCAAAACCAAGAAAAGATGTAAGGTGTGACCACTCCATGCAAAGATTGAATATTAAAATATTCTACTCGACAGCCATTTAGCCCACTATTTATTATGCTAGTCTTGTTTTACCGCTGGGAATCTGAGGTGGACACTCTATTTCGCCAGCAGCCGGTGTCGCTATTAGCCCTGCTCTTATGGACAAGCATACTTTCATGCTGTATTGTTGTGGTTTTCAATTGGTACAAAATAGTTGCGCTCTAGATTCTGTTATGTTCATCGCCGTTGTCGGCATTTCAGCTTGATCATCAAAGAAACTTTATTGTTGTTCTTAAATCAAATATATGTGGAGTTCATCTTACCTACAAAAAATATAATCGATTAAGAGACCTCCAAACTGGTTACTCATAATAGTAGCATTGGCATGGATGTGGGTTTGGTGACACGTTGGACACAGGCACACACGCACACAAAAAAACAAGGCAATGTCCATTTGATTTTTTTAGTTGTGATGCTTATTCATAATAGTAGCATTGGCATGGACTTATGGCACTCAATGCTTTGTTTTTCTGCAGGTGTCATTTTTGCTTGGACTATTCCCGGTCCTCATCGCATGGATCTATGCTGAAATCCTGGAATATAGGAAATTGTCATCTCATGGAAAAGTGTAAGATCTCTCTACAAAATCTCTGTTTTTTATTAGCTTTGGGACCATGGATCTGAATCAGTATCTCTCATCGATCAAAATATCTGTGTTCAAGGCCAGGTGCCTATTGTTCTTCCACATAATTGAAAAGCATGTTTGGAGTTTTCTTGTTTATCTGGCCTGTAGTCACAGCATGGTCAAGTTGAAGAACAGTATCCTGATGCCTTATGTTCTTTGAACTTTATTGTCATCTGCAGTCATTCAGATGCTAATTTGGACAACGGAACCATCAAGGAAGATGACAAGGTGGTATTACTTGAAGGAGGCCAGTCAAAATCGCCATCGACAAAGCTCCGGAATATGTCTACCAAAGCAAACTTAATACGGTACTATTTAAAGGACTAAGATAGCCATTAGGTTTATGCGCATACAGTTACGAAAAAAAATAATCATGTCTCTGTGGTTGTAGGTTTATAACAATGGCTATTAAGATTGCATGCTGCTTCTTGTCTGTAATTTTGATATGGGAAATTCCTGGGGTATTTGAGCTAATATGGGCCCCCTTTACATTTCTAGTTGGTAAGTTATTTCTATATTTTTTGTATTTCCATCCTTTTCCGTAACGGTCAGGAGTTTAGGACTGACCGTGAACATATTTTTTTTTCAGGCTATAAAGATCCAGAACCTTCCAAGGCAAACTTACCCCTATTACATGAGTGGCATTTCCGGTCTGGCCTTGATAGATACATATGGATTATTGGAATGATTTATGCTTACTTCCACCCAAATGTAAGTATTTCAGACATGGTTGAGTAGTAAATACTTTAATTTACTTTTATAAATTTCTTCCTTAATCTCTTATCTCTCTGTACCTTAAGCATTTGTTTCTTTTATCCTTTACAGGTTGAAAGATGGATGGAGAAGCTGGAAGAATCTGAGACTAATGTTAGATTATCAATCAAGGGAACTATCGTGACTATTTCGTTGATGGTAAGTCCCGCTATCTCTTGTATCTGTTGAGTTTTAGGTCAACACTGCTGTGTCAACTTGAAAATGGGGTACTAACTAGGTGTTTATTTCCTTCTTCTAGGCTGGTTATCTGTGGTATGAGTATATCTACAAGCTAGATAAAATTACATACAACAAGTATCATCCCTACACGTCATGGATCCCTATAATGTATGCATATGAAACTTCCTTAACATGAATTCATAGTCGGCATAAGCAATTTGTTTCATTGCAATTGACGCAGAACCGTGTTTCTTGTAGTGTGTACATCTGCCTACGCAATTGCACCCAACAGTTGAGAAGTGCCTCATTGGCTCTTTTCGCGTAAGCATTTAACGTTTTAAGCACTCACATTGTTCAGGTGTTTTCTTTGCTACTTCATTTCTAAGTATTTATCTATATTTTTACAGTTGGCTTGGCAAGATTACACTAGAGACTTATATTTCTCAGATACACATCTGGCTCAGGTATGTTGTGGCTACTTATCCTGTGTTTTTTTTCCTAATTGCTGAAGGTTTTTCCACTAACTATAGCTGTATGTAATAAGTGTCATATAGCTGCTGAATATAAGTCCAGACTCAAGACAAAAAAATATAAAGTAGCCTGATTGATCTTTGCTATAGTACCAGTCTATTCGATTGAGTTAAAAAGAGATTCAAATACTTTTCAGAGTTTTTATTGTTCTTTCACACTCTGACAGAACCTCTTTTGCAGGTCTACTATGCCAAATGGACAGCCAAAATGGCTTCTTTCTTTCATACCAGATTACCCAATGCTTAACTTCATGCTTACTACAGCGATCTATCTTCTTGTAAGATAACCAGCTTCATACACATTCCATTCAATAGAATCATGTGGAGGATATTCATTTCATGAACTACAATGCAGCTATCTTACCGGGTGTTCGAGCTCACAAACGTACTGAAGGCAGCTTTCATTCCTAGTCGGGATAACACTTGTCTATATCACAATTTTGTTGCTGGGATCGCCATCTCAGTGTGTATATATTTTTGTTCACTCGTTCTTCTGAAAATTCCTGCTGTATAGGTAAACATATGGAACCTTCAATGCTAGAAATTGCTTCAAGGAGGATTCAGTCTCGCTTTCTTTGATTCAAAACTTTTTGGTTTCATACTCAGGTAGCCTTGAATTTCCAGGGATGAAGAAATTCTGAGTAAATGATCACAGCAGAGATGTTGGACCGTGTGAAGAAGCTTCTCATCTGTACATGTTGGATGTTGAATTGCTAGAGGGTGGGGATATAGAGAGACCCCCCCCCCCCCCCCCCCCCGACCTAGACATTGTAATACCTTGTTGTACCATAGAAATTGATACAAAACAGAGGGCTGTCCTCCTGTCAAAGAAAATATAAAGGCAAGTCTAATCTTTTCATACTAGTTCTGTTATATTGTAGTACATTGAAAATGTCCCTCTGCAGCTTTCAACCAAATGTTTGGTGGGGCTTCTTGTCTCCCTATTGCAAGACCTACTGTTGTTTAGACCACCTCTGCAACTTGAGTTGAGTTCCCGTCAAAAAAAAAAAACTTGAGTTGTAGCAAGTCGTCATCCATTTTGTTGGCAAAAGGGTAGCAGCTTGTGGGAGGTGCGTGGACGCGACGATCGTCGGCAACTGTCACGCGCGGCGCCGCTCAACTTGTCGGGCCGCTGACTCAGGCGCTGTGTCGACCATGTACGCCGTGGTCCCCGCCGGCTGTCGGCAGCAGCTTGAATTGCGCCTCTGAGGCCGCGTACGCTGGCGATGTCGGCCCGCCGCATCTCTCCCATCCTGCGGCAATGGCCACCGAAGCGGATGTGTATCATCACGAACCATTTCCCTTTCCTGTTCTTCCTCTTCATGGACCTCGTCCTCTTCTTTGAATCGCCGGCGGCGGCGGCGGTTGGTTGACCATATTCATTCGCGGCGGCGGTACGGAGTAAGAGGGGGCACGCGGCGGCGGAAATCCATCTGGCGAGATTAGATCAGGGGAGGAACCCGCTGGCGGGGTCGCGGGGACGAAGCAGAGCCGCCGTCGCCGGGAGGGAAGGGGCTGACGGCGGAAATTCGGGGCTAGTTTCTGAATAACTATCTAATTTGAGGGTGTATCTGTAAATAGTTAATTGGATCGCGACTATTAATCGCGATCCGTTTAAGGGGGGTTTGTGTAAAATATTTGGATGGGCAATTTGTGGCCTTTCTTCTCCGACGGGCTCTGGCTGACGGTGAGCGCCTCTCGACGACGTGTAGCATAGCGCTCGTCGTCAATCTCCTCCGGCGCACGTTCCTGCGTCGCGCCCGGTCAGTCGGCCTCACCACGCAGCCTCCGGGACCTCGCCGCCTCTGCTCGACGTTCAGCGCCTCCGTCGATTCGAGCTTCCCTGAGATTTCTGAGCCGCCGTTTGATCTACGGATGGTGGCGGGGAATGGTAGCTACGACCACCAAATCTCATTTCTTCATAACCTCGCGTCACCATCCGTGTATCGAACGCATCCAGCCGCCACTGCCGCCTTCTGGAGACGATGCCGCATCGAAGGAGAATGAGAAGAAGATACCCCCCATGAGATTTCGCCATTGATCCGACCTCCTCCTTGCTTCCGTCATCGCCATGGCCGCCCTCCTCAGCTCGGCCTCAATGGCCCGCCCTCGTCCAAGATTTTCTCGCAATTGAGGCGTTGCTTGAATTAATTCCCCACGAGTCCGGCGACGTCTTCTACTTGCTGCTCCTTCTCTGATTTCAAGATCCAATCAGATGCATATGTGTTCTTACCCTTTCTCCGTCTTCAGCTTCAGAAGGAAGGCTGCATTAGAACCAGCAGGAGCAGCAGATGGTACCGGTTTCTGAAAAAAAGCAGGAGCTCCATGCTGCTCTGCTGGAACAAAACTAGAGCTGCCTTATTTCTCGTTTTCTCAACATTCCAAGATTCCAGATAACAAGCTGCAATTATTTCACCATCTTTGTAACTGAAAGTTGCAGGTTCAGGCAGTAGATTAACAAAAGGCTAACAAAACTGACGCTTGTCTGCACTCTCAGCATTCGGATCATGTCAGAGAAACAAACTTGTTACACTCATCGCTTAATCGCATAAAAACGATCATTTCCTCGTGAGAATGCGAAATCTAGTCATGATGCTTGAACGCCAACTTTTATCGCTGTCGCTGCAATCAAGAAAACACTTTTCAGACTCAACAATTGCAATTACAAAACTGGAGGGTTTTTTTTTTTTTTTGACGGGACAAAACTGAAGTATTGTAATGTGAGAACAATGAACTTATAGATGACCCAATGCAAAGCTCAATGCACCCATCTATTTGACTGATAAGTGTAGTCTAAGATTCAAACGAATCATAGGACTATGCATTGTGTTGAACTATGATCATAGAAGTGATGGTTTGAACAACTATCTGCCCAATTTGTGACCTCTCTTGTTTTCAAAGAGGTTATTATAGTACTTTTTGTTCGAAAAATAAAGATAAGCAGTCAATTACTTCTTCGGTAATCTAGAGGTGAAAGTAATAGCGGATGGAGGCAATTATTTTTTTAGACGTACATGAAATTGTTTCAGGCGTATGGTAAATCGCTCCGTGCAAAACCAAGGTAAACAATGACCTAAAGAGAGATGGACTAAACACTGAACATGTGTATGACCATAGTATATTGGAGAGTGAGATGCTTGACAAATAGTATCTCTGTTCAGCTAATGACAGAGTGGCGGGTAACGCACCTAACACTAAGCGCCTTAATCATTTGGCCATCTTTGACGTCTGTCGAGGACTTGCCATAAATAACACACCCCGCTCGCATTATTGTGGCAGCCAGTTCAGTTCCAAGCAAAGCTTTTGGCTCGCTCGTCCCTACGTATAGTCCTTTGGTTACGGTACAATAAGCTCTCGGCGTGGTGATTCCACCCACGAGGGATTCCACCAATGGAGGCTCCTCTCCTGCTCCCCGTCTCCACCGCCGCCGGCTCATCCTCCTCTATTATCTCCATAATCGACGACAGCATCATCAACGAAGCTGTTGCCTCATCATCTCCTCCTGGTAACAACGAGGAGTCCTCCTCGCCTTCCACCGTAAGCATCGTGTTCCGCGTCATGGCCGTGCTGATGGTGGCGTGCGCGTCCCTGTTGGCGCAGCACGAGGCGTCCAAGGGCTTCGCCATCGACGTCGTGAACGGCGGCGGCGGCGCTGCCAGCGGCGACACTGCCGCCGGCCGGCGCTTCCACCTGCACTTGGTGTCCAACGGCCGCGCCGAGCGCATCGTCCACCGCGCCAGCCGCGCCGTGGAGCGCGCGCTCTTCCCGGACGCCTCGTTCCCGCGCAAGCGCGTGACACGCGTCGCCGTCACCATGGCCGGCCACAACCTCACCGCCGCCGACGATGTCGCCACGGTGGAGGCAGTACGAGCCGGTGACGAGTACGTGATCACCCTGAGCCCTGGCTTGCTCATGATGTCCAGCACCGACATGAACAAGGCCGTCGCCGCGGCGGTGCGCCGCGCCGTGGCGCGCATGTGGCTGTGGGACGGCCGCGGCGCCGCGCCGGCGCGCGTCACGGAGGCCATGGTGGACTACCTTGCCTCCTCCTCCTCCCCCTCCGGCGATGACGATGATGAGCTGATGACGACGTGGCAGCAAGAGAACAAGGAGGAGTGCATGTCGGCGCGGTTCCTGCGTCACCTGGAGCAGCGCCGCGTCGGGTTCGTGGCGCGGCTGAACCGCGCGATGAGGGACCGATGGAGCGACGCCGCCGTCGACGCCGCGCTCGGTGCGCCGGCGCGGCCCGTCTGCGCGGCCTACCTCGCCGCGGCGGCGAAGACGACGACGGTGATGATGGATGTTGCTGACTCCGCCACGTCGGACCACGGCAGCACCCGTCGTGGGTCCAGCGTGGCAATGTGAGACATCATTCATCATCAGCTGGTAATAAGCAAGGGTAGTCTGGGTATTCTTGTACATTTGAGCGTGATCGAGCTATTAGTGGCGACGGTTAGGGTGGGGACATAATAACCGGGCCCTCTCTCTAAAATCGTGGCTTGTGGTGAGTGAGTGGTCATCGTCAGCTAATTTCATTTGCCGCTCTGGCTCGAGCACTGTGTATGTATACAGCGTCTGTGATGTTGCCAATAGATTTTTTGTGTTGACGTGGTTGAACCCGGTGGATGATAATGATACGCGGAAGATGAGAAGGTTCCAGGTCTTGTGATTTGTGACCAAACAGAAAACTTGTCGATTGGTGACCCGTAGCCTTTCGATCGCTTTCACCTATGTCTGTGACAATTTTGTTTCGCCCAATGATACCATGAAACTGCTAGCTTCCTGGTTATGGATGAAGGATGACATGATATTTTTTTTTTGTGTGTGTGTCCAAGAAAAAGAGAACAAATGGAAGGTCTGGCCGTATCCCGTGTGGGGTTGTAGTGAGTTCAGTGCTTATTCGTTGTACAGTTGTCACCAATCACGCCATGGCCCATGCTTGTACTGGATTGGTGGCGCCATGTTCTCCGGATAGAACTCAATGGTCTTGCTAACTCAACTCGTTTGCTAATCTGACGGCCTGGGCTAAAGCAAGCAGTCAAGCACGCCTACTGATGCTTCTTCCGTTGAAGAGAGATTGGCTTGCAGCATCGATAAAAAAAGTTCGTTTAAAGGCACGTGAGTTGTTGAATCTCCTTTACCATCTGTTTCATATACTACAAGTCTACAGCTTGTTGCTTCACCTTGTAGTATCTTCAGGCTTCAGCTCACACGATTCAGATAAACGTGGTCAGTGGCTCCATGCCGTACGCCATCTGCATGAGACTCACTAAAATACGCCAATAATGGCACAATAGGACATCATGGAAGCAAATTATGTCAGATAAGAAAACAGGAATCATCTCATCAATTAAAAACTGAAACAAGAAAGTTGGGTCCAGGAAACTGAGTACCATGTGTGTGGTGGTTAGAAAATACAGATCTTCAGTTAACCCCTCCCAAGCAATTTCCAAAGTGATGCAACTTCTGCTTTATCGACGATACGGAGAACAGAAGGTTCCAGATCTTGTGATTTGTGACCAAACAAAAACAAAAATTCAGGGCCCGCCCTCCGTTGGTGACCCGTACTCTTGCGATCGCTTTCACCTACGTCAGTGACAATTTTGTTTCGCCCAATGATACGATGAAACTGCGCTCCTGGTTATGGATGAAGGGTGAAATTATTTTATTTTATTTTTTTTATCCAAGCAGTAGACAAGAAATGGAAGGTCTGGCCGTGTGAGGTTGCAGTGAGTTCAGTGATCGGCTGTCGCAATCAGGACATGGCCCATGCTTGTACTGGATCGGCGGCGTCATTTTCTCTAGCGGATAGGACTCAATGGTCTGCTAACTCGATGTCTTTAAAATACAGACTAGATATAGAAGATGATAACGGTTGTGCGTTTTCACTTCTGATGCAACTCGTTTGCTAATCTGACGGCCGCCCGGGCTAAAGCAAGCCTATTGATGCTTTCTTCCGTTGAAGAGAGATTGGCTTGCATCGAGATTTTCAAGCTACATGAGTTGTTGAATCTCCTTTACCATATACTACAACTTGTTGCTTCTACTTGTAGTATCTTCAGGCTTCAGCTCACACGATTCAGATAACGTGGTCCATAGTTCCATGTCATACGCCATCTGCGTGGGACTCACTAAAATACACCAATAATGGCATAATAGGACATCATGGAAGCAAATTATGTCAAACAAGAAAACAGGAGTCGTCTCATCAATTAAAAACTGAAACAAGAAAGTGGCGTGCAAGAGACTGAGTATCATGTTGTGGTGGTCAGAAAATACAGATCCTCAATATAAATCCCTGCCATGCAATTTCGAAAGTAATGAGACTTGGCATGGCATCTTTGGAAGCACCGTAACCGAGTCGTGTTCGATGGGTATGCTCCACGGGTTTGCCTTCTCACGCAGGAGATTAAGGAGAAGGCGCACCGCTGGGCGATGGCGGGGGCACGCCACCTACGAGCAACTCATCCCGTAAGGAATAGGAGAGTACTTTTGGTTGGTTGTTACATAAGAACAGGCGCGTATGTAAATGTTATCTGAGCCAGCGATGGCATTGTACGGGACCGATTTCTTCTTCTTAATACAAAGAAGCGTAGCTCTTCTGTGTGTTCGATAAAAAAAAATGAAATAACCATTGTCTCGTGCTGATTTGTTCAAATAATTTACCAAAGAACAGGTCCCGCTCCATCTATAATAAAAACGATTTCCTGCTTTTCTTAGTTCCGTGGTTACACAGTTCTTTTGACATCACATATGATCTGATGTTTCTACCACATAATGTCGTAGCAAATTTCAAACTAGTAGCCTAGTACACGACCGCGACTGCCCATGAGGCCTGCTCCATCTCTTAAAAAAAATGAACTCCCGTGCTCTATGGTTCTAAGACTATCATTTGTACAGCGTTACATCGCCCCATTTTTCCTATCTAGAGACGTTGATGCGCGCCTTGGTCTGAAGACCGTTGAAAATTTTCCACTCTGAAAACTGCCCCCAAGCGGCTGTGAACCCTGTAAAACATTCCCTGTCCCGTCTTCCTCTGCCTGCCACGAAAAATTTCATGGCTCAGGAAGCTTCAACAGGCAATCATGGAATTTGAGCAAGCAACCAATGAGTTTTCTCACGACGCCACATGCATAGCAGGGGCCCAAGTATGGTGTCAATCAGTTGAACAAACAAGTGGCTATATGGTAAGCTGCTGGGTCCTTGCTGCTGCTGCTGCTGCTGATTACGAGTACCTCCAATGGCTGTCATGTGCGGCCAACTCTGCAGTCTTGTCCTGTAACCAACGCCGCTTACTGAATCAGTATTAATATGCTTTACATAATTTTTTTGCATGTAATACCCTTTGCATCATTGCCTCTGGCTGAGACGATCTGATCAGTGAGTTAGCCCATGCTTACGGAAAGTGATGGAAGTTAGCTTGAACTCTCTGAACTAAATGGAGGTAGGGTCGATAGGAACGGTATTCATTAATTCTTTCTTCAGACTTGAGAGTGATCAAATGCTCGTCGCTTTTTTCTTTTTATTTTGAAGGAACATCGCTTTGTTTTTCCTGAAATAGTACAGAACCAAAGTCAAACTCTTGCCGGGAGCCCGGGATCGTAGATGACTGACTCTGCCGTCTGGTTTTGGGCTGACGAAGGCCCAGTGATACGAGTTGACAGACCATGGTCCATGGGTAACAAACTGGACTGCGGCCCAATAAATTGAAGCCTGGCTGAGACTAGTGACCGTCTTGCTTTTCCTAGTCTGAAATCCGAACCCCAGCAGCCCGTGAGGCTGTTTCTCAAAAAAAAAAAAAAAAAAAAAAAAAGAGAGCAGCCCGTGAGGCGAGAGACCTCAAGCAAGGCGGCAAATTAGCAAAGAGCGCGCAGCTGTGGCTCGTGCCTTTGCTTTTGTGTCGATGATTGGTCTAAGACGCGGGCCATCAACATTATCGCAAGCAATCATCGCCGCATCCATTGTTTAGCCTGACCCTGCCTGCTGTTAGCAGCAATCCCGAGCAGGGCAGGGAGTTCTAGAGCCAAACAACTGGTCGTATAATATAATGTGGACGATGCGGCGGCAGCGGCTTTGTTCAAACTTTTCTTTTGACAATCATAAAAATTCGCAAACAATATGCCCTCCTGAGGAAGAGACTAGACTATGGTAATCCGTCAGTAGTGTGTTGGATCCCCTTGACCTGCGACTGTGACTGCTACTGACAAAGCCCACTAACAGAGTCATAATTGCTTACTTCCATGCATATCTTTGGCCTTTTAATTTTCTTCTTAAGATACACAAAATTTGTCAGCTCATTCCTGTACCAAGTAGTGACAGGCAACACAAGTTCCATCAAAATGTGTACCAATTCTCTCCAAGTAGCAATAGTTTTTTTTTTTTATCTTTGGGAGTGAAAAAAGGGGGAGGATTGATTCCTAGCTAGTTTCACCTTGAAGTCCTTGCACCTGAAAGTCCATGCTGAAACATTCCAACAGGAGAAGGGCTAGTGGCTAGAGTCATATTCCTTGCCTTTTACACCAGCCTAGTGCAATTTTGCATCTACTCGTGGCACCGCAGGATTAGGTTTGCAGCACTGTTCTGTTCACTGGATGTTGAGGCTAGCTTCAGAGTGGCGACCACGTTCTTGAGCCCCGGACCTATAACGGATCAAGGGACAAAAAGCAAATCTGCAACCTTTTCCTATCAAAGAAACGCAACGTATGGCACTTGGATTTGGACGATGGTGAGGCGAGCTAGGTCCAGGTGAGAAGACACCTTTTTCAGCGATCATCTACACTACAATCAGGGCTTTGTAGTTTGTACAGTAAAAAGGAGAGGCAGGCAGGCAGCATCGGCTGAAAAGTTCAGGTTCTTCTCTTTACCAGCTTATCACTAAACTCATCCAACCGGACAGGTAAAACGGATAACTACTAGCAGCGCGGCACCAGGAAACTATGAGCTAAACCATGTACGTGCAGGAAAAGAACCACATTCTGAAACGAATCACGAATCCAAAAATATTTGACAAGACCTAATCCCGGTGTGCCCGACTGCACTGAACGGAAATCCGTGGCTCATGATGGCATGGTTCAGCCATCATGAAGCCATTACCCCACATATTGACACGGAGAATTTCTCTTGTGCCTCCTTTCACCTCCAAGTCCCCAACTCACCCGACTCCTTTCTTACTTTTTCCACTACTTTCGCTTAAACTATTGCTCACTAATCATCTCAAAAACTTGCGTGATCCTGCAAAGCTCCTACTACCTTATTAGCATCCTCCCCGCTCAAGTTTCCTCTTATTCCCTCCCTGGTTCGGCCTACGCCTACTGAATGAAAACAACAAGCTCAGTCAGCTTCTGCAGATGCAGTGACTAGAAGAGAGTGACAGTAGCAGCCAGCAAGCTCACTTTACACTCTCTCCTTAAGTAGCACAACCTGCCGGTGCCGGCTCATAGTACTACCACCATCTCGTTGAGAGGCAGAGGAGCCGAGGATCCAAAGTGGTAGAGCAGAGCAAGCTCAGCTGAAGGGTGTGAGGCATGGGTCTAAGGCCTGTCCATTGCTTGGCGTCTCTTCTCGGCCTCCTCCTCGTCTGCCATGGTGAGTTTTTTTTTATATATATATTTGATAAACTGCCATGATGAGTTTACTCGATCAACTATCAGTTGCTTCTGTAATTCAGCTGCAGATTGCTGACGTTAATCAGGATGCATGTAAGCGTGTTGCGCGTACTTCCTATGAACTCCACTTATTAGAACACTCTGCTTGTGGTTGGAGATGTTTGTTTTGTCTGTTGCTTGTTTAATATCTTTATGTTTAAGGGTGTGTTCATTTCCATCCTCTAATTTTTAGATCTGTCACATCAAATATTGTGGTACTAATTTGAAGTAGCTGGTGCAGCTGACGAGCAGAGTGTCATGTCACAAAAACAGACAAACACTCACTTTATCGAAGGATTATATGCGTGCTTTAATTTTGCCTGACTGACTGATCAACAACAAAATACTACCGCTGCAGCGAGAGGAATGAGCGAGCAGAGAGCAGAGGATGCATCCGGCACGATGGACGCCGACGACGCGCCGGAGCGCGACGTGAGCACGCCGCTGGCCACCATCCCGGTGGTGACGCCGACGACGGCGCTGGCGAACCCCGTTGCTGCAGCTGGCGGCGGGAGCTGGTGCGTGGCGAGCCCCAGCGCGAGCCCGACGGCGCTGCAGGTGGCGCTGGACTACGCGTGCGGTCAGGGCGGCGCCGACTGCTCGGCCATCCAGCAAGGCGGGAGCTGCTTCAACCCGGACACCGTCCGCGACCACGCCTCCTTCGCCTTCAACAGCTACTACCAGAAGAACCCCGTGCAGACCAGCTGCGATTTCGGGGGAACCGCCATCCTCACCACCACAAATCCAAGTAAAATTAAATGAAGCTCTTTCTCTGTCTCTCTCTCGATGTAAGTTCATTTACTTTCTGCATCGCGCAACAACATCATATGATTGATCATTCTTTTGTATCCGATTAGGCATTTCGACGTGCCAGTACCCGGGAACCAGGTAAAATTTTGTACTAGCAGCAATCTTCAACCGAATAAACCAAAAATTGTCTGTCAATTGATTGTGCTAAATTATGCTAATTCTGTTTTTGTGAAACTGTCTGACAGCACGGGTGCTTCGGTTCTGAACACGACGACTCCGCTGACGCCAACTACGTATGGCGGCGGGTCTCCTGGCAACGACAACAATTCGCCTCCTGGTGGATCTGGATACGGCACCGCTCCTCCGCTCTACGGCTCCATGTCACCGCCGTACTACGGCGACAACATCAGCGCCGCCGCCGCCGTGCTGCCCAGGAACACAGCCCTGTCGCTGACGACGTGCCTCCTCATCGCAACGATGTCGCTGACCGGCTGAACTGCAAACACTGCCCGTGATGATCCAGGCTGCAGCGGCATTGCTACTGTCAGATGAAGTTCAGGTGTCAAAGGCGACATCATGTTGAGGAGGCTCAAGTTGATCTAAAGTTGATGCCACCATGAAGAAAGATCTATATATGATGCCGAGCGGACTGGCACTAGTAGCATCGCCTTCCCCTTGTTAGTAACATGTAAAATACAGATAGTAACAGATGTACTCCTTTTCCTAAAAGGGGAAGAAAAAAAAACAGAGATATGTACTGTACTGCCTAGGAATGAGTAACAAGTAGTAGTATTGACCTCCATCCTCCTCGTTGATCCGTAACTCATGTCTCGCACCTGATATGCTGCCAATACGTGGAAGGGATCACCAGAATGTTCAGAACTTTGACCGCCATCTTCTCCCACGTGCGCTACCGGTCAGAAGGATCGCACTCATCTCTCATGCATTTCCTAGACGGTGACATACTGACTGACATGCGCACCCGAGCACCAACCCAACCCGGAGCGGTTGGTTAGGCCGTTTCCGCCGCCTCTTCAAAAGTAAAAACTACTCTAAAAGTAAATAATCTGGTTTGGCCGTTGCCTCGGTTGACAGCACATGGCAACACGCAACACCAAAGCACTCAACTCAACTACACTCGCTTGCATACGGCCAGCACAATACGCCAATCTCGCGACATCATCAGCATGGCATAGCGCTCTTGCCATCTTGCCAGGAAGCTACCGGCTTCTCCTCTACCATTTCAGAGTTGGTGTTAGGATTTGACCTGACCAATTCGAGCAACTAATCTTTGAGCCTTTTTATTGCCGTCTGGTTTCAACCACTCCCTCCATATGATATCCGAAACTATGGAAAACCGCAGTAGGGACCTGTCCACACGCCACAGCTAAAAACGCGTCTAACTTCCAACATAAAAAGCTAGAGGCAGAGTTAGCCTGCCTTTGAACAGCACACAACTGCACCAGGATCAGGAGGAAGAATCAAGGAGGAGAGCTCGCCGATTCGATGGCCGGCGGGAGGAAGCGGGAGTGGATGCGGAAGAAGATGGCCATGGTCGGCGGCGGCCAGCAGTCGCCGCGGTGGACGCTGCGAGTTCGCGCGCTGTCGGCGGCGCTGCGCCGGCGGAGGAACGGGCCTGGCGTCCTCCCCCACATCGGCGTGCTCCAGCTGCTCTACGAGAACGTCATCTTCTACCTGCTGTGGGTGCTCGAGTCCATCGTCGTCCTCGCCAAGCTCTGCTTCTTCTTCCTGCGCTTCGGCTTCCGCTTGTGACGGCCTTGTTAGACTCCGTTGCCATTGGTGTCCTCGCCAAGCTCTGCCTCTTCTGTCTTCTTCTTCCTGCGGTTCCTAGGCACATCAGGATCGCTGTAAATAATTCCCAAACATGTAAATAGTGTGGTTCCCGATTTTCCTGTTTCCGCATTGGATCATCAATTGCAGTTCTGTTGATGCAAAATTTGTGCCTATAACTGTTTCAGCAACATAAGCAAAGACATCTTCATTTCACCCTCACTCATGAGCACGGTTGTCACACAAAATACTTCATCCAAGTAATATTAACCTACTCCGACACATTTAAGACACCACACGTTAACAATTTGCTGCCATAAAGATCTGGATGCCATAGATTGATGCAGGCAAAACATGCAAAGAAGCCGAAACAGGTAATATGGTCAACGCAAAACTGTAGTCTATCTTTTCGCTTCCTCGAAGAATTAATGACGCTGCTTTGTTAGATATTTCGGGTTTATTGCCACAAGATATGTAAACAACAGAAGAGAAAAGAAGAAAAACAAAGAAAGAACGGTCCTTTTTTTCTATCAGAGTTTGAATAAATAGATCGCACTACAGTTTTAGGCCAACCTACAAACGCTACAAAGTAGAACATGCTCGCACATATATCTCTCAGGCCTCTCAAAATGTCACGACAGCAACTCAGGAACACAGTTGCTACTCGGGAGCATGGCATCTCTGGCGTCGCACGCACCAAAACAGGACCGCCTTCAGGATTGTTGATGTGCGCTGGTTCAGTAGCCGTTTGGCCACATTGGGTTAGGCTGAGCAGCAGCGCTTAAGTTACTATCACTAGGGTTCCGGTGTTCGGGGCCCAGGCCTGCCTGTGACTGCCCAAGTGCAGCGCCAAACTGTGAAGGTAGCTGGCCCTGCCGAAGACCAGCCTGATGACTCTGCCCTTGATAGCCATACAAAGTATTGGCTGCAAGTGGGGGCATTGCTCGTGAACCAGCTCCATGCATCCACATTGCAGGGTTTTCACCCTGTCAGCAACAAAGGACATGTCAATGAATAATCTTATAATAATCTGTCTATTTCATATGTAAGTTAGGTACGTCCATGTAGTTACCTGCTGGAGAGAAATATACTGATTTCCATCTTTGTACTGTGAGGGCACTGATCCATCGAACCCAAGAGGTGCACTTGCTGATGCAGTGCTTTGGTTAAGATTGAAATTTCCAGGCATATTGTTTGCAGTTCCAAAGGCTCCAGCATAGTTTGAGAGTTGTGGTAAGCCAGCAAGGGCAATGTTGCTTTTGTACTGTGGCAGAGGGTATTTCATGTTTGAGTTGGGAACTGGAGCTGCTGCTTGGTGGAATAGACCACTATTCAAGTATGGTTGCTGAAAAGCACCAGGTGGGATATATGCATAACTTTGCGGCAGAGATGGGTAGCCAATCATGCTTGCATATCCCAGGGGAAGGGTAGCTTGAGCATAAGGATGAAGGGGGAGATGTTGAGGGAGAGGAGGGCCTGAGGCAATGCTGGTGCTTGGTTGAGCTTGAGACAACTGAGCATTGGATAAACCACCTGGATTATTCTGCAAGAACCGACCAATATAAGATTCACATGCAGAAATCAGTTCAACAAAGAAAAATTATTTACAAATCAGCAGTTCAACGGCTGATCATAAGTGACAAATGAGAGGAAAGTTTTATAGTTTAGGTACTACCAGCATGGATTAAGCTACAGGACATTTCATTCTTAGTAAATAAAACAGCTAGCCACCCAAGAAGGGCTCAGAATATCAGTTTTCTTGCTTTTAGTATATATATATATAGATAGATAGATATATCTTGTTAGCTATCAGCTTCCATGATTTGCTTAAACTTATTTGGTATAATTCAGATTAATGATGGACAAGAGCAAACAAAAAGTAGAATATCAAATGAAGACAAATGTCTCACTAATGCTAGGTGCTAGCCCCACCAAGTGGAGAATGCAGGTCAAAAAAGGACAAAAGCTAAAGTACATGCAGAGTTTCATAATTTAGCTGTATCACGAAGTGGTTGTCCTGCAGGCAAGTTTCAAGTTCAAACAACTCGTCACTTTTTGTATCATGAAAAATTATGAAATGGTAGAAATGATTCTAACAAAATAGTATCCAACCACAGTATAATGCAGGCCACCCATACAACACAAAAAAGGGTCTGTTAGAAATTTGGAGCCTATTCAACATTTAGAATTTTGGGTTGCAAAGAGCCAAACGAAAGAAAACAGAAGTTGACCTTTTCTAGAACACAATTACATGATCACATAACTAACAATATAAAAATGTGAAGTTTCATAGTACTTCATAATGAAGCAAAGTTGAAGTCACATTCCTTATTCAGTGAGGTGTTCATACCTCTTGTGGCTGCGTAGAAACAGCTGTGTTGCTCATGGAAGATGATGTTGTACCATGAACCATTGCAGCCAATGGAGGATTAGTGAGTAATAGAGAGAATGCTGGATCAAATTCACGCAATGGTGGGATTGCAGGTGGCAGGAGACCATTTGGTATGTTTCCTTGCTGCAGAGACAAAGGGTAATAAAAACAGCAGTCAGTAACAAAATTTAATTCATTCATAATAACACATGAACTGTAAAAGAGAAATAAGATGGATTTATTCTTGCAGAAATGCACCCTTAGTTAGCAAAGCAAGCTGCCTATACAATTTGTTACCTAACAAGTATAGCAAAGCACATGGGTTACACATATAGCGATGGAATGTAATAGTACATATTACTAAATGGGCATGCATAAAGTAGGAACCAACTTTTAATTGGTACAAGACAATTGCACATGAAAAATTGCACCATACTGATATAAGTTAAACATGAAAAATAAGAGGGTCCATAGTTCCATACCATATAGGTTGCGAGAGGTGAGATGTTTTGCAGTTGGCGACTCTCCTGAAGGTAATTGTGTGAAGCAGAATCTGGTTGCATGACACTAGGAGCTGAATAATTAGGTGTCAAGGACAGATTGTATTCAGCATTGTTTGTAACATCTATGAAATCCGTCCTCGGCACCTCAGACTGTTGTACCGATGCATCATTGAGGCTCTCCATGTTGCTGTTTGTAGCAGACGCAACATATTCATTAGCAGAAGGTGTTGATGTTGCCTTGTTTTCATCCTCATGGGTTGTGGAAACAAAATGCATAAGTATTGCAACAACAAAATGGGGGTGAAGGACATTAAAAAACATACCTGGCATCTGGATGATCAATTGTCTGGTTATCAGAAACTGTCGCAACCTCTTCATCATTATTAAGAGGTTTTACAGACAACGGTGCATCGAGTGTTCCCGACACGAAACTACCAAATGTGAGGTGTGCACAGTCAGCATCTGAAACCTGAAGATGACCAGGGATGATTACAGCCGGCTTATCGTCAGATGGTTTTGGTTCATTTTCCTCATGTAGAGTTAAATGTTCAAACTGTTCCATCGTAGTTGGCATATCTCCATTTGAAGCTGCAATTTGGGAGATGCACGGTCATAAGAACAGTTTGACATATCTCCATTGTATTACAGTCAGTCACAAGATACAACCATGAAAACAACAGGTTGGCCCTTTTCTAAAATCTGCAATTTTATTTGTTTGATTTATTGGTTATTAATGTTCTTTGCACATCTCAAACCTGTCATAACAGTTCAAGATCCAGGTTAACACCACACTTCTTGAAGATACTGTGTGCTGGTTGCATTTTAGATTTCAGGCACCTTACTAAGAACTGTTCGGTACATGAAGGTTCACATAAATAAAATAACAACAATAAAGCCTTTTCAATCACAAGAAAGGTAAGTTAAGAGATGAAACTCGCAAGAATTAGCATGAAAAGTCAAAGAACTAAAGGAAGCATGAGCAAGAAAGCATAACCATAAATATTATAGGTAAAAGAAAACATAAAAAAAAAATAGGCTGGATCCCAGTTACATGCTTAACAGCTTAAGGCTTCAGGATCATATAAACAAAACAGTGGTCTTGGTTTTAGTATATAAACAAATGACGACAAGGTTAAAAAAAGGGTGTTTACAGACTTACGTTGGTTATGCTCAAAAGAATGCTCATTGTACTGAAAATCATCTGTTTTCATTACTGAGCCATTGTCCAGTTGGCTGGCAGTTGCAGTTTGTTGTGTCTCTACTTCTTCACCAGAGGCAGAAAATTGTCCAGAACTTGTAATAATTTCTGTGATGTCGCTCACTTTCTTAGCTTCTTCTGCATCTTCCTCTTTTTCAACGCCATCTGGTGCTGATGAACTTTTCAAGTTTGTATTAGCTGAAAGAGAACCAATAGATTCTTCTACTCCTGGTACCTCTGATGTGGGTGTAACATCAACTAATGAAGCATCATCACATTGCTTGATCACAGAAGTACCATTTGGTAATTTAGTGGCTGCAACGTTGCGATTAGATTCCTTGGGACTACGACTTGGTGCATTGGAGGTGACTGAATCAACAATAGCTGGCATGCCAATGGTGCCTGCAACTGATCTGCTCGCAACTTTAGCTTGAGGCCGACCCATCTTCACTACATCAGCCATGGAAGGGCGACCAAGTACACCCCAGCAATGTTGCACTTGAGGTGGAGGCTGGTTACTATTGTACTTTGCATCAGCTTGGACGTCAACAGGAATTTCATTCTTAGCAACACTGCTGCAAATAGAAGCATACAGAGGTTAGAAGAATGCCAAGGAAATATGGCTGTGTTTGAACAATTACCGGAAGAGATAAAATGATAAATAGCATTAAAAAGTGACTGGAGTTATATATTTTCAACATTTAAACACTATCCCAGTTTACCGAACAAAATGGTTATGTTGTGATTATGACATTACTAAGACAGAACTTAACATGATATGCAATACTACAGATGATTGGCCTATAATAAAAGTCAAAATGTAAGGTCTTAATATTGCATAATAGGTTTTACGACATCAATTTTGTCATTGTTTTTTCTCAATTATGTTAGAAAACATACTCATGATAAATCTAGTATTTTCCACATGAGAATTTGAAGCATTTTTACAGCACCACGCATATTTGTAGTCCAATTTTGAAGACATTCTTCTCCCACAAGGAGCCAAAGGAGTATATAAAGAACAACTACCAGTCATCAGATATGTAAATCAACATGAAATACTCACCCAGCTGCAGAAATTGTTTCAGTAGTCTTGACGGAGTCCAAGGTAGATGAGTTAAGTGAGGCATGCAATTCTGCTTCTTTCTTGATAGGGCCTTTAGCACCACCCGTTGAGTCTGCTCATATGTGGAGGTAAGGGAGCAAAAAGAGCTTAAATTGTGAGAAAAAAAATATATTGTATAAATTCATAACATGATTAGAATGCAGAATGCTACCTCCTAATCCAACTTGAAAACGCCCACCTCGATCAGAAGCAGTCTTATATCCTCGATATAAGGATTTATGGAATGGCCGAGGCCTTGTTTCCTGAGAAGCTTTGGTCTACAAAAGGTTGGAAAACCAAATCAATGGTTGGAAACCAAACAGAAAACTTGCACAAAAGCCACAATGCAAGGAATTCATGCATCTACGAACCTCTTTTTTCTTGTCCCGCTTTCTTCTCACTTCATGGAAAGTATCTGAATACCCCCACAATTGAAAAACAAAATATTAGTTATCTGGACATTTAGAGTTCTCAGCAGTTTATGTTATGTTTTTGCCTTTATTAGGAACACATCAGCCACAAAGGTAGTGTTTCATTCACACCACAGAAAATAATATAAGCCTAGGTAACTATTAGCTGGCATGTGTAGAATATGACTAATGGCTTTCACAAATAAAAGAAGAGGACAAATAGATGTTTATCAGCAATTGCAGCAGCTAAAGACCACTGACACCCCTGGCATGCTTAAAACTGAACAGCTAAAAATGCCAGGTTCCAACAAATAAATACTCCTATAGTCACAATGTCAGTTTCACCTATACTAAGCTATTAAATAAAATGCCAGACCGTTTTCACTAAGACCATTGTAGTAAATACAATATCGATTTTTAGAGAGAAAAAAAGAAAGGGACGCATGAGGAAGCTTACATGCCAACTTTTTATCTCATTGCATCATAAATACCCACTTATACGCCAGAAGCTACATCCATAAATGCGAAAAGGCTTGCTTGTGGACAATAATGCAAAGTTTCCCAGGTGTTCTGAAGCCATGACAACTTAAAAGGTTCCAGCACACCATCCTACTAAATCAGAGCTGCTAAGTATCGGGCAAATGCAAGCCACTGTGCACAACTTCGATAGAATTAGTCCAGATTGGCGCGGAATCCAATACTAACCGTCCAATTATGAGGGTTCCAAATTACAATAGCCTAGCGTGAATTATTAGCACAGCTAGCAATCACGAAATAAGAATCAAACCCTAACGTCTGCTGACAGCTGACGGGTATCACGCCACGACGTCCGCGCCAAACAATTCGAACCGTGAGGAGGGCGGAAAGCGAGGGCAGACTCCAGCATACCTTGGGAGATAAGCCTGTCGACGGCGATGTCGGGGTCCATGCCGCAGTCGCAGAGCGTGGCATAGATCTCGGCCTCGGAGCGGTCGGCGAGGATCCCCTTGAGGCTCTGCACCATCGGCCTCGAGGCCGGCGGGATCGCCGCCACATCCGCCCCGACGGGCGCCGCGTAGGGCTGCCTCCCGCCGCCTCCACGGCCGCCGCCCCTCATGGCGCTCCCGCCGCCAGCCACAAGCGCCGCCGCCTCACCCGCCTTCTCGATCCGGCGGCGACGAGCTGCGGTGGCGTCGCCGCTGCGTGGGCTGTAGCGAGGAGCAGCAAAACCCTGGCCGCCGCCGCCTGCAGCCGCACCCTGTATTGCTGCCGCCGCACGAAGAAGAGAGGGGCCGGGTCGTGTAAGAGGAGCTCAAAACTAATAAACTGGGGCTGCGTGATTTGCAAAAAAAATGGATGGTGCCTCTGTCGGACGGAGTAGGGTTCCTAAACTCTCAAACGCTTGGTGCACCCGGGCTCTCCTCTGCAGCCTTCACGCCTCACTGACAATATGGGCACTGTCTGGCAAAAGTAATTCCGATTTCAAAAATCCATAATATTGACCTGTTGGTGGGTTTTTCTACACCTGTACTCCAATAATAATAATAAACCACAGAATAATTACACTAGAAAACATACTAATAGTTTGTGAAGCCTCTGTTCCAACGTGATAAGCTACAAAAGCAATTTGTTCTTAGTTAATATTGTGCACGCTTTTCATTAAGTAGAAGAGAGCAATACCTCTAGTATGATAAACGACAAGAGGCCTTTCCACGTCCTAAAACACATGCCAATTGTTCGCAAAAGGAATAATTATGTGCTACATGTCACAAACTTGTGAGCTTTTTATCTTACCAAGGATAAACTTGAGAACATTGACAGCTAGAAGCCTTGTTTTGTACCATGTCATCTATAAAATGTAAAAAAAAAATGATCATGTGTCATGCTTGCATAATAATTATGTTAGTAGATAATTGTGGTAAGACGAGGTGTATGAAAAATACATACATATAACGAGTTAGGACATAAAATTAGGAATGGGCATACTTCCAACTTCGATTGTATTTCTTCGTCACCCTAGCAAGTATTAAAAGATATACTATCATTTACCCGCGAAAAGAAAAGGATGAATGTATTACTTCTGTACTAAGATTTTCAGAAGTTTATTTGCCTTTATAGTTTGTACTATGCGCGGTTGCACTGTGTTTGAGCTGGACATGGACTGCGCTATCGAGAGTGTGTAATGAGGCCTACACTATGTATGGGCCAAGAGAGGCTACGGATGGTTCTGCAACATCTTCTTAATTGGGACGGCCCACTCCTAATTAGGAATGGTCCGAAATTGTGTCTGTGATGGGCCGCTCTGCTAGTCTGGGACATACTGAATAGGCCTTTTCGTTACACCCAAGCTTTACTCCTCTTCCTAATTGGGACGGCCCACTCTCCCATTACAGTAATGCGTGTGTAGCCTAAGCTAAGAACTCTACTTTGTCTAAAACTTTCCCATGCAACTTGTAAGTAAAGCTATTCGACATCTGAATCACAGTCCGGACTGTTACGATGAGTCGGCATTGCAACAGTTATTAAAAATTTCCAAATTAGAAAGAGGAGTAAGTACTGTGTTTTTGCAAGAACAGGATGAGGAAGCTTGAACCAGGTAAACACATGAGATGGTGCCTCGATATCACTACGTTTTTCAATGCACCATCTCTTGTCGTACCCAACATATCGTCGAAGAAGTCACTTACAAAACTCGGTGCTGAGCACCAGTACACATGCTCGCTCTCAAGTAGAGCACGAACTCCACGGGCAGCTAACTGTGCTACACCATTACAGGCTCTAGGACAGATCAAAACAAAAATAGTCAATAAAATTATTAGCCATGAACAGACCTCGCCTTCCCCACTCCCATTGCGCTGCTCTTCCCGGAAGGTGGCATGCCTCACGTCCAACATCATATTGCTACAAAAGTCTGGGTTTCGATAAGCTAAAATTTCAAGCTTGCATGGTGTAGGCTTTAGAATTTCATCCATGCTGCTACGGAAGCCGTGAATCTGACATGGCCAAACGGGCATAACTGGCAGTATTCAAACAAAAGCTAACAGAAAGGTCTATCAAATAAAGTTTCAATCTGTATTTCCTGACTGATGAGGTTGACCTGTATCATAGACATTTACAATCGCACGGGAAAAGAAATCATGGAATCATCCCGTCAAAAAAATCATGCAATCAAACGAGAAAGAGAACATGCTAAGCACCATACATCAGATCTTTATTATGGTCCTCAATTAAGTCGTTCATTACATTACACATGACAGAAATCAGCATCTAGACAAACCAAGTCAACGAAACAAAACACACGACACAGTAGATTTACAGCCCTTCTGGTTAGCGACAGTAATTATTCTCACACTACGACTAGGGAACGTCCAATCTCTCTCAGCACATTCTTCCGCCTTGACACGTTTCCGGTCCAAGAAACACCCACCTGCATCTCATAGGTACCTATATTGCAGGTACAATTCTTCGAACCTTGTTCCAGAGTGAGCTCAATCTGATTGCATCCAACAGAAAAACAAAGCACCAAGTGTTCATCAAATGGGACAGATACCACACGAGATAATGCAAAACATCCACCTTCTCTAGTGCTTGAAGCTTCATTGTTGAATAAAATGATATGATCATCTTTGTTCCCAGTAGTCCAAGCAGTTATTGTACCACAGAAATCAGGTGGTCCCTTCAGAACAGTGACCGTGAGGGTAGCTTCCAAGGCGCAAAAAACACGGGCGAATACCAGCTCTAGTGTACTGTACCAACTGCTGAACAGCTTGCTTATGGTTGTTTCTTGGTAGCGGGCAGTATTGAATTCTATTTCACCTTTGTTCAATGTTCTGTCCCCAGTACCGTCATCACATCTAATCTTCAAATTGTACTAAAAAAACATAACACCTGATACAACAAGTCCTCGGTATGGACCCGTCAAATTCAGCGCATCATTCTGAACAAGGGTTTGGAAAGAAAATGTTACATGAGCTAAGTCTGTTACGGCTGCAGTTATGAGCCAGTATGAAGTGCAAGCAACAACCAACAGATAATGTGGCATGTGCACCCTAATGGAATGACAAATCAACACAGATACTTTTTTTTTAATAACCAAATCAACACAGATACTTTGTATTTCCAATACAAAAGTGATTGCAAAACAAAACTGCTCAAAACAATTTTAACACCAGGTCAACAGCATAAGTAAAAAAAATATATGGGAAGTCAATATTTCAGTATTAGTTTCAATTAGAGAAAACATTAAACTAAAAATCCAGTGACTTCAATATCAACTTTAAAAAAAAAATGAAAGACTGTTCGATGCCAAAGTGGTACAAAAACGTATGCCTCCACTTAGGAAATACAACTAAACTATCAAGTATATAGATAGATAGATTTGTTGTCAATTATTTTATTAAAGGTGATATTTGGGCTAAAAAAGTACAACAGATTAGCACACCCAGTAGAATTTTACAGCTACCTGATGAGCCGAATACTGCAAGCCTGCACCATACTAGAGTAACCATTGTATCACTAGCTTATTAACTCAATGATTAACATGCGTGCGTTTTTTCTTGACCCATGCTACATAAACATCTGGATTTCATTTGCACATAATCTCACAAACAGAAACTACGGATGAGGGAGCAGGGAATACATACCGATGAGTTGACAAGTTGAGAATCTTCCCTGTCACGCTTGAATAGATAGACACACTTGTAGTCAACTTCATCCCTCGCAATCACAGTGCCAAATACGTTGATCGGGTAACCCAGATCAGATTCAATTATTTTCAGGGAAATCACGTTGATTGATGACTCCAACGACCTCAGATCACGCGGAGTGAGCTTATTAAATGGTGGCCCAAGCCCAACCTTAGCTGTAAATGGAGACCAACACCACAAGAAAAAAAAACATATATAAATATGTGGTGTGCTAGTAGGTTAAAGCAACCAGATGGTATCTATACTAACAGGGGTGTAAATGGGTGTGAACTTTCAAAAATGCATGTACTTCAACAAGAGTGGAGATGGGTAAGCCTTAGATACCCCCTAACCTCCTTTAGTTCAATCAGATGAACTAGTTCATTCATTGAACTAAAGAGGATTGAAGGGTACCGTAAGGTTCTCCAATTTACACCCCTACTGTTTAAGGTATAATATGTAGGAAAATTTCAGGTAAGCTCCAATTTCGGTTTCATCAAAGTGTAGAAGGTACTGCTAAAATCACATAAGCATTTATGTGATGAGCAAAATAACTAAATAGCTTGGATTCACATATACCACCATTTTCTAAGTAGCAGGGGAAACTGGAGAAGAAAAGGGATCCATCTAGGTAGCTGGCTTAATCATATCCCAGTCTATTCAATAGCAAATGGAATAAGTGGTTGCAAATATACTCACATTCTTCATCAAGATCAAAGAAGGCTATGTTGAAACGGCAGAAGCGGGTACAGGTATCCCAACCAAACTTAGGGTCGTAATCAGTGACCTCATTGCAACGAACCAAGTGAAGAGCTAGGATCTTCTCATCGTCCGTCAACTCTGGTACTTTAATCGGACGACTCCCAGCATCATCGGTAGAGCTGTCAAAGGTCTTGTTGCTGCCACCACTAGACTTTGGGACCGCACTGCTAGATCTAACTGTAATACAAGGAAAATTTTGATTTCAATGCTTGACCTAAAAAAAAGGGGCGGGGGGGGGGGGGAGGGGGGGGGGGGGGAGGGACACAGGATACATAAAAAATTGCTGTAATAACAAGACATGGTTAAAGTTTTAGATTGTATCCTCACACTCTTTCGCTAAGTCAAAGAAGCTAGTAGGGACTACATTGCACCCCTCCTCTGGGCAGGTTCTGGCCAGCTGCTCACGGCAAATGTCAAGAACTCGCACTGCCTTTTGTTCCCAAGTGAGCTCGATGTCCGGACCCCACTTCCGCTTCGGCTTCTGCACACACTCCGGCTCAGGGAGTGGCAGCCCATCCATACAGCTTTCGACCTCCATAGCACACTCGAAGTTACCGCTCCACATCTTGCAACCGCAATCGAGGACCCAGGAGTCTAGAACTGCAAAAGAAGCATACATCTGATCAGAACCGAAGAGGAGCGAGGAGCGAACCGTGATTCAGCAAGGCTGTCTCCGATTTACAAACCAGTCCTCTGAAAGAAGCTTGAAGGAAGAACTTGCCGCCCGCCGCCGCCGCCCGGGTGAGAAGATGCTGGGGTTTCCCGATTTTATTTTTTTTTTGAAAGGAAAGACATATATGTTTGAGCAAATTTCTTCCTTGGCCTCATAAAAAGTGGTGCTGCCTCCCTTTCCAAATCTAAGTTCTCTGTTAATCAATTTTCATTTCCTTTTATGATCCTTCCATTAATTTTGACAATTAACGGTGTTAAGGAAAAAAGAAGGCGATGTATATGAAACACACGAGAAAAAAGAAGAAAAAACAGAGGGTGGAAGAGACCGACCGTGCTGCTTTCTGGCTTGTCGCCCGGTAACGTGGAGCTAGCCGGACGACTCCGGCGTTTCATCCGCGGATAGGCTCCTGCCCATCCTCGCTCTCCCAAGGAAAATCGTGCGGCTGGGCAGTCAATCCGCGCAACTAACCGGAGCTTGCTGGCCGGGGCGACGCGATTTGGAGGCGAGATCGATGGAAGCAGTGTGATTTGGGGCGAGGAGTGACGAGCGTCAGCAGGAATTTGGGATGGGGCGAGGAGCGAGATTGGTCGTGCTTTTGCCGAAAGCGACAACATGGACGCGTTGGGCGGAGGAGCTCCCCACGGCTGCGCCCTGCCTTGAGGCTACCCTATGCCAGGCTGCAGGGATGCTCGCGCCCGCGGCGAGCAGCACAATCCACCGGGGTGCGGGCAGCGGGCTCCCATGGGCGCGCGGCAGCGAGCCTTTAGTGGCTTGTGCTGACCGGCGTGAATCCTGTCGTCGGCGTGGCCTCTGACTCTCTGAGTCACAGCCAGTTCATGCGCGACTCACACGGCCTAGTTCGCACGACTCGAGGGCGAGGCTTGCTTGCGGCGCCATTCGGGCGGCAGCCCGCTCTGCTGGACTGGGTCATATGAGTAGGCCTTTTCGTTAAATCCAACCTTTACTCTTCCTAATTAGGGCGGCCCACTCTTCCATTTCAGCTATGAGTAGCTAAGAATAACTCCAGCCCACAGATTAAATTCGACCCTCTATATTTTATTTTGAGGATCCGATTTCAAGTTTTAGTAGTCCAAACAAATTTTCCACTCCAACCCAATTAACTAAAATTAACCCCTATCCATCTGCCGGTGGGCCCCACCGAGTCTTCTTCCTCCCGGATCTCCCTCTCTCCCCTGCTCGAGCCACCAATCTCTTTTCTCCCACGCGCCCGTGCTCCGGCCGCCCACACGCCGCCACCGCCCACTCGCCCCCGCTCCATCCGGTGTCGCCGCGCCCGCCCCCGCTCCCATACGCCGCCTATTCCTATGGGCCCCATCGAGTATTCTTCCTCCCAATCTTTCTCATCGAGTCTTCTTCCTCCCGGATCTCCCTCTCTCCCCTGCTTGAGCCGCTGCCACGCTCGCGCCGCCTCTCCCTCTCCTGCATGCTCACCGCCGCCACTCCCTCTTCTCCAGTGCGCGCGGACCACCGTCGCCGCCGCGCGGGCCGTGTCACACCATTCTTGGCAAGCGGAGAGGATGGAATAGGGCCGTCGCGCTCGCCGACCTCCCCGTCGGTTCCCGCTCTGAGAGCGCGGCGCATACAAAGAGGACGTGACGCTTCCTCCAAAGGGGCGGATCCGGCCATGGCGTGGCCGAATCTGCTGACGGAGGGAGGCACGGAGGATCTCCAGCGGCGGGAGGAGGGCGGGCAACACCGTCGGGTGGGAGAAGCTCGGGCGCAAAGGAAAGAGAAAATATGGGTGAGCCCACGTTTGGAGGAGGGATAGTGAGTGAATAAATCTGAGAGGTTTACTCCAAAATTTAGTGTCCCACTGAATTTAGCGATCCATATAATTATGGGTTGAAGATGATTTTTTTGCTCCAACTGACTAAGAAACCAGATAGAGACCATTTTAATCTCTCGACTGAAGATGCTTTAAGCTAAGCACTCTGCTTTTGTCTGAAACTTTCCCTTGCAACTTGCAAGTAAAGCTGTTTGACATCTGAATCACAATCCGGCTGTTACGATGAGTCGACATTGCAACAGTTATTAATGCATCTGTATCGTTTGCACGCAATGATGCAACAAGAGATAGTGCAGTTCAGTTGTGACGTCCAGCATCGTGTTCTTTTTTTTCTTTTTTTTTTTGGAATCAGCAAGAGCTTTCCATTAAACTTTCACGAATTACGAAGAAAAGTGCTATATTTTTGCAAGAACACCATGACGAAGCTTGAACCAGTTATAACACTCGAGATGATGCCTCGATTTTACTATATTTTTCAAAACACTATCTCTTGTTGCAATAGCGGACTTGGGCTCCATTAAAGATCAAAATATTTGTTTGGCTTGCGATCTGGCGATGCTGTTGGACTACCGACTGCTTAGAGCGACGCGGGCTACCACACCCGAAGGTTTGCCCACGATGCGATTAGGTCCAAGAGAGCATTGATCACATCCTCGTCTCTTGTGTCTTCGTCAGAGAGGTTTGGTTCAGAATGCTAAGTTAGATGCACCTAGAGGTTGTCACTCCGACGCCTGACATCGTGTTTCAATTTTGGTGGAGAAGGGCTAGCAAGAGAGTTATTAGGGAGCAGCGGAAGGGCTTCAACATCCTAGTCATGCTGGTGGTATGGGAGACATGGAAGCATCAGAATAGATGTGTTTTCAACGGCTTGTCGCCACGCTTACAACAACTACTCGACGATATCTTATAGCAGACTCGGTTGTGGGCACTTGCAGGTGCTCGGAAGTTGCGCACATTGCTGTAGTAGCAAGACTATAGAGGTAGTAGTAATTCCAGTCCAGACACGAATATAAAGCTCTAAAAAGGTCATTCTTAACCATGTACCGGACCTATTTTTTCTTCTTCTTAATATAAAGACATGCAGTTCTCTACGTGTTCGAGAAAAAAAAACACTATCTCTTGTTCTCTTGTCGTACCCAGCATATCGTTCGCCGGAGAAGCATACTCAGGTGCATTTGCCTATTTGTTGGACATCTTATTTGCATTTGATGTATTAGTTTTTTTTTGGCGAGGATACTAGATGCTCATTATTGAAAGATAGTTGTCACACTATATATATTATGACTTGGCTGCTGGAATTTGGAAATAAAATTGTTTTAGATATTTGTGATGGCTGTTTTTAGTCATGCAGTAGAAATGATAAAAATTGTACAAATACACTACAATTACATGTGCCTATTTCATAATGACTGTCTTTGATATTTTGTGACACAATTATATACTTTGCCTAATAAGTAACAACGAAATGTTCCATACATGTCTTTGAGGGGGAGCCGTGAGCATACCTGTCACATTCATTAGAATGTTAGAGTGGTCCCTGTACACAAATTGATTTATATGTTGCTTTTAGTCACAAAAAATATTACTCACTTGTGAGAAAAAAGTGAATTATTGATTCAAGCTTTTAGAGCAAAGAAAAAAATTGAATTATTAGTTAATATGAATTAGATAACATTTTGTTTTAGAGCGCTTTGTAAGGAATTGATGATTAATGAGAGAGAAGTTATTTTTGCTTTATTTAGAAATTAGTTTGTTACATGAAAAATAGTAAATGTGCAAAACAATTTGGTAAAATTGTACCTTAAGATTGTTCTTACTTCATCTAAAATCCTAAGCTCCTAACCATGACAATCTTGGCTAAGACCACAATTATCCATAGCTCATCAATTTCTCATCAACTAGCATTTTACAATATAAAACTAAGGAAGATGTTCATAGGATAAAATGAGCCTACAAATGAAAGCAACTTAACTTTATATTGGAATCACCGGATCTAAAAGTCTCTCCTTTTTCTTTCCCTTTTGATACTTCTTCTTCGGAGGCATGACTCTGCTCGTCCTGCTAATCCATGAAGTGGAATTAGAATAGAAAATGGGAGGAAATGTGATTTCATCGACCAGGAACTGGGACAAAACTGATACCTTATCGAAGGCGGAGTTGGTGTGTCATGTACATCGCTGGCTGGCGAAAGAAGTGAAAATAGACGGGGAGACAACAAATACAAAAAATGAATAGGAGAAAGAAGGGGTAGGAACCATTTTACAGTGGGAAAGGGGTGGGACAATAGTCGTAATGAGAGGAACTGGGAATACCTTAGACTGACGACTAGCGTGAGAAGATCAACAACAGACATGCTCGAACGCAGATCCAATTGATCGATTTTGCAAGCATCGACAGAAGAGTCGGTCGATCATAATAATGTTCATCCGCAGCTTGTGCACTGCCTAGCGAACATCGCATGGGTTACTCATTGCGCTCTCCCAAGGACCTGATCGAGAATATGGGTTACTAATTGCGCTCTCCCAAGGAACTGATCGAGAATATCTCATTGTGTGATGGATCCATACGTGTTGTGTGTTGTATCCTATGATAATACTAGTACGTACTACTTACTATTACAAGAAAGATTATAATATGTATGTACAGTATAAATCAACACATATGTACCGTAAAACCTCTATTTTGAAAACTCCTGTCTCCAGACATTGATTCACCAAGATCAAAGATGAACACACGCTGACCTGCCCTGCCCTTCCAATCTTAGCGCACAAATGAACAAAAATGAAAGAGATCAAGATTAGGATTTGCAGGAGTATTGATGACCTTGTTTTTGGTCGTCGTTTACTCGTCTCCATGGCATGACCAACAAAACACCCGACATATTTAGTACAAGATTTGAACCAGATGTGTGCTTCTTCCGGTGAGAACGAGCGAACCGACACATTATTCAACTGCTTGAGTTTCAAAAAGGCATTCGCAAAAGAGACAGGTAGGGTCTTGGTTTGGTGCGGCATAAGTACTTAAGAGCCAAGCACAGCAATACTAGAACCATATGGCAGATTCCAAAACCCATTTTCTGTTCTGTTGGTGGCAGCATCCGCTGAAACCCAAGGAACCGGCTTCTGCATTAAACAACGAGGCTGAAACGAAGGGAGTATGCCTTCACGGAATATAATACGGGGCTTGCATTGTGAGGATGTTGACTACCCCGCCTTTTGTCTCTGCTGCCACGCCAGGAGAATCATTTCGTGGATAATGGATTTGGAGGGTACTCAATCAGGGTGCCAGAACTATCAGTGAGTGAGTGGATAATATTGATATTAATATTCTGCAGCCGATAGTGGAGATGAAAACTAGTACTAGTACTAGATGCGGCAAGGAACAAAGCAACAACTAAAAGCAAGGGACAAAGCCTAAAGAACCTGGTTATATTAGCTGCAGAGAATAGGAGGAGGAAGACCATAATTGCAGTATGATATTACTTTGCTTATGAGAAATAAAGCAATGACCTTTGAAGACCAAGAAATGTTATCAGTGGCTAATTAACATGAAGTTAACCTGGTTGAAGACAATACATGCAAATTAAAAGGCCTTGCTTATTTTGTTTGAAACTAAAGACGGTGGCGGCAGCTTCCATTGGACAGACAAGAGACAAGCAGCCGTCGCGTTCTTTTATGCGCATGGAACCAGAACAAGACATGAAGAAATGCTGGCTGAAAACGACGGGAATTCAAACCCGGGTGTAACGCACCAACGGACCAAGCTAGGAGCATCGAACAGAAGAGAAGCGACACGTCGACACCTTCCTCTGCTCCTGGAACCAACCACCACCACGCACAAAAATTGATGAATTTCTAGCGTCTCGGGAGAGAGAGAGAGAGAGAGGTTAGTGGTAGGCTAATGGCGAATCTGCTGGAGGACACACAGCGAGGGCTACTTGAGACACCCATCAATCCCAGGGAAAGAAGGGGAGGGGGAACAAAGGAATCTGTTCTCTCCTCTCGCAACCCGATTGATGATCCGTGCGTGCTCCATCCACTGCTGGAACAGTTGAATCGTGAATTCTTGGTACCTTGAGCGAACTCCCACACTCCACGCAACATCCACGGACGGATCGAAGATCAATCTTGTCCTACTTCTTGTCCTACTGTAAGTTTAATACTCTCTTCATTCATATTTACATATCATTTTAAAGTTTTCAATTTTTCTATAATTACATATCATTCTCATTTTCTAATGTACCTTTCTCTCTTTTCAATACAATATTCTCTCTTCTTATGATATCTCTATCTCTATCTCTCTCCTTCTTATTTTCAGTGCATCCACTTTTTTACTTCTCCTTATTTCCCATGCCCAACAACAAAACGATATCTAATTCTGAACAAAGTGAGTAATACAATATGAGTAGTACTATCTCCGGTTTAAAATGTAAAGATTTCAGGCATTCAAACTCCAAAATAGTCAATCTGAGAAAAGTCATATATACCCCTTATTTTACACTAACTTATCAATTCCTCACCCACTCACCAACTCATCAGATTTTGTCTTATCTTTAGAAATATTTATATTATGAATAAATTTTTAAATCACTAAAATCCTTACATTTTCAACCGGAGGAAATACTGTATTGCGAGGAAGGCAAACCATGGAGCGTGACATATGGAGCAAGCAAAAGCTTGCCACTTTAAATTTGTTTTGTCCTGTACCACCACACCACGGGCTTCTTCCGTGTCACGTCACCCTCACTCCGATCCACTCTAGTATTCTACTGTTGCTGTGCGAGAACTGAAGGAAGAACGTACGCGCCATCCATTTCCGTTCAACTCGAATGCGTCATTTCAGTTGCACGAGTACCTTCAGTTGCATGCGGTGCTAGACATTGTCCGTGATTGTGTTATGTGTTGTTTAACAGGCGGCAACTTATTATTAATAATAATGTAATTAATATATATACCATCATGTGATGATTCCGCGCTTTATTTGCAAGAAAAACGCGGCCTTTTCCGCACTTTGCATCGGATTCTGAATTTCTGATGCGTCTAGTCAGGTGTGTGTCACAGGGGTGCTTATCCTGTCTCCAGACATTCATTCAGCAAGATCAAAGCGGAGACATCCAAAATATTTTGGGCGTAAGAGCATGCAAGGTTTATTTGGGGGTCACTGTTTGGATCTTGATGTTACTATTAGATGGTATACTAGCTTCTGATCTGGACGAACGCTCTTGTGACCCAGCAGGTGGTCTGGTACTCTGGTGAGAAAGAAAAAGAAACGAATATTGAAGTCGGCGCAAACGATCGAAGTAGTGTAGTGCTTGGCATCGCGTACACCCTTCCTCCTACTATCATCTTCCACGGGCGATGGAAGATAAAAAAACTGAAGCAGATCTGAAGAACAGGAATAATATGAACACGAGACCAGTTGATCAGATAGAAAGAGAGCTCCTTTATGTACTTTCTTTTTTTGCACAGGGTCGGTCTTTTCAGTCCCACCCAGATTTATTCGACGACGGCGAGCGCGCCGGTGAACGCCGGCGCGACCTCGCAGTGTCCGGCCATGGACATGGACTCCTCGCGGTGGAACCTCGTCTGCCTTGCGATGAACGCCTCCACCGTCCGCCGGAACTCGTCGGCGTCCTCCCTCCCCCAGCACGCCTCCGCGTCGCGCGCCGTCACCGACGACCTTCGCCGCCTCCCGTTCTCCGACTCGCACCGCCGCAGCTCCGGCGACGCCGCGCGCCGCGGCCGCGGGCCCATCTTCTCCGACCGGCTCCGCCGCGGCGCGCGCGCCAGCTTGCGCACCGCCGCCGCCGGCTGCTGCTTGTCCTCGAGCAGCACCGCGTCGGCGCGGGCGATCACCGGCTCGGCCGCCGGCATGGCGAAGGACGCTGCTGCAGCTTCCATGGAAATGGAAGAAGAAGGCGGTGTCGTGGTGGTGAATGGAACAGCAGGGAAGCTTGTTGCTGTCGTAGCGGCGGCGTCGGCGGCGACCGGTGGTGGCACAGACGACGACGAGGGAGCTTGTTGCTGCTGCAGCGGCGTGGTGGAAGAAGAAGCAGCAGCAGGTTGCTGTTGCTCGGAGGTTGAAGAAGAAGGAGACGATGATGGTGATGACAGATCGTCGTGCCTTGAGAGGGCGAAGAGGAGGAGCACGATGGCGTTGCCGAGGACGAAGACGAAGCGGGCGTTGAGGAGGAGCGACCCGGCGAGCCGCAGCGCCGCCGCCAGCAACGACGGCACGTACCACGACGACCACGACACCAACGCCACCAGCGCCACCACCTCCCCCGCGCGAACCATCCGGTACAGCCTCAACAGCGCCGATCCGGCCATGCCTGATGATGAGGAGGACTCGCACTGTAGCATCGCCGCCCGTTGCAGCTATAATAGCACAGCACTAAATCCTGCTGCTGCTCTCTGGCCTTGGGTTTTTGGAACTTGGAAGGGGAGAGTGGAGAGGAGACTGTGGGAGCTTGGAATTCTCTTCTGGCTGGGGGGCGAGGTGGATGTGGGTTTATATAGCCGATTTTCGGGGGGTCTTTATCTGCCTCTCTTAAATTTTAATCTGTTTTTATTAAAGAACAAGTATATGTCCCTCCCTTGTGTCCAAATAATGCTGTTTCCTCTGTTCATTATGTATGGGTATATGGCTTTCTTTTTTTCCTTTCTTTTTCTTCAATAAGAAAAAAGAAATCGGTAGGAGAATTGGTGCCGTTGATGAATGGATATAAAGCTCTCTGTAATGTAGGCTTAGAATGGAGCGAGGTACGGTTTCTTTTCTCGAACACTACATGGAGTTATGATTATAAACTTAGTATTATATAACTATGATTGGCGTTGTGGATGGATAAAGCATTGGATTTGGGAAGAACAGGTGTATGTCTCTTGGTCCAAACAATGTTTGTTGTGTTCATTTTGTATGGGCGCAAATACCTTCTTCTTTTTTTTTCAAAAAAAGAGAAAACAATTCGGTAGGCGAACTGGTGCCGTTGATGAATGGATATAAAGCTCTGTATGTAGGCCAAAAACGGAGTGAGGTACGGTTTCTTTTCTGCAACAATACATACAGACAGCGTATGATTGATTAATAATCAGTGATTAAGTAGGGCAATTATATGATTGGCCTTCCTACTTGTGGATAGGGCATTGGATTGGAACCACCAAATTGTATCATGCGGTAGTAGTTACCGGAGTCAACAAGAGTCAAGCTCAAGATTGCATCTTGTTTCCGTTTTTGCTCAAGATTGTATCATGTTTCTTCCACACAGAAGCTCAGGTCTCTTCTCCTGAGATTGATAACAAGCTAAGGTCTATCAAACAACTCGATCCTTTTATGTACTAGTACATCGTTAACCTAAACCAAATTCATCACAGTAATCAAGGTTTCTTCAGATATGGTATAGTAGTAAATCAAGGGAGTACGAGTAGTAAAAGAAACATGAGTGGCAAGTAAAGGTGTCGGGACCGGGGGACCCCGTCAGATAGGAGCACGACTCCCATGAAGCATGGTTCAGTGTGCCCTGGGGTGGCCATTGGTTTGGCCCGGCTCGGAGGTTGGTGCTTGCCCTTGGGACGGGGCCATCGATGTCGACCTCGATCACTCCATTTGGATGTCTTGGATGTCCTCCGGTTCGCTGAAGCAGCGCACGGGCAGGCAGGCATGCAGCGCTGTAGCTGTAGATGGATGGATCGGCGACTGCTGCTGTTGCTGCAACACCAGCTGGTCTCTCTATGCGTGTGTTCGTTTCTTTGGGATTAAATTTTAGTGAGGTCACATTAATTATTAAAATATTATATATAATTATTAAATATATATTAAATATAAAATTAATTATAAAATTGAATGCGCATCAGCGTGACAAATTCATTAAGTTTAATTAAATCATCATTAAGAGATGTTTACTGTAACATCACATTATCTAATCATAACCTAATTAGTTTTAATAGATTTGTCTCAGTCATTCAGAGGGAGGGTTATGGACTGGGTTTTGTTAGTAATCAATATTTAATACTTCTAATTAGTATCACAATATTCGATGTGACAGGTCTAAAAATCAGAGGGGTGGAAACGAACACACCCTGATGATGCATGAACTTTGGTGGCCCGGCTTCTAAGAGAAGTTTTACTGTACAAAATACTGACCAGTAAAACTACTGACCAGTAGTTTGAGGGTAATTTCGTAATTGCACTATTAAGAAATAAATTTATATTTATTTTCACGATAGAATATTAAGTCTATGAAATTATTAAAATATTAGTTTATTTAAAAAAATATAAAACATTAGTTATTAATCAAATTGTTAATATAACTTTATTTATAACAATACAAACTAATTACTATAAATCTACAACTTTTATTTTTTCCAATATTGCCCTCAAATTAAGAAATTACTAGCCAGTAATTATAATTTTAGATTATAAAATCTATACCGTTGGATCAATAAAAATCCTTCCTTTTTATTGTTTTCTTTTCACTCGCCCTTCCATCCGCCATCACTCGCCCCTCAGTGTCTCTCTTTTCCCCGTTCCGTCTGGCTGTTTCAAGCGGCGTTTATGCAGACACGCTTGGAAGAATGCTGTTTGGCAACGAATTTGTACAATTTTATTACACGGGGGGACACGGACTCGGCGTGTCTTGAACGAATCTCCGCACTTTCATCAAGTTTGAAAACTCACTGTACATGGTAGTATTTGTCTATATACTGCAATAAAAATACTACCGGATTCATGAACGGGTGGTTTTCGGTCAGTATGCACACGCACAATAGGCACAGTTGCTGAATTATTCGTGGGCAAGGGGGACCCGGCGGTTTCTTTTTTGACCAAACGGACGATCAAGCTAAAACGAACAAGGGTCCCGGATAACTCAAGACAGAATTATGAGCTCGGCACATCGATCACACAAAAGGCACACAATAATCACTCCGGTTCCAAGCAGACGGAGGAAGAAGCAAGCAGAGGCAATGAATAAACTTGAAAGCTCTGAGTGAGAGACGGACGGGCCAGGGAGGCAGGGCTGAGCTCGTCAGGTTGCAGCGTGTCGATACCCGATGGACGGGGATGGCCCTCCCGGCACAAATGTCCCTCACGTGGATCCTCGCAACCCTGCCAAAAAGTACTAGTACTACTCTGCTTCTACCTGGTCCTGCTCCTACCTCAGGCTATTTCTTCTCGTACTCGTACCGGCCGTGTGCCTGTTTTTGTTGTACTGTCTCCGTTCAAATGTAAATATTTATTGACTTTTAAAAATCATGTTTAACTATTTATCTTATTTGGAAAAAAAAATATTAAAAAATTATTTATTTTGCTATAATATATTTTATTAGTATATATAGTTTACATATAACTAATTTGTTTTTATATTTTTATAAAATAAATTAAATAAAACAAGTGATCAAACATAATACTCATAATCAATAAATGATTATATTTTAGAACGGAGGTAGTAACAGCTGTGTGCGTTCACGGATTTTCAGGCGCCCAGCCAGCCAGCCAGCCAGCCAGGAAGGTACAACACTTACTACGTCGATGGAACAGAACAAGGGCCGTGGGCGTGTCACAGTGATATTAGCTCGACGGATACTACAGTAATTGCTGGATTTGTGTAAGCACCGGCCGGAGGCAGCACGAAAGACAGATTTCCATGGACTTGGATCCAGTTGGGTAGGAAGTAGGAACCCGTCCGATCATCGTATATCACAAAGAGCTGGTAGATATCTCGCCATGGCCGGAAGCCGGGCGACACGTGCGTGCATGGTCGGCCCGTCCCATTTCCCTTCCCTTCTCTGCCTTTCGAACAAGTAGCAGCTACTGCCTCTTGCTTCTTCCCGACCGGGCGCCGCGCGCAGGCAGCGCCGGTGAGGACTGATGAGGAGACGAGGCATGGAGGGACACGATCACACGACGCGACGGGGAAGCACACGGGCGGGCGCTGTGTGCACACGTGTGACCCTTTTGGTCTCGGCCTTTATTAGTACAGTAGTAGTTTGCCCATCGATCGATTCGACATGTCGAGACAGCCACAGCCGTTGCCGTCGGTGCCGGGCCAACGTTACCTACGTGTAACCAAGCGACCGACCAAGCAAACGAAAACGAGGTTATCATATTCTTCTTCCTTCAGGCTTCTTTAGGTACTAGATTCTACCGCTAATGCGAGTCACTACCACATACAAACTGGAGTGGAGATCCGGTCACCACATTGGAAAATCACGGAGCACCAAACATTTTGATACACAAAGGAAACGGCAGAGGCACATGCGCCTCATTACCTATAAAAAACCCCGAATGATTAGCCGAAGGTGATACAAGAAAACAGCCTTTTTCTCCAGTTTTCCTCGCTTCCTTTTCAGCAGAAAACAAAAGCGCAGGCATCGAACACCTTGATTTTTTTCGGCCTAAAGGCTCCTCATCAACGACCTAGGCGCTAACAAGCTACTACTAGTGTATTTCACATAGGAGGCTGTTAATTAGTTGGGTCGTGTTCATGCGCATGTGAGGTGCCGCCTTCTGAGGGCCCCAAAGTTTATGTCTATCTATCATCGCCAATACAGGGGAAAAGTTTTACTTTTAATTTTGCCGCGCTCTCGCTCCATGGATCACCTCACCTCACACAAGAAAAGCTACTAATTAATAAGTGAGGCGCATCCATTTCTATACGAAAACAAAAAGAGATGGAGGGTTTGGTGGGGAGACACGGCTGCACCATCCGCCGTTCGTCGCTCCTGCTCGTGTCATCCTTCGCCGCCCGCCTGCCTTTTTTTTTTCTCTCGTTTTTAGTTGCGCTGCTGGCTCGTCCGTCAAAGCACAGCTGCACAGGTTTCGTGGACTTGACCTTTGCCTATACTATACAACCAGTAGTAGCCTGCGAAAGAAAAGCTCCTGTTGGTGCGCTGTAGTGGGCGTTGCGTAGAATAGAGCGAGGCAATGATTGACTATTCACTATGGCTGATCGTGTTCGATTACAGTAATCATGTCGGGCAACCAGGTGATATGGCTACAAGATGCTAGTACTAGTTTATTTTATTTTTTGCTCACTCGAGAGTGAATTTGCTGACCTACATTCTCCAAAACGCAAAATGGTTAAAAAAAAAACATTCAAGTGAAATCGGATACAACATTTGTAATAGTTTCAGAAATGCAATGAATGTGTGTCTTAAGGAAACTTGCTTAAAAAAAAGGAAGAAAAAAAAATCAAAACGCGCCAGGTAGGGGCCGAACCTACGGCCTTCTGCTTAGGAAACAGACGCTCTATCCACTGAGCTACAGGCGCCTTGTTGTGCATCTTCGAAGCATTGCTATTGTAATCCTGGACATTATCCCAGACACCGCCAGAGAAGGGTGGAGAGAATGGAGAAGCATTACATACAGATAAACATGGATTATTCTGTTCTCCCCTTTTGAGAACGCTGATTTATTTCCCCTACAACATCGCACTATACTGCTCCAGTACTTAACTCACTTTCTTCTTCCACCAAAACATCTCAATTCAACGACAACCGTGTTAAGAAACGGGTACTTAACTCACTTTCTTCTTCCACCAAAACATCTCAATTCAACGACAACCGTGTTAAGAAACGGATATATACCTTGCAATCAAAGAATGGAATAGAATCCGATGCTGAAGCTAAAAGCGCCACCTTCCCCGCTTCTCTTACTTGCGCCACTTTACGGAACCACTTGTCTCTCCTCCAAAGCACCTTTCTAATTCCAAATTCCACCCCAAAACACAGCCCGTCTTATCCTTCTCACCTCTTCTTCCATGCGTTCGCATTGCATCCTCTGCCCTGTCAACTGTCAACACTGTCATTGCCGCCACGGCAATGCATGCTCCGGACTATTCGCGATTCGCGGCCGCATGTTCTGCAATTATCGGCGATTCGGTTCGGTTGTGTGTTGTGTTCTCTTGGTCACCTAAGTTTCAGACCTCCATCGGTTTATTCGAGCTGTCCCGCCTTTTCCGGGTGTTGATCCTGAGCTCAACACGTCGGCTATGACCTCCTTCATGCTCCGTACCACTGTAGACTAGGACAAGGAGAGGAGGGACCCCTTCAGTAGCATCTACCAGCAACCAAATGGAGCTCCTCATCAGATTCTATACTCTTTTGCTTCTCTATCTAGAAGGTTAGGAAGAGACCTAGTACAAGCTTTGCTTTGGCCTTCGATCATTGATTAGTGATTTCTTTCCTACCAGTATATAGACAGTAGTGCAATTTGGAGAAGTTGATGGTTCACCCCATCATTGCGAACATTAGAGAAGTGATATTGCACCTGTAGTGCTTTTGAGACATATTCATGGCGTATGATTCTGAGTAGGGCCTGCCTGGTTTGGTGCCTCGGAGTCACAGCCGAGAAATGGCTGTATATGGAGAAATGAGTAGGACAGAGTTAGTTAAAGCGTCCCGGAGCCTAAGCTCCATCACCAAAGCGGAATCATTGCTGCCACTCCATCCGTGATTTTTGTTTCTTTCCAAGTCAAGTTCTCCTATCCTTGCTTAAACAATCAAGGACTCCTTTCACTGCTGATGGTTAGTGTTCACTACCTTATTCTCGCCCTGGGCCTCACCTGCATCCTGCAAAGATAAAAGATGCATTAGCATATTGTAAATTAATAACTGCTTTGGAATATCCAGATCCAATTCAATTACTTACTTGTTACACAGTCATTGACACACGCTTAAACACAGGCCTAACAGTATCTTGCTGGTGAACAAGCATTGAAAATTTTCATCAAAAGCTTGAAACTCGTTCCAGGAGAGCATTAAACATTCAGCACAAAGACAAAAGTCAAAAGGCTGTACAGTAGATATGATTAACAATTACATCATGTCTACCGTCAAAACTGTAGACTATCGTGTGACCAGTTAGGATAATGTTAAGAAGTCCATTGTACCATTAAGAGTCAAATTATCGGCAGTTCCAAGAATCCTGAATAAGTAATCACAGAATCAGTCTATACTAAAAATTATAACCAGCGGCAAACACAGACTTATGATATATTAGCAGAATATATACGAAAGTCATGCCACTTTCCATGTTGTGTTCTGACCTCTCTTACAAGAACAAATGAATAAGATCATAATCTATATATCAAATGGTATCAGGCATCTAATAGCGTTCATGTTGCACCATGCCACTGGCAATGTTGCAACCTTGCACTTGTCAATAGAATGGTAGGCTGAAGTGTAAGCTTCTTCATAGGAATCTGTCCTGAAATCAACGTGGGCACAATTCAGCCCATAGGACAAAATTCACAGCAAGTGATTTGATCAGAACCAGGATCATTGCTCTCGTGAAGAGACACGTATCAGCTGAATAATACCACATGGATGCTAAAGCCTCATTCAGAAAAGTTTTGAATTATATGTGATTGCCGCAGTCATCTTTTCAAGATCTGCATCCACATGAGCACAACATTATTAGGATACGAAAGAGACACATCACAGCAAAAGAAAAATCGAGATGACCAAACCTTTCGTTCTCTCGTAATGGATGTTCATCCTAGCATGGCAGTAAGCACAGAGCTCTTTTTTCTTTCTATTTTGCATGCAGTCAATGCTTCTTTTTTTAGTTATCCAGTTAACTGTTAACTGTCACCTCCAATTCATACTCTAAACCCAAGTGATCAGGGGTACATCGACCTAATCCAGCTCCATAATACATCAACTCAAGCATCCCGTAGATAGAATTGTCCTGGGGATGTGTCCTGTCTCCTGAAATAAAAAGACCAATTCCTCTGTCCTTCCCTCCAACTTCAACTGATGACCACCCTGCCCCTTTCACAACCCCTTTCTGCTTCATCATATGCCGTTCTTGTGCTGCCTCACGCCACTGTCCCTTGCTGGCAAAGAGGTTCGCCATTGCTACATGTGCTCCTGCACCCCATGGCTCAGCCTCCATCACCCTCTCTGCAGCTTTCTTTCCGGCTTCCTCTTCTCCTCGAGCTGCACATGCCCTAAGCAAAGACGTCCAAACCACACCATCTCTTTCATCGTGATCAATTCTAGCAATCAACTCCTCCGCCTCACGGATTCTGCCAGCTCGGCCCAACAAGTCCACAATGCAACCATAGTGCTCCTTTGCAGGCTCCAGTCCATAGGTTTTGCTCATTGCATTGAGGTATCTCAATCCATGCTCAACTTCCCCAGCATGACAGCAAGCAGTGAGCACACCGATAAATGTAACGTGGTCCGGCTTTATCCCAGCACAACACATTTGCTCAAACAGTTCAATTGCCTCCTTGCTGCGGCCATGCTCAGCATACCCAACGATCATTGCAGTCCATGAGATCACATCGTCTTTCATACGATGTGAAAACACAACATCAGCATCTGACACGCTGCCACTCTTTCCATACATGTCCACCAGAGCGCTCCTGACCATCGCATGGTGTTCAAGTCCAGCAGCAACAGCAAGAGCGTGGAGCTGACGTCCAGTATCCAATGCCGCAGCACTTGCACACACGCTCAGGAGACTGGCAAGAGTAAACTCGTTTGGGCGAGAACAGCTGCTGTGATGCAGCATTTCTGCAAACAAGGCGAAAGCCTCCTCGGCAAGGCCTTCCTGCGCATAACCTGATATGATAACACTCCAAGAAACAACATCCTTGATTAGACTCTCTCTGAAGATAGCATCAGCTGCTGAAAGAAGACCAGCACGCGTGTAGAGTTTGACAAGAGAATTAGACACAGTGCGGACGTGAGCTAACCCTCTGCGTGCAGCCTGCGCATGCAGCTGCTCTCCCAAACTTGTACATGAAATATTTGCCGATGCAGCAATAACAGCAGAGAAAGTGTACTCATTGGGTGACGCAGAGTTTGATGTCTCCTCGTGAAGTATTCTGATAAACGCCTGAATGGCCTCCTCCGAGCGACCGGTTTGGACGTAGGAGGCGATCAGCGTCGTCCACGAGGCCACGTCACGCGAGCCCAGGCGGCTGACCGCGGCCAGCGCGCCGTCGACGCGGCCACAGCGCGCGTACAGCGTCGCCAGCGTGTTGGCGACGTAGGCCGTGGCGTCGAGGCCGAGCTTGGCGCAGAGCGCGTGCACCTCGCGGCCGCGCGACAGCAGCCCGGCGTCCGTGCATGCCGTGAGCGCGGCCGCATAGGCGTGGGAGTCGCAGGCCACGCCGGAGGCGCGCATCTCGGCGAAGCGGCGGAGGGCGTCGTGGCGGCGGCCGGCCCGCGTGAGAGAGGCGACGAGCGTGGTCCACGAGACCACGTTCTTCTCGGGCATTTCGTCGAACATCCTGAGCGCCAGATCGAGTCGGCCGGCCTTGGCATACGCGTCCGCGAGCGCGGTGCCGACGAACACGGAGGAGACTGCCGACGAGCGCACGGCGAAAGCGTGCAGCGCCGCGGCGTGCGAGAGTGCGCCCGCATCGGCGGCCGCGGCGCACGCCTTGAGAACGGGGCTGAGGACGAAGGGGTCCGCGGCGGCGCAAGGCGGAGAGGAGGCGCGGAGGCGGGCGAAGAGGGCCATCGCGCCGTGTAAGTCTGCCGCCGCGGCGTGCCCGCAGAGGAGGATGGTGTAGGCGACCTCGTCGCGGCGTGGCATTGCGTCGAACAGCGCCTCCGCGTCCGCGAGCCGGCCCGAACGCACCAGGCGTTTGAGCTCGGCGTGGAGATCGTGATCGCACGCGGGGAGCAGACGCGTGGAGGGGCTCGTCCAGACGGACCGACCGAGAAGGAAGAGGCGGAGGTGGGTCAGGCGCCGAGGGGACGCCGCCGCGGCCATTTGAATAGGCGTAAGCGAGGACCGTTAATAGTATTTGGTTTTCTGGATTGCGATTGGCGGCGGCGGAAGCATGGACGCATTCCTCCCTCGATGCCGAGGAGGCAGAGCTGCGGCTCGCTGATGGAGGATGAAGGGGGAGCTCGCCGCCAGCCCGCGGCTGGACGGTGACGGAGGAGAAGGAAGGGCCGAACGTGGTCGTCCGAGCTTGTTGACCACGACCGATACCACACATAGTTGATCTAAAGGCTAAAAATTTCCGTTTTCCGAATTTACAAATAACCCCCTAAAATGCATCGCGACTATTGAGCGCAATCCAAAAATTTACACAAAACTCCCTGAAATGGATCATGGTTATTAACCGTGATCCAAATATTTACAAATAACCCCCTAAAATAGAGAGTCCTTTACGTCTATATCATTAAAAAAGATGGCTCTTATATGTGTGGCATTAAAAAAGTTTGACTCACCTATGTGCCATTGACTAAAATTTTTTTTACCCGTGTGCCATTTCGTTCACTTTCAGTTAGATTTTAACAGTTTTATACCTCTGATATATGGGCCCCATGTATGAAATGACTATTTTACCCTTGAGATCTCTCTTCTTCCTCCCTCTCTTCTCTCTGGAGCTCCCGTGCGTGCGCGTCCACCATTGAAGCCGACAGCTCCCTCACTCGCTCGCCGCTATGCTGCCTTCCTACCCCGACCGAACGGCCTCTCAGCTCCGCCGTGACTCCACCCCTCTCGGCATCCTCCCTCTCGCCCTCAGTGTCGTGAATCGAATGTTTTACCCGGAACCGAGAGCACCGCCATTTCTTCGAGTCATGTCGTTCCGACGAGTTCCGCAACAATTCCTCGCACTCGTGGCCTTCCCGCCACCTCGAGCACCCATCTGGCCCTTCTCGGCTCGGGACCATGTTGCTAGCTCAACGGGAACACCGTCTTTCGCCATTGTCGCTCACTGGCTCCGCCCATCACCACCTTCTTTCTTCGCGCCGCAAGGAGGGCAGGGCAGGACCCTCGGCGCGAGGGCCGCCGGATCAGGCCCGCAGCGTGGCGGCCTGGAGCCTGTCACGGGAGCAGGAAGGGCAGGGCGGGGCTCTCGGCGCGAGGGCCACCAAATCAAGCCCGCAACATGGCGGTGTCGTGCCGATGGCGCCTGTGCAGGCCGTCGGATCAGGGACGGGCAGGGCGGGGAGTCGGCGCGGGGGTGGCGGCGTCGTGGCGATGGCGTGTGATATCGCTCGGGTCTTGGGCGAGCACGGGCCCGAGAGACTATCGGGCAGGACGAACACGGTCTCCAACGAGGCACAGGAAACAAATTATTCGGGGGGCAAAATAGTCCTTTCTATCTATAGGTCCCACCTGTCAGGACAAAGAACTGTTAAAATGAATGAAAAAGTGAACAAAATGACACACGGATAAAAAAAAATTTAGTTGATGGCACACAGGTGAGTCAAACTTTTTCAATAGCACACATGTAAGAGCCATCTTTTTTAATGATATAGACGTAAAGGACTCTAAAAAATAGATCGTGACTATTATCTGCGATCTAACTATTTATATATAACCCCCTAAAACGGATCGTGAGCATAAATCCCGATCCAGTTATTTGCGTATAGCACCTTTTCTGTTTAAACTACTTACAGAAGAGCCCCTGGCTCCTGCGTGTCGCGTTCTGTCGCCCCCGTCGGCCCTTGCCGTCCGTCGACGGTTGCCTCGTCCTCGCCAACGGACCCCTGCTTCCCGGAACCTCGCCGCGTGCCACGTCTTACTCCGTGCCGCCTCCGCCGCCAGCGATTCGAAGAAGAAGACGGGCGAGATCCAGGAAGAGTAGGAACAGGAAAGGAAATGGCGGTTCGTCTAGCTGCCAACGGACGGCGAGCTCAAACGCCTGAGGCAGTGCCATGGCGTAAGCAGGGGTGCAACGAGCCGCAACTCCGCTGGGCCGTCCCGCGCCACAACCCGCGAAGAGCCCGCAAGTCGGCGCCGCCAACTCCCGCGAAAATTGTAGTCGTCGTCGGAAGCCATGGCGACGGCGAACCAAGCTGTCGCGTCGCCGGACACCGTGCGAGGGAGGCGGGATGCGGCTGGCCTTCCTCCGCCTCGTCCCCCCGCCGTCAAGGACGCGCCCCACTCCCTCGAACAACAGCGCCATCTATCGCTGGTGTCTCCCGTCGTCGGCGTGGCCTCTGACACCCTCTGCGGCGCCGCGCCCTCCTGCTGCGTTGCTGCACCCTCATGTGGCCTCTCAAGATCCTGGTGTAATCCCTTTTTCACTCCTTTTTTCATTGTTGTTGCCTTGTTGGGAAAGGGCCGAGGGGGGATGCTGTTGCCCGTTGGGGATTGCCGCGGCAAGGATTAATTGTCCTGCAATAGAGTTGGAAGCGGCTAATATAACTTGGTTTCTTTATCTATGATTAAGAATCGTCTCTGCTGCACTGCCCCTCACCTCCCTTGTATGTCTGTGTATCACTTCAGTTAGAAAATTTGTCACTTCCGGTATCGTCAGCACTCAGGTATACATTCTTCAGTTACCGCTTGCTGAATGCCTACTTTATTTACGCGGCCTTTACCCTTTGATGACAAGTCAACTTCAGTAAAGATTTCAGCTATAAAAGTTTGGTTTCATAGGACACGGAAGCCTGGTAGGTTATCTGTAGCTTGTCATTGTTGTTCTAAATCAAAAAAAAAAAAAAAAACGGGACTTCAACTGCTTAGAACTGAATGATGCATTCAGAAATTCAGTATTGTTGCTATCACTGAAACAAGTTCAGTTTCACAGGACACACAAGCCCGTTGCTGTCACTGAAAGGCAACATTGTGAGGAAGATGCTGTTTGTTTGGAACGTTTAAAGTGGCAGAAGGTTTTCAAGAACATTATGCAGCATAGGTGTTTGAACTTTATGCATGTAACCTGAAGAATGCAAATGAAGGTTCAAGGGCATAATGAAGCCTGGTCTTTATTCATGAGTATGGAGCTTCATTTCATGTATTAGCTTCTAAACTGGTTCACATTACGTCCTTCAACTCAGTTATTATGATGCCTTCGATTATCTATGTAACGGTGTTGTGTTTGGACTTTTCAACCGTATCTGTCAACTGAATATTTGTGAAGATTATTTGAAAGAAGAATCTTGGGGAAGAATATTTGTGAAGATTATTTGGAAGAAGAATCTTGCGGCCTACTTATACTAGACTCAGTTCGCACCTCTACTCACAGCCTGTTCATGCGACTCATACCCACACGGCCGCCCAGTTCGCACGACTCGGGGCTTGCAAGCGGCGGCAGCGTTAGGCGTAAGGACTTACCGAGCACCGCGCCCGACAAGTTGAGCGTCTTAATCTCTTGTGAGTTGTGACTCCTCTCGGTTGTTGCTGCCCACTTGCCAACAAACCAGAAGACTGAATGCAGAGTTTTCAGAGCTGGATCTGGTGGCCCGACAACAGCGTAAGTCTTGAATGAAGGATGCAAGAATGTGAACTCACCTAGATCTAGAGGAAAAGTTCAGAGCAGGTGAAGCCCGGGTTTGATTCGAAGCTGCAGAGGAGATACAATATAACAGAATCTGTCCAAAGTGCATAGTCAATCTAATTGCGAGAACATGTACAGAAATAAGCTAACACCATAAATCAGCAGATAATACCTTAGCAGTAGCATAAGATTTTATTCCGTCTAATTTAACGACACAGAACTTAAGTAGCACCAGCTAGTTGCTGATAAACAGTACTATGAAATAGACAACATGGAAAACAAAAACAAAGGTAGCGACCATATCCCCCATTATCAAGAGAGTTCAACCCGAGACACTAACAAATTCAGAACTTCCACCCCTCATCAGGAATACTAAATCAAGAATTCAGAGTCACCCTCACCAACACCGCTCTCAGTGTGCTGCTGCTGTCCACACAGCCTATGGATGGAGCTCTTGCTGACTCTGCAAGGCCGGATTGCTCCCTTCCTCTGCGCCATTCACCTTGTGCTGAGGCACATCGACCCATAACGCGTCACTAAAAAGAATATCAAGATCACTGGGGAAGCCATCAGCAGAAGGTGATGCACCAATATTTTCACCGTTGGAAGCAACAGAATCACCCTCAAAACTCGTGGCGAACAGGCCATGTGAACCATAGCCTGCCTCCTGTCCAAACACAGCGCCATGTCCCTGCAGCTGGTAACACTGAAAGTCTTGAGCAAATGCGTAGGGGTCTTGCATACCAATGTCATTTCCATCCCTTTGCTGATAAAGCTGATCCTGACCAAGCTCCCAGTTGCTGCTGTTTTGTGTGGTATCGTGCGGGAAGAAACCAACATGCTGTCGCATGTACTGGCCCGTGTAAACAAGCTGGTTCGGCACTCCGAACAAGCCGTGATTCTCCTGCTGCTGGTAGAGCTGCTGATACTGACGAGTAGCATCAATGTTGCCATCAGATGACAGAGACTGACTCCATATGAGGCTCGACGGTTGCTCGCAGTATGTCAGCTGCTTGTCGAACTGGGCGGCCATGTCGCCGCACTGGTCGTAGCTGGAAGCCTGTGTGTGTCCCGCACTCATCGGCGCAGAAACTCCAAGCAGCTGCTGGATTCCATCTGATGGATATCCCTGCTGCACTGGCACGGAGGGGAGGCTCGACTGCGCGTATGTATACGCCGCTGGTGGCAGTTCTTGCTGCGGTGTCTGGTGATCTTCATTGGGCGGCGTCAATGGGGGATGAGGAGGTGAATACTGGGACGTCGTCCCTTGCTTCTGCCGCCGAGCTGCCTTTGCTTTCGCTGAAGCCGCCTTCTTACTGTTCGTAGTCTCGCCGTGCTCTATGTTCATGGTCTCTCTCTTGCGCTTGCTTCTCCCAGTGGTCTTGTGCTCTGTATCTGAGTGTTGCTTCCTCTGTATCGAGTACAGCGCATACTGCCCAATCTGCATGCATGTGCATATCACGAAAAGCAATCAATCAAGCAGTATAAAATTAAGGACGGTGAAACTGTCTTCCCAGCAAAAGTTGATATCCAGTTCAAAGTTCAATAGTTAATGCCATCTTAATTAAAGCGTTTAAAGGCAATTTGTAGAGTAATAAAAATATCAATACTCTAACCATTTTAATAAATTGATAAACATATAGAAGTACGTAATAAAGCTTAATAATGAAAATATCTTGATTTTCTAAAAGTGTTGTCCAACGTAACCATTTTTATTCTAGTTGTTACGATATTTAATTCTGGCCACTTTTATTTGCAATATTAAACTCACATGGTTGTTGTTTAAAGGTAATAAACTTGAAATTTCAAACTCAGATCCTCTACCTTGAGGGGGTAAAGGTTTTCTTAGCTTGGAGATCATCGTGAATATCATATCTGTAGTGAACTAAAAAAAAATCACATCTGACAATTTGTCCCCGTTAGTTTATATTTATACATAATTGTACATCAATCTAAACCTCAAACTCACTTATCTTTTAGTATTATGTGGATTTGCTCCAACATTTTACTCTTCTTTAAGATTTTCTAATTTTTCAAGGCACTCCAGTCGGTTCCAAATAGATGCATTAAAAGTGAACAAAACAAAAGCACTCAAAGGTTTGTCACATAAAGTTGGTTAATGATATAATTGACCTATTTTTTAGTAAAATTTACTAACAGATGCTCATGAAAACAAAGCCCGGGCTCTGTTTTGATGCCTAAAGCTTTCTTATCTAGGTACTTCTAAGGAGTCCGTTGAACACTGCCTACTTGCAGTTATTTTGTGCATAATGCAACATAACTATTATTAAATCCTTTTTCAAGTCTAATCTTGTATTTTTTTTCAGAATTTGAACTGATTTAAATATATTGATGATCACACGTAACCAAGAACGATAATACTTTAGGTTAAACGGATAACATGATCTATGCACGTAATTAATAATGTGTTTAAAATAACTGCAGTTATCCGTATGTTCCTGTCTCAAAGCATCGAATTATTAGGCAGCCTATAATCGAGATTGACCGATATATGTAAGGGGTATCCTCTGATAAAATGTGTGTTGCGTACCTGAGACTTGTTGGTGAGGACGTACTCGTGCATGCTCCACTTGCCGTCCTCCTCCGCGTCACTGGAGTGGTAGATGAGGACCCTCTTTGTCCCGAGCATGTCCCCGGGCTTGCCTTTCTTGCAGATCACCATCAAGCTCCCCGTCGCCTTCCATGTCGCCTTCACTCCTGAAACCTTCACCTTGCGATTCGGCTCCTTGTCTTTGTTCGACGACGACGGCTCCCTCGCCGTGAAGAAGTACCACTTGTTCTCACCGTAGGCCTTGTACGTCTCTACATGCATGCAGATTAACACAAATGCATGTTATAGTACGTAGTGATATATATCGATCAGAAAAGTAGTAATTGTTATACTAGTCAACCAGTAATATGTCTTACATTATTGTCATTAGGACACTAATTTTTTTAGCTCAATTTTAAATTTAGATTTATTGTTCTAACGATATCAATTTAAAACGAAAAGTACATGTTTTCAATTGATTATAAACATTGTTGGTAATTAAGATTGATCTTGTTGTTGGCTATAAACATAGAATAAGTTCCTCAAAAAACAGAGAAGAAGAAGGGTTTGCTTACCAACAAGCTTGCCGGGCTGCCACTCGAGGAGCTTGACCTCGTTGACGACATCGAGAGGAAGCTTGCGGCCCTCGATCTTGCCGCGGAGGTAGACATCAACGAGCTCCTCCTCCGTCGGCACGAAGCGGAAGCCCGGAGGGAACTGCAGCTGCCGGACGAGCTCATGCTTCGTCTTCACAGAGGCCCCCTCCTCCATGGAGGAAGCAGCAGCAGCTTCAGAACCCATCGCCTAGCTCGGAGATTGATTACAACAGGGAAAGGAAAGTTGTCCGTATGATGATGAGCGACCATATATAGCAGGTAGGTAATTCTTTTTTTTTTCGGATGGATAACTGGCTGGTAATTAATTCTCGATAGAAGAGTTATAACCATTATCCATGTATATGTCGGTAATATTAACTGACGATAAGGCAGTCCGTGTGACCGGTTTCACTACTACTGCTATGCGAGAGTTGTATATCAGTTCCTGTCTTAATTTCTAGCGGATATAGTAAGGGATAAGTATTGGCACGACAGGTTATAGGTTCTTACACGATTGTATGGTCGTGACAACTGCACAGTAGAAAACGCAAGTTCGAGTGAAATTTGACGTGGCAGTCAGTTGATTATGCATGCACGCGCTCCGTTTTTTTTAAAAAAAAAATCGAAGGACCCCGGCCCAGCAACGACTCAGGGAGTCGTCCGTGTAGACTTCCAAACAAACTAACAAAGAGACATCAACAATTATGCACGTGCACGTCCTTTTTTCTGTATATGCAGCTTCCAGTATCTCTGGCGCATTGCCCAAGAGAAAGCAAAAACAAAAATGAAAAAAATGCACAACATAAAACTAATAATGTACAGCTTAAAACTTATTTTTTTGTACTTTTGCTAGGATTTTTACGAATTGCTGCTTACATGCCGTCCACGAAATTAAAGTTTATTCAAGATGGGTTTTAATGTAAGTTCAGTAGAACATTAGTACTATCATTGTATGATATTGTTTTTATACATAGGGTTTACGATCAGATCATTTATAGTAGGACAAAAATAAGTTAAGGACTCAAGATTATTCTCAATTGTTGCACACGTCAATAATGGACCAATAAATTCAGTATATGCAACTCCCTAATGTTTCATGACCTTCGACCCATTTGAAAAGGCATGCATGAATTTCAAAGTTTAAACTTTTCAAGACTTCATTGACTATTTAGGCTTATAATATATTAAATTAGTGGTACAGAAGAAGTACAACTAGATAAATATTCCCAGGCGTGTACGCACTCCGTTCTTGCTTTACTGTCATTAGGACAGAGATCTCAGTTCAAAAATGAACTAGATCCATTGTCTGAACAACAAGAAAAACAAAAACAGAGGAGTAATTTTAACCTATACCTCCTCTCAAACCTCTCAAGCATCATTAGCTTAAAAAATTTCCTGTCACTTAACACAAACCTAGTGCCTTATATAACTCCCTTTCCTTCAGCGTATATAAATCGCATTACCTACAATACCTCCTTGTGCAGACGTATATGCCATATATAACATTAACACGAGATGTACAAGAACACCAGAAGCAAAACTGTTTCGGGAACTGAAGCACCAAGTCACATCTTTGCTCCTCTGGAGATCATGATATCTCCATAAGGTTCCATCTGAGTAACCTTGATGTAGTCAAAAGTTGCTAAAACTGCACAAAAAATGTTCCTCAGTAAGAAATACTTTCCATTCCACCACCAGAATCAAATGGAGTGCTACTATAAACATCCAATCAGACATCACTCGTGCCAATTAATGATTTCAATCAAACTCATCAGCGTTGACACAAAATGATGCCTGTGCAAACTTTTTCTTGTTTAAGAAAACATGAATTTGACACAATAGTTAGTTGAGACACATCACAGGCAGGTGTGGCTTCCAAAGAGTAAGAACTAATTACAGGAGCTATAAATAATCAATAACATATGGCAAAATTTTGTAACTGTGTGACACATCATGTCAGGAAGACCTGTTTGCTAGCTTTTTTATTTACACTAGCAACCACACTATTGCATTTCTGAGATTAGCAATGTTGAACAATACATACCATTCATTTGGTAGAATAGTCGGGCAGCCCCAGCTTTGGTCATCCCATAGGCTAGCTGACTTAGTGATTCAGATTGGGGCGCACCTGGGGTATCAAAATGTAGTTTGAGGTGCCTGCATGAATTTTAACTCACACATCAAACAAATGTATGTCGCATGTTATACTTCACGAACAACCTTATGCTGCCAAGGCAGTTTCAGCAATGCCTTCTAGGATACTTACGACTGGATCGATTGTGTGACCTCGTCGATAGGATTGGACTGCTTCTCATATGGGGTTTGAGTCGGTTCAGTTTCTTCCAGAAAGTCTGAAAACGAAAGTTCATTGGTTAAATTTATGTTGAGTGGCGAAACTATTTACACTTGTGTTTGTTAAAGAGTGAATACAAGACACAAATGCAATCAACCTGGAGTTGGCCCAATATCTGAAAGCCTTCTCATCTTGAAGTCCCTCACTTCTTGCTCCAGTGGAAAATCTTCCTCAACTGGATCAAGATTCCCCAAGCTTCTTCCAGATGAATGCTGCCTCCTCTTGGACCTGTTTAGGAACCATCATACAGCCACACTAAGAAAATAATCGAGACACATAAGGACCATAGGAAGCAAACATCAACAACCAGCCATTTGTTGTTTTGATTGACACTTCATCAGGGAGATGATTACAATATTGAGCATAATAACAAAATAAGGGTCAATTATAACAACATACATCTTTATATAACCAAATTATTTTCAGTAAAATAAAACATATACATAATTGAGAACACTAGTGAGTATGTTGCTATTCATCAAATCACCTTCCAGATGGTAATTGTGTTTCTGGATCCAATGCTATAAATCCCCGCCCGGTGCCACCGGAGCTTGAAGCAGACCTATGACTTAGCCCTGCTGAAGGATTGATGTTATCCACAGTCTAGAGAAGCACGTCTGAAACAAATTCTTTCTTTCACGTACCAGGACTTCCAGGAGTAACACTATGATCACTATGCAGGGGATCATAAGCTCTTTCGTACTCTCCAGTCATGTTTCCTCTGAGTTTCTCCATGCCATCAGTGAAGTCCATTTGGTGAGATCTCATATCCCTCTCATATTCTCCTTCAGTCTGCAAATGCAACCATTTGCCAGGAGCTCAGGACAAAAGTATCTAACAAAACTGATTATCGGCACATTTGTTTTCTTTTCAGGAAGAAAATTCTAGAATAACCTGTGGTGCAAATTCCTGAGGTGACGAATTTCTCGGCTGTTGATCTTGTGATGAAGGCTGCCCTTCTTTAGTACAAAGAGCAGGAAATGTTTTCAAGTTAGCGGCTAGCATGTTAAAAATGGTAGTAAACTTTTTTAGGTCAAGAAAAGCAAGACAAAATTACAAATTATGAAGTGACCTGAAGATGAAGCTTTTGCAGACTTTGCTTCAGTACATTCCTTCCAGAGCTGCACAAGCGGCTCAGGATAATAAAATTCTGAGGGTGACTTGTCTGTGTAGGATATTAGAGCAACCGGGGGCATATCCATGAGGTCACTTATCTTGGTTGACCGAATAAAATTAAAATTCTGCAAGAATTATTTCTTTGTTAGTACAATGCATCGGTACAGACTCCAGGTAAGTTAAAGCTAGTTCTTCAAAGAAAACATACACTGTTAACTTTACGCCTTTTGGAGGTTAGGCTTGATGCGTTCTTCAGCCATGTCTGGTATATGTTACCTGGGATCAATGTCTGGTTGTCATCCATAATCACTTGGGAGAGTTTCCTGCGGGCTTTCCGCTTTGATGGTTTAGATGGTTGCTGTCGCAGTGACAGGAAAAGTGCTCAGGTAAAAGGAAGCAAACTAAACAATTAACCTATAGGTAAACACACTACTTACCTTCAGTTTCTGTTCCTCTTGCTCCTCTAATGAACCCCCTGCAGAAGAACTGTTAGTAACTGCAACAAGAAGCTTCCAAAATGGTATAAATGAATCAATAAATCTAATCAGTAAAGCCCAGCTAGTCATCTGAGAGAGAATCAGGCATCAGAGTGCAAGTCTTTGTTTGACAAAAGTGAAAAAGGTTTAAATACGATATAAGTTGAATTTATGGACTATTGTGTTAAGTTATTATTGGTATCATGTTCCCAAAAATGATATATCACAATTAGCAAATTCAATAATTGCAATCATGAGTGTACTTTGATTCGAAACATAAGTTCTGAACTTCTGATATTTGAGTATTGTACAAAGGCAATGAGAAATGATGAGTGTATAATGGGTGTGTTCGTTTCTTGGGGTCTAAATTTTAGTGGGGTCACATCAATCATTAAAATGCTACATATGATTATCTTTTAGCTATTTGATTTAACGGAAAATTTACAGGCATAGCATAAGAGAGGAAGCAAGAGGCCATTAGCTGACACGAAGCAATAGGAAGCAAGAGGTCATATTAGGCTTGAAGAAGAAACAAAAACGAGAAAATGCCAATGTGCTAGAAATTTGTGGATGCAAGTACCGTTTATTGAAATAACAACCTTCTTCCATCTAAAACCGTATAGAAAATGATGCATGATTTACACAGAAAATGATGTGCATATAGTACCACATAGAAAATGATGTGCCCACTTGAAGGGGTGGTGCCCAGTTAACTTGCGGTTAGGGTCTTTGCTGTCTTCAGGTATCACCTTTCTTTGTATTTTTATCAGTTAGTTCCTTATGTAATGAACAGCCCCTCATGGCTTGATCCAGAGTGAGGGTGCGGTGATTGTATGGGATCACTTTTCTCTATCAATACAAAGATACGCAGCTCTCCTGTGTATTTGAGGAAACAAAAAAAAGAAAAATGATGTGCCTGGTTTAACCTTGCTGAGGTTCTTCTTGAGTAGGGGATGGGGCAGCATAATATGGCTCTTGTTGCTGAGGAGAATTTTCCTTCCTAGGTGGTGAGGGAATCAGCGTGCTTGGAACCTGTTGGCGTTCATCAGGAGTGATATTGACAGTAGTTTCATCATCTGCTATGTCAAATCTGGAGACAAGGTACTAATGCACAATGAACTTTGGACCTACAGATGCATTAAGCAAAAAGAAGCATACAGCCACAATAATAGAAGAATACTAAACCAAAATAAGAATGTAACTGCTTTACCTCTCAAAACGATTGAACACATCAGTTTCATCTAGTCCAGACTCAAAGTTATCAACAAGGGTGATATTCACTGGATCAGCTGAGATAATATCCTAGAGTTAGAAAATATATCCCTTAATCAAACACATAATAGTTCATGAGAGTAGAAAGACAGACCTTGGTGATGGTTCTCAGCACGGGAGAAGTCATCACCCTCTAGGTTGACATTAACATACTGTTCATCCAAGTCCTCCAATCGCTGCACATGTATGAATGTTTTCAGTCAGAAGAGTGGAAACAATCAAGCAAAAGCGAGGAAAAAATTCATGTAAAACAAAATAAGCACCATACTGATTGCACACAATTAATTTTCATTTTTCAAGATATACATGACACCCGTATCATTCTTTTTCCTCAATAAAAGAAGGTCGCTTACCATTTCCCCGAATCTTGATGTATCAACCTCTGAGAAAATCATGGGCTGTTCAACCTCCATGTCCATAAATCTATCTGCCAATGTTACTGATTCATACCTTCATGAAATTCCGCCATCAGTTAAGCACACTACATTAAATTCTTGTCACTGAAATTACAGAACCATTTCATGCTACAGAAGGCCTTTTGGTTATGAACTAACAGCAAGGACAAAAGTTTTCATTCAAATTATAACTAGAATAGGGTACTACAAAAGGAACCTGTACTTAAAGCATGATACTGGGCGTTAGTTATCATTGTGATGGAAGACCCACTTAAGACAGTATTATCTTTTAAGCCAGAAAATTGACGTGCTAAAGAAGATGCAAAATGGATAAGAAAAACACAGACACAAACTGGAAAGAGAAAAACATATGGCATTTTGAGGTCCATAATACCGAGTGCGACATGCCAGTCCGTCCACATCCTATACATATCCCAAGACCAAAGGAGATAAAAACGAACCTACACTCAGCTGAGAGCCTGAGACTGACAACCTACAAGCAGAGACAATTATATAAAAAAAAAAGAGAGCAGAGACAGATACCATTGTACCTACAGCTAGAAACACCAAGGCCAGACTGTCCTCTTTAACCCCAAATACACAATGGCAGGATAAAATTTTGGTAAAGATACAAGACCATGTGTAGCTCTAACGTCCAGCACTGGATGGAGGAATTGCCTTCAGCTAGCAAGCACAACACGAGCCGAATAAGTGCCAGTTGGCTCCCACGGCAAGCATACACATACACATAGCTAGCTGTAAATCCCGGTTCTATTTCACACACAATGCATATTACCACACGTAGCAGTTGAAGCCAAGCAAACTGACAAACATATCTCCTAGAATCATTCATGAATATTTCTCACCCATACTATAACAGCCGTCAATCTAAAACAATAAGATGAACCGAACATAAACCAACCTTTTTTTTTTTCTTAAGGCAGGTGCTCTGTCATTGCATTATAGGAGAAGAAAATATAACAACCTAAATCGAACCATTTCCTGGCGGTTGAGAAATGCACGAACCACCAATCCCAGGGAGTAAAAGAGCAAACATCTAGAAGCTTCTAGAAATGCTCGGAGACTGCAAGGGCACTTACTTGGCTTGGGCTTTACCCCTCGGGAGGACGGTGGGATCTGTGGCCGGCTTCATCCGCCATACCTGGTTGATCTCAATCTGTAGGAGAAGTTAGTCCAAAATAAATCAGGCCGAATAAGCAAGAGGAATCAAAAGGGACCAAAGAATAAGCAGGACGCAGAGAGATTTTAATTATCTGGAAGGACTTGAACCAACTCTTACCAGAAGCCGAGACACATCATCTGCGAGAACGAGAGAAACACAATTAATTCGAAGCTAAAACTACACAAGCAATTGAAGAAACAAAAATAGCAGCAACTGAAGAGGAAGCAGCTATAACTAACCATAGAGAAGCTTCACCTTCCTCTCGTACACAATCACTACACCACCTGGTCACGCACAAGCAGACGCACACGCACGTGAGAAAACCATCCGCAAAAATGCGAGTATGAATTTGTGGACGCCGACGAAATTGAACTCACCCATGAGGATTCCGGAGAGCCTCAGGGCCATGGGGACCGACGGGTTCAAAATCTCCTCACTACACGAGACAATCGCGTCGCAAGCAAAAAAAAAAAAATCAAATCACCCCCAAATAGAAGTCCCCGACGGAATTCGAATCTAGAGGGCCGATTTCCTCACCAGATTTGGATGATGTCGAGCTTGTCGAGCCGCTTGCGGTTGATCTTCGAGTGGAGCGTCGCCGCCATCCTGCGAGGGGGAAGCAAACCCAATCGGTGGTGGTCACCCAACCAAAGCAGCAAGGGGACGCGCACTCGGAGCGCGAATCGAGCGCAAATACCAGAGAAAATCAGAGAAACGAAAGCATATTGCGGCGCGGAGGAAGCGAGACGAGCGCAATTAGAGCGGAAACCAGGCGATTAAGAGCCACAAGATGAGGGACGCACCATATCTGGCCGAGCGGCGCCTTCCGCGCGAGGAGCTGGTGCGAGTAGAACATTCTCGATCGCGCGGCGAGAGTAGGGAGGAGGAGGGAGAAGGGCGCGGCGCCGCAGAGGGGGGAGAGAGGAGCGGCCAAACAAGCGTGTGTGGGGTTTTGGTGAATGGACGAGGAGGTTTAGAGTGGAGTGGAGTGGGTTTTCTTCTTTCTTGTGGGGAAGAAAGAGATGGGGGCGGATCGGGCGAGGCGGGCGTGCGCGCGTGGAGGAGGGCAGAATCGGTAACCTACCGTACCGGTAACCCTTCTTCTTTGGGCCGGCTTCGGTTTGGCTGAAATAGGCTGACATGACTAAATGGGTCTGGTTTGGGCTAAGATTTGCTTGTTGGGCCACGCACACGCAGGTAATACAAGATTCTGTGAAATGCTTCTTGTATGATAGCTTTGGCAAGAAAGTCATGTACGAATGATTTGTATATGCTTCGAGATGTACTAGTGAGACGAGTAGATATATGTATTGACGATTTTGTCTAAAAATCCATGTTTTTGTTATTGGATTATGGCAATTCCAGACGTGCTTATATTTTTAAAAGCTCATGAGTCAGAGTGACTTGTCAAATTGGTGGTCTTTCCCTTATGTTTGGATGCATGAGTCTAATAAGTACTCCTTGGTTGTAATGAATTGCATTGTATGCCTTCTTGAAGGTGTAGAGGCGGTCTTGTTCCGTTATCTAAAAAGAAAAAATTGTTTTTGAATACATTGAGTTTCTGTTGTGTCCCAAAGGAGCGAGTTGGAATGGCAAAGAACTGAGAAGATGAAACATATTTATTATTTTTTTCCTCTCGTCATAATAACAGTTGGGTGTGTTCAACATGCCTAAACACGCCCTCTTGACCTGTGTTTAAGATAGCAGTCCAGTCAACCTTGACTTGCAGCTCATAGGGACCTCGGCAGCAAATATGATCGTCATCCAGGTGATCCAGAGTGAACTCAAAGCATGCAGCTTGGAGAGCACCTTGTCTTACACTGATACGAACCATCAATTCTTCCTTCACTGGGACAGCAACCAAGCAGCGCGTTAACGCAACGGATCCACCTTGTCCAATCTCCGTGATAGCGCCTGTCATTCTACTGTCGTACAGAAGGATCCGGTTCTTGTTTCCACTGGTCCACGCGGTCACCTCGCCGTCGAAGAAATCACGCGGCCCCTCCAAAACATTGACGGCGAGGGTAGCGGCGACGGCGGACGGTACAGTCGTGTATGCCAGCTGCAGGGTGCTATGCCAACTGGTAAGCAGCCGAGTCATGAGCCCCCTGTCGCTAGTAGCGCTGCTAACGTAAACGTCCCGTTCTATTACACCTTTGCTGAAATCCGTGACGCCTGCAGAGTCATCATCATCGTCGTCGCGCGTAATAACCTTCAAGTTGATCTCAAAAAACATGCCATCAGTTATCGCAAGTCCGCGGCATGGATCTGTCAGTGTTAGCGTGTCCTCCTGCATGAATGCGCAAGAATTGAGAGAGAATTAAAAGAATGTCAATGTATATACGTCCTTGTGGTGATTGTTTTAAGCGGGAAAGTATGTATATACAGACCGGCGAGGTGATGAGTTGAGGATTATCCTGGCCACGCTTGAACAGATAGATAAAACCTGTAATCAACCTGGTCCCTCACAAGCACGGTGCCAAATACGCTGATTGGGTAACCCATATCAGACTCGAGTATCTTCAGGGAGACCACGTTGATGGAATCCGCGAGCTTAATTTGCTGATCGCGTGATGTCAGGCTGAGAATGGGTGGCCCACGTCTAGGAGCAGCTGCTGTATATAATTAAATTAAGTAAGGCCAAACAAAAGTGGCAGATGATACATGAGTATTTTCAATTTTACATGGAAATTTAAAAAAGGAGAGCAGGGGATATTGCACTCACATTCTTTGTCCAAGTCGAAGTAGGCGACGTTGAATCTGCAGAAACGGGTACGCACAGGAATGCCATGATGCGCAGGGTCGTTGTTCTCCGTGATCTGGTACAAGCGAACTATGTGGATTGCCTTCACGACGTGTTCCTCCCAGGATTCGACATGATTATTGTTCCAATCCGGATCCAGCTCCATATCAAACCCAAAATTGCAGTCCAGATCCAACTCTCGATCATCAAACCCAAAATTCCAGTTCGGATCCAACTTTGAATCAAACCCAACAAAATGATCCAAGTTGAGACCATCGACATGATGATCATCCATGGCTTGGCCTTTGCTTGGTGAAAGGCGAGGAACAGGAGTTTGTTTGGTATGACTTTTGAAATAGCTTCTGCTTATGTTTCTCTGAAAATCAATATCAAACGGTTCAGTTAGAAGCGTTTTTGATGTCCTAGATGTGAGAAGTGATTCTCCTAAAACACCTAGAAGCAGAAAGCAGCAAAACAATGTTTTTTTTCAGCTTCTCTCCTACCCCATCACCTCAAGAATGAGTAGAAGCTATTTTGGTAAATACTTCAAGAAACTGTTTTGCTAAAAAAAATTGTTTTTTACATAAAAGCTATTTTAAAAAAAACTAAACTAAAAATAGAATCTATTTTCCTAAAAATCTATAACAAATGGGCCCTATGTTCGCTCTCCAACTCCACACACGCGTGAAGAAGAGGGATCGTTCAGTTGAGTACAGCCGGTCTGTCTCCAGAGGTGACGTAGTCTCCTCCAATCGGAGACAAGTGCCCGCCGCAACTCTGACGGGATGTATGGCATGTTTGGATGCAGTCCTGAGCAAAATTGCCTGGCCTCAGCACCTGCCTGTAGTTTGCCTGCACCGTGTTTGGTTGGAGTCCTGATATTTTTGCCTGATGTGAGTTGCCTGTGCTGATGCCTGGGCGCCAGGCCGACGAAATCGTGCGCCTGGGCTCCTTGCGTGAGCTGCCTGGATAACCTGAGCTATAATCACCCCTCCTTTTACCTTCTCATTTTTACTTCACTATGTTGACTTTTCTCTTCCATCTGTTCTCTTGGCGTTGCTTCTCTCTCTCGGGAGGGAAAAATCCAAGATTTGGACAATGGAGAGGATAGATGCTGTTGGGACCTTAATTTAGCTTGTGGATCTAGTGATTAGCTTCTTCTTTTACTCTCAATCAACCTCCAAAAATATTTCTACGGTATTTTTCCTGTGTGGCAAAGGTGAGAGCATAAGCTCCTTTTCCCCCCTTTTTGATCTCTCTTTTCTCTTTGTTCCCGTGGCTCATAATACAAACACAACCTTGGCATACTTTTGTTTCATCATTTTCTTTATTTCATGCTTTTAAATCTGATGAATCAAATGTTTTCTTCAAAAAAATAGTGTTAACTAAATGATATTTTTTACTTTTCTGTGCATAAATGTTCAGATGGATATAGAACCTATTCCTGGGTATGTTGTTCAGCACAGATCTCGAATGTTAAGTGTCCTAGCTGTTGTTTTGGGTATTATCAAGTGGCGATGATGTAGGCGTCGTCGCTATAAAAAGTTAGGGGTAAAATATGGACCATTGATGAGCAGAGATTTGATAAGACAAATAAGACTAGATGAACTGTATAATGAAACTGATCGAAATTGCATTCATCAACTTTGGATGAGAAAAGATGTATTCTGGAAGCTTTCTGCCCAATTGCGTGATGCCGGTCTATTACGAGATACAATCCATGTATCTGTTGAAGAACAATTAGCTATGTTCTTGCACACAGTTGGCCATAATTTGAGAAATTGTGTGATTGCTTTTATTTTAAGAGATCTGGTGAGACTGTAAGCCGATATTTCAGTGAGGTCTTGCGTGCTCTCTGTTTCCTTGCCAAGGATTTGATAAATCTTAGATAAGTAGAGACACATCAAAAGATAATCAACAACACTGGCCGGTTCTACCCATATTTCGAGGTATATCATATAAAATGCATTCCATATTTAGTTTTCTTCCCTACATTCAGCATTTGACTAATAAGAATTCCCTACAATATATAGGACTGCATTGGACCACTTGATGGTACCCACATCCCAGCATTTGTCCCTGATAGTATAGTTAACAGGTTTAGAGGTCGTAAGTCCTATGCAACACAGAACGTGCTGGCGGCCGTAGACTTTGATTTGCGGTTCACCTATATACTTGCTGGATGGGAGGGCTCGGCACATGACTCTGTAGTTCTAAGGGCTGCCCTTAAAAGATCAAATGGAATCCCAATGCCTGAAGGTTAGCATCGAGTCCTAGTATGCAGTAGTATGAATAAATTTTGATAAGGCTATAAAGCATTGCCTTGTGTGTTGTAGGAAAATATTATTTAGCCGGCGCTGGATATGCAGCAAGACCTGGTATATTGCCCCCTTTTAGAGGTGTTCGGTACCATTTGAAGGAGTATGGCGGTGGGAGACGTTCAGAAACACCACAAGAGTTATTCAATCTTCGCCATTCTTCCCTTCGCACCACTGTCGAGCATTTGGCACCTTAAAGAATCGCTTTAAAGTTCTTGCAAGCAAGCCATATTTTCCATTTAAAACACAGGTAAAAATTGTGATAGCTTGTTGTGTGCTACACAATTGGATCCTTGATAATGGTCCTGACAATATCATATATGATGAAGCTCGCTGGTTTAGCAATCTGCCTAGGTCAGCTAGGACAGCTATAGATCAAGCCACAGATGTTAGACAATGGGCAGCTAAGCGTGATGATCTAGCAAGTTTAATGTGGAGTGAGCGTTGATATAGTATATATGTACCTGAACCATATTTATGAGATATTGTAGCATTTTTATTAATGTATCATTGATCTAGCATATATGTACCTGAACCATATTTATGAAATATTGTACCATTTTTATTAATGTATCGATGATCTAGCATATATGTACCTGAACCATATTTATGAAATATTATAGCATTTTTATTAATATATCGTTGATATAGTTCACTGTAATATGTATCCTCTTGTAGTTCACACAATGGACACAGCTGAAAGCAGTTTGAATGCTAAGGGTAAGGGAAGTAAAAAAAACTGCTGGATCAAGCCCAAGGGCCAAACCAACTAACTGGCCAGCAGCTATATCTAAATTTCTCCTTAATTGGTACATTGAGAAAAAGTTGTCGATGCCTCCAAAGACTAGCTTCAAGAGGTTGCATCACACTGCATGTACAACAGCAATAAACTCTAAGTATGGAACTACCTACAGTGTGGATCAGGTTCATCGTCACTGGAGGCGTCATAGGGACACTTAAGGACTTGTGGCCAAGTATCTCAATGAGAGTGGTGGTGGCTGGGATGAGGAACAAAAGTTGTTTACTCTGTCTCAATCTACTTTGGAAAGTTTGTCGGTAATTATCTATTTCCTTCAGAATGTCTCCATCTATTAGCTGAAATTCTTATGAATTTTTATTTACATATAGTCAAATGATCGTGGAATTCTGACCAAGCCTATTCAGTTCTTTGATAAGCTACAAGAATTATTCAGTGGTTCCACAGCTGATGGTTCATTTATGCAAGATGCTTCCACTGCAGCTGAGGAAGATGAGTGTGATACTGATAAGCTGCTGGACATGATGAATGATATGTCTAATTATGAAGATGAAAATATTTCATGAGGGGAAGACTCGGACAAACTAGAAACTGATAGTGATGAATGTCAGGAGGTGGCTGCCCTTGCTGCAACTGCTAGCCAAGTTTCTTCATCTAATGCCCAGTCAATGAAGCCTAATAAGAAGAGCTTTAAAAGGGCTGGGAAATCAAAGACACTTCCTACTGTCACAAAGCTTGAGAGGGTTAACAAGAGGTCAAAATTATCACATGGTGACGATGATATGGATATCAAGCTAACCAATAGTTTGGATAAAATTGAACAAGCCATTACCAAACCAGTGCAGGTTGCACCTCCACCAGACCCAAATGCTCCTTTATGGGATATGCTCAAGCAGATTGCAATACCAGCAGATGATAGGCTCACTGTAGAGGCACACCTTTGCAAGCCAGAATTTCAAGTCCTTCATGGTTTTCTTGTCAATATGGGTCAAGAGTACCTTGAGCGCTGGGTGTACAAGTATTTATCTGGTGATGATCCTGATAACTAGTGATCTGTTTAGGTAACATAGGTTACATAGGCTTTTGGAAATATAACTTGGATATGCTTCTGGTTGTGTGGTTGATGGGGTCTGATTTTGTTGCACCCTTCTAGTAGTATGTATGATATCATAACATAGTAATCATGTACCGTTTGGGATGGTACTTGAACATAAAATTTTTCTAATCTTAGTCGACAAGTTATTAAGCCTTATGGGACAGCATGTGCTCTACTTTTGTATGTAGTCAAATGATCAACTAATATTAGTGTGTAATATAATGAAATAATTACTCACCTATATTCTAATCTCTATTTGACTTTTGTGACTTGTCATTCTTGCTAAATATATAGATCGTTGGTTACTTGATCATCTCTGTACAAGAAATTTGTAGAGGTAATCTCAACACACTTCAAACCAGTGGTGAACGCAACACAGGCAATTTTATGAGCCAAACACTGCCTAGCTGTCATATCCGACCAGGCAGTGTACCAGGACTCCAACCAAACATTGCCTAGTTTTAGCATCTGCCTGGTCAGGCAATATCGGAAGCAGTAGCAGGCAGGTTCCAGGCAGGCGGGATTGCCAGGCAAAAGGTTCCAGGCAGGCGGGATTGCCAGGCAATAGGGCGCGGCTGCGACTGCGAGTACCAACCAATCGACCTCGCTCGAGTTCTGTTCCGTGTATAATAATGCCTGCGATTGTGAGTTGGGTCGGTGGGCTTAGCAGTCTGGCCAACTTTTACTTGGTTTCTAGTTGGGCTCAAAACTAAGCCTATGGTCTAGGTCGATGAATGGATCGTCAGACCGGCACAAATGTAGTATTGTACTCTTGATCGTTAGCCTAACTTCAACAATGTAATGCAAATTCATTTTTGCCTCACCAGACGGTACTGTGCATCTCCTGTCGGTCTCCAACAACGGTATGCAACCGACGATGCAAAGTGCATCGGAAGAGAGAGGAAAGTCAAAATTGGCTCTCCTGCATTCAGTCCGCAGTGGATTCGGCACCTCCTCCTCGCCCAGTAGTGGATTCGTCAGTCCGCAGTGCATTCGGGGCCTCCGGCTCGCACGGAAGCAGCAACACGCACGGGGGGCGGCGCGAGCACGCGGGTGGCTAGCACCGGAGCAGAGCGCGCAAAGGGCCACGGTGGAGGCAGGGCCGCCGGCGCGAGCTTGCGCGTGGAGCCATGGGCTCCTCCTCCTTCTCCCCCAGTTGTCGTCGTGCCGGGCTCCTCCTCCTCCCCACCGGGCGGCGTGACCTCGCGTGGAGGACGACACGCACGGGAGCGGAGCATGGGCGAAGGGCGACGGTGGCGACGCACAGGGGACCGAGTGTGGAGGCGCGCGGGTGGAGGCCGAGACGGCGCGCAAGGAGGCAGAGGCGGCGAAGCCTGCCTACTCGCCATCAACAGCAAGGAGCGATGTACGGCGGCGCTTTGGACGCGGTGAGGATGGAGGAGGATGGGCGAGTAGTGGGGGTGGCGCAGCAGGTTGCAGCGCGCGAGGGCGGGCTAGCGGGAGCGGCGGCGCGCAGGGCAGCAGGGCAGCGGCGCAGCGAGCGCGAGGCCGTAGCGGCGGCGCGTGGGCGCGGGGGCTGCTGCGCTCCGTGGACTCCTTTTTGCCTCTGTCTG